>JAJMKI010000001.1:1200000-1936877 GCA_030569235.1 Sugiyamaella qingdaonensis
TCCACAGCCACGCCTCGGAGTACTCACTGATTGACTCGGCCACCGAGTCCATGAGCACCATGTTTACGTCCGTCAAGTCGTCTGCTGGACGACTGTCCAAGGCAGTAGTGTCAGGACACCCTGTTTTCCGCACCGTGGCACTTGCGTTGCTGATTTTCTTCCTGCTCTACACGTTATCTAGGTTTTTATAATGCATTCATTCGTTCCACAGCTACTCAACATATATTTGTTTGCTAACGACCACCACCGACGTCCTGGCCGACCCGATAGTGCGCAGCCTGGGTCCAGTTCATCTTGGACCTGCTCACCGGCAGCTGGCGACGCAGCGCCTTGAACGAGCCCTCGTTGAGCCCAACAAATGTCTTGTTGACCTCCTGCTGATACCTCGTTTCCTCAAGCCCAATGCTCTTGACGATATCTCCGGACCTGTTGAACTGAACAGGTTTAGACGCTTTCAATCGTACGTTGCCGTCCTCGTAGTAGTGCACATCGAGTGATATTTCGCCCTTGACGGTCCCCGACGACTCGTCGACTAGGTACGACGACTTCCACTGACCATTCCAGAAATTGGACGGGCTGTATCTGTTGTCAACAATGACAATAGCCACAGTTCCGTCCTTCTGGCCAAACACGCCGAACCCCGACTGGCTCGGAAAGTGCTCCAGCACGTACGCCTCGAGAGATGAGTGTATAGAACCACTGCATTAGCTTTTCCAAACCAGATTTATACTTTTGACGACACAATGGCCGCCATATTGTTCCAACTTACACGTCCGAACCAGAATACTCGGTCTCATCCACAACTGCTCCTTTGCTATGGTCGTACGTAAATTCCACGCGGTGGAAATCGTCGTAGAATCTGTTGTTTGACAATTGATTGAACTGCGATAACACAGTCTCATATTAGCACCACTGCCAAAAAACATAAAAACAAAAAAAAAAACAAACAAACTTACCTTTTTACCACTTGAGAGTTGGACGACTTTGAATTGAGAAATATTGAACTTGGCAATGTCGACCTCAAGGCCTTCTATCAATGGCTGGCTCTCTACTATGGCATTGATATCTATTCCGTTAGCGAAGTCAACCGTTACCCAATGTGCGCTACATACCATCGACAACATTGTCCAGTTCGCCAGGAGGCGCATCAGCTATAAAGCTGGACAGGTCGGCTGCGGTTTTTGACATTTCGTAGCAAAGTGAGGCGGTACTAGTTGCTGTTATAAGTGCTAAATAGTAATGTATAGCTAGTGGCTGTCAGCCCCATGAACCCCACCATCATACTATGGAGTACGAGGACGTGCTTCTCAATCAGCCGGTGGTGTTTGACAATGTGAGTGTTTTGGGTGCAAGTATGACCATGTCAATGGCCATTAAATGCGATTGTTTCGTGTAGCAGTTCTGACATCAGGGATCAGGGACCATTAAAGCAGGAATTGCTGGCGAGGAACAGCCCAAAACGTTCTTCCCGTCATTGTAAGTGGAAAATAAACAAACTGTTAGCATAGCACAATTTTTTCTGACAACAGCGTTGGACGACCCAAACACACGCGCGTGATGGCAGGCGCGCTTGAAGGAGAGACTTTTATCGGTAGTTCAGTCGAAAAACACCGCGGTCTTCTTAAAATCAACTATCCGCTGGAGCATGGCATCGTCACCGACTGGGACGACATGGAACTTATATGGCAGTACGTATACACGGACGAGCTCAAGATCCTCAGCGAAGAGCACCCGGTGCTGCTCACAGAGGCGCCACTGAATCCACGGGCAAATCGCGACCAAGCGGCCCAAGTGTTTTTTGAGACGTTCAACGTCCCGGCTCTCTATTTATCTATCCAGGCTGTCCTCGCATTGTACGCTTCAGGCAGAACCACAGGACTTGTGCTCGATTCGGGCGATGGAGTCACCCACGCAGTGCCAGTTTACGGCGGCTTTTCGATTCCGTCAGCTATCAAGCGCATAGATATCGCTGGTCGCGACGTGACAGAACAGCTGCAGCTACTGCTTCGCAAATCAGGCACCATTCTCACCACATCTGCTGAGAAGGAAATAGTGCGCAACATCAAGGAAAAACACTGCTATGTGGCGCTGGACCCGCGTCGAGAAGAGAAGGAGTGGGCTGCCATGGACCACCGCGTGCTGGCAGCTCCATCGTCGACAGCAGTGGCTGGAGACACTTACAGACTGCCGGATGGGAATGTTATCAAGCTTGGCGCCGAGCGGTTCCGAGCAGCAGAAGTGCTGTTTTCGCCCCACATCATTGGCTCCGAGTACAATGGCGTCCATGAAATCGTGGTCGACTCCATCAGCCGGACAGACCTCGACCTTCGAAGCTCGCTGTACGAAAACATAATGCTCTCAGGTGGGTCTACGTTGACGCGAGGCTACGGTGACCGCTTGCTGGCAGAACTAAAGCAGCTTGCTCCAAAAGATACAAAAATCAAGATATATGCCCCTCCAGAACGCAAGTACAGCACCTGGATAGGCGGGTCGATTCTGGCGGGCCTTAGCACGTTTAAAAAGATGTGGGTGAGCGCAGACGAGTGGCAGGAAAACCCAGGCATCATACACACAAAGTGCATGTAATACACTCGAGCTGTTTCTTCGGGTGGTTGTGTACAATTAATGCATTTGACGAGCTGCACGACAGTCGAAGCTCGACGACGGATGAAATAAATAGACAGTGGTCAGTTGGTCAGTTGGTCAGCTTTGTGCTGAGTGGTCAGTCGAGTGTTTCCAGCTGGTGGTAGGCAGACGTGTAGTATTCCTTTCTCTGTGGAGGGAGCGGCAATGACTCGATCAGGCTGTCAGTGAATAGCTCTCGTAGTGCCACCTGTGACTCGGTCTCGTCAACGAGATCGCCATCATCGCAGCCGTCGGTGTCGGACACCTCTGTTGCCGTCTCATAGACACTGGCGCTCCGCTGGCTCTGGCTGGCACTGATAGACCGCCATACCTGTACAGAAGCAGCCGACACCGGCACAGGCAAGTCGTCATCTTGTTCCCACCACTGCGAGCTGGGCACCTCTGATCGTGCCGAACTGGTCTCTTGTGGTGCTGCTACTGGTACCACCACTGGCACGGCAACTGGTGAAGACAGAGTCTCCTGAGACTCTACCGCAGGCTGCGACTGGGCATGTACCACAAGCCTTTGAGACGGAGAACTGCGGAGCTTTTGGGAAGGGGAATTGTCCAACCTTGGGGATGGAGAACCGAACAGATTTTGAGGTGGAGATCTGCCAAACTTTTGGGATACTGGAGACTTAAGCTTTTGGGATAGCGGAGATTTGAATCTTTCGGATGTCGGGGATTGCAACCTGTGGGGTTTTGGAGATTTGAATCCTGATGTTGGAGAAGGTGATCTCTGGAACGTCGATGATTTAGAGGCTTGCTGCGATCGCAGCTTCAATGGCGAACATATTGGACTCGAGGACGGGATTTCCGACTCAAAGTCACTGTAGCTTGCGTTACTATCATCTGGCTTTTCTGATTCAGCTTTGTCTGGTTCAACTGATGATCTGCTGCTCTCTATGCTGATGATTTCGTCGGCGCTGTTTAGTAGTGGCGATGGCGATCTCAGCTGGCTGCGCTTCGAAGTTCTTGGAGGCGACGGCAGTGCCCATAATGGCGTGTTGCGCGGCCGTTTCTTGCCGTACACGGGCGTCCTCGGCGGGCGCGTGGTGGTCTTCATTGACGCGTTTTGGTCCTGTTCGTGGCGCGTGAGGCTGTTTGTTACATAGCACCTTAGCGTGCTTAGTACGGCTGGACATACGGCTGAAGTAAAAAGCTATGATCTGTGTGTGGATTATTAGCAGGATTCAATGAGGCCAGGCTACGGGTCCATTTTACCATTAAGGTGGACTAAGTTATACGTGACTCACATATCTTTTACTACTAGTTTCTGCTGCGAAGTATCTTATGGATAGATATATACATTCATCTCCTACCTTCGCCTGCCAGTAGAACAACGCCCGCGAATCGCATTTCGCTGTGGCAGGTTGATGTCTATCTTTGTATTGTCTGACACTGACAGAATTCTACAAAACGGTGGAGGAATTGGCGGCTAACTGGTAGATCACACGCAAGATAACTCTCGGCAGGCAGCAGCTGCAAAGGTAATCCCTTGATAATCCCCGTACCCTGCCCGTGGAGGATGTCGACAGCCAGAAATCTCAGTCAGCAGCGCACCGTAAGCATCAATGAAATTTGCGGTTGTCGCACAATGGATCCACTGGCACCTCTCATACTTGTAAACTCTACGATTTGCGATGATCCCGCTGCGCATACTCCAATCGATGGCGCCAAGCCGGTCCAATCCGGAAGCATTGCAGAGCCGTGCTCGGCCGTTATTTTTTGGCTAGAGTCGTATCGGAGAACATCTAGACACTGCATAGAATAATACCGCATACAATGTTTGAAGCATATAACTTTATTATGCAAAGGTATGTAAAGTTAAACGAGCAGTCTAGTCGCCCCCTGTGCGCCATATCTGCAGGCAGAGCGGTAGCCCATCGGAGTTTACAAACTTCCGACGCACCAGGCGAAGCCTCGTTCAGGAGCTTATATGCTTATCATCTGATGCGGCATTATATTTTGAGTTAGGAATTGGGTAGCAGATGCGTGTGCCCGATATTTGGTCAGCAGTCTCCAGCGGTCAGCGCTGGGTCACCCGCCCACAAGCACCTGCACGGCCAGCACTGCCAATTGGCGGCGTTTCTGGTTTATTGCTGGCCGTCTCCGGGACAGCTCGCGGTGAGTTCCCGGTCCGGCAGCTGCTTGGTGTTGACGTCCAGACCTTCGTAATAGTGCGGCATTATACAGAAGCAACAATATGCAGCCTGACGTTGCATACTGCGGGGCGGTATTTTTTATCGAAAAACTATATAAATATGAGTGCAGGTCAATTAAATATCGCACTTACGACATCACTGTCTGATCTAGTAAATCTTCAATTGAGTAACAAACATGTCTGAGGAATACGAATATACCAACGAGAGCGTGCCCAAAGCGGTGTCGAATGATTCGTCGCACGGCAAGTTGCGAGCGGTAGAGGCCCCTATTGTTGTGGAGCCCATTCGCAAAGAGGACCTCCAGCCCTCGTACGCCCACGATCTCACAATTCCCGAGAATGGCTGGTACGGGTCCATGATCAACTCGCTGGGCCAGTGTCTTGGCAGTTTGGGCGCCATCCCTTGCTGTTTCTGCTGTCCCAACCCGTTCAAGTCGGTTCCCCAAGGTGAGGTAGGTCTGGTCACCAGGTTTGGCCAGTTCTACAGATCTGTAGACCCGGGTCTGGTGCGAATCAACCCTCTGTCGGAGAAGCTTCACTACGTTGAGGTGCGTATCCAGGTTCTGGACGTCCCCCACCAGGTGTGCATGACCCGCGACAATGTAAACATCCGCCTGTCGTCGGTGCTGTACTACCACATTATTTCGCCCCACAAGTCCAAGTTCGGTGTCAACAACGTGATCCAGGCGCTCATGGAGCGCACCCAGACCACGCTGCGTCACGTTGTGGGTGCTCGCGTGCTCCAAGAGATTGTCGAGCGTCGCGAGGAGGTGGCTGCGTCTATCCAGGAGATTATTGACGAGACTGCGTCGTCGTGGGGTGTGAAGGTCGAGAGCATTCTCATCAAGGATATCCTGCTCAGTGAGGAGCTGCAGGACTCGCTGTCGCAGGCTGCTAAGAGCAAGCGGGCCGGTGAGTCCAAGATCATCACTGCTCGAGCTGAGGTCGAGTCTGCCAAGCTCATGCGACGGGCTGCCGACATCCTGGCGTCCAAGGCTGCAATGCAGATCCGATATCTCGAGGCAATGCAGCAGATGGCCCGCACTGCCAACTCCAAGGTCATCTTCATGCCGTCGCAGGACGCCATTGAGAACCTGACGAGAAATGTCAACAATCCGACCTCAACTGAGGGCGCCGAGTCGAGTGGTATTGCACAGGACCGGCTCGCCGAGATCCTGCCTATCCAGGAGCTCTAGTAATATTCTAGAGATGCCTTCTAGAGATATGTGATGCTGCGCTCTTCCACGCGCTGCAATGTTGATGACACGGTCCTTCTTTTACTTAATCGAGCTCGCGACATGAGTTCAACGAATGAAAGTTTTTTGATATGGTATATTTATTAATGTATGCGTAATTGGTGACTAGGTTTCGTAGCTGTGCATGAGCGGTCAATGATGCTTGCTCGAACTGGGTTTCGTTACTGGATTTTTCTTGTCTAACTTATTCGGTACCTGCTGTTCAGTTGTAGTCAGTCTTTGGAGATTCATTTTGGAAGAAAAACAACCCATCATGATTCGTATACGAGCTATGTACTCTATGTTTCTCTATAATGCAATCTCATGACAATAAAAACGCTCCTGACCCTTCATACATGGCAGTTCTCAACCGCCTGCCCAGGACCTCCTTAGTCGTGTAGTTTGGCAGCTTGAGGTAGTTGGCACACGTCATGACACTTGGCAAATAGTCGTCGCGACCAAATGGTTCCTCGTTGTGCTTGCAAACAACTGTAAACACCGGATTCAGTGCCTTGAATCCCCCAATGGGCAGATTAGGACTCCCAGTCATAAACTGCAGGAACGCCCGGCGGTCTTTCTGATCAAATCCGCTCATAATCTCCAGCAAGTATTTGACCATAACACTGCTCTTGGTATATCCATGGTCGGCTTTTATGGCATCATACAATGTCTCAAAAGACCAGTCTTCCTCGTTTTGGCCACATAGCACCGACAGCTCCAATGGCGTGAACGCATACAGCGCAGAATATGGGAATACCTCCGAAAATCCCTGTTTGAACGATTCGATCTGCCTGGTCACTCCGGAGCCAAGAGTCAGGTCCAGCACCAGCTCGAGATACCGTTCAACATTGTCTTCAGTCACAGCGATATCAGCACCATTGTCAACCAGCTCAATGTCCGGATAGCCAGGGAGCGTGAAGTCCAGCGCCAGATCCTCCACTCTTGAACCGTGCACGACAACGCGCCCGGTCTTACCAAGTTGAGCCATCCGTTTCTTCTCATCCACATAGTACTGGATAAGCGATAACGACTTGGCTAGTTGCTTGTCAACCATAGAAATGGTGGCCACCGACTTGACCAGCGTAGAGTTGCCTCTGGCCAGTCCGAAAAACACCGGGTTCAAATTAATGTCGACAATTCGCGAGTCGAGCAAGGCTCTCGCAATGAACATACCAAGCGTTTTAAATAGCTGAAGAATCTTAGTGCCATTGCTCTCACGAGCAATCCGGTCATTCATAGGACTCGGGAACAGCCCGTGCTGTCCAAATGCGTATTTGCTCTTTGGATCAGACTGCGAGTCACGCCACATCTTGTACTGCTTCAGCGAGAACTCCTTGGACACCAGTGCATAGAATTCCAGAGTGGGCCCAAGCCCGGTGCCAACCTCATCGAAAAACTCCACCTCCAAAATATTTGGAGATGCACCACACAAATTCATGACTTTGATCGCGCTGTGAAGGATATGATTTCGCGAAACACGAACCTTTTGTCTCACAAGTCGACCCATTGGCGGCCGCTCGCTCTGGCGTAACTCTTCTTCTCCGTTGCGTCCCGCAGTCTGCCATCGATGCATTGATCTCGAATACCCAAATGACGTGGACTGCAGGAAAGTATACCTGCTGTCAAACGGAAAGAGGAAAGGATACAGTCTAGTGGCATCCACGATCCATGGGGGGATGATGGCGCTGGCAACAATGAGAGGCTCTTCTAACTGCCGATTCAACTTGGCAGTCAACTTTGAATTCAGGAACTTTGAGTCTGGGATCCTCTTGATGTTTCGTCCATTCAAGACCTGGTGGGTGATTTCTGAGTTGAGATCATACAAGATGCTGAGTAACCTTACAACCACAGACGTAACCGGATTATTACCAAAAGAAGCTGGAACTTGCTCATAAGGATTCAGTTCTTCCGCTTCGATCTCTTGTTTGACTGGCTCGGCTACCGGCCCGTTCTTCTTCTTGACATTGATTGTGAAGGTGTTAGTCCAGATACTGCTTGAAAACAATCTATCCTGCGAATAGTTGTCATCCGTCTTGGCCTTTGCCTCCAAGAACTTGAATATGGCACCCACAATAGTTCCATCATGAGGTATAACTTCGCCATTCATACTGAACTCAAGGTGCCACGCGTCTTCTACTGCATCAGCACCGCTCGTACCAGTAGCAGAACCAGAAACAGAATCAGGTTCAGTACCAGTGCCAGTACCAGCACCAATGTCAGCACCAGGGCCAGATTCGAGACCGGAGCCAATAGCATCTGACGGCAGACCATGATCAACTCCATCGCGCAGCTGCGATGTAAGAGCAGAAAGAGCATCTGTCAGTCGCGAACGACCATCAGCTGCCGAACCCACTTGGCGAGAAGAAAACAGACGACTAAGGGCAATCTTACTCCTGAAAAAGTCTTCCACAACTTTGAAAGTGGCAATGGCATGAATCGACAGAACTATGCTCTTAAACTGACGAGGGATATCACTGTCATCATCGCAGATAAGCCTGATCCGCACTTGGCGCGCAAGCATACTGGCTGGCGTACGCTTACTATCCCCACCCGTAGTGATGATGTCGAAATGCTCTGCCCTTCCCAGCGCATTGTGCAAATCCTCAACTATCAACGAGAGTGCCGTTGGATGCAATGATGTGAATATTTCAAGAAATTGTGCCCTTTCGTTGTCGCTTGCCAGGACAAGATGCGTGAGTAGACTGCTAAGGACTCCCGAGTGGATCAGTTCAAAACTTGACACTGAAGGAAGTATCTCAGCTAGATCGTTGAGGCCCTTGGCCACATTAGATTTGACTTCGACGTCTTTGCATATAGCACGAAGACGATTGAGAATAGATGACGCCTCATCTTCGTAGCCTTCAAACAATGCCAACCCTTCTTCGTATACTCTGATCAGCTTTTCTGAAATGTCTACGATGAGACTCGAAAGATCCATGGAAAAGTTGAAGTAGACTCGGTCACCATCACTGTCTCTTTCTCCAGGTCTGTAGATCTCCATTGCATTATCGTCATCACCATCCATATCATCATCATCATCATCCTCGAGATCTTCGTCATTATCACCATCCTCCTCCTCATCGTCATCTTCATCGTCATCTTCATCGTCCTCGTCATCATCGTTCGCATCGTCTTCAACCTCCACATCGTCGTCTTCACTGTCATCGTTCACATCCATATGCTCTTGGTGGCTGCGTTCTGCAAGTTCGCGGGTTTCATTTAAAATCTCACGTACCTCGGATATAATCCCCAACCGGTAAAACTTCGAACAGTAGACGTCAGGCAGCTCTCTAAGAACTACGATACTCACCTCAGCAGCACCGATAAGCAATGACGGGTACTCACGCTGAGACACAATTGAGCAGAGTAAGGACGCCAGTTCTAGGTTTTCAAGGGTGGCTCTTAAATCATCAGATTCTAAAAGAGCCACAACTTGAAACAGAGCACGAAGCACACTCTGGCGCACACTGACATCTATAGACGACGAATACACGTCAATTAATAATGAAGAAATCACTCTGCAAAAGTGCTGAAGCTCGACAGGATGGTCCGTAAGAACCTTCACTCGGCTTTGATACGCAGCCAGTTGGCTGCCGTCTAACGGCCCCGAACGGTAAGGACTGATCAACTTGTCATTTTCATTTGCTGGTACGGCCGGCAGTACCAAAGAAATAATCTTGATCGAAGACAATAAAACTTCTTGACTTGAATGGATAAGCGACTGGATAATAGCAGTATTATCCTTTGTCAATGCATCAGAATCGTCAAACATCGGCACGTGGTGGGTCAAAATCTGATACACCAGGTCGCCTATTCTTTCTCTGATCATCAGAGATGCCATTGAATCCAGCGATTCTGCCAGGCTTCCAACTATGCGAAGCAGCCGAAATCGAATGTTTTGGGCGGTAGACACTGTCGGGTTTAGCAGAGTTAGCAACTTCCGCAACAGGTCATCAGAAATCAGCTGCGACAGCAGATCCCGATGGGATGCAAAGGTCCTGACAATTTCGTACACACACATGCACGCTTTCTCACAAACTGTAGAATCACTGTTTGACAAGACGTTCTCCAACACTGGCATGATATCGCGGACGGTGTTGAACTCGTTTCGCGATATCTTTAGGCAGCAGTTAGCAGCAATGGTCAGCGCAGTCCGTTGAACATGAATCGAAAAGAAGTCCAAATAAGACAGGCAAGCACTGAGTCCACCTTCTCTGGTCACTGCTCCAGGAAATTCACCCGAGATTTTTTCAAGAGTGCTGAGAGCTTGCTCTGCAAGGTCAATGTACTGAATTTCAAAGAGCTTTTGACAAAGAACCGCTACTGCACCGCCATGGACAATCGTTGCAATAGAAGAAGGCAGTGCTTCTATCATATTCGAGATATTGCGGCATGCTAAGAGCATCATTTCTGGGTTGTCTTCGTAAATGGGATTTCTCATGATGTTGACCAGCTCACTTACAAAGTCGCTGACTGGGAAATAGCCCAACAGAATATCCTCGTTTGAAACCAGCAAGTAATCCGCAAGTTCTTGTAACCCGATCATTACTTCGCTTGGATCTCCCGATCGTAGAGCAGCGAGGATTGGACGGACTCTAGAAGACATGCCAGACAGCAACCCTGACGACAAGGCACCGAAAATATTTCTGATATCTGGGCGAGACCGGGGGTATGCCGGCCTCCTTTCGTCACCGTTGTCACCGTCGTTGTCATCGTCGTAGTCTTCCTCCTCTTCCTCTTCTTCGTCTTCTTCTTCGTCCTCGTCACCTACTTCACTTTCAATGCCATTATCATCCTCGTTTCCGTGTAATTCACGTTCGTGACTCTCCTCAATAGCTTCTTCAATCAACGACCTGTTGGAATTGTCGTCTTCTCCAGAGTCGTGAGAGCTTCCTCGACCTGACCTGCTCTGTCGCCTGCGAAATCTGTACCCAGACGCCATCATATTGACATCTTCTGCACCGTCACCATAATCCGGCTGACTACCATGACTACTGATTCTCGCTTGGGTATCCTGAGCTTCAACATCATGGTGGCTCTCATCGTCGTCGACTGCCATGTGGCCACTATCGCCATCACTGCCGGGATGACTGTTCACCACTACCACATGGTCAAAGCCAGAGTTATCGGATCCGTCATTGCCAGGACGGTCATCGAACTTGGAACGCTCCCGCTTCGACGGCCCCGTGCCTGAGCTGGAAGATTTACGAGCCATAGTTGCCAAACAACGAAACACAGCCGATAAAGGTTGTATCTACAGCGGTTCTGACTGCTCAGTTGGTTTCCAGTGCCAGGACAAGGCAGTTCCTAGTAGTATGCCAACACCGATGGTACAGTGATCAAGTAAACCCACAAATATGAGAAATAAGCAATAAAAACCAGTTTTAGAAGGCCGTATCCTTCAACTCGACCTTGCTCTATGGTTTACAAATGGAACAATGTTCTGAGGCAATATTAAGGTAAGGACGCAATGGGCCTGAACCGGGAAGGGCAGGGGGTGTGAGAACTGAGCTGTTGGGTTCCAGAACATGGATCGGGGTGGGATCACTAGCTGCCAGACACTCATCGAAGGCTTCTTTCAGTTGCTATTATGTGGTATCAGCAATGTTTTACTGATACGTTGTCGAGTTAAAGCGGAGTTCAAGTCGTGCGATGGCCTGCGACGCTCCAGCAGAACGCGATGACGTTGTCAGGCATCGCACTGGTGAAAGCACCCATGTCGGTTTCGCGACGCTACGAACAGGCTGGACTTATCAGAAATGAGCAAAACAACCAGCAAGGAGCCAAAATTGGGCTGGGATTTGAATAAAACAAAGACCTTCTCCATTATCCCCACGTATGCTGTTCGCACGCGGATCAAGATCTTATCGTGCATTATCGTCCTAAATAGGCAATAAAGTAGCTTCTGCCTCGAATTACGAGAATGACTCTGACAAACAGTCTCAATCATCTGTCCGTGTTACCAGTGCAAGTGTAATTATTCCTGATATCAAATATTATGACTGCAAACGAGAGATCCACGTCCGATAAGGCTCAATGTAAGCAAGTGTCGTTGAAAGCTTTGAACTGCTCCCGAGAGCTTATCCCAGCGTCATCTCAATCCAATTTATCAATTTTTGCTATATGATTATATACCCTCATAAACTGTAAATATGTATATTGTACTGCGAACTTAATTATATTGATAATTATATTCAGGTTGGTTGCAGTTTAGGCTGCTTATTTTATCCTTTCCACCAGTCCACCACTATGATGCGGGTTAGGACAACCCAATGCGGACATATATGAAAATTATAAAAATATTTGTAGGGGAGCACTGCTCTATACAACTGGTGTACTATTCACAATGAAGCTCGACACTTCCCATATGAGATACCTGTCGGCAGACGATTTCAGGGTACTGACAGCAGTCGAAATGGGGTCCAAGAACCATGAAGTGGTACCCACTCAACTGATAATTCAGATTGCAGGACTTCGCAGCCCGTCAGCGGTCAATCGATCAATAGGCGAACTGGCGAAAATCAAGCTGATTTCTAGAGTCAGAAATGCGAAATACGACGGGTACAAACTCACCTATCATGGATACGATTACCTGGCACTGAAGACATTGGTGAAGAGAGATTCAGTTGTGGGAGTGGGTAACCAAATTGGAATTGGTAAAGAGTCGGATATTTTCAAAGTGGTGAATCCTCGGGGCCGCGAAAACGTCCTTAAGGTCCATCGACTCGGAAGAATATCATTTCGGACCGTGAAGAATAACCGGGACTACCTGAAAAAAAATCAGAGTGCCAGTTGGATGTACCTATCGCGACTGGCAGCCGAAAAAGAATATGCATTTATGAAAGCACTACACGACGCTGGGTTTTCAGTTCCGGTACCTATTGACCAGTCTCGTCATCAGATTGTGATGTCGCTCGTCGACGGCTTTCCTATGAGACAGCTCAAGGAGCATGGAGAGCCCGCCAGATTATATTCCACGTTAATGGACTTTATTGTGCGGTTGGCTTGCCATGGGCTGATCCACTGCGATTTCAATGAATTTAATATCATGATCCGGGAAGATTTTGACGAGCCTGAGAACGAAGTTGTGGTCATTGACTTTCCGCAGTGTGTGTCGATTTCACATGTAGATGCCCAGAGGTATTTCGAGCGGGACGTGAATTGCATCCGGTTATTTTTCGAGTCCAAGCTGGGGTATGTCAGTGACGACTACCCCCGCTGGGATCGAGATGTCAAGCGTGAAGAGAGCCTTGACATCCTTGTGGGCGCATCAGGCTTTAGTAAAAAGCAGGTGAAAGATCTCGAAGCCGCTATGGCGTTGTCCCGTGAAGTGGAGGAAACTGAACAGACCGGCAGCGAAGTGGAAACCGATGAGTCTGGGGAAGAGGACGATGTCGAATACGATGAGGACGGTGATCAACAAAGTGACGAAGACGGAGATGACGAGAAAGATGAATTTGATGGAGAAGACATCATACAAGACAAAGAACAAACCAAGAGTAGAAAACAGCTTGGTCGAGATCAGGATGATGAAAACGAGGCAGAATTGGCCCTCCGAAAATTGCACATGTAATGCCGGCATTTCAGATGCCAGCCCCATACAATAACGTAAATACGAATGCATCACTTAGTTTCCCAACATGTTGTTTAAGATCCTCGAATCAGTACCAGCAGAGGCTGCTAAAGACGGTACTGCTGCCGCCGATGCAGTATTGCCCTCAACACCCTTAGATGCTGCCGATGGGTTCATCCATCTATCTACAGCTGCACAATTGGTCGGCACATTGAACAGCTTTTTTGGTAATACTGATCAAGTGGTGCTGCTAAAGATTGATCTTCCAGATACAACGGACGCTCAGATCCCAGAAGGGAGTACTGGAAATAGACCCAACAGCAAGTTACAGTGGGATTGGGTGGAGTCTCGCAAGAGCTACTTTGCCCATATATATGGGGTCCTTGTCAATGCTGATGTCAGCGAAATCCAGATCTTGAAGAAGGGTCTAAATGGGTGGAGTTATCCTTAAATTCTTGCAATATTCAGTACATGTAGTGAATATATCTATTGAAAAATATAGCCTCTGGCATTAACGTCTGTTGTACATTTTATCGGTTGCATTTTTATTGCCAGTTGGTGTATAAGCTTAGATTTGCGGCTTTCTTGAAGTCGCGAACTCGACTCCGACATTGATGTTGACTTATGTATTCCAATGGAATTCTCGCTGATTTCATTAACAAGCTGGCTATTGGCCAGCTGCCAGTGTACATGATCTACGTCGGATCATCAGACGAATTCATGGCCGACCTGGAGACCAGTTCAGAAAATCTGATTGCGTCAGATCAGTTTGATATACTCTTCACCAAAAACATCCACTCACTCTTAGCGTTACTGTATTCCAGGGAATGGGAAGACGTGACTCTGGCAATTTGGGGAATATTCAGCCACCTGAGAAAAGATGACGGCTTGAATGCGTCGAGAGTAATCAAACATGTTTCAGCAATCGTTGGATGCAAGTCGACGGCAATAAATATCGGAGACTGCGTCGACCCCGATTATCAGCTCGAGTTCGATGTAAAGCAAGACCTTTCGCAGCATATTAGCCTTGGCCAAGTTCTCAATCAGTGGTCCGTCGGGACAAATCACCGCATAGGATAGACACAGTCTCTTGCTGTATGTTAGTGGTTTGATCTCGTCGTTATGGTGAGCCGTTGCCATATTCATTCATGTCACCTTCATCTTCTTGGTCGTATTCGTCATCATCATCATCGGAAACATCGATGTTCCAGTCTTGCTGCTGCTTTTTAAACTCTACAGGCCAGTAGGGGTATCTCTGCCAGTCTCTTTTGTTGAGAACAATATTCACGAGGTCTGCAACGACCTTTGGATCTGCCTGTAGGACATCCGACGCATATAGCTGTATGACTGCGTGGCCGCCACGTTTGACAAATATGGTATTTCGAAACTTATTTGGCATCGATACCAGCAATGTTCGACCTTCGTCTGTATCTTGTACGTTCGGTAGATGGCGCTGTAATTTGGCAAACTGTGACGACGGAATGAGCGCCTCGTAGAGGCTATTTCCCCGTGCTTTTAGGATAGAAGCAATGAACTCATTGTCGTTGAGGCTATCTGGAGGATCCCCAATAGTGTCGACCAGTCTTTGTGTGGCCTTTGATTTTCCCATGGAATATTTCAGTTGTCTAATACTAACCTACGCGGCTAATTTTTTTTTGGACGATTTTGGCAGCACAGATGACGGACATGCATATGCATCTATACAGCGTCGAAACTTTTGTCGAATTCAACTGGGACCGGTAATCTTACGATAGCCAATAATGAATATACGGGGGTAATAACAACAAACTCCATTATGATACATGCCAATTAAACTGTTACAACGTCAGCAGCCTCGCGATCGTAGTATGCTACAAGGTTGATTTTGAACTCAGCACAGGCAATGCCAAACTGCTTGAGTAGTCTGGTCTGTCGACCGTCAAGTACCTGTCCTTCTGTGCAAACAGTATAGTCGCCTGACAATATAACCTTTCCATTTTTCAATTGCGTCGGAAGTCCGAGAGATCTCACAGTCGACTCGAGCGAGTGCACCAGAGGCACATCTTCATCAGCAGGGATCTGTCCACCGCGAGAGTACACAACACCGGCGGGAATTGTGAAAGTCAAAGGCGCAATCAAACCAGCTCGGGCAAAATCTGACTGCACAAATGATTCAAAGTATTCTTGTACGACTTCGGGAGTTTCGTCGGTCAGCAAAAGTCCCACGTCTCCGTTCATATAAGTAGATAGACTATGGAGATTTTCCCGATGCTCGTCCTCTGGTGATCTTCCCAGAGCTTTCTGCATAACTCTTGTTCGGCCAAATAATATCCTGCTGCCCTTCCAGTCCTGTCTAATAGTTTTAAGAAAAGTATTGCGCATATTGTCGACTCGGAAGACCCAAGAGTATGCGTACTTGTCGACACATTCCTTGATATCGTCACCGATCCGCTCCTTGTCCTCCCGGGTCTTCTTCTCCGTCTTGGTGAGAGCGACTATGTTAGCTGGTTTACTAGGCTGATGTCGAAAAACATACTCAGTTTCGATCTTTTTGATTTAGGCATTGCTAATAAATATTTCGCTAAAGCTGAGATTTCCATGCTCAAAAAATATATATTTTTTCAGAGATCAGCCCCTACCCTGAGGGAATGTATAAAACGGGTGCCGAGCACTTATTTTTTTTACCAACCTGTGAATCAGATATGGTGCAAGGTCAATCCGTCGCTTAGAATGATATCTGGCGATGATCTCATCAAATTTCATGTAAAACGCTTTGGCAAGCAGCCGGACTCGGCGAGTGTCGAGTGGGAGGAGGCCGATTTGGGCGTCTACAGTGACGGCACTAAAAGGACTATTTCGGACGAGCAGATTGCATTTTTCAGAAGATCGGAACTTCAGCGACTGGAAAGTGCTAGAGCTATTCGGGATACTGTAATAAAGGATCAAGATAATGACATTGTGTCATCTGTTCGAGAGTCAAAGCCTAGCGTGCCGGGTCAGCGCGTCGGGAACCATCCTATAGACTACGGCAACTACAGCAGCTATATTGAGGATATCGAAGCCGCTACAGACGAGTTTTACAGGAAAAGATGTGTTAATGTCAAACATTACTATCCCGTATTACCGCTGTCGGGATGATTACCAACTGTAAGTAGGATCTATGATGAAAACCGTCATCCTTATCCCTATGTCATGCACCTAATTTATTGTCATGTGTGCATGGCGGTGAGGACGGAAATTGGGTAATTCTGAGGTCTTGCTAACACAGTGCTAAACAGTTCTACAGAGAATTGCGGTTGTAACCCCTTAGACAGTATTCGTCTTGGTGTATGTAGTTACTTGGCGGAAGTGATCATTGTGGGTAGGCAGTAACTTACTGTAGGTTAACAATTACTCCATTAACACTTCCTGTATTATCACTTGCCAGATGTTACAACTCAGCAGTATGCTATCAGTACATATTGCCAGATTACTCAGATGTAGTCAGCTTATTTCTTTACCATCGCAAACGCAAATACTATATACAATAGTAGCGGTCGCCAAAATCGCCCAGTCCTGGCATGATGTAGTTGTGGTCGTCCAGGCCCTCGTCGATCACTCCAGTAATGATTCGCACGTCAGGAAATACCTGCGCAAATTTGTCAATGCCTTCAGGCGATGCAATGAGGTTCAAAAATACAATGCGGTTCTCCGCAACGCCTCTGCTCTTGAGCACGTCGACGGCCATTCTGGCAGACCCGCCAGTAGCCAGCATCGGGTCCAACAAGAACACATAGCGGTCAGCAATGTCATGAGGCAGCTTATCGTAAAAGAGCTTGGGCAGCGACGTTTCTTCGTCTCGCTGGATCAATATCTTGCCAATGCGCACCGATCTGCAGCAGTCTCGCAGACCTTGTTCCATAGACTCGCCAGCCCTCATGATGGACACTCCACAGATTTTGCCCTCAAAATGCACCCCCTCAAAGCTTGCTCCTGTTGGCGTCACTACCGTGGATTTCTTGACAGGCAGCTTGTTCAGCCCTTCCTCGACCAGGAGCCGAATTATTCGGTCCGAATAGAAGATGAAGTCACTGCGACTGGTTGCGGCACTGCGAATGATGCTGGGTGAGAAAGGCGATCCTCGTCATACCCGATATACTTACGTATACAGTCCAATCAGCTGGTTCGTCTGTGGTAGAACTGTGACATTCTGTGGGAGATTGGACGTCATTGTCGGCGGGCAACACAGAGAAAGATTTGAACTTATATATGTAGACGAGTTTGACTTAAGCCGCGACCCGACCGCGCATAGATAAGATGGGTCTAATGCACGGTTGTTCGACAACTAACAAATACGCATTAATTGCGAACTGTCAGTAATTGCTTGAAAGAAGTCTAAAAGGAAACGACATAACATTTGCACAGCATATTTATCACACCTAGATAAAGAGGAAAATCTGAAAAGTGGCTTAAGAGAGACTAACACACATACATATCGTGCGACGATATGGTCACCTTGCAACATGGCCAAATGACTGCGAGAACAACTACGCAGCAGTTGCTACAGCGCGACGGAGTCGCAAGGTCAAATACACATCTGACACCATACAGCACATGTTGCGACTCCGTCTACCGTAGAAATGAGGTCAGCTTCAATTTCTTGAGTTTCGTTACTGTGGATTTTTTATCTGCCATGAATTGACCGTACATTAAATACTTGTTCTATTAGTGGTTTTATGCAATAAATAGATGCAAACGTAAGTTAGACGAAAAAGCCTCAAGTGGGTCTTTCATCTAATCCGGCTGGCTCAGGATCCTCCGACGACGACGCCGACGTGATGGAGGGCGAGTATACAGACATCATGGAATTGATGCCGCGAAACAGTGCTGTGGTGGGCGGTACCTCCTCGAACCTGGGAAGGTGCGATACCATGTCATAATCGGGCGGGCTAAGCGGTACGTCTGCGTACACTGGCGGCACCTCGTCGTCCCACGAGATGCCCAGCCCGCTGTGGTCTGTCATGTTGATGTTGAACTGCATGCGCAGCACTCTAGCAGCTCCAGTCGGAACGGAATGGCGAGCCGACTTGTGTGTAGTAGCCTCTTCCGAGATTACCAGCTCCATGACGAGCGTATGGCTCACCGACAGTCCCATGGTGGGGTCCTCGACGTTGCAGCAGCCTCTTGCCTGTGAGGAAGTCGAGATGTTGAGCCCTGGCAGCTGGATCTTGCCAGTGCCGGTGAAGTCCGACTTCCAGCCCTGCTTGATCTCACCAGAGCTCAGGCATTTGGTGTCCTCCATCAGCACCCGAGCCTTGCGAGCATCCAGTCGTGGAGAGCCCACTGCGGGGTTGGCGCGGCCCTGATGCTCGTGGCGATGCTCTTGGAGCTGCTGCTGAGGCGGGCTCTGGCTCTCAGAGCTCGGTAGATCTTGTCCGTTCTGGTTCTGCAGTGGCAGACTTTGTTCAGATTGACTGGCACTTGTCGCTTGTTCCTGGTCGTCAATTGACAGGCTGCCAAGCTGAAGGTCGTCTGGCTCTGGAGCAACTCGGCTCTTGAGCCTGACAATTTCGTCGAGTCGCCAGTTGACTTTGCGCATTCGCCATCGCGACACCCGGTCTGCGGTGCTGGAATTGACACCCTCGAGCAGCAGGTCGAACGAGAACGGCGTATTTGGGTGGATCACTGGCGGCAGCGTCATGGTGGCAGTCAGAGAGGTGGGCGGGAAAATCCGCACCGACGTGCGCTCTACTGCGCCCACAATGGCTCGTCCAATCCTCAGCGGGTTGCGCACCACAAACGGGTCAATATTGCGGTCGACTGGCGTAGCCACCGCCTCCAGCACATACTCGACTGAGAACAGCGAGTTGGACGACGTGGCAGGCAGCGAGCCAGGCAGCAGATGAGAAAACGGATAGCTGTGGACCGCCTTAGGCAGCTCTGCGCGCTGGGTCAGCACATCCCAGCGGGCCAGCTCGTTTGAGCGCTTGAAGAAGCGCACCTGGGACGCCACGCTCGACGCCGAGTGCGAGCTGTTCGCGCGTGGACGCAGTCCCAGCACCGCACCGCCCAGCAGCTGAGCAGCACTCGGGTGGGAGCGCGACGGCGCCAGCTCGGCGCCAGTTTGGCCAGAACCATCAGATCCAGCACCGGCAGCCGTCTCGTCATCCGGCACGGCGGTATGGACATGCTGGACAATGGAAATATGAACCGACTCCATTGGAAATGGGTCGCTGCCAGTGACTTCAAGGTGGAATATGCCTGAAAGCAGAGCCCCCGACGACTCGTTGTAGGGGCCATACAGCACCAGAGGAGGCGACTCGATACTAAAAGAAAGCGCCACTGGGTCTGGATCTGCCGCCACCGCTTTGGTGAGCGGGCTGTGACCCTGGCCAGCTGCTGATGTTGGAGTCCTCGCAGGGGCAGAAACCGACGGTGACAGTCGAGGACTCGACGAGGTCCTAGAACGCACGCCTGGCGACACGCGCCGTTTGGCGCTGCTATGGAACGGCAGCAGCTGTCTCATATAACTGGATCCTCTAGCAGCTTGGCGGGTTTGCAACTATTAAGTAAAGTTTAAATGTCGCACTCGCAAGCGCTAGTTCAGACTGCCAGCACCGATTTTTACCACCCAAAGCGTGCTGCTTTTAAGCGCCGACGACTGAGTCTTTAGACGGGTGTTGCAAAGTGCGATGCACGGGTCGTCGTTCAGAGACGGTCTGGGATAGTCACAACAGCGGTATGTAAGGGAGATCACAAAAGTCATGAATCACGACCAGCGATCGACCTTTATATTCTCCGGGGCTGCAGGTCACGCCCACATGCCTCATCAGTTTCCCCAGCAAATCTTTTCTGGGTAGAGCGGCTGCTGTTTGCCGTTGGACTGCAGCGCGCTTTGACGGCCCGAAAAGGAACATCCACCCGAGTAACGGCAATGTCCGAAGCAGGTTTTTTTGCGCCTTTTCTTTGTGAACGTGCAGGCCAAAACGGCTGCTAAATACGAACAAATAGGCACGCTGAAACTGCGTATAATGCTGCTGAGCTGGTGACAGGAGCGTGCGTGGGAGCGTGCGTAGCAGGGGGCACGCGTGGGACACCTGGTGGGTGACTTCCAGAATGCGGTGTCGATCGGCAGAATGGTCAATGCGGGGATGCGGTTATTCCGTTACCTGGCAGGTGCGTGTCACCGGCTCACGGAGCTTCCGTCGGAAATGCAACATAATGTTTAGAGCAGGATTCTTGGAGTAAGTGTATAGCACACATGTGTTTGACGTGGCAGATTTTCCCGATGATCGCAGCGAATTGTGGCCTGTCGTGATGTACTCCATGCAGTGTATTGCGTGTGATATGTATGTGATGAGCATGATGTATATGCGACGTTACAAGCGATGTATCGATATATTTTATGTGATGTACCATACGTGATGCGGGCAGAATACGAGGGGGCATAGGAACGAGAGAACGAGCATACGTGAAGTAGATGTGGTATGCTATACACCGTGTTCTTGTGGTGTATGATATATATAGTGCAGATCACGCTGTAGTGATGTGTTGTGGTTGAAGCAACTATACTGCTTCTTCACTTCCAAGAACAGCGCTCTGGTTCAGCACTGACTACGTATTTGCCACGCTCATAATTTCTCTTTTTTTTTTGCAAGTGTAACATCACAACGTTAGTTCGTTGTTTGGTTGCAGTTCTGTTGTGCTTGTCCTGTCACTTCCCCCTGAGTACACGGCTGACGATTCGCATATCCGCATGGCTCATTTTCATATGCATCGTATATTTTTCACCGAGCGGTGCCCAAGCTTCAACTTCAACCAACAACTGGCGGCTACTCTGCGATGATTACTGGGCTGCTGCGGAGCAGTTGGCTGCAAAGAAGCATAGCACCTGCTAGAACGCTGCCCATATATGCATCAATTCTGAGCCAGCGTCGGTATGCGTCAGCGCTTGGCTCGCTGGGGCCTGCCCCGGGATCAACGAGACAGCGAAACCGAGTCGGACGAGGTCCTGGATCCGGTCGAGGAAAAACCTCGGGACGTGGGCAGAAGGGACAGAAAGCGCGTGGTAAAGTCAAGAGCTGGTTCGAGGGAGGCCAGACGCCAATCACCAAGCTGTTCCCCAAAGTGGGATTCCGCAGCCAGGTGCCAAAGCCGGCATATATCAACTTGGAGACGCTGCAACGACTAATAGATTTTGGCCGAATCGACGCCTCCAAGCCCATCACGATGCGCGAGCTGTATCGGAGCCGGTTTTTCGGTAACGTCGACAACGGCATCAAGATTCTTGGCGGACAGGCCCATTTGTTCACTGCGAAGGTCAACATCTCCACCAGCTCGGCCACCGTAGGCGCCATCCAACGCATTGAAGAGCTCGGCGGGTCCTATACTGCACAGTACTACACACCCATGGGGATGAAGGTGCTGACTCGGCCAGAAACTGCATTGCAAAAGTACGGGCGCATCCCAATCCGTGCACGCCCAATTGACAGAAAGAACATTGAGTTTTACAGAAATCCAGAAAAGCGCGGCTATCTGGTAGGGGCTCCTGGCGCCCCCAGGGTCAAAAAGGCCTATGTTCCGAAAACAAAGTCGGTACGGAGCCCTCTTTTGGCTACAATTGAAAACTTGGAGTCCAACGACCCCAGTCTGGGAGCTGTCAAGGGATTTACTGGCAACTCGAGCCCCGGGGTACGCTCGCGGGCCTGATTTCATAGATATTGTACATAGCCCCGATGTCAAAATATTGTCCATCGATTCTGGCCTACAGGCCAGTGTTTGATTGTGGTTTCATTATTGTTTTTTTTTTTCATTATTTGTATTGTACATCGACATGTCGTAAAGTCATCAATCAATATTAGGATTGTTGCCAGTCTACCATCCAGCAAAACTGCTTTTGGCAACCGTAGTCTTGATCTTCTTTTTGGGCTGCTCTTCAGCCAATGATACATGGTTGTTGGACACGGTCTGCTTCCCGATATACTTGCCAACCGTAATTACGTTATCGTCTGCTTTCTTCAGCCACGGACTGTCATCCTCAGGGATGCTCACATTGTCGACATTGGCATCCTTTTGTCGCTGTTCGCCAAAAATGTCCTCGAACGGATCCTTGAAAACAGTGACATGCGTCATTTCAGTTCTAGTAGTCGGAGTGTCCGCACTGTCGACTTCGAGTCGCTCTAGTATATCCAAAACATCGAGACCCTCAACTACTTTGCCAAACACTGTATGCTTCCCATCGAGATGGGGACACCGACGATAGGTAATGAAAAACTGCGACGTATTGGTGTTCTTTCCACGGTTGGCCATAGCGACAATCCCCCTTGAGTCAAGCTTCAATGGCGTGTTCGTCTCATCCTTGAACGCCTTTCCTCCCTGGAACGAACTTTCTCCTCCATGACCGGTTCCTGTAGGGTCACCAGTCTGGATCATAAAGTGCTTGATATTGCGATGAAAGACCACGCCATCATAGTAGCCCCTCTTTGCCAGCTGCACAAAGTTCCACACCGCAAACGGCGAATACTTGGGCCACAGCTCGATTTTCAACTGTCCAACAGTTGTTTCTATCACAGCATATCCCGGCTCTACAAACTTTTTTGGCTTGAGCAGCCGTTCAATCTCAACATCTCTGAACGTGGATTTGGTCGCAGGCGTCACGGACGTAGACGTCACAGCAGTTGCCAGGTGGTGGGTGGTGAGCAGGCTTTTTGGGCCCTGTCCGTTTTGCTCTTGTTGGGAGTTTGGAACCACCGCTGCTGGTGGCGTCTTGCTCTTGATCTTTTGTATCTCGTCGTTTGCTGCAGCCTGAACACCCACGCCTCCAACAAGAGGTATAATATCGTCTTTGGAGAAGGGCTCGTCGCTCACCAGATCCTGCCAGATCTTTGGCTTGATGTTGTACTCCTTGACAGTTTCTTCAAAGTAGACCCGGCCACTAGTTCGAATCACCACTGCTTTGCTGAGGGCCCGGAACTCCTTGAAATTGATCGGATCCATGTAGTTGCCATCGGCGTTGACAGCGATCTTCAGCTTGATCAAGTCGCGATTCGTCAATGGCTGTCCAGTGACGGGGTTCTTGTTGAGCTTGCGGATATAGGGGATGATGTTGCGGATATCGCAAACATGGCCCTCGCTGTCGCAAACGCCAGCGTCTTTTTGGACCGGTTGTTGGCTTATGGAGCACGTCCAGAACGGCAGAACAGTTGCCGTGCGAGCCAAGCTGGTGCTCCTCGCAGCCGACTTCCCAGAGCTGGCAGAATGGCCGCCCTCCTGCCACTCGGAGTGCGTGATGAACAGCTTGTCTGTGTTTTTGCCCATGGAGTCGTGACCAGCAGCACTAAATATTTCACTGTGAACTAACAATTTGTATTAATATTTATATAGTTCCGAATTATTCAGCCGTGCAGACCCCACATATGCAGCTGTCATCAGATTCGATAGCTGCCCATCTACATTGCAGACGCATTCACAACTGGGCAGCAGTTGCCCCAGCGCGACCGAGTCGCAAGATAGTTGATAATCAATAATTGAGAGATAATTGAGTTGGTATCTTGCGACTCCGTCGCGCTGTGGCAACTGCTGCGCAGTTGTGGATTGTACGATGAGGAAATATTATTGACAATTACAGGTCGATGCTCAGCTAGTGCCCACTAATGCTCTCCGCGACGTGGTTGACAGCCGGATCAGCCACGTCGTGGACGTCGAGGCCGTCTATGCCCTTGATACAGTCCTCGACGCGGGCCCAGTTCTCGAGGCGCAGGTGCTCGCGCTCGTCGGCGTTGTCGCGCGACTGCTGGTACATGAGGGAGCACTGGTCGTACAGCACCGGGTTGGCCTCCATAAACACCTTGGAGGCGTTGAATATCATGCCGTGGATGGTGCGGTTCCAGTGGCCCGAGTTGTCGTGGAGCGCCGAGAACAGGATGGGGAGGATGGTGTCGGCGTACTCGGTGACTAGATTGCAGAAATAGTCGTGGGTCCAGTAGTAGAGGACCCGCTCGGCCACCTGGAAGTGGGGCGAGGAGATGCATTTGGCGAGCTGGATGAACAGCGGGATGTGGATCTTCTGGAACTCCTGGGGCTCGATCACCTCGAAGATGTCCTCGATCTCAATGAGAAACAGCACCTCCTTGGGGCTGTTGACCTTGGGCCAGTACCGGAGCAGCCCGTAGATGACGTCCTCGGTGAGCGACGCGTCCTTCTCGAGGAACTGCACCACGCAGTACGCGAGCTGCGAGTGGTACAGGCTGAGGGCCCGGGGCTTGTGGAGCGGCAGCAGCACGCGGCACAGGAAGATCTTGTGCTCCTCCTTGAGGGGCAGCGCGAACCCGTTGATGATGGAGCCCAGGATCTCGAGCAGCTCGGCGATGCCGTTGAACCGCTCCGTCTCGTACACGAACTGGAAAAACACGTTGTTGATGGACCGGCGGATGAATGGGCGCAGCGTGAGGAACTTGCCGTAGATGCGGTGGAGCGTCGTCTTGAGGCAGTCGCGCTCGCGCGGGTCCTCGCTGTCGAACAGCTCCAGCAGGCTCAGCACGAACCGGTGGTCGATGTAGGCCTTGGCGATGTTGACGTTGAACGCCGGCGACTCCATGAACCGCAGGAAGAAGTCGAACACCAGCACCATGTGGGGCCACGCCACCTCGCTGACCGGCTCGTCCTCGTCGGGGTCGAAGATGTCGCCCACGGGGTTGACGGGCGGCGGGATGGGCCTGAACAGGTTGTGCTTGAACATGTCCACCACCGCCCCGTAGATGGGCTCGTCCATGGCCATGGGCGTGGTCGACACGTACTCGATGAGGTCCCGCAGGTTGGTGCGCTTGATGTCTTTGCCCTGGATGTCTGCCGACGGGTCGTTGAAGTCGAAGATCACCTTGCACTGGTCGACTTTCTTGAGGAACAGGTCGTGGTGCTCCGAGGGCGGCACCTCCTCGAACGACGGCAACCGCACCAGCTCGCGGCGCTCAGACACCTCGAACCGTGACGAGTTGTGGCGCCGGGGCGCCTTGATGCCGTCGATGCCCGCGAACCGCTCCAGCGACAGCCTGTTGGCCGACGACGGGCTCACCGTGCCGCTGCCAGGGCCATTGCCACTGCCCGACTTGTCTGGCAGCGCCAGGTCGTTGGGCATCGTCTCTGTCGCGCCTGGCGGCGGCGTGAACGGGTACCCAGCGGGACTGACCACCAGCGAGGGTGGGCTGTGAAGCTGGGAGGGTCGTGGAAGTGCCGACGAGGCGTTGGAGGGGGTGTCTGAGGCTGGCGAACCTGCGACATGGCCAGACCCCACTGATCCAGGCGAGCCAATTAGCGGTGACGGCAGCTTGTCGTCGTCAGCACTGTCGTCCGACTTGCGCCGAGCTGCGTCCACCACTGATGGCGCTGCTCCTGGGCTGTGGGGACCCTTGTCGCCAGCCGGTTTCCTGTCGTCGCGTCGCTTGGACTTCGAGTCTTGACTCTTGCTCCTGCTGAGCTGCCGTTAGCAACTGCCACCTACCTACACAGCACTGCTGTAGTGGCGGCTGGCTCGACTTCCGCAGTGGTCGAAAAAAAGGCCGTATTTGGCCCAGATCTCGTCCAGTCACGCCAACAAACAGTGTCTGGTCACTACTCGCTACTCACCCGTTTGGTCCACCCTTTCATCATGATTGTCCTGCAGATGCACGCGGTTACCGCTGCTCAAAACGCAAAGAGAGCCCGTGGCGGAGAATGGACTGCTGGTGCCTGGCGTGCCCTTGCGATTTTTTTTTTGGTGGTCACTGGTGGTCTGCTTCAGGCGTCGTGGATGAAGCAATGTGTGTGGGTCGAGGCGACAGTGGTGTCCCAGGGCACGGGTGTCGATTAGGGGAGGGGATAGCCAGGAGGAGCCCAATGCACTCGACGGCTGTATGCAGACAGAACTCAGGGGGAGTTGCAACAAGTGGGCAAGAACCTTAAAGCTGGCACGCAAAACGCGGTTAATGCAGCTGATGTGATGGACGAGGAGGTGAGACGGTTTTCGCGACTCCGTCGCGCTGTGGCAACTGCTGCGCAGTTGGATTAGAACAGCTTCAGTTAATGTAGCAATACACAAATACGAATATGCAAATTACACGAACCACCAAGTCGTATGTCGAGCCATTGACAGTGTCCTCGACCCAACTGCGCAGCAGTTGCCACAGCGCGACGGAGTCGCAAGATCACCTCTACAATGTAGTTTGATATTAAATAAGCATTCAGTATAGCTCGCTTATGCATTGTTCTATATGCACCATCATGCAATGATGTGCAAAGTATGTACAGCATCTAAAAAAATAGACAATATTATTTTAGAAGTAGATGATCGCTATGCACAATCTTTTCGATCAAGTCCATCCAGATAATCAAAATCAAGATCGTTAGCATCTTTCAATCAATAGCAAGTGTCATGGTTGTCAATTAGCTATTATGCTGCTGCAAAGCACTCGTATCGAAGGTACATATACACCACAAGCACACTACAAGCACACTAACACACTACAAAACATCCTAACACTGCAAGTATTACAGCAACAGCAACAGCCGATTCAAGTCTATCACACAGTAGTTCTTGTCTACTGCTGAGAGTTCGTCTATTCGTGTCTACATGTTCACATACTAATGCACAGTTATCATTTGGCGGCGATCGGGTAGTCGTCGTGGAGCACCTCGAGAGGCCCGTCCGCCACGTCCTGGCCGTCCATGCCGTCTGCCTGCTGGTCGTCCGTCATGGCGTGGCTGTTGACGGTGGCGGTGAGCTCTGCCAGGCGTTTGAGATTGGGCACCTGCAGCCACCCGGGGATGTACGACTCGATGCGCTTGAGCACGCGGGGCTCAATGATCTCGAAGGGCCCACTGTCGTCGAGAGGGATGGCCTCGAGCAGCAGCGTGGTGTTATCCGAGTCGTTCTTGACGCGGGCCGCAACCGCGTTCTGGATCTCCTGGCTGATGGGCGGCTCGTAGTCGGCCACCAGGTACGCGTTGATGAGCTTCTGGACCTGGGCGGGCGTCAGCGTCCAGCAGATGTCGTAGATGATATCGATGTCCTCGAGCGACGACTTCTTGAGCTGCAGCAGCTTGACAGACTGCATGATGTGCTCGAGGCGCAGGATGCCCTCGGCCACGTCGTGCGCTTTACACCACTCCTCGATGCGGGTGATGTTGTAGTTGATCTGGAGCCCGCGCTTCCAGGAGCAGAAGTTGCGGCGCATCAGCAGGTCGTTGAACGCCTTGACGCCCACCAGCTTGAGCATCTCCATGATGGGCTGCTTGACGAACTCGGGCTCCAGGTAGTACGCGTCCATGGCCTTGTGCACCTTGTTGAACAGGCTCAACAGGTCGTCCATGGTGGCGGTGCTGGAGGCGCCCGTGAACATCTTGGACAGGAACCGCGTGTTCTCGGCGGTGATGAAGCCCGGCAGGCTCTGCGACAGCACGATGGCCGGCACGATCATCTTGTCGAGCGTCTTCTTGATCTCCTTCATCCACGTGTGGTAGATGTTGAACTCGAGGTTCTCGAGGTCCTCCTTTACGATCTCCACCAGCCGTCCGTACTCCTTGAACTCGTGCTCGCCCATCTCGTCCAGCAGCGCCTCGTTCTGCACGATGTTGGCGGCCGCCAGGTAGATGAACGACAGGATCTCGTGCACGTTGGAGATCCAGAACGCGCCCGGGTTGATGATGTCCTCGCCCGTGAACTTCATCACCGAGTCCTGGATCGCCTGCATCACCTGGCCTAGGAACTTCTCCGACTCCTTGACGAACCCGAGCCGCCACATCTCCGACGTGATGAGGTTGACGATGTTGGCGGGGAACAGGATCTCCTTGGGGGTGATCTTCTCGGTGCTCGACGGCGCCGGGATGATCAGATTGAAGATCATGCCCTGGATCACCTCGTTATACAGCACCTTCTCGTCCTCCAGCAGTCGCTCGATTTCTCCATTGAGACCCAGCGACCCTATCGAGATGTCGGTGCCGGTGCTGAACTGCCGCGAGTGGGTCCGCAGGTCGTTGGCGTTGGTGATGGCGATAGACGCTGGTCGCGGACTGTATCCAGACACCTCGTCGAGCTGCATGTTCCCAATAGGCGCGTTCGTCAGGCTTCGTCGCTTGGGATTGCGCTTCTTGGGCGACGCAGTGTTGGCACTGCCGTTCAGATGGCCTGCAATACTGCGCAGAGGCGTCAGGCTAGGCGCCATCACCACTGGCTGGGCCTTGAGAGCGGCTTCAAGCTCCACTCGCAGCTGTGCAATCGTCTCGTTCAGCGACACCTGCTGCTCCTCGTACTTGGTGATGGTCTTGGTGGCTTCGCCAAGAGCTGCCTCCTTGGCTTCCAGATCGCGGCGCAACGCCTCGACTTCCTGGACTCGAGACTGCAGGTTCACCACCACCTCGTCGTGATCCTTCTGCAGCCCAACAAACGACAACTGCGCCGCTTCGACCTGCTTCTCGAGTACCGACTTGGCCTGGTAGTGCTCATTGTCCAGATCAGCCATCCGCGCCTCCGAGTCGCTGTGCTTCTTCTGCCACTGCGAAAGCTGCGTCTGCAGCGAGTCCACTGAGCTGCGCAGTTTCTTGTTCTCGTCCTTTCTAGTCGCCAGCGACTGGGTGAGCTCCACCACCTTGTTCTCCAGTCTATATTGCACCTCCTTGTAGTGGTTGACCGACTTGGCCTCCACGCGGAGCTGCTTGAGCTCTTTGATGGCCCGTCGTTTCCTCACCAAGCTCTGCACGATGATCACGTTCCTGAGCTCCTGGTTGTATCGCTTGCGAGCTATGTAGCCTCTCCAGCCGGTCTGGATCATCAACACCGCATTATCATACCTCTCCTGGAGCAGCCGTCGCCGTAGCAAAAAGCCTCGTACCACTCGCTGCAACTCCACGACCGAAGACCTGACCGTGTTGAACTTCTGCTGAGCACTGAACCGCCGCCACGTCTTTTGGATGACGATAGCAGCCCTGTCGTTGCGCTGGCGCGCGTATTCGCGACGCGACAGGTACCCACGTATAACGGTCTGGGCAGCAACAATGCTCTGCCTGGTCTGCTGATACCTCTTGCGGTAGTATATCATGCGGAGGTTCTTCTGGATCACAATGGCACACTCGTTGAGCCGGTCGCTTCGCAGCTTCTCGAGATACGCCAGCATGCCTGCCCGGAAAAAGATCTTGGTCTTGCCGAGCTGGTACTTGTCGTCGGTCTGGATGCATTTGCGGAGAATGATGTCACACAGCGGTTTGACGCCCGTGGTCCACTCTCGCGACGGGACCAGCATGTAGTAACGGGATGCGAATTCTTCGTAGGTCCATCGGGTCGGGAAACCCGCACACGAGATTCGGATGGTCTCCAGCACACCACACGCCCGCAGCTGCGACAGCACCATTGGCCCACTGAACTTCCAAGCTGCCTTGTCTTCATTTGGCTTGATACACCGGATGTAATGCACGTTTGTCGAGTTGATGGTATACATGAGCTCGATCAGAGATCCCTTGAAGATACTGCCCAGTGTGGGCTTGCGGTTGACCACTCTCACACCGGGCTTCGCAGCAGTTTTGGCCTGCTGCTGTTGCAACGACTCATCTGACTCCTTGCTGACCTCGAGCACCTGCTTGAGCATCGGGTTGGTCGTCGCATACAGCACCTCGACGAGCTCGTCCGGCACTGTGTCTCTGTTCTTCTCAATAAAGCCCTCTACCTCGTAAGCCACGTCCATCGCGTAATGAGCCACCACGAACGACGACTTGCCGAAACGCGGCTTCTTGAAAAACCGGCTGTGGTCCGGCTTGTCAAAGTTCTGGTACAGCTTGTTAATAAGACCCTCGTCCGAGCCACCAGGCAGCCGCGACTCCTCGTCGAGCAGCGACAGGATACCCATCTTGTTCTCGATCAGGCTGATGCAAGGCTGGTTGTCGCTGAAGTCGATGAAGGTCCACTCAATCTCTTCCTGGACATACTCGTCCTGCTCCAGCTTGAACACATGCTGGTTGAACTCCTGCTGCAGCTTCTCGTTGGCGTAGTTGATGCAGAACTGCTCAAACGAGTTGACTTTGAAGTGCTCGAACCCGTAGATATCGAGAACCCCGATGAACGACGCCACGTTTGCAACCGACTCGTCTGCCATGAGACCACCGTTGATCACAACCACCAGCCAGTCAAACAGCGTCGAGTAGATGTACTTTGCAACCGAGTCGCGCACCACAACTGCTTGCTTGTGGTTGAGGCTGGACACGATTTTCTCGCTTCGCGTGATGATCTGCCGCTTGGTGATCCACTTGCTGAAATTGGCAGCGTCGAGTCCCAGCAGTTCACACACATGGACGAGCGCAGGTTCGTCCGAATTGAGAATCGCGTTGGTGCGCGTCGGCGTGATCTGGATGTTTCCAATGTACAGCAGCGCAGCCAGCAGCTTGAACACCTCGTGTTGCACTTCGTCAGTCACACCTACAGTGGTCAGAGCAGCTCGCGTGGCGGCAAACTCCGCACCATCGTCCACGTTCTGGATCACCGGCTCACCGCCCTGGTTGAGGTAGTAGAACTTGTCCACTGGCAGCAGTTTGAACGCCTGTCTCTCGTGGTCCGACGCACCACAACACAGCTGGTAGAAGATGTGGTAGTTGCGCTCCACCGCCGGCTGGAAAACGAGACGCGACCGCTCCAGGAGATACGTTCTGATTTTCGCACCAATGATGTCGACGTTGGTGTCGAACTGGATCTCTAGATACTTTCCGAACCGCGACGAGTTGTCGTTCCGCGTGGTCTTGGCGTTTCCAAACGCTTCCATGATGGGGTTCGTGGCGAGGATCTGCTCCTCGGTGGCACTCAGAGCGTCCACATTGTGGTGGCTGCCCCCCGTATGGCCCTTGATGGGCTTCCTGGGATGGTCTGGGTCCTCGACAGTCGCAAAGTATCGCATGATATACTTGGCAGACACGGTCTTGCCAGCACCCGACTCACCAGACACCACAATCGTCTGATTCTTCTGGTCGCGCAACATGCATCTGTGTTAGACAAAGTTATGGATGGCTAATGGCAGCGTCATAGTGTTGTGATAGCTACGCTCGCGACTGGTGGCTGTCAATAGACTGTGACACGACAAGAACACTGTCAACAACTGTCACAACCAGAAATCAACATCACGCAGCAGTATCACAATAACACAAAAGTATCACAGCAAAATATCAACAAAAGAGTATCGATGCAAAATATCAACACAAAAGCATCAACACAGCTCCACTATGACATTCCACACCACCGAAGCTTCTTCTTATCTACTTACCTGTAGGCGTCCTCTGCTATGGCAAACAGATGGGGTTCGAGTTCGCCGCGAGTCTTGCCCGAGTACGCCTGGATGATATCGGGCGTGTACAGGTTGTCGACCCGCTGGAACGGGTTGGTGGCGATGAGCACAATGCCAGAGTACGTGTAGATGTTGAGCTGGGCGTATCGCATGCGAATGGCGTGCAGAACCGCAGGCTCGTTGAGATACGACAGGCTCGTGAGGTCCTCAGTGGCCTCCAAAATGGGCGGATTGCGGAGCGGCGGCAGCTTGTCGCTGTTGGCCTCGATTTCGCCCACCGTGGTGGTCAGCGTCTTGTCGGATCCGTTCTCGAGCTTGACATGGAGCACCACCGACGTGTCAGACACTTCCTTGGAGGCCACTTCGGCTCCGATCCAGCCCTCTTGGTCATCTTGGACCCAGCAGCGTCTAGGTCAGTCCCCGTGCTATCGCGATCCGCGCGCTACTTACGTCCCAGGCTCGTACGACGACACGATCATCTGTCGGTATCTAGCCAAATCAAAGCGAACAGGGGTTGATGAGGTGTAAAAGAAGCGAAAGGGGACGTGTTGACGCAGCCCCTGCCCAGCGTGATTGTATCTTCACGTGCAGCCGTATCTGGAGCCACTGATCAGCGGGATGTTACAGGTGGGTCTCAGCTGCGGTGGTCGGATTCAGCGCACAAAATGAACTACAACCGCTGGTTTGGTGATGGTGGCGTTGCGGTTTTGTTGTGGCGGCTGTTTTGACGCGGTAGCTGCGGGCGGCACGTCGTGTTGACGGCTAATCTACACACGCAGGGTGGCTTTGCATGGTTAAGGTCTGACAGCCATTCTAGGGAATAGTAGTGAATTATTATTATCAGCCAAGCATTAGCAGGTGAGCGAAATGTATAGCTGACATTAGTTTTATCCAGAAAGGCGAATTTTGTAAATTTTTGACTAGTTTCGTCATCAAAGCGACGAATTCAATTGATACGTGCTTTAATTTTTGATTTTTATCGATTTTTGTTCTGTTTTACGAATCCGCCTATTATTGGAACTCTGGTAAGCTGAGCAGACGTCTCTTTTGGGAGATATAGCCACCACCACCGGATAAATCCATGCTCGAACCACGTTTGTCAGTATCCACAGTTCAACTGCACAGCAGTTGCTACAGCGCGACGGAGTCGCGGAAAATAATTCTGTTGCAATTGCCAGGATATGAGTCTGCGACTCCGTCGCGCTGTAGCGACTGCTGCGCAGTTGGAGTTGAGCTCTCGGTTTATATGCGCAAACTGTACCCAACCGCACCGTGTATTTTGTGCTCAATATTGACATTTACAACAGACGACATAGAACAACAAGAATAACAGAGAATACTGAAATACACAACATTGACAACATTGACAGCATTGCAACTGATTGAGTATTATAGTTCCGAATTGAACAATGAGTGTAATTTCCAGATTGGATCGTGGTTGATGGAGCTTGTATAGGCGAATATTGACACAATATGAAATCAGTAACGTGAGAGAGGGACTGGTACGGAAACTTAAGTGTCTACACTAGTAACGGGGCAAAATTGCGACTGAAATCACACATTGCAATTGCAGACAAATGTTGAACAAATGAAACTATACACACCCAGCGGATCGCACAGCTAATAGACCCGCTTGAACTCGGTCCCCCGAGCCTTGCGTGCTTCCAGCAGCTTGTTGAGGCGGCGGTCAATGAAGCGCCTCTGCTTCTGTCGCAGATTGTCCACCGCCAGACCAACGCCAATAAATGCTACTGCCGAATACAGATAGCCCAGAGGCTTATAGCTGAATGGCTTTTGGCGGATGCCCTGGGCCATGCCCTGCACACACACCCCTTCTGTTAGCACCTACACCACGCCAAAAAAGCATACCAAATACTGTCCACCCAGCCAAATCAGAATACAGGCCCATATTGCTTGTGTAGCCTCTGTGGTATTGGAAGAAGTGTAAAGGTTTATTGGCTGGGGGCAGACCTTTACGCGAATTTCCCTACCCAACTTGAAAATTTGGGACGCTACCCTAGCTTATAGATATTGACGAGCCTTGAGCTGAATAGTTGAACAATTTAGCAGGAATTTGTTTTGACCAAATTTTGAGAGGCTACTAATTGGCGGTCCATTTGGTATACCAGCTTGTCCGTGCATACCTGGTCTGACTATTTGACAGTATACGCTTTTGCAATTGTCAGAACACGCTTTGGAGCCAGTTTTGCACAGTGACGACTTGCATCTTGAAGCGTTGCATTTTAGAAACGATTCGACTATGTCAGAGAGCCCTTCTGCCAAGGAACTCAAGGCTCTGAAAAAGGAGCAGAAGCAGCAGAAGCGGGCTGCCCAAAAGGCCGACGCTGGACTGCCTCCTCGCGGCGACAAGCCACTTCAGCCGAAAAAGCACTCTGGGGTCCTCGCAGCGCCAGTGCCGGAGCCAGTGCGACTCCCGCTGTTTGCGCATCTTGCGACCCCAGCCGGTGCGCCTGCGAATACATCGGATATCCATCCGTCAATTCTGCAGCTGGGCCTGAAGTTTTCCACATACAAGGTGATCGGATCGACTGCGCGATGTCGAGCCATGCTGGAAGCGTTCAAGGATCTCATAGGCGACTACAAGACGCCAGAGGGCACCTCGCTGGGCCGCAATCTGACCAGCCTGCTGTCGAACCACATCGACTTTCTCAAGAGCGCCAGGCCGCTGAGCATCTCGATGGGCAACTCGATTCGGTGGCTCAAGCAGGAGATCTCGACCATCAGCATTGACCTTTCCGAGACAGCTGCCAAGCACCAGCTGATCGAGTCCATCAACAGCTTTGTGCGCGAGCGCCTCGACGTGGCGGACCAGGTGATTATGGACACTGCTGCCAGCAACATCAACGATGGCGACGTCATCCTGACCTATGCACGGTCCGAGGTGGTGCAAAAGTCACTGGTACGTGCCCACCACCAGGGCAAGAAGTTCAACGTCATTGTCGTAGACTCGCGGCCGCTGTTTGAGGGCAAAAAGCTCGTCAGAGAGCTGTTCAGCGAGGGGCTGTCGTGCACGTACGTGCTGATTCCGGCGCTGCGATACGTAATCCAAGACGTCACCACGGTGCTGCTGGGTGCCCACGCGATGTTTTCGAACGGCCAGCTGTACTCGCGGGTAGGCACTGCCGTTGTGGCCACATGTGCTCGCAATCGCGACATCCCAGTCATCGTGCTGTGCGAGACCATCAAATTCAGCGACCGAGTCCAGCTGGACGCCGTCACCTACAATGAGCTGGCTCCTATCGAGTCGCTGGCCAACCTATCCATCGACGACGACAACATCGTGCCGTCGCCAGCAGTGTCGTCGCCCAACCTGTCTATTCTGAACATTGTGTACGACCTGACTCCCCACAGCGCCATCCAGAAGGTAATCACAGAGGTCGGCAGCCTGCCAGCGAGCTCAGTGCCGGTGATTCTGCGCGAATACAAAAGCTGACCAACTAAAAAATGTTATGCATTCTAGACTGGACTACCGTTGTGTACTAATTAATGAACATCCTGACTGAGTCCTCACAAAAGATCGAGTTGTAAGCGAAATTTGTAACCGAACTCGTAAACAGATGTTTATTACAACCAAAACTGTATCAAATGGCACTAAGTTGCAGATGTACCTGATTTCTAAGTTTCAGGTGCTGTTTTATGTTTTGCAGTTTGCAGTTTGCAGCATAGCCGAATTTTCTCTTGCGACTCCGTCGCGCTGTAGCAACTGCTCCGCAGTTGAGCGAGGACACTGTGCTATTGTTACTAAACGTCCCTGCTTCGTTCAGTATTCGCAGTTTAATATCTTAGATTGTAGTTTCCACACCCCAACTGCGCAGCAGTTGCTACAGCGCGACGGAGTCGCAAGAGAAAATTCGCCCATTGACAAAGGGCTTCAAACAGAAAGCTTTTAACTAGAGCATTTTGTTATGTAAAGCAATTCTACAATTCGGATCTTACTGTTGGCTGTGGACCGAGCGCGAAGCTTGGCAGCAGAAGTGATGAAGACCCGGTTTCAATCAACTGCGCAGCAGTTGCCACAGCGCGACGGAGTCGCAAGTTCAACGACAAAAGAATCATTTCTTCAAAGTACTATTTACATCATGCATCAGCTAATGATTGCAAACTGCGTTAGCTAACCACCGCCAAGCGACAACTTACTCATTGCCGCCCACCTTGACCACCGTGGTGCGTATCAGACGGGGATCCCGCCGTAATGCTCGTATCACTTCGTTCTGGACGCTGGGACTGGCGTCGAACTTCATGTAAAAATGCGATCCCACCACATGTGCCTGGCGGCTGATGTTCATGATGCGAGGCAGCGGACGCACCCCCCAGTTCTCGATCTTGCGCACCACGCCGCGGTTATTTATGACGAGCCTGCCAGCCATGCGGACCAGCTCCGACGCATCGGCCGACCCGTTGGCGCCCGCAACTCGTGCCAGTCCTACCAGTTCGTACAGCATATGTGGGACGGTTCCGGTCGAGATGGAATTGGTTGAAATTTGCGTCAGCCGCGCCCTGCAGATAACACATTTGCATCACGTGAGCTAGAGCCCCGAGCACAGACCCGTGTAGGCGACCCCGACTGGTTCTCCTTCAAAACATTTTCTGCTGTCTATACAAGCCATGTTTCCAAGGTCCGCGCTCCGTCTGGCACGCGCTGCTCCTCGCATGGCGCGAGTAACGCCCTTGCGTATGGGTGCTCGATTTCTGTCCAACGACCTCACTGAGGGCGGTCCTGCGCTGGCGTACTCGTCTGATAAGCCAATTGTGCGCTACACTGAAGACCACGAGTGGATTGCCCTCCACCACGACAACGTCGCGTTTGTGGGTATCACCAAGTACGCTGCGGATGCACTTGGCGATGCTACCTTCATTGAAACCACCGAGGCGGGCGAGGTGGTGGAAGCCAAGGATTCGCTGGGGTCCGTGGAGTCTGTCAAGTCTGCCAGCGAGCTGTACAGCCCAGTGGCAGGCGAGATTATCGAGACCAACGCGGAGATCGTCGAGAACCCGTCGGTGGTCAACAAGGACCCGCTTGGCCAGGGCTGGTTCACCAAGATCAAGGTGTCGAATCCTGGTGAGGTGGAGCAGCTCATGGACGGAGTTGCCTATGAGGAGTTCATCAAGTCGGACGACCACTAGGCTCTGCCTGTAGATAATCCAGTAGCATGACCTGTTGTATTGATATGCAAAGAGGCTGACAACATTAGAAAATGTTCTGACATCACCGTAATTGTACATATAGTGAACACTGATCAACACTGCAAGTTTTGCTGGCAGCTACTAGACTGAGACGTCAGAGCACTGCATTGTTTGCCGAACTGCCTGAATATCTCCAGATACACTAATTGAGTAGTCACGTCATACCAAGTTACATTGAAAAGGTGGTCTTGCGACTCCGTCGCGCTGAAGCAACTGCTGCGCAGTTGTGTCATCGACACTGACAATGTGGATTGATCTCGGAACTCAATCGGTTTCGTAGTGTTTGTGTTTGCGTGTATTAACGGATAGTCCAAATCCAACTGCACAGCAGTTGCCACAGCGCGACGGAGTCGCAGAAACCGAGTCTGCCGTATATGGACCGAGTCAATTGCACATCAGAGTCAATTATATACCGATGCCAATAATATACCAATTATATACCAATGTCAACTACATGTCAATTACATCATTTCATACGTGAATGTCAGTTTCAATGGCGATTGCTATGTGATGCCATTACCAATTACATTCCACTGTGGATTCATCCTCAGTTATTTATACTTAAGTATTGTGCAGGTCACACACACTACATCTGCTGCAGGATAGCGCCACTTTTACAGACAGTAATCAACCACAGCACTCAACCAGTCGAACAAAATGTCAAACTACCGCGTACACTGAACTCACATGAAGCTATCCAATTAGCCAGCCAAGCGAAAAAAGCTGGTGGCTTATTTCCAAGAAAAAAAGAATCCTCTTTATATGTCTCGTGCTGACCCGGATTTTAGCTGCAGTCCCCAGAACCACCTGCATGTGGGGTCAAAAACCCCTGAGGCTCCGAGTTAACCTGTCGTTTCTCCATGTCTGCTGTTGAATCTGATCAAGAAGGCGACTTCCTGGTGCCGTCGCGCAAGCCAATCAGGACGGGACGTCGCAGCTCCGACGTCGACGGCATCCACCGACTGCTGTCAAAGTCACATGTGTCGCCTGCCCAGCTGTACTCCACGGACTCGGGCCATCTCTACCATGCTGGCAAGCTGTGTATCGTGCTTGTAGGCCTGCCTGCTCGCGGAAAAACCCACCACGCGGTGGCGCTGACACGGTATCTGCGGTGGCTGGGCGTGAAGACCCACGCATTCCACCTCGGCGACTACCGTCGTCAGCTGTCGGGCCCTGATTTCAAGGTGCCAGACGACTACTTCATTGTCAACGCATCCGAACAGACCAAGGTGTTTCGCGCCAAAGTGATCCAGGCATGCATGGACGACATGTTCAAGTTCTACGAAGAAGACGGGGGGCAGGTGGTGATCTACGACGCCGTCAATGGCACTGTGGACGGCCGTCGCGAGTTCGCTGTCAAGATGAAAGAGCACGACATTGGCGTGCTGTTTGTGGAGTGCGTATGCACCGACAAGGAGCTGGTGGCCCGCAACGTGCGCGACGTCAAGATCTCGTCGCCAGACTATCAGGGAATGGACCCAGACCAGGCAGTACGCCATTACTTGCGACGCATCGAGCTGCGGATCCCGGACTACCAGACCATGGTCGAGACAGACCTCACCTATGTCAAGCTCATCAACGTCTCGGAGCAGTTCATCATTAACTACGGCGAGCGCCATCTCGGGTACCTGTTCAACAGAATCATCTTTTTCCTCATGAACTCGCGCATCAAGCTGGGCAGCGTGTTTTTCGCGCGAGCAGGCATCAGCGACCACAGCGAAGACGACTACAAGTCGGACGCACCTCTGTCAGCTCGCGGACGGGCGTACGCCAAGCAGCTCAAGACCACTCTCTGGGAGCACATCGAGAGCCGGCGCAAAAAGGCGGCTGACATCACCGACTCGGACATCACCATTGACCGCAAGCTGACCAAGCTGGCGCGAGCAGTAGCTGCCACCAGCGGCCCATCAGCCTCCCGCAGCCTGGCGGTCTCTGAAGAGCTGTCGATATCGCCGCCTGTGACGTCGGGCACGTCGACGCCGTTGTCGTCCGCAGACGCCAGGGCCATGTCGACCATCCGAGCCGACCTGCTCAATTTGCACGACAAGTCCAGCCTGACTGTGTGGTGCTCCACCAGACTCCGCACCGTGCAGACCGCCGAGGTGTTTTCCTCCGAGGGCAACAAGACCATCCAGCGGAGTCTGCTGAACCAGCTCAACCCTGGCGCGGCAGGAGGGCTGACCGACGAGCAGCTCAACGAGATGTTTCCTTTTGAGTTTGTCAGGCACCAGGAAGATCCGTACCACCACAGGTATCCACGAGCCGAGTCGTACCAGGACGTGGCAGTGCGACTGGAGAGCCTGATTTTGGAGATGGAGCGCACAGAGGGCGACCTGCTGATCATCTGCCACGAGTCGATTCTGCGGGTGCTATACGGATATCTAATGGCATGCTCTGTCGAGGACATCCCGTTTCTCAAGTTCCCGCTCAACGAGATTGTGGAGATCATCCCAAATGCATATTTGAACCAGGCCAATAGGATGGTCATTCCCGGAGTCGATCCATGAGGTATCGCTGCAGTGGTAGTAGTACATTACGAGGATTAGTGCACAGTGTTGTGAGACCGATTCCAGACTCACGAGGAACTAATCGTATATACCATGCTAGATGGTAGTATTGAAATGTCAGCTCCATACTAGTGCCAAATGATGCTACAGCTGTGAAACGATGCTACATGCTGTATTGCAATACTTTCTGGAGTAGCTGTACTGTCAGGGACTGCAGGTAGACATGCATCTCTATGGCGTTCTCTACTGTGAAGCGATGGGTTTCAAATAAGCAACAACAATCGTTCAATGCGGTGGTCGAGTGCAACAAACATGGCTATTTGCTCGTACCACGGTTCAGTACATGTTTTAGTGACATCATTCATTAATATCACTCATTTTGTTAGCCAATATCATCTGTAAGTTGCAGCCTCATATTGCATTCATATGCAGCATGTGTGCATTCAATATGCAGTCAGGACGAAGAGCGGACGCAGCTACTCTACAATCAGTATTATCAATCAGTATCATCAATGGTAATTCGGATTCCATCTAAATATTCAGTAGTATATTCAATTAATTTTAAGTATGACCAGGCGTTGGCGTAATTCACCGTCATTGTGTGGCACCAGTTAAGCAATGTCAGCGTCAGCGCCATTACATAGCACCAGCATAAAATGCAGCAGATACATTAGAGCTATTCCACATAGTTATCTCAGCTGATGTAGCAACTATAAACACTATAAAGTGCCCAAACTAACAATGCCATACTACGTGTAAGGCTGATAAAAGGGCCACTCTTGTGTCATCCTCGATCACCGCTATGGTACCGCACAAGGTGATTAACACTGCTACGCGCGCTGTACAATACACGATACACGTCTACTAACACGACGAGATCACAGAAACACCACAATCAACAATGCAACACCACAGTCAACAATGCAACACCACAATCAACAATGCAACAACCAGCAACAGCGTACAATTACAGCAAAGCAGCCATGACGGCACTCGCTACCATGGTGGGTCTTGTAAAACATTATAATCACACAGCGACCCATTCTGGCGTCTACGAATTCAACTATAAATAAGCAACTGTAGATTAAGCGAATACATGTCCAGCGCGGGCAGCCTACTCGGCCTTGATGAGCAGCTTCATCTTCATGCGCATGCGCCGCCACTCCGAGTACTCGTCCTTGACGAAGCTTGCCTTCTCGCACGCCGTGTCCTTTATATAAAACCACCGAGCTGGCCACGTGTCGAGCAGCAGATCAACAATACCGAGGTCGCGCACCAGCACCACGCTGATGAACCACCCAGCACCCACCGCGATGCCTGCCAGCACGCCTGACAGCACCTGGATGGGTGTATGGTAGTGCAAATAGATGCGCGAGTAGCACACCGCCGCCGCCAGCAGCCACAGAAACAGCGCTCGCGACAGTTTTTTGCGGGTCGAGAAGTGTCGCACCCTGAACAGCATCCACAGGCAGATGTACGTCACGTAGTACGACATGAACTGAGCATGAGCCGAAGGCATGCCGTAGCCAGCTCCCTGGTCGTATAGCTTGGGCCGCTCTTGCTTGATGATGCGCTTCAGGTACTCGTTAATGATCTCGCACGCCAGCTGGCCGCCAAACAGCAGGATAGTCTCGGCTTCTCGGCGAGATAGAATCATGGTGCCATACACCACGAGGATGCCTTGAGGAACCAGCGACAGCAGTGCGAAAACTATCGACAGAGCATCGTCCGGGTCGTACAAGACACAAGTAAAGTCTAGAGGGACCCTCTGGAAAGATTCCATGGCGAATGTCGTGTTGTGTCGGTTGCTTCCGGATGTTTTTATAGGATTTTTTCGGTTTTTTTTTCCCCTCGTGTCTCGGCCAAAAACCTGTAAAGCGCGGTCCGAGTCTGCCGAGTTTCAGACCAGCCGGTGGTCCCAATTGTAGTCTATGTGGAGGAAAAAAAATGCAACCTGCACAAATGTTTGTTTAAACTCAACTTAAAAATACATTTGACGGCTAGTAATTTTCGGACCGCGCCAATAGGCTATGTGTGATATTGACGTGGAAGATCAGTGCCCATCGTGAGGCGCCGTTGCCTCGGCTACGGCAGCAATCGGTTCCTGCTTTCCCCCTAGCCCTCTGACAGCGGCATGCCGCTAGTCATGCACAGGCAGCTGGCGGATATATGGCGATGGGGCTATGCGGGGACCCCGGCGGATAAATAACCTTACTCGGTTGCTCGGGGGTAGATACGCAACTATATACCTGTATATACTTTTATGCATATATATGAAGTGCTGCTCTGACAGCTGGAGCTTCTCAGAGGCAAAATGGGACGATGCGATGTCCCTGCCTGCCTGCCTGCTGCTGCATTATTGCTGCGTTTGCTGCGTTTGCTGCGTTTGCTGCTGATGCTGCTGTCAGACAATGCGATGCGTCAGGATATATTGAAAACTCCGAAACCCCATCTGCCCGCAATAATACCGATGGTGTGGGGTAAACGCGGGGGAGGCCAACTATTTAAAGGTTGCCTTGGTGCTGTATGACGCTGTTTTCAGACGTTCTTCTAGCCATGGTTATGAAAATCTATAATCCGTACTTCGTGGCTATTGTGGCCACCATTGGTGGCTCGTTGTTTGGCTTTGATATATCTAGTATGTCGGCCACCATTGGCACCACGCAGTATACGCACTACTTCCACAATCCGACGTCGAGCCAACAGGGAGGCATCACTGCTGCGATGCCTGGCGGTTCTTATCTGGGCTCTCTAGTCGCAGGCGTGGTGTGCGACATTGTGGGCCGCAAAAAGACCATCCAGCTCAGCTGTATAATGTGGGTTATTGGATCCATAATCAGCTGTGCCGCTCAAAACATCGCCATGCTCGTCGTGGGCCGATTCATCAACGGGCTCTGCGTGGGGTTCACCTCGTCACAAGTGCCAGTGTACCTGTCCGAGATTGCTCGCCACGAGACCAGAGGCAAAATCGTCATCATCCAGCAGCTTGCAATCGAATGGGGCATTCTCATTCTGTTCTACATTGGCTATGGGTGCTCCTACATCCAAGGCACGGCTTCGTTCCGGCTCATCTGGGGCTTGCAGATGATTCCAGGACTAGTTTTACTGATCCTCATGCCAATGCTGCCAGAGTCTCCACGATGGCTCGCATCTAAAGACAGGTGGCAGGAATGTCATGAGATTCTGGCCAATGTACATGCCAACGGCAACAAGGACGACCCGGTGGTGCTGGCCGAGATGCTGGAGATCAGAGCCATTGTAGACCTCGAGCGTGACAGCTCAAGCAGCTATCTGGCACTCATCAACAAGAAGAACTGGCGCAGAAGCATGGTGGGCGTCATGACCCAGGTGTGGCAGCAGCTTGCAGGCGGAAACATCATGATGTACTATGTGGTGTATGTTTTTGAGATGGCTGGTCTTAGTGGCCAGGTTAATCTGATAGCGTCGTCTGTCCAGTACATTATCATGGTGGTGTTCACCACACCGGTCATGTTTTACATTGACAAGGTAGGGCGCAGACCGTTACTTTTGATCGGGTCATTGGGAATGGGTGCGTTTGTTTTTGCGGTGGGAGGTCTGCTGGCCACATACGGAACCTATGCGACAGAAGTTGGCGGTGATGCTAATATACACATCACACTGGCAGGTCAATTCGGTCCATCCCGAGGAGTCCTGGTGTGCTCGTACTTCTTCATTCTCGTGTACGCTCTGACGTGGGCACCTGTCGCCTGGGTATATGCCCCGGAAGTGTTTCCCCTGTATCTTCGCAGCAAAGGAATGGCAGTGGCTGCGTCCGGTAACTGGATCATGAACTTTGCGCTTGCCTACTATATTCCTCCTGCTATCAACAATATTGGCTACAAGACATTCATTATTTTCGGCGTGTTCTGTATCGTGATGTTCATCCACATGTTTCTGATGTTTCCAGAGACGGCCAAAAAGACGCTCGAGGAGATCGATGATCTGTTCGCTCCTGGCGCTCCTCCTGCTTGGCGCACAAAGGTGGGCAATAGCAGAATCCAGCAAGAGATTGCCGAGCTCGAGCATGGGGAAAAGCCAGCTGTGGGACATTTCGAGGATGCCGAAGGCAATCACGAAGACAACCCTGGAGTGTGAACATCTATCTGTATTTAAGCAATCACTAATACGTATTATATTATTAGGTTATAACAGAAACATCTTTGATATTATTCACCAGCATGTCTATTTATCATTTGGACGTCGTGTATTACTAAAAGAAAAACAATCCACCAGCTGTAGAGACCCAGTGTACATAACTAATAGCTCTGACAGTTTCCAAAAGCTCAAATGGATCGCCTTTTAGCATGATGGCCTTTCCCAAATGATTTCAACTATTTTTATAATTGTTGGGACTAAGTTATTCGGCTCGTACTTAATAAATATACTACACTACTTCGGTGATTTCGTCATCTGACTCGTCAACCTCGGTAACCTTCTCTTCCGGATCTTCGTCGCGCATTAGCACCTGAACGAGCCTTTCACACGGATCAGCAACCACCTCGTCTTCAATGGCCTTGTGAAGCTCCCGAATTATCGTGTAGACGTTCTTTTCTCTCATATACTCTCGTAGTGGCCGAGTGGTAGACAATATCAGCAAGCTCTCCACGTGGGTGCACAAGATGTTATTGTCAGCATCTCGTTTTTTATCTGGTGGAAGCAGCTGCAATTCTTCGGGCAGTTCGAAAAGCTCGTCTTCAGGAATATCTTCAGGACCTGCCAGAGGCAACAGAATGTAAGGTAGCAAGTTGATTTCCGAGTCATGCACCAGTTTCTCGTGGCACTTAACGTTGAATAACGAATTCTTGATTGTCGAAGCAACTCCCGCTCTTCGAGTCTTGGACACACTTTCGGTGAACACCAAGAGCTTGGTGAGTGGCACAACTTTGTCATACGGCTGCTCGCTAACAAAATAGTCTCTTCCTGTCTGGAACCTAGAAATGTCGGCAAAAAAGAATGCGAGGTAGTCAAAATTGGCGTATTTATTCAGACCACGTTCGCTGCCTTTAACAAAGCAGTCCATAAGGCAATCTATAACATTCTCAGACCTAAACGTTTCATCCTCCAGACGGATGTCTTCTTTTGAAGGCTTTTTTCGCTTCCACTGCAGCAAGCTAGTAATGTGATCGTGCTTTGCCAAGTTTGCCAGCAAAATGCAAAATAGGTCGGCGTTATACTGAGAAAGATCGACCACCGAATTCACCACCAGTTCCAAGAAACTGTCATCAGTTGCAAGTTGATCCAAAATACTGCTATCATCACACAGATTCGCAAGAATGGTTAATGCTAGCTGGACAGTGCGGTCGGTTTTGTCGCGGGCCAGGTTTTTCAGATCCTTGATGGGTGTGAAATCATCCTGTTTGAAGATGTACGAGTGTTCTCCCTGAGAAAACGGGGCCACATTTTCCAAAGCGATCTGACGTATTGCTGGCTGAGGTGAATGCAGAAATTCAACCAGCTGAGTTAGCGTATTCAATTGGCTACAAAAAGCCCTACCTCAATCAATTCTGTAGACATTGATTGCAGTTGACGAAAATAAATTTATCGACACATACCGAAATAGGTAAATCTTTCACTCCCAACCCAAACGACGGATAATGAATGACCAAAGCTGCTAGATAAGATTCGACAAATATAGTCCATTCGTATTTATGGAGTGAATTTGACAACAAGCATCTTTTTGGTAAAGTCGAACAAATCCGAATCCTAGAATACCAAAATCTGAAGCGGCCTTAAGTAGCTCGCTCGGCTTGCTCAGATGTTCATACTATTGGACAATTAGAATGCTATTAGTTATGAGCAGTTTACGGCAAACAATACGAATATTTCCAACTCATATCTACATTAGCAGAAAATTATATACGGGCCATAGACAGAATTGGTGTCGTCGAACTCGGCTTCGGCCCTCTGCTGCTGCAGTTCGCCTAGAATTATCAACTACCCCGCTTTGAAATCGGTGTCTCATTTTACTATTAAGCCTGTAGATCAAAAACACTGGACAAGATATAAATGAGCAAAAGAATAAAGCCAAAAATTGAAACAACCGAAAATATGAGTACAGATCGTCTGAAAGTTGACACTCCATCTCTCAATATTTCATAAGTCAGATTGTTTTCATTTATCCTTGCTGTGAGATGGGTGAGGAGCCACGCCCCTGCTGCACCTCCCCTTTAGCGCCCTAACCTACCAGGAATCTTCCGAGGTTTAAAACACCTGTCTAAAGTCCATACAACTAAGGATAAATTGCAGTTTTGGTAGCTTTTACAATCGAATGACAGTTGCAAAATAATGTCCAGTGTAAGTGGAGGTACTAGCTGTGTTTGTTGTGTCTAACACTTTGTATAGAAACCTGACTCCTGTGTCGAGGATTTAGATGAGGCGAGAGCCAATTCGAAGTGGTCGTTGGTCCCTGACCTTGTCAAAAAGGTGGTTCGTCATTCTCCAAATTGGGTGGCATTCGCTCAATTAGCCAACTGCGAGAGCCAGATATACGGCTTGCTGGATAGCCGATCCTCGAAAACTACAGGAGACGAGTATCTAAACCCACTTGGTTCAGGAGGTTCCAAGTTGCGGGCCATAATCGATGGTTTACCAAAGGCAGCTGCAACAACGCCAGAACAAGAGCTCATATACAATGTCACGATAGCACACATCCAACTTCTGCAGGGCAACTACTCAAGAGTCATCGCAACTTTAACGGAGCTCGGTGAACCCCCCGAGCAATGGTCGCTGAAGTACTCCAATGCCGTGGTTGTTAAGGCCAGGGCGCTGTTGGCTGCCGCCTATGAGAAGTCTGGAGATGTTGTCAATGCAATTCAAGTGTACGCCAAACCTCTGCCAAGAGAAATTACCAGTTCTTCAACAGCCCCCGAGACGGCACTATGGGCAGAGATCTTGTATTATAGGTTTTCTCAGCTTGCAATTTGCCAAGATACTGCTCGTAATGTTGATGCGACGACTCGTCTCTATGCACTGAAACGATACATCCAGGTATCTCGTGTGGCGAGCGAGCTACGAGTGGGGAAAGCAGTGGGAACCAAACAAGAGCAACTGGTGCTCCAGAAAAAGTACACCGAGCTGTCTGCAAATTCTGTTCCAAACGGTTCTGTTGTGGGCTCTGGTCAGATTGCAACCAATGCAGCAAAGCTTCCCGGCTCCATTGAGCAGAGTTTATTCTCTTCGAAGGCTATACCAAAGGCGTCAGACAGCAATGCACAAGTCGAGGAGTACATTGCTACACTGCTCAATAACTGGAGGAAAACCACCACCAGATCAGTGCCTGCAGGAGTGATTACTGATGCTACTCAAATTCAGTATTCGGAGCACGTTATAGATGTGCTCCGAAAAGCTGCCTATAGCACTTTCCACTCGTGTTTAGTTATGCGGGGCCTTGTTGAAATCTTGAGTGCTATTGGTCAATACGATGAAGCACTGGCGGCTTTTAGTACCTATTTGGCATACCAGGAAAAGCACTGGGAACAGCAGGCGTCTGGCGGTGAACTTAGTGATGACCATGGTGACAGTGTCAACGGGATTGGGCTAGCATTCTCAATTGCTATAGGTCTGACAATCCGGCACTCTCGAGATAGGATGAGAGCCAAGTACCTGGCTGACAGACTAATCGCCAGCTGCCGATTGAATGGAGAGCCACGGATCGCCAATGCAGAAATCCTAGCTGGAGCATACGCGACAGTTGCACAGGCTTATTCATATTTTAGTCGAGCAACTTTCTCCAGCGATGAGGACTATAGCAGTCTAGTCGAAACTGCCCTGAACAATTTCCAAAAGTCTGTTGATGCACTTGAAACGGTAGATAGTTGCTACCACTACGGTTTACTGCTTGCGATGCGAGGTCATACTTCCCAAGCTATAGATACCATTAGAAAAGGCTTGCTGAGAGAAAAGAGCCATCTACCATCTTGGCATCTTCTCGCACTTTTACTGACAGCGACCGAAGACTATGATGATGCCATCAAGGTACTCAACAGCGCAATTTCGTTGGGTGTGGAATCGTTGCTGACCTATAGCGTTGAGGTCAAATCTTGCATTGTTCAAATGAAAATCACTCAACTTGCTATTATAGAAGCAACTTCAGGGGTTGACACTGCACTAGAACTGCTGCCAGAAGTAATTGGATTATATACAACGGTGTTTCCTCCTCCTGCAAACGCTGCTACTTCATTGGATGCTTCGAATTTGGAAGGCAATGCTGTTGTAAATGGACATGCAGAATTTCAGCAAGTGCCTCAATCGAAGAAGAAGATTAGGAGGCCTAGCCGGTCAGCGCCAGTAGCTGCCTCGAGAAAGTCGTCGGCTGCTACTGTCTTAGTAGGAAACGAAAAACCAGAGGTGGAGACAGCGATTTCTCTAAGACCCTCAGATCCAGCTGTGCAGCGACTGTATCAGTCATTGTGGCTTTGGATCGCAGGAGTGTATCGACGAGGTGGGCTCACTAAGGATTCTGAGGAAGCTATTGTAGAGGCTGAGCATATTTACAGAGAATCCGCAGATACACATGTCGAGCTGGGCTACTTGATGTTGAACGAGCGGCCCTTGCATGCACTTCAAGAGTTTGAAGCTGCAATAGACGAAAATGGTGACCATCTCAACGCCATTATCGGGCTCTCAAAGCTAGTTTTGGATCATTCTTCACTGGAAGAACAATCAAGTGAATTGAAAGCTTCGAGCTCAACTCCGTTCTTCGTGTCCAGCACCGACGAGTATGCTGCTCTCGCTCGAGTTCAGGTCCTGTTGGAAACACAGATTGCCAAGTTGCCTGGACGATACAGCTCAGAGGCACATTTCCTATTAGGACAGCTCTACGAAAGGGCGGGCCAAACGAAAGCTGCAGAAGCTTCGTTATGGAAGAGTGTTGGCCTTGAGGAGTATAGAGCAATTCGCGACTACGAAAGTTCTTTGTATTGGTAGTTTGTTTTAATTGTATAATAACATATTGCAATACCAGTCACGCCATTATAAGCCAAAAAAAACCAATATGCTCGCCATTCAATATCAATTGTGATAAAAAAACCTTACAGCATACGAGGATCAGGCGTCAACGAGGCCGTAAAATAGCGTCCACATTAGAATGAAACCAGGCAATCGAGGAAAGAGGTCTCCAACCCAGATATCAGACACGGGACTGACAAAATATGATTTCGGCATCGCTTTTGCTGTTATCGTGTAGAACAACAGTCCAATGATTGAAAACCCAGCAAGATAAAACAAAAATCCATAATAAGATTCCAGGCGGAGAATGCCTGCGCCAACGCCAAGCGCCAGTGTCGTTATGCTCCGTAGTCTAGCCAGCTTCTAACAGTCAGCAATACAACACTCAATTCGAGCTTACTTCTTTGTTGAATTTAACGTTGTCTCCATATATTGGGGACACCAGCAGAGGGTCCACGGCGACCATCGTTACTGAGTGTTAATGTCAAGAGCCTCACAAACGCAGCGACAGAGATAGACACTTCAACATATCAAGTCAGCTCACATTAAGTTTCACGGATGGTTGCAAGGTGATTTTTCTTTAGCTACAAATGCAATATATTGGACAAAGCTAACTCAGCTGTCATGACCTTCGTACAGGGGTAGCAGTTTGTTTGCAAAAGTCGCCGTGCGTGCTGCTGGATCGCAATACGCCCAAGCAGTGCCTCGATGATCCCCAGCATTTTAAACAACTGCCCGAGGACTGCCTGATATTATTTAAAAAATACATGGATTGCAAGTATGGAGTTTATATGATTTTTTCTGGTTGATAGCTGACTCAGAATGGGCGCTGTAGATATGAGGTACGATCTGGAGGGAGGCGATCTCATCTAACTTAGAAAACGGTTCCGAGGGAATGGGCCTCTGTCGACGGGAAAATTCGACAAAGAATTGGAGCAGCTTTCTGCCGGAGACGTAGATATGCAACAGGAGCTCAAAATATTGGCTGGCGAGTCTGTTAAGCGGGACTAATCAAGTGAGAGATTATTTAATGATCTCAATTCTCCGCTGTTTAATGGAGTGGAACTCAAAACTTAGTGTATTCCGACTTATATGATAGGATATCCGGGTTATCGCTCTGATAAGTGTGTATTGGTCTGTTTATTACTCAACATAAAGCTTGTGTTTTAGTCGACACAATCAAATCTAGAATTATTAAAATCTGCCGAAACGGTTCTATATTCTAAAGGACAAACTAACAAGCTTATATAAAAAGGTTCTACATCATGGAGTCAATGTCAACGCCTGCCCAATTTCCTGTATCTGCCGAAGAAGCTCGTCCACGGTGTCACTTGTGACGCTAAAGTTAGCCTTTTATCTCTTTTTTTTTTGTCTTGATACTCACACTGGCGAATTCACCACTACTCGGAAAAACTCTCCTTTTCCCTCTGAATGAGGTGCATAGTCGACGAGAAACTTCGACCGTTTGAATAGCTGGGCTACAATCGTACGGGTGATCCGAGAGTTAACCTCCTTATGAGGAGACAGTACGCCGTTAGGCGAGTAATAAAAACAGGTCTGTAGACATGGAGGCGGGAATTCCGACACCAAAGTAAATCCCGGAGTGTCGCGTACTTTCGAAGCCAGATACTCAGTCACTTCAAAAGCATGGTCAATGCGCTGCCCATAGCCCTTGGTTCCATACCAGTTCCATCCCAGATACAGCTTGAGGGCATCTGCTCGTCGTCCACAGCCCATGGTTCCGTCAGCTAGGTCGAAGTTTTCGCTTCCTTCTGAACTATTGTGGAAAAGATATGGAGCCTGCAAGGAATTAGCCCGCTGGAACGTCCGCTCATCTGGCACCAGCAGAAAAGAGCAGGTGCAAGGCACCCCCAACATTTTGTGAGGGTTCACCGTTATGCTGTTGGCGCGGTCTGCTCCTTTGAGCTTGTACCGATGCCTTTCAGAAAAGGCTACATTTCCTCCCCACGACCCATCTACATGCAGCCACAACTTGTATTTCTCAGTGATATCAGCAATAGCACCAAAATCGTCAAAAGACCCATACACGGTGGTGCCGGCAGTGGCATTCACATATAAAGGAGTGAATCCGCTATGGATCGCTTCCAAAATCTTGGCCTCCAGATTATTGACGTTCATAGTTCCATCGGGGTTCGTCTTGACCTTGAACAGGGCCTTGCTTCCCAGACCACAAAATATCGCGGCTTTCTCCACGCTGTAGTGACAGTGGTCACTGGAGAAAATCGCAAACTTGGCGGATCCGATGCCCTGGGTCTTCGTTTCTGGAAACAGTATGCTGCGGGCAATGTGCAGACTCGTTTGATTTGAGTATGATCCACCAGGAAACGTCAAACCGGCCGACCGTGGAGAGCTGAATCCGAGCAGCTTTGCGTATTCGTGGCCAGTGCGCTTCTCTATAATCGTCAGCGCCGGCGACACGGTGAAAACATGCGAGTTGGTGTTGAGAATCGACAGCAGCAGGTCAGACGCCACCCCGACTGGGTTTGTCCCTGCGTATAGCTTGTCCAGAAACCCCTGGTTCCACGTCACCACCGAGTTATTCAAAATGACATCCACATTGGCGAACAGGCCCTTGATTCCTGTCCCATCCGCGGGAACCGACACTTTGAGCTGCTGATTTAGGTCCCGCGCATCTGCGTAGGTGCCGACCTTGCCATCTGGCGAGTCTGCTATACTGACATAGTCCACTATGACCTCGGTCAGTCCTTTGAGCACCTGCTCAAGCTCGTTCACCCGGTTTTCCTCCAGCCGGCTTCGAATGTTTTTCGATTTCGTCATGACTGTGATGCGGCAGAGAATGTCCGCATCTGCATGTGCAAATATATATACATTCCTTTAGAAGTGGAAAATTACCTTATCCAGCTGGGATAGTATTGTTTCAGACTGAATTAAAGTTGAAACAGTCAAAAGCCATAGTTATAAGTCGAAGTAGTGCTCACCGTCATGACAACCGACGATGGTGTCGCGAGACAGAAAAATAGTTGGACAGGGTTGGCTTCGCAGACTCATCGCGGAACGGGCTTCGGAGTGATTCCGCTCGCGGAATAAAATTAAGAATAAACATGAAGAAAAAATGTATATTAAATATGTAAATGAAAGTTTAAACTGTATTTACCAGCTCGCATTCCAAGATCTATACTGATGTAACCAATCTTACTGCTGTGCTCAGTAAGCTTCTGGTAAGTCTACTTCAGAGCATTGAACTCAGGGGGGATTGCATGGTTCCGCCATTAGCCGTGACCGTTTTGCGGCTCTTCGGTTCTCGCTGGGTATGGAGACTCCCCGCAGGTACCCCGCATCCGTACATATATAAATAATGCGTCGAAGGAAAATCATTTAACCGTCTAGCCAGTTCGTCGCATTTTGGAGAACCGTTTACCCGTGGCTGGCAGCTTTAAATACTAGCATCCGTTTGGCGCTCCATTTTGACCAGCTGCTAATGATTGTTACACGGGTCACCTTCAGTGCTCGGGCATTGGGAAGCCGCCGGTATAGCCCCGCGCTATGGAACTCGTGTCGGTCGGTATCTTCTAAAGTGGTCAGTTCTGCTGATGAGGCCATCAAAGACGTCCGCTCAAACATCACATTGCTATGCGGTGGTTTCGGGCTGTCGGGAGTCCCGGATACGCTGATTGATGCGCTGGAAAAGAGACCAGACGTCACCAATATCACCGCTGTGTCCAACAACGCAGGCATCGACGGGTCTGGTCTCAGTAAGCTGCTGGTATCGGGCCAGATCAAAAAGATGGTTGCCTCCTACATTGGTGGAAACAAGACCTTTGAGAGCATGTATCTCAACGGCCAGATAGAGCTCGAATTGACCCCTCAGGGCTCAATTGCCGAGAAGTGCAGAGCTGGTGGTGCTGGAGTGCCTGCTTTTTATACTGCAACCGGTGTTGGAACGTGGGTCGAGCAGGGCAAACTGCCTGTTAAGTACGGCTCCGATGGCACGGTGATCAAGACGAGCGAGCCCAAAGAGACGCGGGAGTTTGACGGTCGTAAGTTTCTGCTCGAGCACGCAATTGTGGGTGAATACGCGTTCGTCAAAGCGTACAAGGCCGACACGCTGGGAAACTGCTACTTTCGCGGTTCTGCACGGAATTTCAATAGTGTGATGGCTCGTGCTGGGAAAGTGACCATCGTAGAGGCAGAGCATATCGTGGAGCCGGGCGATATTGCTGCTGAAGACGTCCATGTTCCTGGCATCTACGTGACCAGCGTGGTCCAGTCGACGACGCCCAAAAGCATCGAAATATACAAGTTCAGTGAGTCATCCTCAGATACAAAGTCTGCCAGCGAACTGCCACCGGCGAAGCGAGCAGCTGCCGAACGCAGAGAGCGTATTGTGCGACGAGCAGCCCAGGAGTTCAAGAACGATGGGTTCGCCAACCTCGGTATTGGCATGCCTACACTGGCACCCAACTATCTTCCTTCAACCGTGTCTGTGACGCTGCAGTCCGAGAATGGCATCCTGGGCCTGGGCCCTTATCCCAAACGTGGCGAGGAAGATCCTGATTTCATCAATGCTGGCAAAGAGACGGTGACTCTGCTGCCAGGAGCGTCGCTGTTCGGATCTGAAGAGTCGTTCGCGATGATCCGGGCTGGCAGAGTGGACCTCACCATTCTGGGAGCCATGCAGATTTCAGAGTTTGGAGATCTGGCCAACTGGGCTATCCCAACTATGGTCAAAGGCATGGGGGGCGCCATGGATTTAGTGGCCAACCCGACCAAGACCCGAGTAGTGGTGGTGTCGGAGCACACTGACAAGAACGGCACACCAAAGATTGTCAAGTCGTGCGATTTCCCACTGACAGGTGCTCGATGTGTGTCGCGGATTATTACTGATCTCGCAGTGTTTGACGTGGATGCAGTCTCGGGACTGACGCTTATAGAGCTTTTCCCCGGCGTCACCGTCGACGAAGTGCGACAGAAGACCGAGCCTGACTTCAAAGTCAGCAAGGACCTGAAAACTGTCGAATTATAGACCGATTGTTTGTAGTGTAGCCTGCCATAGTTCAAGCAGAACGCATATACTGTATTTAGACTTCGTGATCGTCAGTATTTAGTATGCATCAAGTGCTGCATGTGCATGCAGCACTGCATATCTCGTATTTAATACCTCCAGAGAAACCTCATGTGCATATAAAAGCTAGGCTGATCGCGCTTTGAGTCTTGCAAACCTCACTCTGGGCAGATATCGGATTATGCGAATTGTAGACACACATTTGTGATGGTTGCAGCGACATCAACACTGAGCCAGACAGGCGTTTTCGGCGGTCGAAACCCGCTTGAGTACTCTGCTTCGGACCCGTTGGCTCTGTTTATTGTCCAGGTATGTTGGACTCGTGGAGGCTAATTCTAACAAAAGTCGTTCATTATCATAACGCTGAGTCGGCTGCTGCATTGGCCCCTTTCTTACATGAAACAGCCACGAGTCATTGCCGAAGTGATATGTGGAATTCTGCTTGGTATGTTAAAAAACGAAGAGCTTAGCTGAGCACCCAGATACTGAGCTGAGCAGGAGACTGTGCGAGCAGAGGTGTGCCAATGCAACCAGCAGCTTGCCATATAGATCCGTACTAACTTGAGGACCATCGGTGATGGGCCATATCCCTCACTTCACCAGCAATATTTTTCCCACCGCGGCAATGCCCTGCCTGACCACGGTTGCTAACCTAGGACTCATCATGTTTCTGTTCTTAGTAGGATTGGAGGTAGATATCGGCTATATGAACCGTAATCTGAAAATAGCTCTCACTGTGGGTGCATTGGGCATGATTTTCCCATTCGGACTGGGGTTTGTGGTCGCCATTGGCCTGTATAATCATGAGGACTCTGACAAAACTGTAGCCTTCGGTGTATATGGGCTTTTCGTCGCGGTTGCTCTAGCCATCACTGCTCTGCCAGTGTTGGCGCGGATCTTAACTGAGCTGCGTCTACTGCGCGACCGTGTGGGTACAATTGTGCTTTCTGCAGGAATCGCCAACGATCTGGTTGGATGGATCCTGCTGGCGCTGGTGGTGACGTTGGCAAACCAATCAAAGGGCATCAACACGCTCTACGTAGTTTTGCTGGTGACGGCATGGTTCATTTTGCTATGCTTCGCTGTGCGTCCCGCACTCAAGTTCATGTTGCACAAGTCTGGTGGCATCGAAAAAGGTCCGTCCCAGCTCGATATTGCTGTTATTATTTTAATTGTGTTTGTGTCTTCTTTCTACACTGACATCATTGGGGTGCACCCCATCTTTGGTGCGTTTCTCAGCGGTATCATTATTCCTCGCGAAAACGACTTTGTTGTCAAGCTGACAGACAAAATTGAGGACTTCATAGCTGTGGCACTATTGCCACAGTATTTTGCGCTGGCTGGACTTGGTGTCAACCTAGGATTATTGAACGACGGCACCACTTGGGGATATGTGTTTGCCCTCATTTTCATTGCTCTGATTGGCAAAGTTTTCGGAGCGACTATTGGTGCCAAGTTCAACGGCCTGCTATGGCAGGAGTCGGTTGCTGTGGGCGTGTTGATGTCTTGCAAAGGAATAGTCGAGATTGTGGTGCTAACAGTGGGCCTGAACTCTGGAATCATCACTCAAAAGGTCTTCAGCATGTTTGTTGTCATGACTTTGGTGACGACGTTTTTGACCACGCCACTCGCGGTTTTGCTTTACCCACAATCGTACCGACAAAGGGTCATAAAATGGAGAAACGGTGAGATCAATTGGGATGGCACACCCGTTGTCGTTGAGACACCGTTGGACGTCGATCACAATATTCTTGGCAACAAGATTTCACGGCTGGTAGTGCTGCTTAATAATGTTGAAACCATCTCGGTGACGATGACGTTGACCAAGCTGCTTTCAGCTTATAATGACTCCAACGCAGGCCAAAAAGTCGAGGTTTTTGGTGTTCGGTTGCTGGAGCTGTCTCAGAGGACATCAGATCTTATCCAGGCCACATCCGATGCTGAAATCACAGACGATCCCATTCTCGGGATTGTCCAGACGTTTGCAGAGATGAACAATGTTTCATTCAGTGGCAGAGTTGCGTTCACGACTCCGACGGATCAAGGCTCGTTCTTGGGCGCCATTCCCTCTAATCCATCTGACATTGTACTTGTGACATGGGACGATTTTAAGTCCAATGCATATTCACGAAAAGGTAAATCCAAAGCAGGTTCACAAATGAGTTTTTTCAGTGAAGAGGTATTTAGGTATGCTTCGTCTCAGGTCGGATTATTTGTTGACCGCGGGGTCAGTATTCCGGTTGAAGTGGATACACACTTGGCCACTGCCGCTGCTGAATATCGCCATAGGGTCTATATCCCATATTTTAGTGGTCCTGACGACCGTGCTGCACTGAACTTGGCGTTGCAGTTGGCTGAAAGTCCTTTTACCAAGCTATTCATTGACGTTATTTCTTACGAGACTAGTCTAAAGCCTACCGCATCAATTTCATCGGCTGAGGATGATGTCACTATCAGCGGGACAGCTGCTTGGGAACTCGTGTCAAGGGCAGTCGCTGAGAACGATGAAGTGGTCAGAGCTCGTATCAAGTTAGCCCACTCCCATATAAACGCTGAAGATGTTTTCGAGTATGTTCGCCAGTCGATTTCTCATGCTTTCTATGACGAATCAGGTGTGACCACCACTCGTGACCTGGTCGTTATAGGAACCACAGGAGAAGGAATCAACGATCCAGCTGGCGATGATAATCCTCCTTACTTGGGTTCGTTGACATCTAGCTTGCTGGCCGAAACCTCTATCAGATCCTCATTCCTCGCCTGCAGAGGACCCTCTCTGTCGGTTCAGCGCCCATCTTCAATAACGAAGCAAGCTGCTAAATTTAACCAACTAAAAAGTGAGATTCCTACGCCCTAATTAAAGCCTTAGAAGCGGTTTTGAATGATGTCTTCATGCTTTTTTATTCAGTAATGATATGATATATAATGTAACTATATATACGGTCAGATATGCAACCTATTATCAGGTCCTGAAACTATTCACCGACTCTATCCATCCAGTCATATCTTGATCATATGTTCTAGCCCTTGTATTTAGACGTTTCCTAACTTTGAATGGAGAGTACCTCAGTCCAAATCTGCTACTGGAAGACCATCAATAAGAGTAGCACGTACAGAAATCTTGTCCAATGCTTCTTTGGATCTTGCACGAAATAGTTCCTTAGCTTCCTCGTCAGTTATAAGAACAAAGTCCTTATGGATATGCCAATCCCCAATGGACACGCCATGTTTTCTGGCAAATTCCTCGTCTTGCACTTTGGAATGTTCTACAAGGAGGTCACTTTTGACTCCAAACACAGCGTCACCCGTTTCATAGGGGTCCCCTTTGAGGTATAATGCGGTGATTAACTCATCGTACCCGGGCTTTTTGATTCTAAAATGAATGTGCGCAGGCCGATATGGATGCCGTCCTAATGACTGGAGCATTTTGCCCACTGGGCCATCATGAGGTATAGGATACGGCACGGGTAATACCGCTCGGACCCAAAACTCTCCATTGGATTCTGTGTGAACAACTCCTCTGCAGTCCGGTCCCTCTCTGTCTGAGTATTGAGTATCATAATGGCCAGTTGAGTCGGTCTCCCAAATATCTATTGATGCCCCTGCAATAGGTCTGCCACTGGTATCTTTCAAAGTGCCAGTCAGAATGCTCACTTCGCCCTTTCCTTCAGAGGATATCGAGCTGCCATTTTCGAATTTCAATGCATCATGCGTATGAAATGGGCCAAGAAGAGTGCCAATGGTAGCATTTGGTGGCTTTGGATGGCTCATTCCATCCACTAGCACAGACAGGCCCAAAGTATCTGACAGCAATATGAATTCCTGCCTAGTGTCGGAACATGTTTGCCCAACTTTAGTTAGGAATTCGATTCCCTTCATCCATTCGTCAGTTGTCAGCCTGGTTTCCCTGGCAAAGTCGTGTAGATGCTGCACAAGTCTGAACATTATGAATCTCAGTCGAGGATCAGGGCATTGCGAATTGATAATGTTGGTGTTTTCTGTGATGTTTTCATCGGTCAAATTCAGCAGCACTGCCGTTCTCGAAGTTTCATTGGATACCATTTTAGCTCAATGCAGAAATTCAGCACTGTATTTCATACGCCAGGCCGAGCGTATTTATAAATTTCAGGCTTTGGCAGCTTCTCTGGGCTGAATCTTTATCCGGGGAAGGTCATGGGTGATAATGCATGACCCCGCAAACCCCGCGTCTCCGAGATGATCTGGCATTCATACCCAAGAAAAAAAAGAAACATGTAGCTATCGAATTCCGAAATACAGCATCAAAATATGGGATTGGTGAATGGCTTTTCATGCTCCACAGTATCCAATTATACGTAGATTCTTAAATTGAATAAGTAGTCTTGTAACTTAGCTTCATTTAGGCTTCAGGCCGACTTATTCTCGTCAATGATAGTCAATAGATAGAAGAATAAAACAAAAACTTCGGCTAATCAATCGACTCGATTATTGGCAACCAATAAAAGATTGGCAGCGAAGGCCGGGCTGTATTTCATTCGAGCTTGTACGTAATGTTGCCCTGCATGCAAACGGGTTGGAAATATCTCCCAGCCATGTCAAACTCTAAGTGAACTAGATTTTATTACTAAAAATTCACTAAATTATGTAATAGTCTCATAACAATTATGTGATATTTTATGTTTATGACATTTGGCCGTTTGGAATGCCGTAGAACGTAGCCTGCTTTACAGACGTCTATTTGTCACCGTAGAAACAGTTTTGATATATCGCCTGTAATGACGTCAACAATTATACCGCCCGACAAAAGCTTCTTTGACGGAATGATAACTCAAAATCTGATGTGTTAGTGCCAAATCTGCGACTGCTATCCAGATTATGGTCTGGATCTCGGGTAAAATCACTGCCGTGCAGATAAACAATATTTGCGGCTGCTGCGCGACTAGTTATTCACATATATAGAGCTTCTATCTCGCAGTAGTTCAAGATACTCTGAACTCACATACCAATTATCCGACAATTAAATTCAATGTCAACTAATAATTCTGAGCCAGCTAGATTTGGACTGGAGAGTCAAATTAAGAGGAATCCTCATGTATGTTGCTTTGTGCAAATTTGCCCAGATCGAATTAACTTTAGAAAGACTTAAATAAGGTACAGCAGGAAAGGCCGGAATTCGAAAAGGACCTTCAATGGCATTATACTCGACCCGTGGATCTCGGTTGGAAAGTAGGATCTGGGGCAACCGATGATGAATGGAAAAAACATGAGAAGATCGAGTTGGATCCCTATGGCTCCAATAGAAGTCCTGTCGACAACTACAAGTTGCTTATTTCAGCTGTTACACCACGGCCAATTGGATTTGTTTCTACTATTTCAGAGAACGGGGTGCGAAATTTGTCTCCATTTTCCTATTTCACATTTGTTAATCATGATCCGCCTATATTCGTACTTGGTTTTTCGAAGGGAACGGGTAGCCCCAAGGATACTGCTGCCAATATCGAGAGTAGTGGAGAGTTGACCATAAACATCATTTCCGAGTGGTTCGTGGACGCTGCAAACTATACAAGCATCAATGCTCCAATTGACATTGATGAATGGAAATTATCGGGGCTTACTCCTGTTGCGTCTACTAAGGTAAAGCCCCCTCATGTCGCGGAGTCTGCCTTTTCAGTTGAAGGCAAGCTTGTCCATAGTCATGAATGGACTTCTAAAGTGACTGGAAATGCCAGTGGTACTCTCTATATTGTCGAAGGAGTCAACTTTCATGTTAGAAAAGATGTGATCAATGAGGATCTAAACAACATTGATCCTGCGAAGCTTAAACCCGTGTCTCGTCTGGGAGGTATAACGTATGGACGAACTGTAGCAGGCTATGAACTGATGAGACCAGATTATGCTTCTGAGTCACAGAAAGCAGAGTTTCAGAACTTGCTGAAATAGACAACTGTATTCTATTAACTGGAATTGAAGATGCTAGACTATTCTATTACTAATAACCCCGCGTAGCCTTGGCCAGTAGACATACACATAGAGAGTACTCCAAGTTCGCCTTTCAGAGAGCTCAATCCATTAATTAATGTTGCCACTAATCTGCAGCCCGTGGCCCCTAGTGGATGCCCAAGAGCAATGGCGCCACCATGGGGATTAACCTTGTCAATGTCCAGACCGAGTTTCTCGACACAGTACAGTGACTGGCTTGCGAACGCTTCGTTGAGCTCCCAGATATCAATGTCTTTAATCTCCAGACCGACCCGTTCTAGTAAAGTAGGAATTGCAGCTGCTGGTCCGATTCCCATTAGACTAGGCGTCACGCCAACAGTAACTGACGAAATGAATCTGGCAATAGGCTGAAGGCCAAGTTGAGCAGCATGTTCTCGCGTTGTCAATAATGCAGCCGAAGCACCATCAGAAATCTGTGATGAGTTTCCAGCTGTTGTGGTCCCATCTTCTGCGAACACAGGCTTTAAGCCAGAAAGACCCTCTATCGATATCGTGTTGCGTATACCGTCATCTTGTGACACAATAAAATCGGGTGTCCTAACTCCATTTTCATCTACATGGTAAGCCTTAATAGGAACAATTTCTTTGGCAAAATGTCCATTTTCCGTCGCCTTGGAAGCTCTTGTATGGCTGAGATACGCAAATCGATCCTGGTCTGATCTGCTCACACCGAATTTTCGTGCAACATTTTCAGACGTGATCCCCATTGGCATCAAAACTGCATTGGCCTCTTCATTTGCTGTTTGAAGAAGGTCTTGGGATATTCGAGAAGGAATTCCACGATGTGGAAAGTAATCAAACGTCATCGACTCAACTCCTGCTGCAATGCCTAGCTTTATGTCTTTCGAACGTAATGATGCTGCAATGTATGACATGGCTTGGGCAGAAGATCCGCATTGTCGATTAATAGTATTCGTGGTGGTTGTATTAGGAAATCCGGCACATTTCACTGCCAAAGCACTGGACTTTTGTCCCCCAAGTGTCTGGAGAACAGTTCCAACAAGTATGTCATTTACCTCTTTCTCATCAATACCAGTTCTCGAAACTGTAGCCCGCAACACGGTCGACAGTAATTGCTCGGGATACGTGTCTTTGAATCCGCCCTTTTTGCTCCTGGTAAGAGCTGTACGTAATGCTGATACAATGACAATATCGGAGGGCGATCTCTGTAGGACTTTTGCTAGCCCTTCCTTTAGTGACATTTCTCCAGCCAGAAATATTAGGATTTGTGGGGGTTTATAAAGGAATCTTGCCCTTACCGCTTAAAGGATAAATTCTTAACCGCTACTCTTCGTACCACCCGCATAGCCGTATATTATTTTAAAATACGTCAATGTCTTCCGACAGCTTCATTTTCGATGATAACACAGAGCCTGTTACAGCTGTTGTGCTGAAAATATATATAGATAATTGATTCCTACATGTGATGATCCGCCTGCCGCTAAGCAAGGCCAGTTCAATGATGAACACCTGATATAGCCGGACACAATGAACAATAACTCGAGAGGCGGACAAATAAGATTTAGATAGTGGACTGAACCATTGAATATTGAAATTGCTTACCAACTCTGTGCAACTCATTGCAAGACGATGACCATATTTTAAGGTTGCATGCATATGCATCTTTGAGCGGCGGGATAGTCTTCAGAAAAAGCAAGACGCCATGAAGACAAGCGAAGTAAATCAGCATGCCGAAGGCATTCAGCAGCCTCGGTCTGTCCTCTTTGTAGTTAACAGAGACCCATTACAGGCGTGACATGAAATATTCTGTTCAATCATCTTATCTTGAAGGTGATGCAGCTTCGTCATAGGGGAAATGACAACGGATCGGACGGAATGAAGTGAGACTTGAGACTATTCATTTTCAAGATGCAGTTCCCAGCTTCACTTCTGGCATTTATGGTACTTGCTCGAATAGAAGCGTCATTTTCAGCTATGTTGGATCGACCACTAAAATTGCGCGCTATGTAAACTAACTTTAGTACGTATTGGAGACTTTAATGTCTAGGTGAATTGAACAATTGGGAGAGAGGACATATATCAGGGCTGAAATTCAATGTCAAATATGCTAAAGGCTCATTATAGAGTTCTTCGGTGAGTGTTCTTTTTTTCTGCGGAGCTAACATCACTAGTTCTCTGAGAGAATCTCGTCGCTGCCAGTCTCATTTTCCAGGCTCATTGTGAAACTACCGGCAGAAATTAAACAATACAATCCTAAAAAACCGCATATTGAAGATACGCTCTAGGACTCATCTATATTTATTTATCATTTCTACCAGCTACCTGATCTTAAGAGAGTCTCATCTAACTTTCTTTCTGGTTAGAATCCGTGTCAGAACATTACGTTAATCTATGTATACTCTAGAGGTTCGTGACTGTCAGTATAATTTCATACTTAGTCTGTATCTATAACGATATCTGATAGGTTTTCACAGTAGCTTTCTTTCAGTATGTCATGTTGGTAACGATCGCTATGCATGTAAATGGGATGCTGCATGATTGTTGCTAGGGCGATCATTTTGCAGGCTTGCGTTGAAATTCGATTAAAGGACACAGGTTTAATTTATGTGAGGGACAGCTAAATAAATTATTGAATCTGGATTGCCACAGAAATGGATGAGAGTCAGTTACATGATTCGACTCCAGGACTGTCCGAGCTGGAGGGTCTCGATGCCTGGTCTGTAGATCAAGGTGATCTGGAGAGAGATGTGGCCAAAAAGGTATGACTTCGTGTTCTTGCTATGGCACTAACGATAGGCAGATGAAGTCATGGCAAAGCGGGACGATGAACTTGACATAAAAAGGTTAGAGAAGGCCGAGACGATGAAACAAGATCTTATGAACCGTATTGATAAGCTCGAGTCTCGCCTGGCTAATCGGAATACGAGGATTTCGCAGCGTGAAGAAATTAGGAAGGAAGTTGCCAGAATTCGCAAAATAGATTTGGCTCCCGTCATTCGAGATATAACAGACATTAATAGTCGAATAGAGGACCGAAAGCTTGGCTCAGGATCTGTGCTGAGTTTGTCTGGAGCGGGTACATCTCGATTACCAGGAGAGTCCGAACACGACTTTCTTGTCAGAACAGGAAAGATTACCCCGTTTTCAAAATCTGATTCTTACAGTGGAATGACGCAAAAGCCTGGAATGTCGCATCAAGAGTTGAGGATTCCAGGGATGGAATTAGAGGTATTTGATGAGGAGGAAACTGAAGACGAAGATTTGACAAAGCACGTATCGAAAAGGGCTCGGGTGGAGGATGAAGTTGAGGTTCCCGAAATATACCAGCCGGAATCAGAAAAAACAGAAGCGGAAAGCGACTATTCCCCAAGTCAATCGGAGGGTGAATCTCTAAATGATGAAATTGAAAGCATGGATGATGATGTTGAAGTGGACGAAGGTTTGACTGAAAAAGCTAGAAATGATGCTATACTGAAAAACTTGGATGATGGCAATATGACACTATATGAAAATCGATTGAATGCTTGGGTCCATAAAAGACAATTGTATAGGAAGCACCTGAAGCCAGATTGGCAGGATGATGAACAGTTAAAAGAATGGGAGCGGTCTCATCCAGTTGAGTCGGATGCTATTTTTGATGGTGACTTCAAGATTCCTGGTGATGTGTATGCGAGCCTATTCGACTATCAGAGAACTGGAGTACAGTGGTTGTGGGAGCTTTATTCTCAAAAAGTTGGCGGAATCATTGGGGACGAAATGGGACTGGGGAAGACGATCCAGATAAGTGCATTTGTCGCTGGGCTTCATTATAGTAAGAAGTTGGAAAAACCCGTATTAATCGTGTGTCCGGCAACAGTTCTAAAGCAATGGGTCAGCGAACTTCATCGATGGTGGCCCCCTCTAAGAGTTGCTATTCTTCATTCAATTGGATCTGGTATGACGGTGACAAAGGAAGAGATTCTGGAAGCTGCGCTAGAAGAGGCAGCTCCTGGACAACGGATTGAATCATCGGGACTGAAAGCGAGGGCTGGTGCCAGTTCATTGATTAATTCTATCATGTCTAGTGGACATGTTCTGGTGACCACCTATGTGGGCATGCAAATATATGCACGCTACATTCTGCCGAAACAGTGGGGATACTGTGTATTAGATGAAGGGCATAAAATCCGCAATCCCGATGCAGATATTTCTCTGAAATGCAAGCAAATCAAGACACCTCACAGGATTATACTGTCAGGAACTCCCATTCAAAATAATCTGACTGAATTGTGGAGCTTGTTTGATTTTGTATTCCCGGGTCGCCTAGGTACTCTTCCAGTCTTTCAGAATCAGTTTGCTATCCCTATCAATGTGGGTGGGTATGCGAACGCCACAAATATCCAAGTCCAAACTGCGTATAAATGTGCGGTTGTTCTCCGGGATATAATTTCCCCGTATCTTCTGCGACGGATGAAGGTAGACGTGGCGGCAGACCTGCCGAAGAAGAGTGAAAAAGTTTTGTTTTGTCGCTTAACAAAGATCCAAAATGATATGTATGAAGCATTCCTTAAATCCAATGAGATGAAATCCATTATGTCAGGTAAGCGACAAGTCCTATTTGGAGTGGACATCCTGCGCAAGATATGTAATCATCCAGACCTTGTGGAAAGGGAAAAGTTAATCAAAAATCCCAATTACAACTATGGCGCACCGTCAAAATCAGGCAAAATGCAAGTTGTTAAGGCTCTTATAGAGTTGTGGGGATCTCAGAATCATCGAACACTGCTGTTCACCCAGACTAGACAAATGCTTGACATATTAGAACGGCTCTTAGAGGGACTCCGTCGTGAAAAAGGATTCGACTATTTACGCATGGATGGATCCACTCCAATCGGACAGCGCCAGGAACTAGTTGACAAGTTTAACAATGAGGTTAGATACAAAGTTTTCTTGTTGACGACTAAAGTCGGTGGCTTGGGTGTGAATTTAACTGGTGCAGATAGAGTGATTATCTATGATCCAGACTGGAATCCTTCGACAGATGTACAGGCAAGAGAAAGAGCATGGAGACTCGGACAGAAAAAGGATGTTGTTATATACAGGTTGATGACATCGGGTTCAATCGAGGAGAAGATTTACCACCGGCAAATTTTCAAGCAGTTCTTGACCAACAAGATTTTGAAGGATCCTAAACAGCGGCGATTTTTTAAGATGAACGATCTTCATGATCTATTTTCTCTAGGGGATGATTCAGAGACAGGTACTGAAACTGGAGGTATGTTTTCAGGTGCCGAGAGAACGGTCAATGCTGCTGGTCCAACCGTTAACGGACGGGTGAAAAAAGAGGATGATTTGGACACTGTAGTGGGAATGTCCGGAGTGTCTGGTGTAGAAGACTTTCATGCGACGGATGATGGGCCCAAAAGTGAGGGCACTGGGGACGAAGGGAAAAATGCTTCTGAAAATAGCATTCTCGAGGGTATATTTGCGAAATCCGGTGTCCAAAGCACTTTGGAGCACGATGTAGTCATGGAAGCATCTCGGCCCGATACTGTACTTGTGGAACGGGAGGCATCTAGAATAGCGAACCAAGCGGTCAACGCTTTGAGGGAGTCGAGAAGAGAAACTCGGAGGGCAAAAATTGGCACCCCCACTTGGACAGGTAGGTTTGGTAGTGCTGGTAACGCGGCATTATCCAGTAGAGATTTAGGAAGGAGCTCGTCTCCGAGCACTGGACCACTGTCTTCGGCGTCTATTCTTCAAAGCATTCGCAAAAAGAAAGAACTTGAAAAGGAAAGACTATCGGGCTTAGCTGTCGACCAAGATATCTCCAAAAGAACAGAGATGCTGAGGAGAATTGCAGAATACCTTGGTGGTCGTCCTGATTATGCTGCGAGTTCAGCAGAAATATTAAATGCTTGTAACCTCAAGCTTGAGGATGCCCAAGAGGTGGCTAACATACGCCAATTATTTAAACGAGTATCTGACTGGGAAAGCGTCAGTGCTAAATGGGTTTTGAAAGACGAGTTTAAACCCAAAGACATGTAAAGTGTTAGTTATATTATTTATTAGTTGATTTATGCCATCAAGCTCCTTCAGTTAAGCATGTAGCAATATGCAGATGTTACGATGCCAGTTAGTGCCTTGTCCACATTTTGAGGTCGATCACACAAGGTTGCATACTTATTAGGCATCCAAATCTTGGTTATGAGCTTCTATTTCCAGCTGCTGCAGCAAAGTCTCCATGATAGCATGCCTTTTCGAGGCAACTCTACGTCCGATGTCAGTTTTCATGGTGTCTTTCAACATAAGCAATTTATCAAAGAAATGCTTATGTGCTGTTTCAACAGACTTATCTTCAACATATAGCGGTCTTCCTGTTGCGCCTGAATATGCTGAAACTCTCATGATTCCTATTGCGCCAATGGAGTCTATTCTATCCGCATCCTGGACGCTTAATTAGCCGTGTTACAAGATATCCTACTCACCAAAGAAATTCAATTGCATTCTCATGCCAACTGGTCCAATGGCCAGAAGCTTTAAGCGCCTTTTCTCTGCTGAATCCGGTATCGCGCACGATTTTGACAACAGTATTTGACTGGTCAACTGAAACGCCTGTCGCCAGCATTATCTCCTGCATCTCTATGACGACGCTCTCAGTAGCTTCACTGTTGGAAATATACTTGTGGTCTAATAGGTCGTGGAAAAGCGCCGCCAACTCAACTACCAGTAAATCTACAGGACCAGGATGGACCTTCGCGATCTTGACAGCCAAGTTTCGGACACGGAGCACATGAAACCGATCATGAGAGGGATCGTTTTCCTCCATCTTTAGCTGCATGAAGCTCTCCGCTAAAGCGACTGCCCTATTAGATGCAGACATGGCCAACAGCTACTGAATTGGAGCTCTACTTAATAGAGCGTGACTCCACAATTCAGCGGTGAATCTAAGTTTAAAGCTAGGCTCCGTGCTGCGTCAAGGTTTGGGGGTATCGCCTAAAACGCTCCTAGCGAGCATTTACTCCACAAAAGCTCCAACTGGCTTTTTAAATGCAAACCCGAAAGTGTCGACAACGTTAGAGCACATGGAATTTCAAGCAATTTATCTCTACGTGTAGTGTTGCCGGATCGGGGCTTTTTTCACGATGTTTGTTAATCGTAGTGAGGATGTGTAATACGCTAGTAAAATAAAAAGCACACATAAGGTGGCAACGGACTATAATGACTTTGAAATTCACTAACGCAATTCGTTTCTGCCTGGCGGGAATACCATATTCTATCATTACAGAACAAAAATTGGTATTTAATGTTGCTGGACCGCCATTACCGTAATAAAACATGCTTTTTCTCGGTTTAACGAAAATGTATGAGTTATAATTTTGATTCCACACCTCAACTGCGCAGCAGTTGCTACAGCGCGACGGAGTCGCAAGAATTGAATTGAGTTAGGCTAAGTGAATACTCATTGCTGCGCGACAGCTTCATTACTTGATTTCTAATTCTAGTGAATCAGGTATTCGCTGTGGTTGGGCAACTGCATCTCTTAATGGATCAGACATTTTTTAGATCTACAATACATTTCTTTTTCGATCACGTGATACGCATTATCTGATCTTTCTTTGCTTTTTAAGAGATTAATCTCGGAAGATCCGTCTGTCAACGATCAGCAGCTCCCAAACAGAGTCCCATATGGTGTAATGGCCAGCAGTAGGCCGCTCTCACCGAGCATACAGGGGTTCAATTCCCCGTTGAAGCCTCTTTTTTTGTTAATACTATCTTGAATAGCGTCGTGTATATGTAAGCCACATTTCATTATTATGCTTCTCTCAAGCGAATACAAACTCTAAATGGGCGGAATTTACTTCGCTTATTTCATTTTTTTTGACTAACTTCTACAAATCTTGATTCCGACTTTATGCTGCACCCAAACTTCAACCAGTTTAACTACACATCTCAAAAAACAAAAATTCAATTTCAATTTCAATTAAGCCAAAAAAATCTGCGTGTACTTAAACACTTCCCTTGTCCGCTTCTCCGGTGAGCAGAGTGATCTCATAGGTTCTAAAAAGACGAGTCGGAACTTTCTGGTCAAACATGATATCGATCTCATCAATGGTCCTGCCCCTGGTCTCTGGAAGTCGGAAGAAACACCAGACCACTCCCATAAGGGCAAATCCGCCAAAGAAGAATCCGGATTTCCCTCTCCAGTTAGCCTCGGACACGTTGAGCATATAGGGAGCTCCTACAGACAAGGCAATAGAAATGACGGATCCAGAGGCGGCAGCAATTGCAATGGTCTTACTCTTGAGACGAGTAGACGGAGCTTCACCGAAATAGACGAAGCAGATAGGCCCAATAGTGATCTGATAGACAAAGGTAAGCAGATCAAGACTGGCAGCCTGGGCCCAACTGATATTCGGGCGCGAGGAGTAGTTGGGAGCAACGTCAAGGCAGCCGATGATAAACAGGAATACAGCCATAATCCCCAAACCGTCCATGTAGATGTGACGTCTGCCAACGAAGGACATCAATGGCCACGAAAGACAAGTGGCCAAAAACCCAATGCCGGTGTTGCCTACACTCATGTAGAAGGCATCGGACTGCACCAGACCAGCGAGCTCGAAGAAGTAAGTGGCATATCCGATGAGGGTGATTCCGGTGATGACCTGCCAGAACTGGACCATGACAGTGACCTCAGTTCGGCGCAAGTTAACGCCCTTGAAGCAGTCCCAGTAGGTAGTGGCATCCTCAATCTCACGCTCGTACAAGTTGGTCTGCTCAATCATAGCCAGCGTCGCCTTAATATCGACCTTGCCGGTATCTCGAATCAGGCGACGGAGCGATTTTTCGGCCTCCTCGATCCGGCCCTTACGCACGAGCCACACTGGCGACTCGGGGCAGAAGAGGATTCCCACCAAAAACAGCGGACACCACGCCCATTGCACAGCAAACTGGGCACGGTACGACCACTGGTCGGTGCGAGATTGCAGGCCAGCAGCAACCCCTGACGCGATGAACTGCCCAATGACATAAGCTAGGTTCATGGATGCCTGGAGGATACCTCGCAGCGCCGTCGGACACACCTCGGCAGCGTAGGACGGGGCCAGCACCAGATAGAATCCGTAGGCCTGGCCCGCCAAGAACTCGGCGGCAGTCAGCATCTTGACATCGCGCGAGAAGAACTGCACGAAAATGAAGGTCAGAGTCCAGACATTGCAGCAGAAGAAGGTCTTCTTTCGGCCAAACTTGTCGGCGATCCATGCACCTGCAAGGGCACCCGTAACCTGACCCACCGAAGTGCCCATACTAAGGGCTGTCTGCCAGGCGGCCGACGTGATGTACTCGCCCTCGTAGAGTTCGCCGTACTTCTTGTTGAACGCGTTGAGCGCAAACAGGTTGAAGATGACACCGCCGTCATAGCCCACCATGACGAGACTGAACGCGAAAAAGGACGCCCAGAACATGGCCTGCGGGTACACTTTGATGGCCTCCCAGACCCCCAGCTCGTGGTCGATATCGTTGGCGACTTTGGTCTGGCGCGCAAAGTTGGCCATCGACTCGTAGTGGTCGTCCACCACTACCACCTCTGTTCTCTTCTCGTCCTCCATTATGTTGTTGTATGGATTAGTAACTAGCCAACAACCCCCCGGAGATCACCATGTTTATATATGCGTAGATAATTACACATATAGACGGCCGTCGATTGGCGGTGCGCCTGATACCGCAGGAATTACAATGTGCCAAGCTATCTATCTGTGCTATCTGCACGATAACATATAATTATCGGTCTCGAACTGAACGACTAACTTGATTTGTACACCGGATCATTATCTGTGCGTCAACCCCGGAGGAGTTCCGTTCGGAAAAACTGGCGGTGGAGGCGCACCCGGGTCAGCGAGCGCCCGGGTAAAGGGCTCGAGCGCCAGAACCTCATGCGCAATGTCGCCCGCGATGCGCTGGGCTGCTTAAAATAGGCAGTCCTACACGGGTGGTGGGCATTACGAGGCATCACCATCAATGCCCACCAATCACCACCAATCCCCTCCAATCCCACCAACCCCCTCACCGCGAATCCCACTCTTCATTCTCCCCCTCTCACGACTAGAGGCGATAATGGTTCCCCCCGCAATCTGCAACGGGGTCACAAGAACACCGCCGTTGTAGATTAGATTTTCCGCCGTTACGGCTATTTGAAGACTTGGCGTACTACTAGTGTACTCCTAATCAAGAGGTCCTTTTCCGCTAGGGACTGTGTGCACTGTCATATCAAGATTGACTATCTGGCTAAGATTAGCAGCGATTCCACCCGGAGAAGGCATTTCCGCAATAAGCAGGCTTCCCACCAGTTTCCCGTTCGGGTATATCTGACTGTGATTATGCACCTCAATGTTACACTCGGCGGGGAGTTGCTGCGGGCGATGTAGCATCCCGTCAGATATGCTGGGCAGCGCGCCTACACGGGACTTATATTGAAGGACGGTTTGCCTTTTTCATCCAACTGCCGGGACACGGATAGCGCGCGGATCGAGACCGGGATATATACACAGTACACCTCGACGGGACCAGTTCCTACGTTGCAATTGCCATCCAACTATCTGATATCTGATATAAAAGAAGACGTGTTCTTCTGGAGAATTGAGAAACCGACGTCAATTGAACGTGTTATCACCACAAAATAGACACAAATTATCGCCATGAGTCCAGTTTCGTGTATCGACACCAGTCCCCAGATTATCCACACTGGCAATCAGCCTCCTGTGGGGATTGTGGAGGTGACTCCCAGCGAGGAGGAGAAGATAAGGGGCCGTTTCGACGACAGCAACATCGAGCTGCTACTGTCAGGAATGCACCGCGACGGCTGTGTTCTGATCAAGAATGTCATTGACCCTGCCCATTTGGACGTGCTGGCCGAGTTCATGGAGAAGGATGCTGTTGAGGAGGCCCAGAACCCCAATGTCCACAAGAACTTTGGAGTGGCCGAGAACATCCAGCAGGGACCGCCTATCCACGGCAAGTACTTCTTTGACGATGTGTACTTGAATCAGATTCTGTTCCATGCTGTCACCCTGTACCTGGGGCCCGGTGCTCGAATGGATTTCATCCAGGGCAACACTGCGCTGCCAGGGGGAAATACCCGCCAGCCTGTCCATGCTGACGCTATGGGCCCACACCCTCCCTGCCCGTTCTACGTGGTTGCCAACTTCTCGACCGTAAGCACCAATTCAGAGAATGGAGGCACTGAGCTCTGGTTGGGCGGCACCCAGCACTACACCGACGCACACCAGATTCCCTACGGTACGCGAGGAGCCACTCGAATCAAGGACGAGGTTCTCGCTGAGCGAGCCAAGGTCCAGCCAGGTGTACAGCCAGACATTCCAAAGGGCTCAATTCTGCTCCGAGACAACAGAGTATTCCACGCTGGAATGCCCAACCACAGCGACCGTGCCCGCTGCATGATTGGCCTTGGCTTTGGTGTCGATTGGCGCCAGCGACCCCAGCGATTCCTCGTGCCCGAGGGTGAAGGCATCATGGAGAAGTTCTACAACGGCACTAAGCAGTCTGGTATCGTTCCAATGATGAAAGAGGTCAGCTACGAGTTCTACAACAAGAACCGCAACAACCATGCCTACTATTTCGGAAACAAGAGCGGTGACATCACCAAGTAGCAGTCTGACTGTCGCTAAGTAATATTTAAGGTAATTTCAAAGATAATAGTCGAACGGGGTTAGTTATCTTGCGAATCCGTCGCGCTGTAGCAGCGGTTTACACAACCAGATGAAAATGTTTTTGCCTCATGGTTGCAGAAAATCCACATCATCATGTTCTATAATGTCCCACGGTGAACTTATACGCAGAGCACTATATAGTTTAAAAGTAGCTGAATAGATTAACTTACAAAAAAACTGATGCTCAACTCAAGATGTCTGCTCTGTCTACGGTCCCATTACTTTTTAATATGTTTTTTTTTTTTGTTTTTCTTGCAACCAACTAATACCAATTTCCACTACGAATGCGTCCAACAAACAAATACTTCCTATTTAAGTGCTTGAGATTGAATTTATCCTGCATATTCCACATTTTCTTGGGCCTGCTTTTCAGCGTCTTGAGTGCCCTCAGTGACAGGTGCAGTATAAGGAAGGTTCCTGGCAATTCGAACAGTGTCAAAGATGCTCTTTGACTGGACAAAGATAGCATCAATCTCCTCCAGACTCCTGTTCTTAGTTTCGGGGTAGAAGAAGAAGTACACAACGAACGCAAACGCATTGATGCACGCGTAGATAATATAGTACCGCCATGAAATGGTAGCAAAACCAACCGGAGTGACCTCAGCGATCATGAAATTGAACAACCAATTGGCAGAGGCAGACATAGCAGTTACCTTGGATCGGGTTCGCAGAGGAGCTATTTCCGCAGCATACATAAATGGAACAAGGAAGAGACCCACAGGGAAGAAAAAGAGTGCAACAAAGTAAAAGAACACCGATGCACTAGCAGCAGATTTACTCTGGAGATCCGATTCCAAGCCCGCCAAACAAGCGGTGGCCACAAACATTCCTGCCGCACCCGTGAGGATTAACGGACGTCGACCAAACCGGTCGGCAATGAGCACAGCAAGACCTGCGGCCAAGAACTGCCAAATCTGTAGACAGCCAGAAATGATCCTCGAAATTGTCCCCGAATACCCCAGAGTCGTTTGGAAAATGTCGTCCGAATAGAAGGTAATGATGTTAACTCCAGACATCTGCGCCAGGATGTTGACAGAAACAGCCAGCACTGTCCGGTGTAAGTTTCTGCTCTCTGTCATCGAAAACGGAGAGCTGGACGCTCCGATAGACTGGTCTTCGAGAGATTGCTGGATAAGGGCCACATCAAGATTGATAGAGTCCGACTCAATAGGCAAATCATCCAGTCGCGACATGGTCTCCTTAGCCTCACTCACGCGGTCTTTCTTGATCAGCCATCGAGGAGACTCGGGCAAGAATAGAACCAGCGACACGATGATAATGGCAAAAATCGACTGGAATGCTATTGGGAATCTCCAGTTCACAGAGCTTTTTGATATATAGTAAAATCCAAACTCAAGCCATGTAGCAATCACGATGCCTCCAATAGCAAACCATCCTTCGAGCAGCACAAAACGACCACGATGGTCTGCCTGAGTAGACTCCGACACCCACATCGGTACTGTAGCAGTGAAAACACCCACTGCAAATCCAGTAATAACCCGTCCAACAATCAGCTGGCCGATCTCAAACGGACTGGCCTGAATGATAATACCTACCAGTGCTATACATCCAGCCATAAACGTGGTTTTGCGTCGCCCAAGCAAGTCTCCGATAACAATACAAGATAACGCTCCTACTGCACATCCCGCTTCATATAGAGCAACCACTGTTCCCTGGATAGTCGAGTTATGAGCCAACTGCTTCCCTGTCGTATTGAGCGTATCCAACTGGGGGAATGTCTCAATCCATGTATTGAGGGAGAGCAATCCATTGATAACTTCCTGATCATATCCTTGCAGTGCGAAACAAGTAGCACCCACCACTCCCAGCGCTATGGTGAGAGCAGACCCTCGCAGCTTATCGAAAACACCCATATTAGCTACTGACAAGGAGTGTTAGCAAGGGAATTAATTTGGAGCAATTTATAGGAAGAAATCAGCCAAATATATACGGAGCAAATCCCGATCGCTGTATTGGGCACCGAGGCGGAACTACTCCCTTCTCAGACTGGTTTTTGCCGATACATCCGGAATAGTGTGGCTAATGCGGGGTTTGACAGCTGTTGACAGTAATTTCTGCGATGATCGCGGGGAGTCAGGTTCCGAAACAGGCGGGGTAGTAATCCCGCAACGCGACTGGAGCGACAACACAAGCCGTACGAGGAACTGAACGTAGACAAAGAAAAAAATAATTAATTTATCAAAGTGCGACAGGAAAGAATAGATAAAGTACGAAATGTTACAAAGGCTTTTGGGGACTAAAAGGGATGAACAAACAAATATACGAATACGGAAAGAGGGGTAATATGCGAAAAAGCAAAGAAACACAAAAGCGGCTTAAAGTAGACCGGATTAATGCAGATCATCCAGTAACAAGTCAAACAGCAGGAGAGTACACCCCCGCTCACAAGATGAAAAACAGAATGCAAATCAATTTTGTTACGAAATACAATGTGACCGACTGCAGATGGCAGATCTAAAGCAGCCGTTTGTTAAATTAATTGTCCGACACAGCCTGGCTAGGGAAGCTGAACATCCCTCTGTCTCGAAGATTAGACGACGGTTTGCCAACATTGACACCAGATGCTAACAGAGAATTGTCCATTTCCATGCCCTCAATAGGCACTGACATGCTCATGATGCGCTTTTTCCTGGTACGGGCCTCCTGGATACTGTCACTGCGCTTGATCTTTTCGTTCTTGAACATGATAGCGCGGTCAAGAGCGTACGGCAGGCCTCGATGGCGACCCCGCAGCATCAACGCTATGATGACGAGTTTCCCTATAACATTGAAAGCTCCCGACAGGGACAGGTTTGAATTTGGAGCCCCTATACTGACACCAACGGTACCATAGGCACTGACGATTTCAAATAGGACGTCAAAAATTTGAAAGTCTCCTGCAACTATTGGATCACCCTCGCAAATACAGATGATGAAGAGAGCCAAGAAGATAAACCAAAGATCAAACGAAAGCTGTCGTCTCAAGTGAGCACCAATATGGCTGGTGTGTGCCGCTTCATCATCATCAGGATAATAAATACCTAAAGACTGTTCCTCGTACACATTTGTTCTGCGCATACTAATAGCGATAGGAAACACAGAGATATACATCATAATGATGTAGCTGACTCGTACCGCAGGATGGACGTCGCTCATGTCAACAATAGTGAAGCCTGCCGTTCTTGTCGCAACCGCCTGAAACAAACCGCATACAATCCGGTACCCTATTGGAATGGTATCTATGGACGACTTTGTGAGATCCAAAATTACAAACAACAATAAATCGACGCCATTGAGAATAATCAGAATCAGCAACAGGATCCATGTCGCCTGTGACGGAAACAGCAAAGTGAAACAACGCCGAGGATGGTCGAGTAGAAACCCTAGAGATTCTCGGGTGCGCCCATATTTAGGCGTCACTTTGAACATGATCCAAATAATCAGTCGCAGCATACAAGGAAACCCAGTATTGCCAATTATAATGAAAAAACATGAGATGAGCGGGATGTAGGCCATTTGCTGGAAAAATGCATATGATTCCGGTGTCAGTGTGAGCCCCAAATCCGAGAATGCCGACAAGGACGTGAAAATCCCCCACCAAGGAGCATTGAAACCGTTCTGATCACAGTGTTCTCTTACATTGGTCTTCAGAACTCCATAAGGCACAAATGTTACGATTGCAACGATACCAAATCCAACGTAATACCCGACGAGAACCATGATCAAAAGTTTGAGCGACCGATACTCGACTCCGCCTAATTCTTCCTTTTGGTCGTCGGTAAGATCAACAAAAGTTGAGTTCCTGCCAACCGTGGGCTGCCATGACAGATAGTTTGAGCTCATTATCTTTGCTCTCTCAGCGGTAGAGTCCATAGTGCCAGTTCGGCTACCAAGAGCTCGAGAGAACACCTGGTCCAGCGTCGCGGTGCGAGACAGCCGTCTCGGAACAGCAGCAATTCCATCGGTTACTCTCCGAACCAGCGGGTTGCCTCTCGAACTCATGTCGGTATCAAGCTGACCCCGGGATATAGGATCACTGATGGTTTTGGCACGACGATAGCTAATAGGTTCCCGTCTTTCAGCATTTTCGCCCCCAGCTTCACCCTGGTCTACCGCAACGCTGGTAGAGCCCGTAGAGTCCGAGCTTGGGCCGGCAGAATTGTCGCCACGTCCCTGATTCTCCCGTTCCTCGTTCTCTTCGTCCATTGCACGGGGCCCTTTGATCACTAAAGCAGGACCATCTGATAGATCGTTGCTCATGCGCCGACTGCGCTGTAGCATATTGATGGAGCGGTACATATCTTGAGGAGCAACGCTCAAGTGACGAGGAGGCATAGGCAGCTCGCCGAAACGAATATCTTTATCCTGTGGAGCCTGAGCTCCATCCTCGGTGGTGCTTTCTTCAGACGTGGCTGACTGGCGACCGGCTGGGTCGACATGCTCCGTTTTGGAAATCCCCATAGTTTCCGCACCATTGTCTTGACGGTCACGCGACTCTGCACGCACCATGGTGGCAGTCCTCCGAAACTTGGACAGCAGCTTTGAGTTTGTTTTCACGTTTTCAAAGTACTGCTCGTACCAATGAAGACGCACAAAAACCACCGACGAGTGGATGAATGTGGGCGTGGTGAATATAGCCAGCATGATAAGCACGATTTGCTGATAACTGGTGATATCATTGAGTAGAACAGTGTTTAGCCCTGCCTGCGTGCACGCTGCGACTGACATGAACAGCGCATCGATGTATGCCATGTTTTTCAGAGGATACAGCAGAATGGAGCCCACTATAGCCATCGATGTAATATACATATAATGCAATCCCAGAAACGACGTTAGCCGCTTGCGGGCCCTCAAGAACAAAACACCTCGCCACGTCGAGTCATCATTGAAGTAGTCGTAGATCTGGGCCAAGAAACGCCCTTCTATGAGAGGCATGTTGAAGCAGACGAAACGTTCCGTCTGCCGGTCGCTCGCTTCATATGCAGTTTGTCCAAAAACTGGGGCCAGCCGCTAAAAAGACTGGAGCTCGACACTAAAATTCGACAACAGATGGGCTGCTGCCGCTGGTTGCGGACGTGATAAACTGATTCTTCGAGATCTCGAACACAGTTTTCAGTGAAGAATAGAGTGAGTTGCGGCTCCAGAGTCTAAAATGTGAGACGGGGCTGTGGCCGCCTAGCGTGGTGTCTGAGATAGCCGCGTGATTGACAAAACAAAAAGGAGCGGGGAATTTACGCGGGTCGACATTTCAGAACAGTGCATTGAATAAAAACCGATTACATCATAGTGTTATGAACGAGATCTGACTGGTTTTCAATGACGCATTTCGTGCATATTCGAGTATGCTTGAGTATGCTTTGCATGCATATATAGTAGTCTCAATTCACAGGACCTACGGTATGTAATTAGTTGCATACGCTCAATAGTATTAACATGCTCTTTTCCATTAGATATTCACTGCTATATTCATATCACATATCTACATTTATATTTGCAGATAGCGAAATATTCTGTATAGAAAATAGTGTCATGGTTTTATCTCTGCTCCGCTTACTTCCTCTCCACAGGCCAATCTGCCTACCCCTGTCGAAGTGCTCTTTCTTATATAAGCTGTGCTCAGCCGTGCGAACTTAGATTCTTGACTTCATCATGGCGGACAGAAAGACAATCAACAAATACTATCCGCCGGACTTTGATCCGTCCAAGCTGACTCGCCAGCGCAAGGATCCGACTAGGTCGGCGGCGGCTGCGCTGCAGACGGTTCGTCTCATGTCGCCATTTTCTATGCGCTGCGTGGCATGTGGAGAGTTCATTTACAGAGGCAAAAAATTCAACGCCCGCAAAGAGGGCACGAATGAGGCATATCTGGGGATCAAGATCTACCGGTTCCACATCAGATGTCCGCGGTGTGCTGGAGAAATCATTTTCCGCACCGAGCCAAAAATCAGCGACTATGTGACCGAGTCAGGAGCAGTGCGCAACCATGAGCCGTGGAGGGCTCCTCAGGAGGAAGAAGAAGATCTCGAGCAGAGACTGGACCGGCTGGAGCGAGAAGAAATCGAACAGCAAGAAAGAGAACACGCGAAATTGTATGGTAATGGTGGATCGCGAGACTCCAATGACCCGATATCGGAGCTGGAGGAGAAGGTTCAGGCAGCCAAGCGAGAAATGGAAATCCAAGACGAGCTGGACGAGCTGCGCACGCGGAACGCTAGAATTGACAAGGCGTCGGTAGGTCTCATAGAGGTTGCGCAGAAGCTCGCTGAGCCGACATCAGATGACGTGGACGACGACGAAGCCGCCAAAAAGGCGTTCAAGCGGACGAGCGATGGCCATATCATCAGGCAAGCCGAGACGCCTGCTACCGCACCGTCTTCCGTGAAACTGTTTAAGCCTGTCAAGCGAGTCAAAAAGAGCAACGGCGGCAGTTTGCTTGGCATCAAAAAGAAGAGCCTCGTCTGATTATTTATTACTATTTATTAACTCAAAATGACAAACCTGTATGCATATCTTACCGTAGCTCTGATGGAGTGAAAGTAGGTGTAAATATATATATATACATATATAATGCTACGAAGCTCCGTATGAAAGGCAATGCCAATTTTATTGTTTCGTATTAACCCTGTTGTAACAGATTGATAATATCAATATTACATAACCGCTGACCACAGATAAGTCGCTCGTCGACATCCAACTGCGGAGCAGTTGCTACAGCGCGACGGAGTCGCAAGACATGTTCTAATGGCCCCAGATATGGGATTGATCTTGCGACTCCGTCGCGCTTTGGCGACTGCTGCGCAGTATTGAGTTCTGCATTGTACGCTCGTAGAGAAGATGTTCGATGGTCAATACGAGGGCCTTTAGTGGAACAATGATGTGTCATATCGAAACAAACTAGTACATTCATTTTGCAAAACTTCAAAACATTCTATATGCAGTCATTAGTCAAAATCCAGATCAGGGATGTCGAGATGGAAAAACGGCGTTTTGGTGCTGACGACCGGAACGTAGGACCCGTCGTTCGACAGCTGCGAGTTGGTGTCTCTTTCCTCCTCATCACGGTATTTGGCCTTCTTCTGGTACGCATCCTCCGACGATATACTGGGCGTCGACTTCAGCGCGACCTCCACGTAGTATTTTTCGGGCAGCAGCGCGTCGCTGCCACCAAAACTCTCCGACAGCAGCGCTCGCCGCGACCACTCGGACAAAATGCCTACAAAGTGGTACTCCACCTCGCGCTGAGCGTACTTGTTGAGCTCTTGGCGGATGTCCACCAGCGCCTGCACACCGTTGAGGTCAAGATGAGGCGATGCCGAGAAATCAAACACAACTGCTCGCAACACAGGCCGTGGGTCGGTGAAGTTAGGGTCGTATGGCCTGTGTCGCGGTCCGTGGTCGTTCCACGGCCTGTCTCCGAGCTTGACAACGATGCTGGGATCGCCTCCTCGCTTCGTCTCGGCCCTGATGACCTGCACCAGCTTGTCGAGCTGGCGAGACGCATTGGGGTACACGAACGACTCGGTGGGACGGAACACAAACACGCCTGGAGGGGGCGGCAGCACGTCCACGTCGGGGTTGATGCCCTTGTGGGACAGCGGCACCCACTTGTACTTGCGAGGTGACACTTTTGTGGGTCGCGAGTTGCTGACATCGTACACCTGTTTATTGTCTTCCGAATCCACCACTGACTCGTCGACCTGACCATCGGCAGCCGGTTCGGAGTCGGCAAACCGCGGGTTCTGGAGCTGGGTGATCTGAACCCGGCCCATAAACTGGCCAGTAGGGAATGCAATACGCAGCAGCAGCCAGAATGCACACGCACAGACTGAAAAGTAGATACCGGCATCCAGCGAATAGAACACCGACCAGAACACGGCACCCAAGAACACAATGCACTCCCATGGAGACGCCTTCCAGAACCGCCATGTCACCTTTGGCGGCGTCATGAGGTCGCCAACCGCGTGGATGATGACGGCGCTCAGCGTGGCGTTGGGGATGTAGTAGAAAGTGCCAGTCAGCGCGTAGATGGCCACTAGCACCACCACTCCTGTGTAGATACCGGCCAGCGGGGTGCGCACTCCACACTTTGCTTTCAGCGCCGACCGCGAGAACGAGCCAGTAGAGGGGTAGGCGTTGAAGAAGGTGCCAATCATGTTGGTGACGCCAATGGCCACCAGCTCCTGGTTGGGGTTGATGCGGTAGTCGTTGATGCGACCAAACGACTTGGAGATGGCGATGTGCTCTAGCAGCAGCACAATCACCGACACCGGCAGATCAGGCGCCACGGCGGCAGCCAGCTTCCTGTCGAGCGGGTGGTACCCGACGTCCTGGAGGCCCCGCGGGACCGTCTTGAGGATGGTGATGGGGTACTTGCCCGTTGCACGGTGGCGGTGGCAGATGCTCCACGACGCGATGGTGGCGAAAATGACCACCACCGCAATGCGAAGCACGCTGCCGAAAAAGCACGCCCGCTGGTACTTGGGGTAGCGCTTGCCAATGAAGGCAAACAGCCACCGCGAGAGGTACAGCAGGAACAGCGGTACCAGCCCAAACGCCGCGTCCAGCGTCGAGTGCTTGAGATTCTTGAGCGTGTTGATCACCACCAGCTCGGTGGCTGCGCGGGTGTTGAGCAGCTTGGAAATGCCCATGAGTCCCGGAACTTGGCCAGCGGCGATCGTAAAGGCAGAACCCGTCATGAACCCCAGCACTGCTGGCATGGGGATGAACTCGAGGATGAACCCGACTCGCAGCACGCCGATTCCGAGCGCAATGGCTCCACACAGCGTAGTGAGCGCCACGGCAATCTTGACCTGGTCGTTGGCGTACTCTGGGTGGCTGGCAATGACGCTGGCGATGGCCTTGGAAGTCTGCAGCGACATCACTGCCACAGGCCCAATCGACACGTCCTTCGAGGTCGCGAAGAAGCAGTACATGAAAACTCCCACAAACGACGAGTACAGCCCATACTGAGCAGGCAAGCCGGCAATTTCAGCATACGACATGCCCTGGGGCACCAGCACTGCACCGACGGTGATGCCTGCGATGAGATCCCCATACAGCCATGTGAAGTTATAGCGGTAGATCCACCGGGCAATGGGGAACAGCGACACGAAGTAGTCTCGGATTTTCGTTGGTGTGTCAGAGAACATGTGCTTGAAGAATCCCTTGACAGTCACCTCTTCCTCGTCGTAGCGAGGAATCACCGGTGCACTGGCAGCCGGGATCTCGACGATATCAGCCATGTTGGTGTAGAACTGCTGGGCAATGACTAAAAAACCACTTGCGCAAATCACTGCAAAGTTATCCTCCAAGTTCCTCAACGGGGATCCGCCTCTATTTAAGTGATTTTCAGCACCTCATCGCATTGATGACATATTTTTTCACCCCACGGTTGCTTGCGCGAAAACATATCCGAATTCGGCCCTCCTGCAGCTGTGTGTCAAATCCGCACTGCACCCGTTTAGCCCCCAAAAAAGAGTCTGCTGGACCGGACTAGCCAGCGGACCCTCTGAATGGCGGCATCTTGGCGTGTGAATGTCTCCCAGAGTCCTGATCGGGCTTGTCCAGCTCTAGCGACTGGCCATTAGTTGCAGAATTTTCAATGGCTGCCCAACGCTTCGCTGCGGGAACCGTGCAATTGGCAGCCCCCATCACACAACATCACGTGCAGTGGCGACGGGACCACCGCGCATGAGGAGCTTTCTGCGCCAGATGCAATTTAAGCTTGCATACATGAGGCGGCAGCTGCAGGCGCGCCATTACGCCGATAACGCAACGCTAGCGTCGATTGGCGCAGTTTAATAGGGGGTACTCTGCGGGTGCTGGTTCGCGTACGACTCTGGCAGTATGCTGGCAGCTACCTGCTAACGGTGGAAACTGGCGCTGAAGATGTGGTATGCTGTGCTTTGATATTTATAGTGCTGCGCAGTCTCGTGCTGTGCTTCGAAGTATGCTCGCATATCGCTGTTGCCTCGGTCTACCGGGAGCGTGGACCGTATCCAACTCCGGTGACTTCTGTAGCATGGTAGACCCGTCTTTTACAAATATACATATCCGTCAAGTCCGTCTGTGGCAGCGAATCCTTTTCCAACTCCGTACAATGTCTTATTTTTATCTTTTCTTTTATTTTTGTATTTAGTTTTTGTTTGCAATTTTTTCATCCCCCCACGGCTTCGCTGAGCGCCATATTGAATCTCAAATCCATACAGATGCTCCCCAGATCTTATCTGGTTTTGTCATTTGTCCTTACTGGAGAGCGCATTCTACGATAAGTGTTTGTACAGATAGATTAACTCTGCTAGATGCGGTTATTATTTCAATACCATCAAACAGTTGTTGCCACTGCGGTTGCCAATGGCGTCTTGCTGCAGTTGACTTTTTGTGTTCCCCTGAATCTTGTTTTGTTCGAAGTCACTTGGCTGGCGTGTTTGGGTAGTCGTAGATCGCAATAGCACCCTGCAGCAGCTCACTCTCGTTAGGCCCGTAGTACGGCATCCCCACAAAAAGTTTGGTAATCCCGTTGATGGTTGCGGTGGCAAGACTGTTTCCAAACCCGCTGCTGTACGGCCATGGCCCGCTGTCCACAACAATATCCACTGTGCTATCGTTGGCTAAACGCAGCTTCCACACCCGTCCCTTCTCGCTGCCACTATATGGCGATGCCACAATCAGATCATCACCTACGATGATGCCATTGTGTCCGAACCGGCTGAAATGGTCGCTGGAATCGAGCTGATGTCGGGCCACAAACTGTACAGAGTCGCCGTCCAGGCGGTATAAATAGACAGATCCGCACTGGACGCACTTGACGCGCCTTGTGCGGTCCGACACCACGTCTTCTGTCGAGCTGCCAACTGCTATCCATCCGTCATCAGTGGCTGCCAGCAGCTTTCCGCCAAAGTCGGCATCGCCCAGGTTATAGTCAGGAGCCAGCACGAACTCGCGTGCAAATCCACGCTGCGTGTTGAACGAAAACACTCTCCCAAGACCCTCTGCGCCCACCAAAAGATAGCTGGACGACTGCTGGCGTACAATCGCCAGCGACGACCCGAACCAGAAGTACGAGCCGGAACTCGCATAGTGATCTGGCACTCGCAGAACGACATCCGCCAAGTCTGATATCTCGAGATGCAGCGGCACTTCGCTGTCGAGAGACACGGCGAAAACATGCTGAAGCACTGCTCCAAACACCACAAACACCTGTCCTGCTTGACTGATATCACCCACATCGCTGTACGGGGCACCAACTATCAAGTCTTCATAGCCGTCGCCATCCAGATCGCCAACCGCTAGGGTCTCACCTACAAGCTTTGCTCCTTTTGCTCCGTACCGCACATTAGCAAGCTCCGAATCAATTGTGAACATGAGCTTGTTGCCGAGAAAGAACTCAAGCACCGACGATCCTGGCCTGCTCACCACCAGCACGTCGAACCCACCCAGCTTCACCGTGTGCAGAGCTGCACCATACCGCCCGTTGAACTCGTATAATGGATTCGGTGCCTCTGCATCTGATGGCATTGCCTCACTTCCGCTCGGCTTGAGAGTGTAGAGGCTCGACACGCTACCACCTGCCTTGGCAGTTTTGAGCTGAGACAGCTCCATAACATACACGCTGCCAACTGGGACTGTAGCCAGATCCGAATCCGACGACGACTGCGACTCCAAATCGATATCCGACTCGTACGGGGCAGATATGGCGATGGATGGTCTGCCGTTCAAGAAATTGCCAACTGCAACTGCTGTGCCAAAGCCTCCTTGAATCATCCCTGTAGACAGCAGGAGGTCGTCTTTCAACCTGTTCAGCGAAAGTGACGACGACCCTCTACCGAAAAAGCTGCCACCATGCACCTCTTGCCGGTGTCTCAGCTGCATTTCAAGCATCGCCTCAGCCTGCGAGAACCACGATGCCGCCGACTCGGCCTGCACAATATGAGCATTCTCACCATTGATATTATCATCGTGAGAGTGAGAGTGAGAGTGAGAGTGAGAGTGAGAGTGAGAGTGAGAGTGAGAGTGTGAGTGTGAGTGTGGTGAACGAGTGCGAGACGCGCCTTCAAATACTCCACAGAGCTTCCAGGGATCTTTCTGCGGCCCATTGTCGAACCATTTGTCAAGCTTGGACGCACAGTGCCGCGATGCCATAGTCATTTCATTAATACCACCAAGGTAGTAGCCCTCAATAGTGTCAAACATAGTAGGCGACTGCTCAACGTAGGGAACAAACGCTCCTTGGGCGACCCTCAGCTCAGCAGACAGTGCTGCTTTACCTCGTAGCATGCAGTAGTCGACTTCGGACCGGGATACACTGTATCCTGTCTTGGCGAGTATCGACACAATGTCGTCAACTGGGTAGGTCCAGTCACCCTTTAACCAGCTCATGTTGCGGCCCGAATTCAGTAGCCGTCGCATGTATACCATATCTCCACCGGTGTCGAGAGCAGTATGGGCTTTCGAGTAGTCGTTGCCAAAGTCTCGAGCTGCAATCATACGCAGCAGGCCCTGGTACAGGCCAAGCGAGTGCCAGCTGACGTCGGCAACCTGATGGGTCAAGATTCCATACAGGAACGCTCGCAATGCCAACTGCTTGTCATTGGCGACTTCTGAGTTCACAGCCCTGCCATTCCACAGCTTAGATACGAGTTTTGTCCATATTGATCTTTTGGACTGGATCTTCAGAGGCAGTGCATGAGAAGCATTACCAGAACCACCGTATTCGTCGCTCCAGTACTCCACTGCTGCCTTCATAAACGGTGGCCAGTGAGTCGACTCGGCAGCTTCAGAGTATCCCAGGCACGAGTAAAATGCGTCTGGGAAGAACGCTCCTGCTCGAATATACGAGTGGTAGTCGTTGAGTTCCAGCGGCACGAACCGGCTGGTTTGGTGGGCAATTGACAAATGGACGCTGAGTTAGAACATGTACAAATGCAAAAGAAAAATGAGGTCAACATACGTCACTCCGCATCCGCTGGCGACGGCCCATAGAGCCAGCCATGTTGCGAGCCAGATGACGGTCATCAATGTTCGATTCCTCCTGGAGCAAGACAACGTGCGTGCATATATGTATAATTATATATGTGAGATATGTGCATGATGCGAAGCGCACGTACCTAAATCAAGCAAGTTGGAGCGGCTTAGGCTGTCTCGACTTGGGCTTTAACGTTTGTGCGTTTTTGTAAGGTTTTAACTTTCTATATTTTTGTGATCCAGTTTAGTTTTCGTGGTGGAGAAGATGGCCTGATGCGACTTACAGCTTCGGCCACTTCAAAGATACAAAAGCGGATCCGCAAACGCGCCAACGTTCCACTGCTTCCCGAGGACCTGGCGGTACTAAAGGAGCTTGAAGAAAACAAGTCTGTCAGACAAGCTCACCAAAAGCTCAGCCAAGACAAGCTCACTAACCTGGGAAAGGTGCAGTTAGAATGGAAGTTGAAGCCGTCATCCAATATCTCTGTGGCCATGAGAACTATTCTCGGAAGAATGTGGATCGAAATCCCCCAGAAAGGGCTTGGTAGGGAGGGTCCTGGCGAGGTCTACAAGTTTCGCAGTGCTTTGCCACCGCTCGTTATGACTACCGCTCTGTATGCGGTGTTCCCAAACCAGTCAACATTTGTAGACCGCGAGATTTTACGGCTGTGTCAGACAGGCGTGTTACGAAAGCTTGTTGTCAACCACGTCGATGGCAGTGATCTGGTGATCGAGTCTGAACAGTATTTCCAAATCCTCGATAATGCTATATTGAAGCTGAACGACCAGCAGCGAGCTATGCTAGACAAGTTCAAGCAGCTGTTGAAATCTCAGCCTGAAGCTATCAGCTTGACTGCTGAAGACCTGCGGAACGCTGGACTGGCTGACGCTCGAAACACACTGCTTAGCAACGGCTATCTAACGCTCCAGGCCGGGAGGATGGACTCGTTCAACATCTCGATCCCGAATATTGGAATGTATTTAAAACTCGTCAACGGGTCTAGAAAATGGATCATGAAAAACTTAGACAAGATGGCGTGGAAGGAGCTACTCGAAACCACCATCAAAGAGAGGTGGGATGCCAACAGTCTGTATTGGAGAGAGTTTCGAGGAGCATCGCTGGAGTGGGTTCTGTACGACTGCTACGGCGGGGGATGGCTAGAGCCGTTCAAGACGCCTGTCGGTCGTGGATGGAAACTGACAGGCAAAAAATAACCGCTGTGTCCCCAGAAAAATATGAATTAGATGATATACCCGCGTTTCCAGATGTATATAGATAGATAGACATTCAAAATTATTTATTCGGTTCTTTTCAGCTGGGCTCCTTGCACCAGTATTCTTCTAATGACTCTTCCACTTGTCGCCAATAATCGCGCTTTGTTGGCAGCTTGCTATCCAGATCAGTAAGCTTTACTCGAACCAAGCAGCCTCCGAACTTTTCATAGTCTGTTGCTTCGAGGACAGACACATCTCCTGTCAAAATTTCTACAAAAAGGGTACAGTCGCGGCACGTCATGGCCCATAGAAAAGCATCATCTAATTCTTCATCCTCATCATATCCAAGAATTCCCTTGGTGTCTCCACTCTGTGCATGTCTCAGCAGGCTTAGCACTCCGGAATGCAGCAGATATTGAGCTACAATAGGAGCCATATCGTGATGGTCGAGCATTGAGCTCATCGCAGCTGTCAAACAATCAGCATCTTCTAGTGCCAAATCAAGACGACAGAATGAAGGTAATCTGCCTTTTCTTTTCAAGCTCAATGCACACGTCCGACAATGAACTGCGTTTGGTGGTGCATTCGGTGATTGCAGCAGCCACTTGGGCTTAAACTCAACCACTGTACTTGCAATTATACCTTCCGCAAATGTCTGATGGTATAAAACAGCATCCTGGAACTTGGAAACAGTCCTCCCAATGGCGGTCAGATAGGTTCCTCCACGGTTGCGAATCAGCGGACTGCCAATAAAGTCTATCAGTAGTCCCAACTTTGTGTCTGAAACGAGACGTCGCTCTTTGTCGATGATCGACCTCAGAATCATGTCACTCAAGTCAAAAGTCCTGAATGAGATGAAGAATTTCCCAAAATATGGCACTACAACTGTCTCGTAAAAGCTATTCACAGCTGCAGTGCTTGGGGGCGCCTTCCTGATCCGGAGCAATTTCCCCGGGACCTCACTGCTACAGAGCAGGATATTGGCATTCCCACTGCTATAATAGTGCCACGAACTCATCTGAATTTCGAGCATTGTAGTGACAACTACTAAATCTCATGTTTATATCTGTGTACACATATGTACAAATGTAAATAGATGCTCAGACTTAATTAAGCGTCAACTACATCGCCTCTATATGCGTTAATCCGCCAGTGTATTCTTATAGGTAGGGTGAAATTGTCGAACTTCACAACTGCCATGGCGTAAGTATATCAATCATTTGGCGACAGTAGGCTAATTATCAGCGAACTTCTCGCGCTCCCTCGTAAGGACCTTACTCAGGCTGAGTTAGCCAAGCTCGAGGAGTACGAGTTTAACAACGGGCCTCTTTCGGTCCTCCAGAGCGCGGTTCAGAACCACACCAAGGTGCTAATTTCGTGCCGTAACAATAAAAAGCTGTTGGCCCGTGTTAAGGCGTTTGACCGTCATTCAAACATGGTACTAGAGAACGTAAAAGAGGTGAGTCATTGTCAGAGCACCCACTTTGGATGCCTCGTTTTGTTGAGGTCAAATCACTAACAACAGATATGGACGGAAACATCCACGAACTCAAAAGGTAGAAGAGGCAAACCGGTGAATCGCGACCGGTTCATTAGCAAAATGTTTTTACGAGGAGATTCTGTGATCCTTGTTCTCAAAAGTGACACATGATATTTATTCAGGAGATTCTATAGTGATATCACTTCGTGTACATTACATTTACCATCATTACTTGGTCCCGATGTAGGCACAAATATTGTTCATCTGGTATTGTATAATCCAACACTGTCGGTCATTATTTTGCCAGTTTGCATCGTATATCATACGAATTTTTGCCATTAGTCAGTTATTGTTCAGAACTTCCAACGGCTTCAATCACATTCGTTCTTGCACAGTCATTGTTAACACTACGGTTATCCTGCATCGCACATTATAGTGGCATTGCAGTCCAAAACTACTGTAATTTTGCACTATTTTTACAACCGCGGCTGGAATCAGCGCCACAATTCATCTAGCTATCAGCCACGTTTGGTCTGACGGCGGCTCTGCTTGCGAGCGTCCTTTTCACGCTGCTTCTGCTCTTGCTTGCGCTGCTCAGCAGGAGACAGGCTGGATTGCTCACTCTTTTTGGCTTCTGCTTTCTTCTGAGCAAGATCCTCGGCCTTTTGCGAATCAAGGGCCTTCTGGATCTTCTTCGTCTCAGCCTCTCGAGTAGCCTTGATCTTCTTAGAGATCTCTGGTCTCCAAGACTTCTGAGCTGCAAGAGTGTCAACCAGCTTGATGGCAATGTCAAGGATCCGTGCAGACACGGCCGACGCAGCATCAGAACGAGGGAATTTCAAAGAAATGATCACTCGAGGGTTAGAAGCAACCTCGCTCAAACTAATGGGCGCAGTAGACTGCTGGTCGGTAATTGCCAAGAACTCCAACACGTCCTCGCTGCCCTGCAAAGCGTCGAATAACTCCTTGGTGAACAGACTCTCGGTGATCTCGGCGTTCTCGCTCATGAAAGTCAGGTACGGCGGCAGGCGGGGCGAATCCGTAGTTTTGGTCAGCGAAAGGAAATAGTGGTTGTCTCTTGCTAGACGCATGCTGCTCTTGTTGACAATTGCAAACACAAACGGATCAATCAAGTCTGGAGTGGTGGGTGTGATAGTCACAATAACTTCGTCCCGGGGAGTGAACCCATCAAAAACAAGTGACACAAAGTACTCCATCGATAAAGTAACAAAGTTCTGTCGTCCCAACAGCTTGAACTGCACCAAAGCAGACTTGACGTTGACCCTTCCAGTTGCATATGTCGTAAACGCCGTCGCTCCGTCTCTAACAACCATACTCTCGAAATCAGCAGGATTGGAAGTGCGCAATGGTCCCACCTGGTAGAATTGCGACCTCAGAACCTCGCCATGGACTTTGAGCCAGCTCGACACCTTTGCCTTGTTGATTCGCACACCCACAAAGTGCAGCACAATATAACCAACCACTGAAAGCAGAATCATGTATTCTTTGCTCCAATCGTAAGCAAAGATTCGCTCCTTGATGGTCATGTTGTTCCAAAGTGCAGCGTCAATAATCGGCGGCCCTGCTGCGAGAAATCCCAACAGACCCGATGGCTTGGCAGGAACAGGAGAGATCCCCGTTGCCGCTGCCACAACTGGCTCGAATGAGCTGAACTCCTCGTCAGCTGCGACTCCGCTGACAGCCATTGCCGCAGAAACGGCCACCAAAGACAGTATACGCAACATAGTCCCAAATAGTTGACAATGTAGGTGGTTGCTGGCACAAAGTACTTAGTCGAACGTTGCCGAACAACATTGCAGAGCGGGTAAATGCACGGCTGGCCCTTTTAAGGTTGCAGATCTTGATCGATGTGGGGTTAAGCGAGTCATACGCGAGATAAAGATGAGCCTCTTTTGGTATGCTGAAGGAGATTCTGTCATTATTCCTGAACCAGTTATGGTAAAGTTTTCTATATGCTTGGATTTTAAAATGGAACCAGCACAAGGATTGTATACTTGATTGCCAGTTATTCCCAGCACCAGTTGGTGAGGATTTCACTTACATATTGTACATGGTTTTGATTGACGTTGTCTCATAGTGACCGCTCAAAAATAGTCTAACTCGAAATTGGCCGTTTCCTTTGATCTTTTATTTTATCTGCGATTTTCTTACTCTTTTCATGTGTTTTCAATATTTTTCTTTCGTATGGTATTTTTTTTAATTCTGAGTTTCCACACTGAGGTACCCTGACCACTGAAAAATCCATATTGACATTGTAACAATAACTATATGACAGCCGTCAGGCTCTGGTCAGCAAGACGATTGGGACCAGTGTTGTCAGGATGGTTATCTGCACCACAATGTGCTCGATTATATAGTTCAAAGACGTCAAAGCCAGAAATCAAGTCGAAACCAGAAACTACGGCAAAGCCTGGATTCGACGAGACGTTGGCGCGCATCAGGGCTGTTCCCATTAACAGGTACCGCAACTTCTCAATCGTCGCCCATGTGGATCACGGCAAGTCGACCCTTAGTGACAGGCTATTGGAATTGACGGGAGTGATTGAAAAAGGCACAGCAAATCAGCAGGTTCTTGACAAGCTGGATGTGGAGAGAGAAAGAGGTATCACAGTCAAAGCACAGACCTGTACGATGATATACAACCATCATGGGTTAGATTATCTGCTTCACCTTGTAGACACGCCTGGACATGTAGATTTTCGCCAAGAAGTTTCCCGCAGTTACGCGTCGTGTGGTGGAGCATTGCTGTTAGTGGATGCCAGTCAAGGTGTCCAGGCGCAGACCGTCGCCAACTTCTATCTAGCTTATAGTCTTGGTCTCGAACTGGTGCCCGTCATCAACAAGATTGACCTCCCTCATGCAGACGTGCCAAGGGTTGTTGAGCAGATTCAGACAATGTTTGAGCTCGACACGTCGAAAGTTGTCGAGATTTCAGCTAAAAGTGGATTGAACGTCGAAAAAGTGCTTCCTGCCGTGGTCGAACACATCCCACCTCCGACAGGGGATCCCAGCGGGCGTCTGAAATGTCTACTGGTTGATTCGTGGTTTGATACTTATCTCGGAGTCGTCTTGCTGGTCCATGTCGTAGATGGCCAGCTCAAGTCGGGACAGAAGATAGTGTCGGCCCACACCAACTTAAAGTATGATGTGCGAGATGTGGGCATTATGTATCCAGACAAGGTGTCGACAGATTTTCTGACTGCTGGCCAGATTGGTTACATTGTCCCAGGGATGAAGAAAAGCGAAGATGCCCATATTGGAGATACTCTGATGCGGGTAGGAGAGCCAGTGGAACCGCTTCCAGGATTCGAGGAAGCCAAACCGATGGTTTTCGTCGGGGCGTTCCCAGCTAATGGAGTCGATTTCGAAAAACTTGAAGAGAGCATCGGCCAATTGACTCTCAATGATCGAAGCGTCTCTCTGCAAAAGGAGTCATCCAATGCCCTCGGTCAAGGTTGGAGACTGGGTTTCTTGGGCACATTGCACGCATCGGTTTTTAAGGAAAGACTTGAAAAAGAGCATGGTGGTAACCTTATTATCACCGCTCCTACTGTCCCCTATAAAGTGCTGTGGAGAGACGGGTCCGAGACGGTTGTAACAAACCCAGACGACTTTCCGGAGCCATCTCTCATGAGTTCGAAGGTAGCTGATCTACAGGAACCATATGTCGAGTGCCTCATGACTATGCCCCAGGAATACATCGGTCCAGTCGTCAAGCTGTGCGAGGCCAACCGCGGCCAGCAATCCGAGATTTCATATCTGAGTGCTAATCAGGCCATCGTCAAGTATTTTATCCCACTGTCACAGCTCGTTGACGACTTTTTTGGAAGACTCAAAGGCACCACTAAGGGATACGCGACTCTGGACTACGAAGATGCCGGATACAGGTCATCGCGGGTAGTAAAACTGGAGCTGCTAGTCAACGGAAAGGGCATCGACGCTTTGGCCCAAGTTATGCATTATTCCCAACTCGAAGCTAGGGGAAAAGAATGGGTGAAGAAGTTCAAGCATTATCTGAGGTACCAACTTTTTGAGGTAGTCATTCAGGCAAGAGCGGGCAACAAAATTGTTGCTCGCGAGACTATAAAAGCCAAGCGAAAAGACGTACTGGCAAAGTTGCATGCATCGGACATTAGTCGACGCCAAAAATTGCTCAAGAAGCAGAAGGAAGGGAAAAAGGTCATGAGGTCTATTGGGAATGTAACCATTCCCCAGGAGGCCTATCAAGGCTTTCTCCGTCGTGATTAGATGTACATAGTTAAATATCATAGAATTGGTGATGGCTGATTATTATCCCCGCAGTCTCTTGTTGCTGTCTCCGCTGACCTCGTCTCCAAACTGGCTGTGGACAGCTTCACGAAGGAACTGTCGCATTCCCTCCTGAGGGTCTTCGCTCGTCATAATGTCTTCTATGCGTTTCTGCTGTTCTTCGCTTACTGCCTGACCAGGTTCTTCGTATGTATATCTTATGGAACCGTTTTCAGGAAGTCCTTCCAGTTTGTGGTTGGAACTGGACTCTCCCATGATGCTTTTCAAATATGCAATAACTTCTGGAAACTCGTCTTCATCTTCAAGTTTCTCTAACGCCGTCTGGTGCTCGCTATTTCGCAATTTGTAATCCGCTTTAAGCTCCTCTACGATCATTCTTGCAGTATCTACATCTTCCACAGCGTGAAGAGCGGTATCACCATCCACATCGGTGATATTTATGTCTCCCCCAGCCTCAGTTACTAAAAACCTCAAAAGTTCAACATGACCATACGAGGCCGCAGCATGGATAGGAGTATATCCATTTGGATCTTTATCGATAGCAGAGTGTGCTCCTGATGCAATATACTGCTTTACCAGCTCGACATTATTGTCGGCAGCTGCTATCCAGATGTTGGCAGGCATGATGAAATAAATGTTAGACGAAGCTTCCGTATTATGTTTGTCCTTACCCTCAACCATGGGATAGAAAACGATACGAAAATCCAACGCAATACTCCAGCGAATTAATTGAAAATATAATGAATTAAAATATTATGCATTAATCGACAGATTGTTATTTACGTATGCTATTTAGTGACAGAATGTTTCCTTTTTGTTTCCTGCTTTTCATTGTTGGATTGGGTGTTCAAAATTCTCGTTCCCTGCGGCACTCTCTGATGGAAATAGAGTTTGGCAATCTGTAGACCAATTTTAAAGTTTATTAAGCAGGTCATCCAGATTAAATATCAAAATCTGTCTTTTCGGTCTTTTATTAATGGTGGGATTGGGCTAGATATAAAAGTAAAATAATAAAAATTGGAGCATGAATTTGGTATTATAACTAAGCAGGTGTAAATTTAGTAAGGACATTGAGATGACGTGATTTCCCCGCTTTTTTGAGATTTCGTCGACGAACGACTATAAAGATCTGTCAAAATGTTTTTTTATAAAGCCAAGGGCAAGTACGATTGGCTAGGTCCCTCACTTGGTGGTTATCATTCTTGACCGATGAATATGGTGCCGATTAAAATAAAAATGTACGTTGAGTTAGTTAGTTAGTATATGTAATATTTTCTTCTTATATTCTTTATCACAGGCATTCCATATCTTGTGAAGTTTATTTCCCGTTCGTTTCTTGAAGAGCCAAGAAGATATAGATCACATCTCGAAGTTCGACCGTACAGATTCTACATATACCTCCCGACATACGCTCTAATTTCCACCCCATTTTTATATAATATGAATTATTGAAAGTGTTCTTTTAATTCATGCAAGCTGATTGTAAAGCAAAGTTTCATTAAATAGCGAAAACTCCAAGAAATTCCAAATTGCAGTCTTTTTATAATATTTGTAATGTCATTCAACAAAAACTGCATTGGTACACATCTCACCCAGCCCCTTTCTAGCCCCGTTGTCTTCGTCAATGTACAACGGACTTCTCAACAATATAACACTGCCTAGACTGTGTACACCACACGCGGAACAGATGATTCATAAATCTGGATATAAGCGGAGTTATCCGGCTTAAGTTGAGTTCGTTCGGAAACAGTGCAGATATCCGGATAAACGCGAGTTTCCGACAGTACCATGCATCCCGATGTCCGTTGAGGCTTCAAATAGCTTAACACCGACCGTACTACCAGGCCACTTTGCCGTATATGACCGTCTTGCTTACATCCTCTAGCACTAGATAATTCCTGTGCCAAGGGATTGTGCATACGGGGTTGTCCGGATAACACCCGACCTGAACGTAATGCCGATATCGAACGAGGCGCGTTAAAGCCGATCAATACAAACGTTATGTCGAAATATCAAACCGTAAAAAGTATATAAATAGCCTGAAGTAAAGCATTCACCATTCAATAACAACACCACAAATATGTCAGCAACGTTCAATGATCAGACCACTTCTGAGGAAGTATGCCAGTTGTTCTCTGAAGAAATTCAGGGAAGGACTTTTGTAATTACTGGTGCAAGTCCTGGAGGAATTGGAGCGCATACGGCTCTAGCATTGGCTCACCATAATCCGAAAGCTATCTTCATAGCTGCCAGATCCTTAGACAAGTTGAACGAGACTGCAGAACTGATTCGAAAGGAAGTGCCCAACGCAAATATCAAGCCGATAGTTCTCGATTTGGGATCGTTATCTCAGGTTCGAGAAGCAGCAAAAGCCATCAAGGATTCCACTAAAGTGATTGATGTACTAATTAACAACGCCGGTGTTATGGCACCTCCATATAGCCAGACGAGCGACGGGTTCGAGCTGCAGTTCGGCACAAACCACTTGGGCCATTTCTTATTTACAAACTTGCTTCTTGATAATATTCTGGCATCATCCGCTAAAAGAATTGTTAACGTTTCCAGTATCGGCCACAATTTTGCTCCAATTTTCTTTGAAGATCCCAATTTTTCGGGTAAAGTTAAGTACGAGAGATGGTTGGCATATGGTCAATCCAAAACCGCGAATATCCTATTTACTAGGGAACTGGTCCACCGCTATAATGACAACGGCTTAAAAGCATTTTCGCTGCATCCCGGAGCTATTCAAACTAACCTCGACAGATACGTGGATGCGTCCGAATTTATGGAAACCCTCCCTGTTGATTACCTGGGCAACAGTTTCACCAAATATCTCGACAGCTTTGCTTACAAATCCGTGACTGCTGGTGCTGCTACTCAGTTGGTGGCTGCTTTGGATCCTTCTCTTGCAACTGTCAATGGCAGTTACCTAATGGACTGCCAGGTGCAAGAAGACAAGTGTAACCCGTATGCAAAAAGTGCGGAGAACGCTGCCAAACTCTGGGACCTGAGCACCAAACTGGTTGGCCTGTGAATCACGTTCACATCTTCTGATCTGTCTATTATATATTTAGTGAGATAATTTTAAGTTCTTTTATATTTGTTTCTTTATAAAATTTCTTGTGATCTTAAACTCAAGTTGTAGTAACTTGAATACTTAAGCTGCGGGGATTGGCGATGCATATCACAGGCTTACAATGCGTTCGGGAACTTTTCTTCCCAACCCATGTCAGAAGCATTTGAGTGGTGGAGGAGGACTCTTGAATACAAAACAGGACTGGGTCTGACAGAAGAGAAGAGGGCTAAATATGAAAAGGACCTTGTTGACAGAACCAAAGAACGTCAGTGCAAGCAGTGCTATGAATACCGGGACTGGATGCTGAGCTTCAGTCCTACAGTGAGGTTCATGTCGGAGCAGATTGCAAAAGTCGGCGGCAATATCAACGTTCAGACTATCCACTGCCAGGAATGCGACGAGATGAAAAGTGGCGGTTTCCATCCGGAGCTAGGGATCATGTTGTGCCAGAATAAAATTTACAGCAAGTGGCATTTAGAGGACACGCTTGCACACGAAATGATTCATGCTTACGATCATTGTAAATTCGATGTCGACTGGAATGACCTCAGGCACCACGCGTGCTCTGAAATACGGGCGTCGAGTCTTTCTGGAGAATGCCGAATGATGAAACAGGTGGTTGGGAATGGAATTTGGAAGATATCAAAGGGTCATCAGGATTGTGTTCGACGGCGGGCGATTTTGTCTGTGCGGGCCAATCCCAATTGCAAAAGCGAGGAAGAGGCAACTAGAGTTGTCAATCAGGTATTCGACTCTTGTTTTAACGATACAAGACCATTTGACGAAATATACCGATAAGTTTGGATGATCAAAGAGTTCAAACGATGTAAATATGTGGACGCAGGTTTTGGCGTTATGTAAAAGGAGATATTAGACTGTATTCTTAGCGCTGCATGTCAGATACCAATAGAAGGTAGATGGATATAAATAGTTTAATCTTGAAAGAATAATAAATATTTAGAATGTAAGATATAACGAGCACATGACGGATGGTCCAGTAACGATGCCAATCCAGAATATGACGTTTCCGAGTACTGTACGGCCGCGAAGAAACCGCGTGCGCGAGAGACTCACAAGAGGAAGCTGGAACATCTGGAGCATCAAAAGATACCCCCGCAGTTTCTTGAAAATGCAGAACATCACTAGTTCATGGACAAATGAAGATAAGAGGAAGGTGAATACTGTGGCAGATGGCTTTGATAGGCGCAGAGCCGAGATACTGGAATGATAGACGTGCCGTAGTAGGAACCGATGCACTGGCGTATTCCAATCCTTCGCAAACTGATCCCAAGTAATGCAGTTCCACCACTCACCGTAAAATTGACGGTCTCCAAACCTAGTGAGCTCGGCAATCCCGTTCAGAATTGCATCCCAGATAATGTAGAAAGCCAGCAAGTACATGAGCACAAAGGGTGGAATGAGATCGAGCAGGATGAGAGGGTATTTCTGTATCTTTTCGACCAGAGTATTGTTTCTCAATGCAAGAGCTCTCATGGCAATGGGATAAAAGTAATTCTCCGCCACTATGATCATCAATAGAAAAACCCCGAAAGTTGCCAGCGTCTTCTCAAGGACGTACTGCCAGCGTATTTTTTCAGTTCTTGGATATTCTATTTGGTATACCAGCGTAGGGAACATCGAGTATTCAAAGAAGTTTGACAGTGTTATATTCTCTGGAAAGCTGATGGACTCGGACTGCATGCTGAGTTCCTCTTTGCAGAAGCTGATCTGAGCATTCAAACTGCTGACCACTGCCTCCTTGTCGGAGTCGGCTTCGCTTGCAGTGTCGTCGTCAGCCTTTTGGACTCGGTCTAGGACCTTTGATGCAGTCGCCAGTTCCTCTCTTATGGCCCAGAAATGGCCATTATAAAATGCATAAGAATGCTGCTTCATGACAAGCACAAGCGAGTGTAACAACAAGTATACACAACCGATCCACGGAAATCGCATGAACTCACTGAACCACAAAACAAAGAATATAAAGCCCGTCTGCCAACTGTGCTGAATTATCCATCCATAGTTATCCCAATGGATGTAGCCCTTTCGGATTGCCAGCTGATGGAAGTAGGTCACATAAGTCAACAGATAAAGCGACAGGTCTGTGACAGCAATTTTAATCAGATCCTTCCTGAGGATATTAATGACATGATTTCCTAGAAATCGTGACGTGTTGATATAATTGTATATGGATCCACGGACGATCAGCACGGCAATTGTGACCCAGAACAGAGTGTAAAAGCCAAAGAAGGTCGAGTTCTTGCCGCTTTCCGACTCTAAAATGCTCGGCTCTGCTTTCTGGCTGATATTCCGATATCGATAGCGCCTGACCGACTTTTGGCTTGGAGAAGTGCCCAACGCAAGAGACTTCTTCTCAGATGATGACAGAGGTATTTCGTTTGCAATTGAGTCTATTGACCACTGTCGATGGTGCGCCAAGTCGTTTCCACTAGCCACGGCAGCAACTGCTGGCGATGTTGACGATGCTGCGCGAGTTCTCCGAGCAGGACCATCTGCTTTTGTCAACTCTGCATCTTCAACCATAGGCGACGGCAATGGTGTCGACGTGCCGCTCTCATCGTAGGTGTTGTCCATTCGCAGGTGCTCCCTATTCTTCTGCTGGTTGGTCACTTCATCAGCCAGCCGACCGCCATCGTTGTTCAGCCGCCGAATGAAGCTATCTACAGCGTCATCTACAACATCATTTTGTGGCATAGTGGGCGATTTCCAAACTCTCTTTGGCCCTGCCTCTTACGAATAGATTTTCCAAGTTAAGATAATGGCAATATAACGCAATCGGATAAATCGGTCTGCGGAAGTAACAGGAGCAAAGCGGAGATATCCTAACCCGAAATTATAGTCAAAAACCGGGGGTTCCGTAAGACAGTTGATTTGACGCAATGGTATCAATTTACTGGTGATCGCTATTAAATAACAGGACAATCAAACTTTGGTTATTGCGCCGTTGGCGTCCGACGATGTTGACATGTCATCGTTAATGGTTCCTTGTCTGCTGAGTCCACTATAATACGGACGCCAATACGACTGTGTTGTCAAAGCCATAACACAGCTGTTATCTGAGAAAAAAGCCAATTGACATATAAAATGTTTCCTTGGTAACTCATTTATGATTGCTATTTGTTCGAGTATGCTCAACTGAAAACACGATATTATCTTCAATGCTTTGGCTACTCTAAGTCGAGTAGTGCACGGCTGAATAAACCCATTTTAGGCAATTTAGGTGGTGACGGGTCAAATCCCTTTTCCTTCTGAAACGGCCCTTTTAATGTTTACCCAAATTATAACGGTGAACAGTTGAGCGAATTAACGTGTTTCAGAACCGTATTTCGATAACCTCAATGTGAGTGCCTGGAGTGGTTTATGATAATAGATATTACCTGTAATTCACTGTCGGGTCGCCTATATACCCAACTACAGGAAAGAGTTTGAATGAAAAATGCAATATGAATACAATTAGTGGTGTGAGCTGAACATCTTCCATTGATCTAAATTGGTTTCCTTTGATGGAGTTTGATAACATCTCCTTCCATTTTAGTGAGCGTGTTGATGAGCGCAGCTCTAGTTGGGACTCTCTCGTCTATTCCAATTTCAGTCTGGAAGATATCAAATTGCAACATATAAGTCAGATATTGTATTGAATAGTATTTGTTGCTGCAGATATGTGACAATTGAATTGAAATTTTTGAGAACCAGGTGATATCGTGAAGAGGTTTTGCGAGTCGCAGATGTACCCCTGAGCTGCTTCTATATTGGTGCGTTATCAAAGCATGTGCGGCGGAAATTTTACTAGTTATCAAAAAAATCGACATTCTGCCATACAATTCTTTGGCATGTCACGTCCAGAATACACAGCACCTCCTGAGGTGTTTTACAATGACACGGAGTCTCAAAAATATACAGATTCCACTCGAGTACAGCATATCCAAGCCGAGATGACTCTACGAGCACTCGAGCTGCTAAACATTCCACCGGGGCAACATGTCCTCGACATCGGCGCAGGATCTGGTCTGTCAGGCGAGATATTAACAGAAGAAGGACATGTCTGGGTCGGAATGGATATTTCTGCATCTATGATTGCGAATGCCATTGATCGGGAGGTTGAGGGTGACATGTTCCTCGGAGACGTGGGATGTGGTATCCCATTCCGAGCAGGGTCATTCGATGCAGCTATCAGCATCAGCGTCATCCAATGGCTCTGCAACGCAGATACCTCAGTCGCCGACCCCAAAAAGCGACTGTTGCGGTTTTTCCAGACACTGTACGCGAGCCTCAAAAGGGGAGGCAAAGTTGTGTGTCAGTTCTATCCGATGAATGACAAACAGACAGACCAAATTGTAAGCGCTGCCAAAATGACAGGATTTGCAGGAGGAATCGTTGTCGACGACCCGGAGTCCAAGAAAAACAAGAAATACTATCTTGTGCTGACTGCTGGAATTTCAGAACAGGAAGTGAACCTCGACGGAGTAGAGCTGGATTCTTCCAGTATAGCATCTAAGAAAAAGAAGAGCAAGTCCGATGAATCTCAAAAAGAATACATAATGAGAAAGAAGGAGCTTATGCGCAAGCGAGGCAAACTTGTGGCCAAGGATTCCAAATTCACGGCTCGAAAACGTCGGCCACGCTTCTAATGGATTTGTTTGTGCAGAACAAATCCGTACGAGTCTCGCTCGACAATATTTGCATAGTCGACCCTCGGGTCGAATTCCTTCCAAATACTGCATGGATAAATGTGCCTATTGTGCTCATACCAAAGCCGGTGCACCACCTTTGTATTGGATATTAGCTCGCTGTCATCACCGCTGTCGAAGTCAACCAGACGACCGAGCTTTGTCTCGGTCTTGTTTATATGAAAGTAGTGCAGGTCGTAGTGGTGAGGTATAATGATATTATTTTTGACCAACAGGATATCATCTGAGGTGCCTCGATGGAACTCTGGCCTCTCTTTTCTAGTCTTATCTAATATCAGCCATATAGGGTCGCTCTTTTTTATGGTCACGCTACTAGGTGTCTCTGCTCCTGGTCCCTCGTAATATACAAACTGGAACTCGACAGTTTCCTCTCTTTCCTCAGCTAGCTGCTGACTCTTTTTTCTGCCTGCTTCAGTCTCATTAAGTTTTTCCAGCACCTTCTGTTTCTTTGTTTTAATAAATGACGTGTCTATTGTCGTATCTCGCTTTTTTGTCCGCTGAGAACGCTCAGCACTCGCATCGTCATCGTCGTCTTCAACAAATGACAACTTTGGTACTACCGCCCGCCTCTTTTTGGAGGAGCTCTTAGAGGTTTTCGATTCCTTTGTATCTTTCCTGTCATTGTCTGTTTTATCATAGGACGAGCTCGCAATGAAGGACGGTGCGACAAATTTCACTCGATCTGCCATAGATGTCTAAAGGTACGTAACGTCGGTGTCTCTTCAACTGGGTCACGTGGAAAACTTCCTCCAAAACTAGAGTAATAGTCGTGATCTGAATTGTCCGCAATTGGCTTGAAAGTGTCTCGCAAAAATACATGGTTCGTTATTTCACGTCTTGAATCAAAGAATTTTGAGTTCTTTTCAAGAAAGACCAACATTTTGCAGATTCAAAACTACTGCGTTCACTTCAAAATCCTTAACGCTCATCATGCATATTTAGGTCCGTTTGTGGCTCAAAGACTCATCATCTGGATAATGACTTCGAGAACGCAACCGCATTACTTCGGAGCAGGGCCGGCCTTATTACCCACTCCAGTGCTAGAACAGGCTGCCAAGGATCTTGTCAACTATGAGAATCTAGGAATTGGGATTGGCGAGATTTCTCACCGGTCTTCTCAGGCCGTTACCGTGATCAACGACACCAAAGCCAAGATCATACAACTATTGGATATCCCAGACACTCATGAGGTGTTTTTTGCTCAAGGCGGTGGAACTGGTGGATTTGCGGCAGTTGCTTGTAATTTGCTGGCGGCTTTTGCAGCTAAGACTGGAAAGAAAGGCAAAGCAGACTATGTTGTTACTGGATCTTGGAGTCAGAAGGCTGCCGAGGAAGCTGAACGTCTTGGGGTTGACGTCAATATCGTTATCAATGCCAAAAAGGCATCGCCAAATGGCAAGTATGGTGCAATTCCTCCGGTATCAGAATGGAGCTTTGGAGATTCCAATGAGACTGCTTATGTTTACTACTGCGACAACGAAACCGTCGGTGGTGTTGAATTCCAATACGTGCCTCAAGTTCCCGAAGGCGTAGAGCTTGTTGCCGACATGTCATCCAACTTTTTGTCCAAAAAGCTTGACGTTTCGAAATTTGGACTCATTTTTGGCGGCGCTCAGAAAAATATTGGGATTGCAGGAGTGTCTTTGTATATCATCAAGAAATCACTTTTGGCCCCATATCCTCCTACCCCAAAGTTGCGTGAGCTTGGCGTGCCGGTTATTCCAATCTTCCTTGAATTTCCGACTATAGTCAGCAATAACAGTACCTACAACACTGTGTCGATTCCGGCAGTTCACATTATTGGCCTGACTATGTCTCATTTAATCGATCACGGTGGCCTAGTCGCTCAGCAAGCTGAAAGCAACCGCAAATCTTCTAAAGTCTATGAAGTCATTGATTCTAATTCAGATATCTACAAAGCACCAGTGTCCAAGGATGCTAGGAGTAGAATGAATATTGTTTTCACAATCCCTGGCGATGGTCGCGAAGAGCGATTCTTGAAGGATGCAGCAGCAATGGGCCTCTCTGGACTCAAGGGCCACCGGTCGGTCGGAGGCATTAGAGTTTCTGCCTGTAAGTTTACTGATGATTTCCTTGTGGAATATTTTCTAACATAGACAACGCGGTGAAGGAGGAAAGCGTTGACAAATTGGTGTTGTTTATGAAAGACTTTGCATCAAGTTTCAAATGAAAGCTGAAAAGATGATAATAAATTAGACCGTAATTAGACATTGGTCAATCTGCTAGATGCGTTAGAAAGTAGCTGATGGTGTCGTCACTTTTCTTTATGTAACAATACAAGACAAGCAACTGTTTGTTAGTGACACCGAGAACCATCCGCTGAGAAGTTTGTGAAATTGCCAATGCGTTACTCCATTCTTTGGCAAGCACAGTCACCGACACAGGGTTGCCCTCGGATGGATTAGATTGCTCGTCACCTTCGACTGCGATTAAATGCTCCACCTGACTGAAATCACTATCGACTTCAACTTCATCTGTTTTCATGGCCAGGAGCAGATGGTTGCGCTCATCTATGGTGATAGCTATTCGTTGAGTCAGGGCCTTGTATCTGTCGGAAATACGTACAATCGACGCGATGCTGTTGGTAATGTCCAAGTAGGTGTCGGGGTTTGGCCTGTCTGGCTCGCGAAGCATTACGTCCGGGTCGTCTGCCTGAACCAGTTTTATAGGAACATCCTGAGCTACCACGATCTCATCTATATCGTCGCCGTAAGCGCGCTGCCCGTACATTACGGATAGATGAGGGATGCCATTGGTCTTTGCGAGTCGTAAGCACAGATCATCAGCGTCATGGAGTCCAGAATCGTAGGCACGGATGGCCTTATAAAAGGTATTTATGTTCAATTCAATGACAATCACGTTGTCAAGACGTGACTTGATCACAAATTCCTCGAACATCGTATTAGTCGCAATCTCGCTCCATAAAACCGCTCCTGATCTGTCGACCACCGAGGCGATTTTGACACTATCGGGGTCAATTTGAAGCTGACATGTGCTGCACAGACTGGAAACTGCCGAGCAGATATCTTGTTAGTAGTGATCGCTAAAAGGTAGTCCTACCCTTGAAGATACTTGGCCGGCGGAGGATTGCCTCGAACCGCATGCTGTGACATGCAGGATGCTATGTACCGAGGAGACTAAAGGGATGGAAAACCGTTCGACTTTTCGTGATACGAAAGTGATCTGTAAAGTTGAAAAATGAAGTATATTTCAACTGAGCTATATCTTAGAACACGTTCTATATTAGAATCTGTAGTACGACAGGACGGTCTAACGCAACAGCACAGTCTACACCCTTAATATCTCAGTTGATGACTTTTGAAACAAAATGCTATTTACATTAGACACGGCGACGATCTGCTTTTCTGATCTCAGAGTCTACATCGCCGACATCCAGTTTGCTGTTCTCGCGAACATAGTACAGCTTGGACCTCTTGAAGCGCTTGACAGGGACCCGCAGAACTTCTATTCTGCTCACAGTCGGATTAAACACACTGACTCTGTTCTCAACACCGATTCCATTGATCTTCGTCCGCAGCAAAATGTTTGTACTCAGGTGCCTGTAATTGACAGCCAGAGTCATGCCAACAAAAGACGAGCCATCGGTTTTGGTAACTCGAACCACGTCTCCAGCCTTTACTCTGTCAGCACTGTCTCGGTTGAACAACGCTCTTTTGGATCCATCAGGATCATATTCATTATAAGACTGCTCCCGTGCAATATCCAAAGGTGATTTACCGCGCGGAATTAATCGTGGAACCGCTTTATATACATTGACAACATTTTCTAAGTTAGTTTGGAGTTGACAATAGAAATTTCACCTACGAGAAGTGCGAGGGACAATATAGCTGGCAGACGGCACAAAGACAGACGTTTTGGCCACTGAAAGCAGCGAAGCTCTCAGAGGGCCCAGTATCGTCCGTGAGGACATCAACGTCCTCTCTACCACCATTGAAGACGACAAAACTGGCTGAAATTTCATAGTTGGTATATATGCGGCTCATGAGCCGCGCTATTTGAAGTGTCATCTTGAACAATCATCTTCGCCATCGACATGCAAGTGTTTGTGAAGACGCTGCCGGGTCTCGATGACCTGAAGTTCGTCGTTGCAGGACCGACTGGTGCAGAGCAGCTGCAACAGCAAGTGTGGTTAAGGCTTCCGGAGTCTTTGAGCAAAAACACCTATTTGAGCTATCAAACGGGCCCCCTGATCAAGGAGAATGATTCATTTCAGGTAGATTACGTTATGTTACGACTAAACGGATGTATGTGCGGAGGAAAAGGAGGCTTTGGATCGATGCTCAAGGCACAAGGGTCCCGTATGTCTCGGCGCAAAAACAAGAAAAACAAAGAGACGGCCAACGACAGCTTCCGAACGCTAGACGGCCAGCGAGTCAAGACGGTCCGTCAGGCTAAGGAGCTCATGGAGCTTCTCGAGAAACAGCCCGAGGAGCAGCGTAAATTGTCAGAGAAAAAGCGGGCTCGGTTACAGAGCGTTATCGACAATGCGGCGAAGTCAAATGTCAAATTCGACGACGAGCAGTTCTTGAACGACTGTGAGACAATGAGGTCGGATATACGTGATGCCGTGCTTAGCCACAGTCAGACCAGTCGGCCCAGAGCGGAATCTGCTTCTTCACAAGTCGAGATTAAGCCTAAAGCTGCTGGTTTCTTCGAGTCGGACTCTGAGTGAAGCGATGACTATTTATTTATTCCGTGTAATGCGGCAGATGAGCTATCAGGCATTCATCTAGTCGAGTTGCATTTGTTGCATAAAGGCGTATAAGCGATAGCGATATAATATTTGCCTGTTTTTTTGATTGTAATTCTATTAATGTGTGATATATGTGCTACTGTACTTAGGCCGTTGTTCTCGTTGGCCTTTTTATATAGTTAGGCTGAGGGATAGAGCAAGACGCTTGTTACTGTTAAATGTCTCTGGAGTGCCACAGCTGCTGCATACTTAAGCTCTCACCTTCACAGCGGCTTAATTTTTCATGTCATCAATTCAGGCCCATAAGGGCGATATTCATACGCAAATAGCATCGTTCATAGCGTAAGTACAGTTGCATTGACTTCTTATTAGTTTTGAGGCTAATGTAGGCTTCTCAAGCGACGGCAAATTACCGGATCTCACGCAGTGGGCCTCAGCACTGCTCATCTGCTGCTGCGATTTGTATCAGCATCACGATGGACCAAGATAAGCCAGCTTATAGAAGATGTTCGAGCGCTCGGTAAAAGTCTAGTAACTGCACAGCCGCGAGAATTTGTGGTAGGGAATGTGGTGCGACGAGTGTTGGCGTTAATACGAGAAGTCGGCGAGGGCAACCCGCCTCAATACTCAGACGCCAACAACAGCGGAGGCCCATTAATTAACTCCATGTTTGGGCTTCTTTCGACCGAATCCACGCCCCAGGACAGTGAAGTCATGCAAAAACGGGTTCAGAAGGACGCCAAAGCGGATATCATTGAGGGAATCCAGGAACTCATAGATGAGATCGGCAATATCGACGACACTATTGCCAGCATGAGCGTGGATATGATTCACGAAGGCGAGGTACTGCTGACTCCGAGTGCGGGATCCAAGACGGTGCTCGAGTTTCTGATGCGAGCCAGCCAGAAGCGCAAGTTCACAGTGCTGGTGGCAGAGAACTTCCCGAACGAGACGACATTTTCACATGAGTTCGCCGTCAAGCTGTCAAAAGCAGGCATTCAGACCGTTATCATCCCCGACACTGCAACGTCGGCTGTCATGAGTAGAGTAGGCAAAGTCATCATTGGTGCCAGGGCCATTCTTGCGAATGGTGGTTGCATGACTTCGTCAGGAGTCGCGCTGGTCTGTGAAGCTGCCAAGGAGTACCGAGTCCCCGTCCTGGTGGTGTCGGGCATATACAAGCTTTCGCCGCTATATCCATTCGACGTCGAGAAGCTCATAGAAGTAGGAGACAGCAGCAAAGTGGTGGGATTTGCTGACGGTCTGCTGATGGATGAGGTCCAGGTCATGAACCCGACATATGACTACATTGCTCCTGAGCATGTCGACATCTACATCACCAACGTGTAAGTAGTTTTGCGCTTTGCTTCTGCATTCTGCTTCCTGCTTTACTAACTCTAGCGGTGGGTTTTCCCCGAGCTTTACCTATCGTATTGTTCTTGACCACTATACTCCTGCCGACGTGCAGTTGTAGACGCACTGGACATCTACAGTGTATTATGATCATAGCACACGCTTATTTACTGTTTATTCACATTTGTTCTTCGTGAATTCCAGAATGATACTGCGGCAGTGAAATAATAGAAAACAACAGGAAAAATGAGCTGGCCCTCGTTGTCACTTCCACATAAAATTAATTATATTTGTTATAAGTTAACGTTAACTTAGCCCTGACGTTCCTAACTCTCTAACAAGACTACCCATAGCTATCAACTCCTCAAACAGAATACGCTTTGCTTGCTTTTCAAGCCAATGAACCATATCTCAAATCGAAACTAATGATGATCATCGTGGACTTAACGAAACACCAGAAGCGTACCCCTGAGCTGGTCACGTGCCCGGGAATTTAGATACTTACACTATGAGCCGCCAAATTTTTCACTTCCACACATCTGCTAATGTTCACCAGCGTGAGACTGTCTGGAGCTGTGCGCTCCATGGCTGCCAGCACTCTGCGGTTGCGAGCTGCTGCTGCTCCAGCCATCAGACTGGCTTCCACTTTCCAGCGAACCAAGCCACACTTGAATATTGGTACTATTGGTCACGTCGACCATGGTAAGACCACTTTGACGGCTGCCATCACCAAAGTGCTTGCTGAAAAGGGCGGTGCCAATTTCCTGGACTATGCTTCAATTGACAAGGCTCCCGAGGAGCGGGCCCGAGGTATCACCATCACATCTGCCCATGTGGAGTATGAGACTGACGCTCGACACTATGCACATGTCGACTGCCCAGGACACGCCGATTATATCAAGAACATGATTTCCGGAGCTGCTCGAATGGACGGTGCCATCATCGTGGTGGCTGCTTCGGACGGCCAGATGCCCCAGACCCGGGAGCATTTGCTGCTTGCTCGACAGGTGGGTATTGAGCACGTAGTTGTATTTGTGAACAAGGTTGATACCATTGATGATCCAGAGATGCTGGAGCTCGTGGAGATGGAGATGCGCGAGCTTCTGTCCAAGTACGGATTCGATGGTGACAACACTCCTGTTGTCATGGGCTCTGCGCTGTGCGCTCTGGAGGGCAAGCGGCCGGAAATTGGCCAAGCCAAGATCGAGGAGTTGTTGCAGCAGATTGACGAGTACATTCCCACTCCCACCCGTGATCTTGACACCGCGTTCCTGATGCCACTGGAGGCTGTTTTCTCCATCCCGGGCCGAGGCACCGTTGCCACGGGACGAGTGGAGCGTGGCCAGCTGTCCAAGGGTGAGGAAGTAGAGATTGTCGGATTCAACAAAGAGCCTATCAAGACTGTGGTTACCGGAATTGAGATGTTCAAGAAGGAGCTTGACAAAGCGCAGGCTGGTGACAATGCCGGCATCCTGCTGCGAGGTGTGAAGCGAGAGGACCTCAAGCGAGGGATGGTGATTGCCAAGACTGGAACTGTCAAGGCCCATACCAAGTTCCTTTCCTCCATCTACGTTCTCAACAAGGAAGAAGGTGGCCGACACTCGCCGTTTGGCGTCAACTACCGACCCCAGATGTTTGTGTCGTCTGCTGATGTCACTGTCACGCTGACGTTCCCTGAGGGTGTCGACGAGGCCACTCAGGTGTTCCCAGGAGACAACACCGAGATGGTTGGAGAGCTCGTGCACCCTACTGCCATTGAGGTTGGCCAGCGATTCAACATCCGGGAGGGTGGACGCACGGTTGCCACTGGTCTCGTCACTCGAGTGTACGAGTGATGTAAATATGTACATAATCTATAAACGGACCTCTTCTTGAGAATGTAGAACTATAAGTACTGTAGTTACATACGTCGATTAAAGCGAAGACTGAAATAGTTCCGTCGTGCGATATGGTTTTATAAATATTTTGCTACATATTTACACTGATTTCGTCACTACAGTTCGGTTTTTTTGTTCTTTTTCTTTATATTGGCTTGTAATTAGTTCCATCTTTCGTCTTAATCTTGCAGATCATCTCGTGCTGCAGCTTTCACCTTTAACTTGACCTGCATCTCCACAAGGGTTGGCGACTGATCTCTACATGTCATTTGTCGATGATGAGTATGAAGCGCTGATGAGCGAATACAAGCACATGGTCAAATCCATTAATATTGTGGATAAAAACGTTTCGATAGAGACGTTAGAGGGCTTGCGACTTCGAGTTCGGCTGGACACTCAGGGCTGGAGGGTGCAAAGCTCGTCGAATCAAGAAATTATAGACAACGTCTACGAGACGTCCGAGGCGCTACTGATGGATGTATCTTCCGAATTCGCAACCTTGTGGCATCAGAGTCTGTCCTCAAAACTCTCACATCTGGCTGACGCACAGCAACCAACTATATAAAAGGCTTGCTTCTTGCTTTGATGTTTTGGGTGTGGACTTGGGATTTTCGACTTTAGGACATTTTAGGTCTATCCACTTCGGGTCAGCAAGCGTTTGAGCTCAACACAACTGGCACTACTCAGGGCAGCATCAGCAGCCCTTGACATGGCACTTGGATTTAAGAGCTCAAAACTTGGATATGAATTTTAGGTCAAGTTTTGTTATTATTTGGAATTTGGCAGCTGCCGTTGGGATGAACAATTTCAAATTCTATTCAATGGGAACTATGCATAATAAATAATCTAAGCCTTCTCCGCTTTGGACGACAAATGTAAAGGAATATGAGCAGCATTCTCCCGCTCGATTTCCTGGTCTACAATCTCCTCCCAAGACTGTTTCTCATGAGGTTTTGAGTAGTCAATGTCTCCCTCTTCTTTACTTGTTTTGCTATCACCGACAGAAAGCACCACGGAAGCAAGTAACATAGCGACTGTGATTCCTTGAGCATACATTCGGGCCTGCACAAGCTTCTGGGATCGAGACATGTACTTGTCCTTGTTAACAAAGTGCCAAGACCCAGCCATTGAAGCAGCCCATCCACCCATGATGAATTTGTACTTGTTCTCAGCAATATACTGGCCGAAAGTCATCTTTCCTTCAGGCTGGTTGAAATCCTTAGCTATAAGCATGTCAGGACTGGCGAGCCTGGGGTCAATGACGCCGTAGTGTTCATTCTCGAATCTCCTCGACGCAAACTCCATGAATGTGACGCCCGCCATGATTGGGGGTGCAATCATGGCAAATGTTCGCGGGAAAGCTCCGTACGTGAAAAACACTGGAATCCGCCTTTTGGCGTACAAATAGAATCCTGCCGACACGAGTGATCCGGCAGCGACTCCCTTGAATCCCCCGATAGCGATTGCATGAGTGTACTCGGCAAGCTCTTCCTTTGATGGCAATTTCATAGTGACTTGTGTATCAATGTAGTTTTACAATTGGTTGTCAATACCTGTTTGCTGCTGGCGTTTCTGAACTCTTTATATAGTTGAGCAAGGAGCAAAATAAGATGTTCCGATGTTTTACGAGCCGACGGAAATTTCAGTAGCCGCGTGCGGCGGCGGCACCCATCACCGACGGAGACGGATAGGCTATTTTAGCACGGCAATGTCAGCGCCGAGAGCTAAAACAAACAAAAAGAAACCATATGAGCGGATACGGCAATCCAAATTGAAGATGTGCTTAATTTGTAGTTTCAGCGAGATACCCTTGGATTCTGTATGTAGTCAGATTACAATTTGATTTCTTTTTTTGCGCTTTGTTAGCCACTCGATCAGCCACCACCGCCACACCGAATTAGGAAGAACGGAAAATGCCGGGGGACTTTCAGCCACATCATCTGCCCCGGAATGTTCGTAATTGCATCAATCCTGCTAATGCCAGGCTGTCGATGTCTAGATCTTGGCTGGGCTGTGTCTATTAATATTTCCGAAAGATGCTGTATTAATTTGTCCTCAAAAATAGAATAGAATTGCTAGTTTTCGAACAGTTGGAGCGCTTTCAATATCATGTTATATATTAGTTAACTATTGTAGACGTGATCTGGGTTCCCCCTGGACCAGGCAAATTGGTCCAATCCGGATACCGTTAGCTTTGGAATATTACTAATTATGGTCGAGCATTTCAGCATTGATGCATGTCAATTTTTGACTTCTTATGCCCATCATATGGCAACCGAATCCGAAATCATGTCCTGCATTGTCGATCCATCACCATTGAGCGCTTTGCGTGCATCTTCATAGAGACGCCGAAATCCTTCACTATCGTCATCATCAACAAAGCTTTCTTCTTCCATTTCAACTGCAGTCTTGTAATCATCGCTGGGTGTAATTCCGTAGTCCTGTCCATTGTAGGCTATTAGATTGGGACTCCTTGGCTTTATCATGGTAGAACGTCGATCGATGGCATCTGTTGTGGCTAGGCTTGTTACTTTATCAATCGCCTGTGAAACAGAGTCGCCTGCTCCCATGAACATAGCTATCGTTCCTGCTACGACGGGTGAAGCCATTGATGTCCCGCTCATGGCCACTGTTCCATTGCCAAAGTGTGAAACGCTGTTCACCGCAACACCGCTGGCAAAAAGGGTCACGCAGCTTCCCCAGTTGCTGAACGGTGCAATTGTATCATACCTATCATCTATTGCCCCTACTGTAATGGCTTTAACAGCACTGGCGGGTGATGACACGCATGCCGCCGTGTTGGTATTTCCTGCTGCGACCGTCATTGGCAAACCTTGATCCACAGCGGCGTCAACTGCACTATTGAGAACTGAATTATAGGCAGCTCCCAGTGAGAGGTTAGCAACTGCTTTTCTGTTTCCCTGCCGCTTCCTATCATTGACTGCAAACTCAATTCCTGCAATCACTGTCGATAAATTACCAGTGCCAGTTCCCGTCAAAACTTTGACAGCTACTAAATTAACTTTCTTTGCTGCTCCATAAGTCTTTGATCCCACAACTCCAGCTACGTGAGTTCCTTATAAATTGTTAGATATAGATCATGGAAAAGCACTCCCACAAAATAAGTTGAACACTTACCATGGCCATTTTTGTCTCCATGGCCCTCACCAGTAAAGTCGACCGCCTGTACAACTCGGCCCTCAAATTCCGTGTGCTCGGCATAGATTCCGGTATCAATAATGTATACATCTACGTTCTCCTGGCCCATAGGTGTATAGAAATATTCTACTGGATCTATAGGTTAGATCGAATCTCATGCGCTTGCACAAACTCACGAAACGGCAGTCTCTCTCGACGAGATATCCGAGAAAGATGCCTTGGCGCATCGTACTGTATGTCTTCGACGCCCACCTTGATATCGTGCGTGACATCCGCTACATGGAAATTTCGGCGAAGGAATTTTAGGTGCGACTGGCCAAAGTTACCCGAAAACCCCTGGAAATTCCCAAATGAAAACGTCGAGCTTACATGCTGTTGTATATGGGGATATTGCCTTAGAAAATCAAGTATATGGGTTGAGTTTGAAAGGCGGACCAGAAAGTTTGCCCAGACGGAACTCAGCGATATGAGATGTAATACAACAACTAATAGACCCACTTTCATTCTCGGAGCTGCAGCATTATCTCTCGATTCGAGCAAGTTTCCTAATATATGTTCCTCGCTACGAATACGAGTTTATTTATAAAAGGCTATGTTCCAAGCGAGTTCATGCCCGCATGACACCCAGATCTAACGTTTCATCATAATATTCAAAAAGGGCAACATGTAGCAAAATTAGCCGCTTCCAAAAACCATGACGCTACATAATGCCTTACATCTCCAATATTCTGGTATCATCGTCATCATCGGTCGCCACGGTATTTGGACCGATCAGATCTAGATCCTTGAAAGTTCTGGATTTCTTGACTTTCCCTGTTGCTGATTTCATATTATACACGGGCTTGACAAACTCCTTGCCATATGTCTCTGCATTCCAAAATACTATAGGTTTTTTCTTTGTCGGCTCTTGCATTCCCGGGTCTTCCTTTTCAGGAGCATTACCTTCTTCTTCAGATTCGCTATCGCTCAGTAAACCCGCCTGTTCAGTCATATAGACTTTATTACCCTTGAGGTCAATGCTGATGACCTTCTTTCCACGACCAGACCTAGCCAACTGCTGCTCATGTTGCTTTCTTAGCTGGCGCTGTTGACGCTTCAACTGCTGTGCTTGCTCCATCGGAGACGCCCATTTATTCACTCCATACACCGGTGTTTCGAAATCACTCACTTGATCTATGATTTTAGTTCGTTGAGCACTCGTTTCTTGGTACTGTAAGAGCGTGTTGAGTCTATCTTGTGCTTTCGTTAAAGCACCATCCGTTGCAACATCAGATATCGTGGTTCCAGTATCAACACCGATCTGCTTTCTCACTTTCCGTCCCAACGTTGATGCAATCTCATGTTTTTCGGTCATCAATAGATTATTGATTTCTGCTAATTCTTCATTGCTAATGAGAGGCTTTCCACAAAACGTACATGGCCCAAGACCCTCCTTGGTACATACGACTTTTCCACAGTTCAAGCAATTGGGAGCAATGTCCAACAGAGGGTGCCTCGTCGCCATGCAATTGCAGGGTGCACGTTTATGGATGTTGTTAATGTCGAGCTGCTTCAGAGCAGCATCTATATCTGCGAGAGCATCCACTTTAACTTTATTTGAATCCTTATTCGTCTGTGCTGCTTGCGTATGCTTTTTCCTTATTTGTTTTGTTGTGGGGGTGTCATGGGCCCACACTCCTTTAGAATATTTAAATTGAGGAGCACCGTTGTGAGTAGTAACCTCTGGCGCTGGTGACTGCGATCGAGACTGTTTAGTAGATGCCGTTGTTGTATGAACGCTACTTGAACTGGCAGCAGCTCTTTCCGTAGAAGGTATAGACTTGTCAGTAACGTCAGTTACTTGAGCTATAAGCCTTTGTGTTTCAGGAGAGTCTCCTAAAATATCATGTAGAAACTCAGCTCGTTGGCTACTGGTGGGCAGCGACTGAACGTAGCTCTGTATCTGTATTGCCTCTGTTTGGTCTATTCCAAGAGCCCTTTCGAGGCTCTCAGTGATGGACATATCCAATAAAATAAAACACTATGATAGCAAGTTCACGTAACTAAGCCAAATGAGAAGCTGGACTATCTTGTATAGCGCTAATTACTTGCACCGTCAGCATTACAGATAGTCAGGGTTGGGACAGAACCGGCTATGGTTCGTTTTCCAGGCAAGAAATTTAGAAAGCTTGGTCCGAATACCTGAAATCAGACAAATCCAAGCTTGTGTTGTGCGTTCTCCTTGACATCTCCTGACAAGTTCCCAAACTATGGCTCCATATACATTTGATCCTGACTCTCGTTTGTTTCATTTGATTCGAAGGAATCAATCATCGGCATTTCCGTTTTCGGCCATATATGTATTTGGGTTGTTTATCAAGGCAGTCAACAGGGGGCAAACAGAAGCTTACTTTCTAACATAATCATGTCAGAATCGGATTTGTTGAATCAAATAGCCAAGTTGGCGGGGGCTATAAATCGCCATAAAAATGCTCAGCAGTCGAGAGGAGTTAACAAGCCATCGCCCAAGTTTTATCGTAATGGAAATAATGCGTATTACTCAAAGGCCAACAAGTGGACAAGGAGCGGTAATACATCTCAAGCTGAAGAGTCATCTGGGAGTAATGATACGTCTGATACCGTTGAGGTAGGAGGCGTGAAGTATAAGCGTACAAAATACGGGTCGAAGCTTGTAAGGATAGACGGAGAGGTACCTACGCCCAAGAAAACAGTCGTAGAAGGCATATCATATATCCGTACAAAATCAGGAAATTTAGTTCGAAAGGAGATATCCAGTCAGTATGCAAGAAGCGCATCACCATTACATTTGCTACACGTGGAGGGTTTGAGGGGTTTGGCTAACTATAGAAGTGGAGAGCCCGCCAATACGAATTGTGTGCATTTCACCCGTACAGGCACTTGTATGAATGGGCTGAAATGCCGGTTCAAGCATGATTCGAACCACGTTGCTCTCTGTAAACATTACTTGTCAGGAAATTGCAGTCGTCCAAACTGTTCACTGAGCCACAAATCAAGTGCCCATAATGCCCCGTTGTGTAAACACCATTTGAGAGGAATGTGCAACCGTGACGACTGTAAGTATACGCATATGGATGTTAACCCAGATGCTCCCGTCTGTCGCAGTTTTGCTATTGACGGTTATTGTGACCAAGGTGCGAGTTGTACAAAGCGGCATGTGTTTGAATGCCCTGATTTCGATGCAACTGGCAAATGTCCCAGACCAAAGTGTAATCTTCCCCATGTGTTGAGAGCCAAGCAAAATGAGGCGAAAGGCCCTAATAGCAGTAAACTGTCCGATAAGTTACCCCAAAGCGAATCCATTGATATAGACAGTCTCTTAGAATCTTTAAGTGGGAGCGAGCAAAGTGACAATGAGACGCTGAGTGACGAATACAGCGATAGTGACTTCGACGAAACTGCTGATTTCATTCGAATATAATGAGGTAACTTATAAGAAATCCGGTTTGAAAGGTCCGAGTTTCAAGTATATCGGACCATTTCAAGTACTGTAGATTGAAGAAATGTGAAAACGAATTTGAAAAGCCAAAGAAAAAAAAAATGTAATTCAAGGAACTAAATAAAACTATCAAATCAAAGTGAATGAATTAACATACTACTATCGAACTCGGTTCAGAAGTGCATAAAAATTGTACGCAAACGCATGGAAATCCCAAAACACCTTCTACTACTCTTTAACGAAAGCTGCAATGCATTCATCTTTATTAATCTTTATTAATCTTAAAAAAAAAACATAGAAAAGCAAAATGTATCACCATATTGTTCCGCGCTCAGCAACCGCATACGCGGGCAGAGCGAGCTAGCTGAACATAGAGCGAATTTTTCATCGGAGCAGGGAACGGAAGAATATCCACAGCTATTTAGGCAAGATAATCCTCAACTGCCTAGTCGCTAGAAACGAGTCTGCAGGACCGCATTCTAGCAATCTAGTAAGCCCCTTTTAAATGATTATAATATCTAGAGATAGTATAACCTACTGATGTTAAGTATGAAAAATCCATAGCAGAAGCTTAAATAGTCAGCCGCATATTTCGGTCTGCGTAGGTTTGAGAATGTCGAAGGCAGTACTTACCAGATGCTTTTGGTATGAGACGAGACGCTTAAAACTGTGAAGCCTACTCTATATAATTCAATAAAATTCGAAAGAATTTCTATTTTCATTTAAGCTGAAAAATCGTAGATGAAGAAAGCTGTTACTTCTTGTTTTTACATAGTATTTGGTAATATTCAACCAAGCCATCACCTTCTTCACATTTTATTCTACAGAAAGGCTTTTAAGTTAAACAAAGTACAAATCATTAATAAATAATTATGTTGACCATCGCTTCCTTTGGTCCGACTTTTTGTAAGCTTGCAATAAATCATTGTTCTGCGACAGGAGAGTTGTCGAATCTGAAAGGCGGTGCCATCTGCGTGTGGGGAGCACGATCCTGTTGGTCGAAAACACCCCGAGGCATCGTAAACTGTGGAGAGATATACTGGCCCGGTACAGGATTGTAATGGTTAAACATACCTGCAAAAGGCGCGTTGTTTCCCCACTGCCAAACAGGCCCATCTGGACCTATTCTATACCGATCCAACGAATCGGACGATATACCAGGTATGTAGCTCAAATAGAGCAGTTGTCCACGGTTTCCAGTCGAAATATCCTGTTGGTTACTCAGCTCTTCAATGACCCATGTGCCATATTTGTCTGGAGAGTCCTGGTCAATATATTTGGCTAAATTGACATCTCTTGTGGTTGAGAATTTTATTTTTTCGTCGCCGATGATCACACGTCCACCGTTCGGGGAAATCCTACGTTTTGGAAATCCTCCAGTAGAGTTTCCAACGGCAGCAGCAGGGTTGTTTTTCTTTAGGGTCACTTCTGGGACGACACCATTTGCATCGCCATTCGCTAAGCGATTCGCTGCGGCCGTCTTCAAATCGGCCAGAATATAACGATTTTCAGTTGCGCACGGACTACGCACCCACTTCCATTCGATCTCTAATATGTCGTCACTTCCCAGCGACTTTATGATCACTGATTGTTCACTTAACCTGTTCTCCAGCACAACTCCGGCAAAAATGTCTCCTGAGCCGATCTGGAACTGCGATACATCTCCAGGAAGCAGTGAGTAAGCCCAATCCATCACTGATTTGTCATTTTCCAGTGGCCCATGACCGGTGGTTCGTTTGGGACGATGAAATCGGCAGTAAAACCCCTCCGGCTTACTACTATCCCATGGCAATACCAAAACACCAGCAGACGCAGCGCATGTTCCGTGATAAGATCTAGAACAAGAAGGGAACGAGCATTGAAAACACGCACCTTTGGAAGACATACATTCGAGACACTTGAGTTCTTTGCGCGCCTTGGGAACCGTATCCAGACCGCGTACTTTAGTGTATTGTAGCCCGCCAACCAAGCTGGTCTCCGGAATATACATGGCACATAGTCGGTGTACCAATTTGGACTTGCTGTCCTCAACAGGCAGCAAATCATCGTCTCCATAAATATCTGGACACAGGCAACACTTTGGTCCTTCATTGGCTCGCGCGTCGACGACGCCACTACGCCCAGCGGCAGTCATCCTTCGCTTTTTCCGCGGCATATTATCTGCAGGTGCATATGGCGGGGTTGGTAGACTTGAAAGCGCGTCCAGGTCATCTCTGTCACTGTCAGTGGCTGCTTCGTCTTCGCTGTAATGTCCATTCATGTTTCTAACCAACTGCTCAATATTGATTCCAACCGAGTCTGAAATACAACGGCACTTCTCGGACAACCTTCCAATAGGAATCCATGACTCAGTAGCAAAGTTGACCGACTCGGCAACATTGTATCCAAAATTGAATCCCGAATGATAACCGTATGGGAAAGTTATCATGAACTCGTGCTGATAATGTACAATTTTGTTGACTTTGATGCCTCGCGACGCCAGAAGAGAAGGAGAAGCATGGAAAGTCTTGTGGCGTAAAAACTCCTTGCAGTTCTTAAATTCTTCAGGCCACATTTCTTTCATGAGCTCGTGAAACTTCTTCTCATCCTTCTGAGAAATCGAATACCACTGCTTCGGGGCACCAAAATGAATGTAGTTGATCGAATACAAGTCCATATCCTCCAGATGCCAAGCGAAGGTCGCCTTCCACATTCCACAATACAAGTATGCGGTATTGACGCCCGGAATTTTCACCTTCAACGCGTTGAGAATGTTGTCCAAGTTAGCAACATTCCAGGTTTTGATGTCGTCATTGAATAAACTGCCAGGCATATCAGCTCCATACATAGGACAGCTATAGGTAAGAGATTTCCAGTAGGCTTTTTCCAGTTCGGCACATCGTTCTTCTGAGAACTCATCAGCATCGTAGCGGTAGTTGAAAGACTTGAATGCTGCGTCGTTATCTTCATCTGACTTCTCAGAGTTGCCCTCCAGCTCCGAATCTGGCGGAGTTGCGGTGCGCGACTTTTGCGGTCGGCGAGACGACGCTGCTGCTGTCGCAGCACGTTTCTGCTCGTTCCATGTCGACACTTTGCGACGCTCGCCTCGTTTGGCAGGCGGCTGATGCTCGAGGTCTTCGCATGTAGACCGCCATTCTGGCAGGTTGTAAGTGCGCTGTTTCTCGATATTCTGCACTCGAAACAGCCCACCGGTGCCGTTAATGTGCTGCATAATGGGGTTTTTGATTTTAATCGTCTTGACGTGCTCGTCCAAGCTGGGCAGACTATCGACCCACTCTTTTGGCGGAATCACCTTGACTACGCCTTTCTCCATGCCGTATTCATTGACACTCTGGATGAACTGGGGAAAGTTGGCAAACTCCTCCATAGTGGGCCGAAACACTGGCACTCCTCCTTCTTCGGAGTAGACCGCCATGTTGTCTCTAACACTTATGATGAAGGTAAAGGTAAAATGGCTGACATGCCATCATTAGTTAGGGCTGCCGTTATCGGAAGATGCCGGGTAAATCTCTCCCCTCAGCCGTGCCAGGGGTATATATGTCTGGGGTCTCGAGATGATGTACCACCACCTCTAATCAGTGTGTGCCGCCAGGAAGAAGCCAAATGTAATTAATGCCAAAAAATGTGTATTTAAGTATCCAACAATATCACAAGCTTTTGGCAATGTTTGACAGCAAGGGGGTCAGTCTCGTACCTAGTTTTTTTTTTTTTTGGGCGAATGCTGACTCGAAAATCTGTGATGGTCGACATATTCCTTAATCACATCCTGACGCCAGCAAGAAAGGCGAACACAACTAAATGAAAAATGACAACAAAAATGAGGAATAGCATCGAACAGAGAAAAAAAAAGAAAAATGACAAAAAGAAAAGATACTAACTAATCTCAGTGGGTGTTTTTTATCGCTTGTAACTCGCATGTTTCATTTAGATGCGGTTGACTAGCCGCAAGTTTGCGTCTTACATATTGATGATTGATGATTGATTGATGGCGGTAGAAAAGGTTTCTGCAAAGGGTAGGCGACCGAAGCCAAAAAACCCAGGACCACTTCTCCAGTTTGTCAAAGGGCCGCAGACGCCTCCTCAGCTAATAGCATGTCCTATATGCTCCAAGGATTTGGCGGCTTTCGATGTCCCGAGTAGGACTCATCACGTAAACAGTTGCATGGACAGTCCAGATGACCAACCAGATCTGGACCAGATAGACAATGGCCACGTGAGTGTGCCATCTGTTGAACACCCGAGTAGTATACCTCCTGTCAACGACTCGAGTGTATTTTTTGACGAGGGAGTCTTCGTTGCAGCTGCAGTTGACAGCGAAGAATCGTCAATATTCGATGATGTGCTAGGTACCACTGGCGAAGGGTCGAATTCGGTCGCGAAAGCATCTGCAATAAACCACGAAATATCTGATGTTGAAGACGATGAGACTGCCGTCGATCCAGTGTCGGATGAAGATGTGGAAATTGTGAGTTGTTCCGATGTTTCGTTGCGCACCACAACCGCCACCACCGCCGCTGCCAATACCAGCACCACCGCGCCTAGAGAGCCCAGTCAAGGAAAACAGCCAAAACAGCCAAAACAGCCAAAACAGCCAAAACAGCCACCATTTATGCCATTCTATAAAGTGTTGGAATTTGGAACCACGAAGTTTGCTGTAGATGCATTCTGCTACGGGTCGATTGCTGGTGTCAACCAGTACTTTTTGACCCACTATCACTCTGACCATTACGGCGGACTCACAAAGTCGTGGAAGCATGGTTCTATATGGTGCACAGAAGTCACTGCGAGGCTAGTGACTGCATATTTAGGTGTTGATCCGTCGTTCATGAAGCCAGTGCCCATGGGTCAGCGGATTATAGTCGACGGTGTAAGCGTTGTGTTTGTGGACGCAAATCATTGTCCGGGGTCAGCAATAATCCTGTTTGAAAAAGCAAACAAGCCTATACTGCATACTGGCGATTTTCGTGCCAGCGACACGCACGTGGAAGAGGTTAACAAGTGGTGTGGATCAAAGTATCTGGATGTCTATCTGGACACCACGTACTTGAATCCTCAATATGCGTTTCCGCCCCAGGACCAAGTGGTGAGTGCGTGTGCAGAGTACTGCCAACAGGTGCAGGAAACCGGCATGGCGCAGACGGCAGAAAAGACCATATTCAGCTATTTTGCCCGCAAGGTGACGGCACCCAAGAGGCACAATCCAGTGGTGTTTGTAGGGTCCTACACGATCGGCAAAGAGAGGCTGGCGCTGCGCATTGCGAAGACGCTCGGCTCGAAAATATACGCGCGACCCTCAAAGCTGAAGACGCTGCGGATGCTCGACGACAGCGATCTGACGACGCGGCTGTGGGAAAACGGGCTCGAGGCCAATGTGCATATTGTGGGGATGAACGAGCTCAATATGGCGCAGCTGCAGTCGCACTGGTCCATCCTGAAGAAGCACTTCACCCATTTGCTGGCGTTTCAGCCCACCGGATGGGCGTTCAGCGCTTCACGCGGCGGGTCGGGCTTTTCAGTTGGCCATCTCAACGGGTGCCGCAAAGTGTCGAGCGGCATCCAGCTGTTCAGAGTACCGTACAGCGAGCACTCGAGCTTCACCGAACTGGAGCACTTTTGCAAACACGTCCGAACCAGACGCATCATTCCCACCGTCAAGTAAGTTTTGTTTTTTAGGCGAATTTTCGTCCAATGCGCAATGCTAACAGCAGTACAAGCTCGGCCAGATCACGACAGCTCATGAGCCATTGGCTTGATCAATGGGTCCGCCATTATGCATAATTTTTTTTATATGTTGCCATGACATTGCATGTGCAGTAGAAAAAAACTGCTACTTGTTTACATTTTGTGCATGATGCGTAGTCAATATCCGTATTTACAGAGGTGGAGTCGCAGATAATGGAGATCTCTCTTGCGACTCCGTCGCGCTGTAGCAACTGCTACGCAGTTGAGGCGAGGACACTGATGTGGGTTGTCTATAACGTTTTACCTGATGTGATGGTATTTGTACATGTACGTACCCAGCAGTCGAATGCAAGTAAACGAGTACTACTACCAGTAAGCTGCAGAGTCGTCGCCTCAACTGCGTAGCAGTTGCCACAGCGCGACGGAGTCGCGAATAATTGACGTAGTATTACTTGAATTTGCAGTGTGATACCCGTACAAGCTCAATTGCGATCAATTGAGATCAATGAGATCTATTTAGAATACCAGTAGTCTGTCTGCAATCAGCTAATTAACATTACACTAAAACTGACTGACTGGCAGCTTTGGTCCGCCTGGCCCCTGCCCAGACTCAAACCCAGACTCAAATGTACGGGCGAGCCGCCCCACTGTTTATTCCCTTCCTTCCTGTACCAAAACCCCTGGTTCCTAACAAACAAATATACCGGCAGTTCGTAAGTAAAATTGCGGGTGGCCACCAGACGCCAATTCGGCGAAAGTAGTGGTGGCGAGGCACTAGCAGGACGGGGGACGGCAGATTTTGTGAAATTGGAGCGGTGGCTAACACAGATCATGGATATTGGTCAGGTTCTAGCAAATGCGTTGCAGGCAGGAGGTATGTTGTGTCTATAGAGGCCAGTTTGGCCACCCAGTGCCAGTGCTAACAGCAGACCCCCAGGTCCGGGCCCAGGCAGAAGCGCAGCTGGAGCAGGCCGCTCGCGACCACTTCGCGCCCTATATGAGGAGACTGGCGGAGGTGCTGGGGGACGAGCAAGGCAATACAGAGACCCGAATCCTCGCCAGTCTGGCCATCAAGAACCAGCTCAACGCCAAGGACGGGCGGGTCAAGGCGTCGCAGGCCGAGCGGTGGATCAACCTGGACCCCGAGACCAAGCAGGTGGTGAAGACGGTGTCGGTGCAGGCGCTGTCGTCGGCCAACTCCAAGGTAGGACGAGGCAACGCCAACCTGGTGTCCGCCATCGCCGAGATCGAGCTGCCCCGCAACGAGTGGCCCGAGCTGCTGCCGCTGCTGGTGGCCAACACGTCGCCGGACCGGCCTGCGTTCGTCAAGATCGCGTCGCTGCTGTGCATTGGCTACATCTGCGAGGCGTCCGACTCGTCCAACAGCGCAGTGGTGGCCCAGGCAGGCGGCATGCTGACTGCGATCCTACAGGGCGCCCGGCGCGACGAGCCCAGCGTCGAGGTGCGCATCAACGCCATTAACGCGCTCGTCAACTCGCTGCTGTTTGTGCGCCACACGTTCGACAACGAGGGCGACCGCAACTACATCATGACCGCCGTGTGCGAGGCCACCCAGTCGGACTCAGTAGAGCTCCAGGCAGCGGCGTTCGGCGCGCTGGGACGCATCATGAACGTCTACTACAACTACATGCCCGCCTACATGGAGCAGGCGCTGTTTGGGCTGACCGTCAACGGCATGCAGAGCCCCGACGACATGGTGGCATGCATGGCAGTGGAGTTCTGGAGCACCGTGTGCGAGGAGGAGCTGCTGCGGGGCGACGACGGCTATATGGGCCAGCTCAGCGACGACAAGAACCACCAGTTCGCCACCACGGCACTGCCCCAGGTGCTGCCGTCGCTTCTTAATTTATTGACCCGCCAGGACGAGGACACCAGCGACGACGACTGGAGCGCCGCCATGGCCGCTGGCGCGTGCCTGCAGCTGTTCGCGCTCAACACCAAGGACGCGGTGGTGGCGCCCACGCTGACGTTCGTGAGCGCCAACATCACGTCGCCCAGCTGGGTGCATCGCGAGGCGGCCGTCATGGCGTTCGGGTCGATTCTGGACGGGCCCAACCTGCAGACGCTGCAGACCATCGTGAGCCAGGCGCTGCAGCCGCTGCTCGAGCTCATGGCCGACTCGCGGCTCCAGGTCAAGGACACCACCGCGTGGTGCCTGGGCAAAATCGCCGACCTGGTCATCGACGGCATCGACGTGGACCGCCAGCTGCCCGCCATCATGGGCGTGCTGGTGTCGGGGCTGCGCGACCACCCCAAGATCTCCACCAACTGCTGCTGGGCCATCATGAACATCGTCGAGCAGCTCAGCCACCAGGAGGCGACGTCGCCGGTGTCGCAGTACTACGACAGCCTGGTGCCGGCGCTGCTGCAGGCGGCGTCGCGCGCCGACAACGAGCATTCGGCGCGCACGTCGGCGTACGAGGCGCTGTCGTCGCTGGTGCTGTTCAGCTCGGACGACGTGCGGGCCACCGTGCTGGGGCTGTCGTCCGAGGTGCTGGGGCGGCTGCACCAGTCGATGGCGCTGCTCAACCAGATCGTGAGTGCCGATGACCGCGTCAACCTCGAGGAGCTCCAGATCAACCTGCTGGGGCTGCTCACCACCATCATCCGCCGAGTCGGCCCCGACGTGAGCGCGGCATCCGACCAGGTCATGACGCTGCTGCTGCAGCTGCTGGCGTCCAAGCTGCCCAACTCGCTGATCGAGGACGACGTGCTCATCACGATCGGCGCCGTTGCGACCGCCATAGGCGACAAGTTTGCCGTGTACCTGGGCACCTTCATGCCGTACCTGGCGAGCCTGCTCAAGAGCGCAGAGTACCAGACGTGCAAAACCGCGGTGGGCCTGGTGGCCGACATCTGCCACTCGGTGAACGGCGACATCCGCGACTACGCGCCCGGGCTCATGACGACGTTCATGGACATCATCCAGAAGGGCGACGTGCCGCGCGACATCAAGCCGCCGGTGCTGTCGTGCATCGGCGACCTCGCGTCGTCCATCGAGGGCGCGTTCCAGCCGTACCTGGCGGCGGTCACCCAGGTGCTCACCCAGGCGTCCAAGATCCCGCTCGACCCCGCCTCGAGCTTCGAGACCCAGGAGTACCTGGGCAAGCTGCGCGATTCCATCGTGGACGCCTATGTGGGCATCGTGGCGGGGCTGCAGGCGTCCCCGGAGGCGCTGCTGCCCTCGGTGCCCGACATCTTCGTGTTCCTGCAGGTGCTGTACCGCGACCTCAACGACTACTACGACTCGGACGCCATGATCCGCTCGGTGGTCGGGCTGCTGGGCGACATTGCATCCATGTACCCGGGCGGTCAGGTCGCCAAGCTCTACACCGAGCCCTGGGTCACCGACATCATCAAGTACGCGCGCAGCTCGCCCAAGTCCAGCTCGCGCACCAAAGACACTGCCAAGTGGGCCCGCGAGCAGCAGAAGCGCCAGCTGCAGCTGCAGGGAATCAACTAGCTCGCGATTGTGAATATAGCTGGAAGCAGCGGTCAGTGACCACGCATGTTGGCTGGGTCTGATAGGTGTAGCATATACAGAGATTCTCTGTTCATAATAATAACATCAAAATAGACTCCTCCTCCTTCTCCTCGTTCTCTTTCTCCTATTGGGACTCGGTCGCGCTGTAGCAACTGCTGCGCAGTTGGGCGTGGAAACTCCAGCACAGACTGAAAACCGTGAGCAATGTTTCAGTTATCCTCACTCAACTCCACTGAGTCCACGCCCAACTGCGCAGCAGTTGCTACAGCGCGACCGAGTCGCAACAGGAGTAATTGAGGTATTCTTTTGATCGAGTTAGCATCTTGCGACTCCGTCGCGCTGTAGCAACTGCTGCGCAGTTGGGCTTGGAAACTGTCATAATTGGGTGCCCGATGTTGAGCTGACTGTTGAATTGTGTGCCAATAATTGTTACGCTGAGTAGGTCGTTTGCTGAGTATCCATTGCAGTAGAGTTGCATATGCGATGACCCTATGCAACTGTATTCAACGATCTGCAGTCAGGTGCATATGCATATAGTGCATAAATAAGGTGTTTAATATGGATGGGATACAATTATGAGAGCCGGCGGTTCACTTCGCTCGAGTGATATAGAGCTGAACGTTCTTTTTTTTTGTTTTGGCACTTTTGGGAATTGGGGACAGGTAAGCCGAAAAGCCTGCATTAGTACCACTGCTGTGTTTAAAATGAGACCTATTGGACATATTAACTGTGCGAGAGTAGTTTGTATGGGGCGTGCAAGCATTTTGCTCCAGTATTGCTCCCTTGGAAGTCGAAACTCATTGAGTTTTTTCTTACATGTAGGTACTCCCCTATAGATATAGGCAGCAACAACTAAGTGATTCATAATACTATTTTAATATAGATGGTTATTATATCGTAATATGGCAAAGGCAAACCGATGTTGAGATCGCTGTTGAAAAGTGTCACACCTGAGACTGATCGATCCATTATATGGACACAAACGTAGTCCCCTGTGATCCTCGCCCAACTGCGCAGCAGTTGCTACAGCGCGACGGAGTCGCAAACAAAATGGCTAAGAAAATGACCCAAATCCATGCTGTCCTTGTAATGCCACTAACATATTTGTGGTCTGGAACAGATTCCAAGCAATGGCAACGGCTGGAGATAGAAAGTACTTTTTAGTGGGAGCTACATTTGAAGGTGCCTGGCCACATCGTATTCGTCGTAAAAATAACTCACCTTGTCACTAAATTAGCGTTTCGCACATGCATTTACTCTGGCCCCGCACACGCCAGCACACAACCCCGCTTTACCTCCAACCAGTCCTGCCCATAGCGCTCGGCCTACCGTAGTAAAAAACACCGCTGAAGGCGAGCGGGGCCTGTGTAATGCAGGGGTCTTTCCCGTTGTGTAATGTCTAATGTCTACTCCACGCAGTCTACTTTTCGTGGCCATCCTGGTGCAGTCGGGCCACCCCCCACCTCCCCCACGAGTCGCACCACTAGTGAAAATCGTATGACTCGCAGGGTGGAGCAGCCAGCGGCCAGCGGTGATCGGCGATTTGCTGTTGCTCGCTGTGACCAGCTGCCAATCTCTGCACCGAATTTGCTAGAAGCGAGCTCCGGGGGTTGCGGATTGTCAGGGTCGGGTGCCATTGATTTGCACTTCCTGTTTGGCAACCTCCGCGACTCGTTATCGGCACCGCCGCATTGGGGAAAATCCGGGGTCGTGCAGCCCGGATCATCCCAACTGGGACGACGGTTGAACGAGGGGACCGGTCCCCCAAAATGGGAACCCCCACTATAAAAGGGGCGGTTGTCGCTGGCTCCGTCCGTTTTCACTCCACCACCACCAACCATGACCAACAGCAAAGTCGTGCTGCCGACCACCGCCTATGACACCTACCCCACGGCGAGGCCCGCCCCGCAGAAGTACATTGGCGTAGAGGCTGCTCTGCGGGCTGCGGAGGACCCGTCGTTCGAAGTCGCCGAGACCATCAGCACCCAGTTCTCGCTGCTCAACAAGGTGTCCATCGTCACTGGCGCCAACCAGGGCATTGGCCTCGAGTACGCGGTGGTGCTGGCCGAGCTGGGGTCCATCGTGTACTGCCTGGATCTGCCAGAGGCGCCGTCGGAGGAGTTTGCCAAGTGCAAGGCCTTCATCAAGAAACTCGCTACTGGCGGGTCGCTCGAGTACCGCCGGTCAAATGTGACGGACGAGAAGGAGACCAACGAGGTGACGCACGCCATTGCCGAGCTGCACGGCCACATCGACGTGTGCGTGGCCAACGCAGGCATCCTCGGTCCCATTGTGGACTGCCACGAGTACCCAGTCGACATGTTCCGCAAGGTCATCGACGTCGACGTTAATGGCGTATTCATCACCGCCCAGGCGTCCATCAAGGAGATGCTGGCGCGCGGCACCCGGGGCAGTCTCATCTTCACGGCGTCCATGAGCGGCAGCATCATCAACAAAGACATGCATTGGGTGCCCTACACCACCGCCAAGGCCGCGGTGATCCAGCTCGCCAAGGCGCTCGCCTGCGAGCTCGGCACCCACGAGATCCGCGTCAACACCATCTCGCCGGGCCACATCAGCACGTCCATGACCCAGGTGCACCTGAAGAAGGACCCGCTGCTGGAGAACAACTGGGCCGAGCAGAACCCAATGCACCGACTGGGCGCTGTCTACGAGCTGCGAGGTGCTCTTGCCTATCTGGCGAGCGATGCCTCCTCTTACACCACTGGCGCAGACCTCCAGGTGTGCGGAGGCCACACTGCGTGGTAAAATAGATGTCTAATCCGAGATGCTTACAAGTGCTCAATTTAGGAATGCAATTCAGCTAGTAATGTCATTTGAATTTGTTAACTCAATTCCACATCTTGCGACTCCGTCGCGCTGTAGCAACTGCTACGCAGTTGAGTCGAGGACACTGTCAATGGCTCGACATACGACTTGGCGGTTCATGTAATTTGCATATTCGTATTTGTGTATTTGCATACGTTTACTGAAGCTTTTCCAATCCAAATGCGCAGCAGTTGCTACAGCGCGACGGAGTCGCAAGATGAATAATTGAGTAGATATAATTTCAACTTGCAAGTTTGGACTGCGAAAATGCTTACCGCAATTAACCAACTTGACTGCTGGTGCTCATTGGGCCTTTAAAGATTGCAGTTCTCCATGATATGATAGCTGCCATAGGCAATAGCTATTTGTACTGCACATTCACTCTGCACTGCCTTTTCTGAGTTCTTATTTCTAATATCGAACTTACGTGCGGTGTGTACCACGTATAATATCACCGCTTTCTGTCATAGTCAACTTCATTTAATTGATCAATTGAAAAATGATTGGTATTTTTATCTCTGACAAGTTAGATGCAAGTGTATAGACATATAGCTACATCAATAAGATCTCAACGTATAAAACTCCTGTGGTCCGGCTGCCCTGGCTGCTGTGCATTACTCTGCTTCTCTAACTGTGTTGAGTCTACTTCTCTTCTCTGGTTCTGATTCTCTTCTCGTTTCTCTTGTGGCTTGTCTGAATCTTGAATTCTTTACGGTTCGGGCGGTAGTGGTGGCCCCTGGCGGTTCACATGCCACTATCAGCACACACAACTGCGTCACGAAAAAAATACCGCCCGCGGATCAGTAGGTCGTCCGTCCGGTCCGACTCCGTGGGTGGCGAACTTGCTCCGCGTGTACTGGTCTCTGGCAGCATCGAAATCTATCCGCTGGGACCGCATGATACGCTGAATCTCGCGCTTGGCAGCAGCGTCAAGCCCCTGGCGGGAGTCGCCAGACTCGATATTTGCCGTCAGGTCGAATGTGTCGGACGACAGGCCCTCTTGCTGGTCACGCAGAAACGTGTAGCGCCTGTTGACAGGCAACCAGGAGGGCCAAGTCATAGGGATGGCCCGGGCTGCGGGAAGCCACCATGCTCTGAACAAGTACAGAAACAGCCCCGCCAGAATGGCTAGAAACAGTGCGCTCCAAAGGACGTATCCCACTCCGGCCGTGCCGGTTCCACTGGAATCGGCCATGTTTGCGTAGTGGCTGTGGTCCGCAACTGATGGTCGAAGTGGCGGGAGTCCAAGTGCAAACCCAGCCGTGCGAAGGGCGAAGTTGGGGAACCTGCATAGATCCGAACCCGATCTCCGAACCCGATCTCCGGATGTGCATAGTTTGACAGCTTGTATGTGCACATATAATAGTCATGTACAATGGCGTTGAATTATAATATTCATGTACAAACTCTATACCGATCAACTGTGAAAATCAACTTGCACTAACGCACAGCAGATTATGCTTTTTTCCTATCAAACAATACTGTATATGGCTGCTGTAATTCAACTGACTTCATTTGATTCTCACCAGAACCAGGGCAGGCTGTGAGCCAATGCTAGACGAATCCACGCCTCAACTGCGCAGCAGTTGCCACAGCGCGACGGAGTCGCAAGATATGCCCGAATCCACATCGGATGCGTCAGTGAGTCGAAATTTCAGTCCAACTTCCGACTTTCACACCCATTGTGGTACCGGCTCAGAAACTGTGCTCGGTCGAGCCCGAACCAGTGCTGCTTGTGCTTGACGACCCACTCACGACTGATGTCAAGATGCTTTCAGCATAGTCGGCACCAGACCACTTCTGGTGAGTCAGCACATCGCATCCAGTGGCCTTTTGTTCTCGCTGAACAAGATCCACGTACGCCTTCATTCCCTCCGTCTTGAACGCCTGCGACAGCTTCCAGGTTGCGAGAGCGTTCGAATGTAGACCGGCTAGCGAGATGAGCTGCAGAACGAACCCAGCCTTGGCCAGCTCAAACACAAAGTCTTTGAGGTCCTGCTCTGAGAACCCGTGCGCGCTCCAGTTGAAGCTGGGACTCAGGTTGTACACCAGCCACTTTCCAGGATACTTGTCGCGGATCTCCTTTGCAAAGCTCCCGGCCTGGTCAAGGTCCGGATTCTTGGTCTCCAACCAGATGAGATCAGCGTACGGTGCAAACGCAAGGGCTCGCTTAACAGCAGGCGCCATGCCTGATTTGACATTGTAGTAGCCCTCTCTCGTTCGGGGCGCATCCCAGTCAAAGTAAACATCATGTCCCAGAGCTTCTGTGGCAGCCTTTCGGGCAACGAAATTCGACGCTCCCTTGGCCTGTGCCAAATAGCCATCAATTTTGTCACTCTTGCCGCTCTTTTCAAGCTCACCAATTACCGCCTCGTCAAATGTGACGAGCTTAACAGACTCTGTCCACTGTTTCTCCACTAGATCGATCTCAGCACCTGACTTTCCGGACAGCTCTGCATTCTGAATGGCCTCCGCCAACGGCTCGACAGGCTCCGTTACTCCCAAAATATACTCGTGGTCCCCTGGATCAACTGAACTGCTCAGCAGCGTCGCCGACTCCGAGTCGGTTCTTGCGATCACCAAATTCGAGGTGCCCATGATGTCCCACTGCATACGCGTAGCGACCAGCCTTGAAATGTGCGTCGATGTAGGCACAATCACTTTGCCAGCCAGATGGCCGCATTTTTTCCCGCCGTGGAGCTGGTCTTCAATATGGATAGCAGCAGCTCCTCGCTCTGCAAACAGCTTTGCGAGCTTCATAACCGCGCCGGTTCCGCCATGACCCGTGTCGGCATCTGCTATAATTGGCCGCAAATAGTCGATGCGACCTTTTCCTGATGCGATTCTCTGCTGTTTCTGCTCGTCGCTCAGATTCATCCACTCGTGGAACGCCTTTCTATCATGGAGCTGCTGGGCCCTGAAAAGCCGTTCCACCTGGTTGGGCACCGTATCATATGGGTAGTCGCCAAAATCTGGAGACACCTCATGAGTAGTCGTCAAAAGACTCGAGCAGGCCCAACCCGACACATAGAGCACTTCCTGGTTGGCAGCTGTCTGAGTCATTTGCACAGGATCGACTGCACCCAGAGTATGCACAGGCTTGCCCTCCTTGCTCCTTTCACTGAGTAACGCATACAGCTTATCTGCCTGTACAGATGACGGATACTGTATAGGCAGCGTTCCACGGTGGATGGCCACTTTGCGTGCATCGTAGGGTCTCCTGATATCTTTAAACCTCGGGGTGGCCCACCACTGCTCGATTTCTTGGATCTGCGATTCCAGAAATTGCTTCTCTTCTTCCAGCGACGGGTACGGGAACTTGGAAATAGTTGTATACCCCCTCGCTGCCATCAATGGAGATGCTGATAATCGCCCAATTGGCCTCATTTGTGGATTTTACAGGCGATGTTCTCGGGAATCGTCTCCCATATATATACCCCACACTGATGTAAGGGCCACGGAGGTTCCTCGGTAGCCGACTCGGGCCCGACTGCTGCAGGTAGATCCGCCGGATGCAATTGATTTATAATAACCATAACACTACGAAGTGAGTTCATAATATAAAATAAAACTTATTCAGCTTCTGGATGGTCTCTAGATTATCAGATTAAAAATAGTCTTACCATAGTTAATAGTGAATTGCCATTTTAACAGAACACAGATCCAAGCACCAACTGCGCAGCAGTTGCCACAGCGCGACGGAGTCGCAAGAGTAATCGAGCTGATAGTAACTGCAGCATTGTCTTGCGACTCCGTCGCGCTGGAGCAATTGATGCTGAAGACAAGGTGGAAACTTCGCTGAGTCATACATGTCGTAACGTATTTAACGTATGAACGGCCCCTACAATTATAATGGCCCATATAGGCCGGGTAACTACAGTGGGTGGAGACGAGTTAACTGTCAACTTTGATCTCATTCCTCTGAACTTTAATCTCATTAATTCTCATGATAAGTTAGTCCTGTTTCCACCCATTGTAGTTACCCGGCCTATATGGGCCATTCTAATTGTAGGGGCTGTTCATATGTTAAATACGTTAAACTGAAAGATTTCTCTGAATGGCGTAATATAATGGTGTTATTTAAGAACGGTATATATGACTGAGCTCCCAGCAGGTCATAACAACATGAGGGCTTAGACTGTTAATACATGATTTCTAGCGTGCATCTGCCCGTTCTGGCCGAAGTGTATCATCTGTTCCGATTTGATCCGAACTAAAGCCCCATTATGTAGATAAATTCAAAACGGATAACAGTTAGTCCGACTAAAAATGTCAGTTAATGCAAGATGTGACAGGATTTCGGTAATGCAGCTGTCTCCACATCGCTTTCGACCATGTATACGCAGATAACACAGCAGGACGCCAAAATTCGAAACATAAAGTTAGCGCAGCCGATCGCAATGATTTTATCGCGTGGCATTTCCTTTCGTGTGAATTACAAGCCTAAGAGTGCGTCCATTGTTGATGATTCTCATACAACAGGGAGCCATACCTTCAGATCAACTGCAATCTTCTCCACTTGTTACATATGCTGTATGGAATTATAATTCCATTGTTTCACATCAACATACATGACGAAGAGACGTGGCCTTCTCCACAATTCCATATAGCCAAGCTTGAGAAATGTGGCTTACAAAATGTGGCTTACAAAATGTGGCTTACAAAATGTGGCTAAGCAGAACTAACTGAAACTCGCTAATATTGTATCACATAGGCTCATGCCCAAGTTGAATTTGTCTATAAAGTCAGAAATCCCGCGCTCCGTCGAATACAAGCTATTCACCAGAGGCGCCGAGCAGTGGTTTATTTTACCCTGATTTTGGGCCAGAGGGAGGGGTACGTACAAGAACGAACTTGTTGTTGACATTGAACAGCATATCAAACAAATTCAGCCATGGCGTCGGAAGATAGTGCTGCTAACACGCAGAGTGGCATGTCTGATTCAAGGTACATTGAATCATATCACATTTCTACCGATTGCGAGCATAATTTCACAGAACCTCGAGAACTATCAAAATTCTTAAGGAACTCCTACAATAAGTTCATTAAGGGGTCTAACAACCAGTATTTGAAGATAACCAATTTCACAACTACTGAATTAGACGAGAAAGATAGAAAGTCACGCAGACGTCCTCCATTCACCGCTGAAATCTTTAACGATCAGCGGGTTACAATTATCAAACTGGCATCACCGGAGCATGAGCGTGCGAAAGACGCTATTGGGTTTGTTATGTCGAGCCTTCCATATATTTATCCTCGGATGGGTGATCTGATTGGATCAGGTCAAGCAAGGAGACCTTTTACTGGACTAGGCAACAGATTCAAGGAGCCAGATCTGTCTTACCGCTCTACAGGTATGAACTATCCTTCATTCGTCGTTGAAATCGGTGTTGCAGAGACCTCAAATCAGCTTCTTTCTGATGCCGATAGGTGGATCAGACTCAGTCGAGGAAGGACAAAGCTCGTATTAACAGTTGACGTGAACAGAACGGACCACGAAATTGAATTCCGGCTGTACCAACAAGCTGAGCGGGTAGGATATCGGCCGCCGCCAAGACGAAATAATGAGGACCAACCATATCAACGCCAATTTCATTCAGATCCGTTTTGCCGTGAAGAAATCGCTCACATCACATATAGGCACGCGAGACAAGCGCTGATAGTTGATGATGAAGTTGATCGTAGTGGGGTCGGAGGTGATGTTCGCAATCCTAGTCTCCAATTCCCAGCCGCACTTATTTTTGGTCCAAACCGGAGGAGGAATGCACCTCGATTCATTGAGTTCAGCAGCAGAGCATTGAAGCTCGTTGGTATGAGAACATTTGCTCCGGATACTGCCAGAGCAACACGAGCTGCCAGACGGTTTACTATCGAAGTTCGAGGTCTAATTCAGGCAGATGAAGATCAAGACGAAACAGATGAAGACCAAGACGGAACAGATGAAGATCAAGATGTGGTAGCTGACGGTCAAGACGAAGCAGCTGAAGGTCAAGACGAAGCAGCTGAAGGTCAAGACGAAGCAGCCGAAGGTCAAGACGAAGCAGCCGAAGGTCAAGACGAAGCAGCTGAAGGTCAAGACGAAGCAGCCGAAGGTCAGGACGAAGCAGCCGAAGGTCAGGACGAAGCAGCCGAAGGTCAGGACGAAGCAGCTGAAGGTCAAGGTGAATAATGATTTGCAGATCATGCAGAGGAGGATCATGCAAGACCCATTATTTGATGAGCGGGATTCGGATGCTCTTCGAACTATACTGAACGATTTCCATCGTCAGTTACGTGCCAGACACAACCAAGAGCCACAAGGGAATAATGAATGAGAGATTCCCGCCTTTGTTATGAGGTGACTCTAGCTTTGAACTTGGGGATTAGAAATGTAGTGTGCATTAGATTTTCAAATAAGTATTTATAACTCAAAATTGCAGCTGAGAACAAAAATTCGCCCTGTTCGTACATAGTCGCGTCCTCAGCCCTTAGAGTGTGACGGCAGAATTGCATGCAGGGATCGCCCTATCAAACTCCATAAGTGAATAGCCAATTGACGTTATGTCACGGATGAAGCTTTAATGCATATGCAGTAAGTTAACTATAAATAATGTCTAATATATAATACACTCCCCCGCGGGAGATCTCGAGCTAAAGCTCATCGTCCTCTAAACTGAACCCCGCTGGATTGTCCATCAGCATTTCGCCTCCGTAGTTCAGAAATCCATCTAGATAATAGGTGGAAATGTCCGACATGAAATCCGACTTTGGAGTTGGGGTCGACGTCTGCACATAGTCATTCAGGTATTTGCCCACCAGCCTGTCGATGACGTCGAGAAAGCGCAGCGCCAGCTGGTTATCGCTTGACAGAAACATCAAAATGCTGCGCGTTTTTTCGATGTCGTCTCGCCACTTGGGCGCGTCCTCCGCGCTCGAGTCTGCGCACAGACAGATCAGGGGGATCATGCATGCTTGGAATAAGAAGAACACCGCGTACCAGGTTGAAATGCTCGATAGCTGGTACGTGTTGACAAACTCGTCTACTGACAGGATCGTCTCGTGGGCGTTCAACAGGCAGATATTGCGGCAGATAATCTCCGGCTCACTGGGGTCGCTGACCAGCAGGTTATCGGTGAAGGACCCGTTGTTTCCCATGGCTAGGATCTGCTGTAGCACAAACGGTCGAAACATAATGATCCGCAGGTTTCGATACCGCCAGTGCATGCGGAACCGCGTCAGCACCAGTCCTGGAGTAGCACCCTGAGGGATCGGATTCTCCTCGCGGAACCATGGGGGCAGCTCGTCCAGGAAACACCCAATGTCCTTGTCCATTTCAAGCACCTCTTCTGCGGTGGGAATGGGCCGTGATATCAGTCTGTTGTAGAGCTTTGCCGTTCGCATCGTGAACTTGGCCTGTGTGATGAGTCCCGAGTATATAGTTGGTGTGTCGCGCTCCTTTGGCATTTCGACCGTATTCAAAGAAAGATCCGAGTCCTCGATATTAAGCGGCAGCTGGGCGTCCATGGTGCCTTCGTCGGGCAGGTTGATGGGACGTCCAAATGTCACGGCAGCACCAGCATCAAAGATATACAGGCCCCACCACAGCCGTCTCCGCTGCTCCTGCTTCAGAACACCGCTCTTCCAGCCAGGAAACTCGCGGTGCAGGCCCAGGCCAATGGCCATTCTGACTGCGAGCCCAAGGTAGTTCCAGCTCGTATTCGGCTTGTTGCGCTTCTGAATGTAGTTTGTCAGCAGTGTCAGCGCAATTGCCAGCGACAGACTGCCGGTCTCCAGCAGGCTCGAAGTGATGCGCTGCTTGATGTTGCGGTAAAAATTCAGGTCGGCGCTCGAGTTCTCGCTGTCCATACACCACGACCCGAGCGCCAGCACAGTGTTAAGCAGAACCTCCCACACGTCGTCTCGTGGACGGGCGATGCGCTTATCGAACATGGCTCGGAACGTCTCCTCGTGCAAAAACGGATACGAGGTATGGTACACTGAAAAATACACGTTAATGATGTTGGACGCAACATAGTTGCCCGCCAATGCGTCCTCGAGCACCAGGTTGCTGTCGAAAATCAGATGTCTCTTTGGCGACACCGTCAGATCCCATGGATATATCCGGAGTGCTCGCAGCAGCACCGAGCTTGACACACTGCCAAAGTAACCGGTGCCTTGTGGGTTGATAGAAAGTGCCGCCATGCCGTCTGACAGCTCGCTGCCGAGCGCCTCTTCCTCGACCCAGTCAAACCCATCCGCCTCGTCAGGAACCTCTTCCTTGGGTTCTGTCGGACGGTGTCCTGGCGACAGTGTCGGATCATTTGCACCCGACAGTTTAATGGTGTTTATAGCCGACGGACCTCCAGTTCCTAGTGCATGAGAACCGGTTCTGGAGCCTATTGAGGCAGCCGGCGACGCGACAGATCCGGGACTTGAACCTGACCCGCTCGCCGTTGCCTCCACAGAGCTGGCAAGCACTCCCGCCAGATCTCCTCCATTGCCTGTATACGCTCGCATAAGCTTTTCGACGTCGACATTGGGCATCAGCTCATGGAGAATAGCCTCCAGCCTGCGAGCTCTTTCTTCGACTTTGGTCAGGTAATTCCTTGTGAGCGGAGACCTCATCACCTTTGGCGAGTACGAGCATGATCTTCCATACTGTACGCATTTGCTGCACGCCGGAAGTTCTTTTGTACACTTTGTATTAGTCCGCGGACATCAATTTCTACACATGATGAACTTACCTTTAATTTGCGGACTCGACAAGAATCACACTGTCAGTCAGTATGTGATCTTAAACAGCAATGCACAGCAAAACTTACAGCTTGCTCAATATTTAAAGCCGACGCACTCATATTTCATCGTCACCACCAAGGATGGGCGCTGACCTTTGGGAAAGGAACTGCTCTTTCTTCGACGGTTTATATATTAGCTGCAGTCGTGCTGACGGATATCTGTAGACTCGTTAGTAATATTTTACGCAACCCCAGCCTAAGTCCGATTCAAGCTAGTATGCATCTCCCGGAAATATATATTTCCTGGACGCCCATTTTTATTATGTGAAGATTTGTCTTTGATTATGTTATTGGGGCCCACTATTTTTTTGTCTATTGGCGGTCCCTCCACAAAGTTCATTGGTGGCTGCTTGGTGCGGACTACGGTGCTGTACTGCTGATCAGGTGGTCCTCCAGAATTTCAGGGCCTAGACTTCGACGATGTGTATCATCAGACTTGCGGTACGCGGCAAATGCCTAGCGAGTGACCTGATATAGGTGCCTGGCAATAGTCTGTTATGTAGTCCAATGCTATATTCAACTATATGCTCTGTTTTTTTTAGCTCTTTTCAGTCGTAGATAGCTTTTTAGCGTTGCCGTTTTCCAGAATGCTGAGATGGGCCCGCAGAATACGAGATCCGCTGAAAGCATTATTGACAAATGCAAGTCGGTTTATAAATATTATCTCACATGCTGAGCTGGATGTTTCAGCTGCTGTGTGAAAACAAATGCTAGTTTTCTTTATTTTGCAAAATGCCTTTTCGAAAGTACAGAAAAGATTCCATTATCGCTGTGTATATTCTCCAAAAACGAGGATATATGTGCCTACTAAATAAGTCGCTCAGACAGCACTTGACTGCTTTTGCCGATAATATGACAATCTGGCTCCTGATTATTCAACAATAACCACCGCCACTAATATCAGGTTTGGAGGAGAGCCAACAGCTTGTTAATCCCTAAGACAGTTTCAGTGAATCGCTGAGATCACCGGCGAGAGCCGTGCGATCGTCCTGCACAACTGTCAAATGCGTAGCTTATTTCAGCCCTGCATGCATATTCTTCGAGAACAAAAATAGTCACCCTTTGAGGTGAATCGGACCGGAGCAGTACATACTCACACAATGATTATCTGATATAAATGACGTGGTTCGAGTACTCACACGCATCAGAACTGGAGACATCCATAGCTTTTGTCCTCGCCAACTTAGCTGGCAGTGCAGTAGTGAGTGCTCAATCCCCACAGGTTTCAGTCCGAAAACTACCACCATGCCACAGCATGCCTTAGCTCCTCTTACTACCATTTTCAGCAATCTTTAGGTGTAAAAAGATTACAATTGTACTATATCGACTCCTATTGCAATATCGACTGTGGTTGGTCGTAACAGCCATACCTGCAAGTTCTGTGCAGCCGTGCGAACGCGCTTAGCGAGCACACTCTTTACTGTTGATACGTGATATTTCGCGTTTCTGGGTCACAAAACAACTTGACCAGGCAGTTCCCTCAAACAGCAGGAGATGCCATGTCGGTAGTAGCAAAAAACAATTTGCAACAGCATCTGGACTGGCTGGCACAAACCGGGGCCAATGTACCGACTAGTGTTGGTGTGATAGCAACGCCCGCTCCAGCAGTGCCAACCCAGACAACAGCCAGTCAAAGTCGCGGTGGCGGAACACAGGCTAGTAGCAGCGCCACCAGCTCGATTGCCATTTTGCTGGCCGATTCGGATTCTGATAATGAAATCAGCGACAACAACTGGGAAGTGCCTGACGAGCCTCTTCCTCTACATACAGAAACCGCTCATTCTGATGAAGAAAATGATGTCAATGTGACGTTTGTATATACACGAGAACCGGTAGAAGACCACACGATTTCAATTTCTGACAATGAAGAACCAGGTGCTCGTGATGGCGGCCACAACAACAATTCACAGGGGTCATCAGCAGCGGGACCCAGCGGCGATTTCCAGTTTATCGAGTCCGATATGGAAGATCTGGATCTTGGTGGCGTGCCTGAGGTACGAGGAACTCCAGTTAGACCGGCTGCGTCCACAGTGGTGCCCGATAAGACCCCTCGGGTGCTGGATTCGTCTCCAGTAGTTCCTACCACTATCACACCACAGTTGAAATTCCAGTATGGGTCGAACAAGATTCAATCTGTAGTGGACTGCCAGCAAAGGATTATTCAACTTCTGGAGGTGGCTCTGAGGAACGCAAAAGCCGGCATGTTGGACGACACTTCTGTAGAGGACGAGATAGCAGCTGAAAAGAACGAACTGGAGAGACTGCACAAACAGGAACCGATCCGATCTCCAGTACGTTTCGGACATGTACAGGTTGCATCTCAAAGGCCAATGGCACCGACGTCGCTTCAGCCGGCATTGCTGAATTACTCCGAGGCAGACATTATTGACCAGCGGTTGCCAATCCACGAAAAAAATACCAACCGTTACGACGATATCAGTCACGACGATACCGCACAATCGAGTCGCTACCACCACGAAGAGTCTTTTCAGGTTGATGGTGCATTTGACGAGTTTGATCAGTTTGACGAGTTTGATGGTTTAGACGGTTTTGAGGCGCTTGAAGACGATATTGGCATTAGTGACCATGGTGACGACCAGTTTGAAAACATAGTTGATCTCGACGAAGACGTCTGCATAATTGGAACTCGTGGGCAGGACATGGAAGATATGGTGTACTGTGACGATGATGTGGGGGGAATGGATGCAGATATATACGATGTGGTGACGAGTCCACCACAGAGGCCGTCTGCACCATCGAACCTACATAACCTACAATCATCTCCACAAGGTGTTGCATTTTCTCAGCTGCCTTTTATACAGTCTACAACATCCGATGAAAGTTATCCATGGACAAACGAGGTCAAGAGGATTTTGTCGAGAACTTTCAAACTGGGCGGTTTCAGGTCCAATCAGTTGCAGGCGGTGAATGCCACTCTGAACGGCAGTGATGTTTTGGTTTTAATGCCCACTGGTGGAGGCAAATCGTTATGCTACCAGCTTCCAGCGTTGGTCAAGTCAGGCAAGACTTGTGGAGTGACTGTAGTCGTTTCGCCGCTTATATCTCTGATGCAAGACCAAGTGGAACATCTTCGCAAGCTGGATATCAATGCCAGTGTTATCAACTCGCGGTCCGGTGCAAATGAGCGACGAGATATACTTTCGTTGTTGGTCAATGGAGGTCTCGATCTTTTGTATTTGTCACCCGAAATGCTCAACGCGAGCGGTGCGATTCGCAGTGCTCTACAACGGCTGCATCTATCAAACCAATTGGCCAGAATCGTCATCGACGAAGCGCACTGTGTGAGTTCTTGGGGACACGACTTTCGTCCCGATTACAAGGCACTTGAGAATCTGAAGTCGGAATACAGCGGTGTCCCAATAATGGCGCTGACGGCGACCGCTAACGAAAGAGTGCGTCTGGACATCTTGCGATGCCTCCGGAGCGAAAATACCGTTTATCTGAAGCAGAGCTTTAACAGGGCCAATCTTTACTACGAGGTGCGCAAAAAGGGGACCAACCAGCAACTCTATCAGGACATTGTATCGCTGATGAACAAGTACAAGAACCAGACTGGAATCATATATTGCCACTCTAAGAATGCCTGTGAAACAACGTCGGAAAAGTTGAGATCGATGGGCTTTAAAGTTGATTTCTACCATGCGGGATTGGATGCAGACAGCCGTCAGATAGTTCAGACTCAATGGCAGAGCGGAGAGATCAAGGTGATCTGTGCTACGATTGCGTTTGGAATGGGCATTGATAAGCCAGACGTGAGGTTTGTGATTCACGTCACACTGCCAAAAAACATAGAGGGATACTACCAGGAGACTGGTCGGGCGGGCAGGGATGGCAAATCGTCGGAATGTATATTGTTCTATGCGTACCGTGACGCCACGCAGATGATGAGGTTCATAGACAGTGACGATATATCGAACAGAGACAAGGACCACCACAAGAGTCTGTTGAAGCAGGTTATCCAGTACTGTGAGAATAACACCGACTGCCGACGCAAACAGGTTCTCCAATATTTCGGAGAGGTCAATGCACACGACATTTGCAACAAGACGTGCGACAACTGCAGACACGGGCAGAACAAGATCATGACAAGAAAAGATGTCACTGCCGAGGTCAAGTGCATGATCCGGCTGCTGGATCAGATTCAAAAAGAGAACGTCACCATTCTTCAGTTTGCAGACCTCGTGCGCGGAAGCAAGGTGTCCAAGCTGCCGTACAACGTCTACGCATCATTGGCAGAGTTCGGCAGTTGCAAATCGCTATCGCGGACAGCCGTGGAGCGGATAATCCACCATTTGGTTGCCGAAAGCATTGTAAAAGAGTATTCAGTATATACTGGAAAGGGATTTGCAGTGTCGTATATCAAGCGGGGGTCACTGTCGAATGAGGTGATGGAGGGTGTCCGTCAGGTCGTGATGAACTTCGAGGCAACCGAAGAAATGGCAGTGTCAGCATCAGCAGCAGCAGCGAACAACAGGACGGGCAAGAGGTTGTCAGGATCTATGGCTTCGTCCTCAAAGCGTCCAAGAACTGCTACTACTAGCAACTATAAGGAAGTGTACAAACGGCTGGATGCTGTTAGAGAAACAGTAAGTTGCACATAAAAAAAAAAAAGAAAGAGTGGACACTGACAGCAGCTAAAGAGGCAGAAGGGACTAGAGTCCAAGGCAGCGGTAATGGCAGACGCAGCTCTAGATAGGGTAGTTCGAGCTAGACCGACGACCGAGGCAGAGTTTCTCAGAGTGATTGGCAGCAATTCTGCCATATATCGGGGATATTACAGGCTGTTCGAGTCGCAGTTGCGGCAGTTCAAAGACACCGGCAGGTATGTGTATTGGCAGTCAAAAGCAGTAACAAATAATGTGTCTAACAAATGCAGCAGCCGATCCTCCCAAAGTACACCACGGAGGAGACAGCCACTTTCGTCGTTGGATGTGGTGGAAAACGAACTCAGTAGGCCTGCCAAAGGCAAATCGTCAACTGCGAGCCGCCAGAAGCAATCTAGTGGCATTCGAGCAATGCCTATATAGTAGCTGTCTAGACAGCATCGTCGTGATACACAAAGCGAGCGAATCTCGGATGTAATGGAGCCCGAATCACATATGCTGTGTCGTCTTGTGGCCGCTTGTCAATATAGTTGCTGGCGAGCATGGACTGTAGAGAGAGACATATAGTGCGGGCACCATGAATTGGAGTCCAACCAGAGTCGAACAGATCAAGGCAAATATGACCGTTCGAATATATATGGGGATGCATTGGGATGTCGGGGGTTGCTGCAGACTTGAGAAATCGTCCTTGAGGAGGCTCGATGGGGTACCGGGACGAGAAATCAAGTAAAAGAAGATATTTATGTCCGCTATAGATGGGATGGTCGCCCGGCACTGTGATAGTTATGAACCACTTGTCGTTGCCATTAGTATGATCGAGCTCGATTCCTTTGAGTTAGCAAACAAAGAGTCCAACGACAAAGGGAAAAAAATTACCGTCTGGAGGGTCCTGCTGGAACTTTTGCAGCTCCTTCATGAGCCTGACTGCTCCTGTGGACATGCTGTGATGATTGATGGTGGATTATGGTTAGGTTCACCTACCAAGAATATATGGACGCGTCTACACGCACGCACGGCATAATTAGGCAGCAGGCAGCAGGCAGCAGGCAGCATCCAGCACCGAGCAGACAGCAGTGGCTGGATTGAGAGTTACAGTACTCACAGTTGAATTCAAAAAGGAAAGTATATTTATTAGTGCTGATTAGCGGTTATTTTGATAGTCAGCAATTTGGATGGTGTTTTATGAATGCTCATCTCTTGTATATTGCTCGTAAGTCTATATGTATGTGGTAGTAGTTATTTGTGGCTGCACTCAGCCAGGAATTGTCGTCTGCACTGATAGCTACAGCCGTAAATGTGCATGGAGTGCATATGCACAGAGTGCTAGCCGTCAAAGGCAAGTTGATGTGTTGAAGGTTAGTACGTCGCGTCCAATAGTCACGAGCACAGCAGAACTGTTGCAAAAAACGACGACGCGGTCAGTGCCAGCCAAAAGAAAGGCGATCGCTTGCAATTGGGACGTTGGAGTGCTAATTGCAGCAGTTATCGCCCTGTGGGGGCCGGTTGATCAGTGCCCACATTGATTAGTACCCCTGACCCTCGTAACTCATCGTCAGAACCATCTTGTCCTCCTTCCTTGTACAATGCAGACGGGAAGGCCGTTTCTCGGCAAACGGAGCTCGTTCTCCAGCTTCTCGCCGTTCAGAAATGGCCCGAGGCGCAGCGCCCACGACATGGACGGCGCTGAGGTCGAGGCGAACGCCTCTATATACTCGTCGGGGTCGCTGGCGCCTGCACTGCCAACTTCAGACCTCCATCCGTCGAGTGCTTCGTACGGGTATCCGAGCACCGTCAAGCACCAGCCCTCGCCATACGGGCGCCCTGACAGGGTGGGCTACTACGAGTCGCACTGGCCTCTGTTCTCGTGCGATTGGACCTCGGTGGAGTGGGGGGCTGATCTGATCGCGCTGAGCACCTTCTGCGAGGATCAGAACAACAAGGTGAGTACTACAAGGACCACGATTTTTCACAATCGGCGTTCACAGAAATGCTAACATAGATCCAAATCGTCGAGGCAACACAGCCAGGCCCCGACTCGGTGAGCCTGAGTCTCGCGACCGAGTCGGTGTCGTCGTACCCAGCCACCAAGGTCGCCTGGGAGCCCACGACGTCGCCAGCAGCAGCGCCCTCGCGACTCCGGCTCATCACTACAGGCGACTGCCTGCGACTGTGGGACTACGACGCCGAGGCGCGCAAGCTGCAGCAGCGGTGCACGCTGCTCAATAAGTCCAAGTCGGACTTCATGCCCCCGCTCACGAGCTTCGACTGGAACCGGGTCGAGACGTCGCTGGTCATCACCAGCTCCATCGACACGACGTGCACGATCTGGGACATCAACACGTCGACCGCGCGCACCCAGCTGATCGCCCACGACTCGGAGGTGTACGACGTGGGGTTCGTGGCCGACTCGGTCGACATCTTTGGCTCGGTGGGCGCCGACGGGTCGGTGCGCCTGTTTGACCTCCGGTCGCTGGACCACTCGACCATCATCTACGACCCCGCCACGCCCGTGCCACTCGTCCGGCTCGCTGCCAACCCGCACGACCGAAATATCCTGGCCACCATCGCCCAGGACTCCACCAAGATCTATATTCTCGACATCCGCGCCCCTGGCACCCCCATGGCGGTGCTGGACGCCCACCAGAAGGCCGTCAACAGCATCGCGTGGGCGCCCGACCCGGGTCGCAACGGCCACCGTCGCTACGTGCTGGCGTCCTGCAGCGACGACTGCCAGGCGCTGATCTGGGACCTCGCGTCTCCTCACGCCAAGGGTGCGGACTCAATGAGCCCTCTGTACAGCTTTGGCGACTCGATGGAGGCCAACAACCTGGCGTGGAGCCCTGGAGCGGACTGGATGGGACTGGTGAGCGGGCGGGGGTTCCAGGCAGTACGGTGTCCGTAGTGCTACCAACGTCTGCACCAGCTTCTGCACCCATCTTGCGACTCCGTCGCGCTGTAGCAACTGCTACGCAGTTGAGGCGTGGATATGTCAACGCAGATCGAACTGCACAAGAACGGCGGATGCAGGCTGTCAAGCAGAGCCAAGCAGAGCCAAGCAGAGCCAAGCAGAACCAGCCAAAGGCAGCCAATCAATGGCACGGCATTGTGATTAAACTCGTTCAATTGATGCAATTGATTCAATCGAGGCAGAAACACCAGCTGGCCACCAGATGTTCTTCGAGATGCCCCTCCTCGCACACACACAGCTGGCATTAGCGGGATTCCGAAGAGCTCGACATAGAAGAGCTCGACATAGAATTCGGGTCTAATTTGCACATTACGAACAACAGGAGTCCTCGCCTCAACTGCGCAGCAGTTGCCTCAGCGCGACGGAGTCGCAAGATGTGCACTGGAAACACTGGCATTCTCTTGCGACTCCGTCGCGCTGTAGCAACTGCTGCGCAGTTGAGGCTCAGAAGCTGCTGTTCCTGGCAGCTAATGGCCCTTCGTTTCAATATACTTCGGGTCTTGTGACGAATATCCTGTACTTGACGGATCTGGTATATAAATGTCTAAACATATACACACAAGATTTCAATGAAATTGTCTGACCTATCAACTTGTAAATGACATAGACAATATGGACTGCGAATGCGTGCTTCTTAGCAAATGCTGTGCAGAGTCCACGAACCAACTGCGCAGCAGTTGCCACAGCGCGACGGAGTCGCAAGATGTCACATGGGTCCAATTGCTCTTGCGACTCCGTCGCACTGTGGCAACTGCTGCGCAGTTGAGTCAGGGACCGCACTGACTATTAGCCATGACAATCAAGCAATGGCAAGACAACCGAGCGTATCAGTTACCCCTGAGAGGAATTACCCTTTTAGGCTGCTGCCTGACAATGTGGGACGATATATAGCGACTACTCTTAGGTTGACGGATACTATTCTGGCGCGCAGTTGAGGCGGACCATGACTACAAGGGACAAAAACATCATGACAATCAAGCAATGATGAGCGAACCGAGGTGAGTCACAGACTGAGCTGCAGCGTCTGGGTATTACCCAGGATCAGTCAATGGCTGTCGAGGTTCTGCGACTCCGTCGCGCTGTAGCAACTGCTGCGCAGTTGGAGCGAGGACTGTACCGACTAATAGCCACCACAAGTCGTGACAAGTCATGACAATTAAGCGACCGCAAGAGCAAACCGAACTGACTTGTTGATTGATTGTGCTTAAGTGTGTGAATACTATACAGTACCAGTCAATGGCTGCGGGCAGTTACCCCTGAGAGGGATTACTCTTTTAGGCCGCTGGCTGGATACTGACTAGAACGATTAATTGTGGCTTAAACTCGGTCAGTTGATGCGATTGATGCACCACCAGTGCAGACACTGCCACCTGTGCTCCTCGAGGTGTGCCCCTCGCAACCCCCACCTCCGGGCTCTGCAGCTCACCACCTTAACGGGGTTCCGAAGGGCTCGAGTTAAAATCCGAGTCTAATTTCCAAGTTGCACATCCAACCAGGAGTCCCAGCCCAATTGCGCAGCAGTTGCTTCAGCGCGACGGAGTCGCAAGAGAATGCCAGAGATTCCAGAGATTCCAGAGATTTCAGTACATATCTTGCGCTGAGCAACTGCTGGGCGGTTGACGCTACGGCTTTTTCCGGGGTGCACCCTAGCCGCTGCCCAACCCTGCCGATACGAGCTGGAGCCGCCTCGCCCAAAATTTAACCTCTCACTATTTACAGTTTCGTTGAGACCATTGTGACCTCGAGGGCATCTAGCGATGGCTTCTGTGTGTCGCGACGTCGACCGGCTGTGCGGGGTGCTGTGGCGCATTGTGGACTCGACTCGGCGTCTCGCGTTCAGCATCCACGACCGCATTCCCCACCATCACAACCACCGAGTGTATCGGCAGTGGCATAGCTATGGCCAGGCCAACGACGAGCTGGTGTCGCACTGGCGCTGGAATTGCGACAAGGGCTGGTGGCGCGAGCAGGGCAGCCGCCACGACCACGACTGGCACCGCGACGGCGGTCGCTCTGGGTCTCGGGGTCGCCGGTGGGGTCGCTGGAACGACAGCCACGACAGCCACGACAGCCACGACCACCCGTTTCGCCGGCACCACCGCCGTCACCACCACCACCACGGCGGGTTCTGGGCGCGGTTCGGCGACGACAAAATCGTTATTGCAGTGCGGGCTCACGCGCTGCTGCTGCGAGTGCTGTTTCCCAGCACGGCAGGCCAGCCACGAGCTTCACGAGGCAGCCACGGGCTGCATTCGCGTCTGGGCCACTGCATGTTCAAGCTGCTGAACCACCGGCTCGACGCGCGGGCGTTTGCGTCGGGACACCGCGCGCTGGCGTTCTTCGCGAACCAGTCGCGCCTGTTCTCGTCGTGTGGCTGGAATGGCACCTCTCGCCAGAGGCAGTTCTACCACCACTACTCGGCGCCCTGGCGGTCGCCCGGGTTCTGGATGTCCAACGGGCCCAACAGCAGTCGCGCTGCGTACCGCCAGTCGCTGCGGGTGCCCCAGGCTGGCGTGTCTGCGTACCTCAAGTCGCACAGAGACGAGGACGACTGCTCCAACAGCAGCAGGGGCCTGTTCTCGCGGCCCGTGGGCGCCTCCAGACTCGTCATGACGGAGCACCGCAGTCTCGGAGCCCGTAGCCCGTCCAGCGCCATGCACCAGTGGTGGCTGTCGAACGGTGCGCCGTCGGGCCAGTCCAAGTACAAGCAGCCCACCAACCAGCAGCAGCTCGTCATTGACGAGGTGGTACGCAAGTCGCGCGGCACGCCTCCCAGCTTCGTGACGCCGTTCGCGCGCGATCCAGACACCCCAGCTGCTCAGCCAGAGCTCGAGTACCCGAGCTCGCAGTCGCCCACCAGCATCGACGGCGTCCGACTCGTGAACCGCGACCAAATAGTCGCGCAGCACCACCAACTCCAACCCGTCCAGCAACAGCAGCAGCTTCAGCTTGAACAGCAACAGCTTCAGCTTCAACAGCTTCAGCTTCAACAGTACCAGCTTCAGCCTCAACAGCTTGAACAGCAAGAGCTCCAGCAGCAACAGCACAGAGATGCGCTGCTCAGCAGCAGCGTGCGGGAGATCGAGACTGGCGCGTTCGTCGACTTCGACCTGGGCCCTACGCTGGCGCTGCCGTCGGGCGCAGAGCTGTCCGAAGACGCGCTGCGGTCCATAGAAGCAGGGCTCACGGCGTACCTGCGCGGGCTCGAGGCCATCATTGCCGACATTCGACGGCTGTCGGTGCTGGGCGAGCTGCCGGTGTCGGTGCAGCGCTCCGGCAACATCATCCGGGTGCACTTCCCCAACTCAGACGCCGAGCGCGTCGAGCAGCTGCTGATGGACATCGACGTGTCGCAGGGCGTCATTGGCAACTACATTGTATGTGGCGAGCTGTCTGAGCCGTCCTCGCCAACGTCCTCTCGCTACGACTACAACGGGTCGCCAGCCGGCTCTGACTCGACCCCTGACTCAAACACCTGGGGCTACTTGAGCGGCAGCGGCAGCACCTACCAGGACATCCCCACCCCTGAGCTCACCAACTCGAGCTGCTCCGACTCGCTGTCGGACGGTACAGACCCCCTAATGTGCCTTTAGGCACTGACGTCGAGATATTGATCTGGGATTTATGCTTATTTAATGAATTGAATTGAACGTTTGTGTTGTACTTGTGAATGTAAATGATCGAGGCTACAATGCCAGTCGTCGCCCAACTGCGAGACTCAATTGCCATCTCGTCTTGCGACTCCGTCGCGCTGTAGCAACTGCTACGCAGCTGGGTGAGGACACTCCTGTCGGTACCGACTCTCTAATGTGTCGAAGTACTCCCTTGATTTAGAGAGATTAATGTGGTATTACGCTTGTCTTTTACTGAATTGTGAATGCGTTGCGTGCTTTAAATATGTAAATGAATTGGGTTGGAATGTCATCTACACCGAATGTTGAACACTCCTTATACAGCAGAGTCCTCGCCCAACTGCGCAGCAGTTGACTAAATGTACTGGGTTAGCCCAAGCCAAATCATATGGTGGAGAGGACTAGTTAATATGCTAGTGGGGGTATATGCATTAATATGCACCGTCTACACTGCCTAGTGACGAGTAAGGGTTATAACGTTTCTTGTAATTGGACTGTACGATGAATTGGTACGAATCTGTTGTCCAAATACGGGATATTGTGAAATGGCTTTCTGAATGTTGTGGTGTGAAGTGGTGGTCGCTGTGTAGGTCAGTGTTAATGTGCTTCGGTGGGGTTTGTATGCACGGTAGATTACCTGGCTGATTACCGTGCCTGTGCATACATGTTCCACTCATATTCCTGTACCCTTCTATCTGCCAACACCTTGACCTATAGACCCCCTGATGGCCCAGTAGCGGACCCGCTGACAACTTTGGAAAAGCGCTATTCTATCCGGCTACAACCGCAATTTTGCAATGGCAGATAACCACCACCAACAGGGCGACCAGGACCGCCCTGCCGACTCTGCCGGTGCTGAGCCTGAAGCGACGGCTGGCAGTGCTCACCAATCTCCACAGTCGGCGTCCGCGGTGCCTGTAGTGCCTGAACGAAGCGACCCCGAGCAGTCGTCCGAGGACGAGTATGAGTCTCCGATTGTGGAGCCTGTAGACAGCGTTGTGGCTGTGGAGCCGCTACAAGCGGTCGAGGCTCGCCATGTTCACGATACTGCAGCTGGCAGCGACACAATAAGGCCCGACGACGAGAATGGCAGTGCTCGACACGCTGGTGGACATGGTGTCGCTGCTGGCAGTGCTGGTGGTTCTGGTGCTAGCAGTGCTGGTGCTAGTGGTGCTGGTGATGGTGAAGGTGATGGCGATGGTGATGGTGAAGTTGACGACAGCGCTCAGCACGAGGCTGGGTCGACATTGAACGGTTCACCACCACCATCAGGCCCACCGCTGCCTCCTCGCCAGCTGCCGCCGCCAGTCGAGCTCGACGGACCGCCACTGCCGCCCCGTAAACGCCAGCCGTTCTTCTGGCTGCGTGGACGGGCGCCCAGTGCAGACTCCGCCAGCAGCGTCACCAGCCCTCCAGCACGACCGTCGTCGTGGGGATCCACCAAACCGGCCACGCTGTCTCCGGACTACGACCTGCTGCTGCAGCGGGTGGACGCCAACAACGAGGGGCTGCAGTCGCGCGAGGCTGCTGAGAAGGACGCTTCGTTTTCCGGGATCCGCCAGCTGCAGCAGAGCTTCGAGGACGTCAAGCGCCAGCGCCAGGTGTTTGAGGACGACGCCCAGGAGGCTGCCGCCAGGCGAGGGGGCGCTGGAGCCGAGCCGGCAGACGTCGCTGTGGGCGACGGGTTCATAGACTGGGAGTTCTGGTCGGCAGTGGTGACGGACTACGCCACGTTTGCACGCACACGACCGACCGAGCTGTCGGGCGCAATCGCGCACGGATTCCCGCCCCAGCTGCGCGGGCTCATGTGGCAGCTCATCGCGTCGTCCAAGTCGTCGGCGCTCGAGGAGGTGTACAGCAGCATCCTGCAGGAGTCGAGCCCGCACGAGAAGGCCATCAAGCGGGACCTGTCGCGCACCAGCTTCGTCAAGAACGCCAAGTCGGAGAGCCTCTACCACATCATCAAGGCGTACAGCCTGTTCGACCCACAGGTCGGCTACACGCAGGGCATGGCGTTCGTGACGGTGCCGCTGCTCATCAACATGCCCGAGCACGAGGCGTTCTGCCTGCTGGTCCGGCTCATGAAGGACTACGGGTTCCGCACCCTGTTCCTGCCCGACATGCCGGGCCTCCACCTGCGCCTGTACCAGTTCGACCGCATCCTCGAGGACACGCTGCCCAACGTGCACATGCATCTGAGCCGGCAGGGTGTGCGGTCGTCCATGTACGCGTCGCAGTGGTTTCTGACCCTGTTTGCCTACAAGTTCCCGCTCCAGATGGTGATGCGCATCTACGACATTGTCATTGCCGAGGGCATCGAGGCCATCCTGCGGTTCGGCGTCGCGCTCATCCGCAAGAGCGCCGCCACCATCCTGTCGCTCGAGTTCGACGCCGTGCTCACCTACCTCAAGGAGCGGATCTTCGACACCTACCTGGTGGACAGCGCCCTCGCCAGCGACGAGCCCCACTACGACGTCAACCAGCTGGTGTCGGACGCCTACGACGTGAGTGTGCTGCCCATGACGCTGCGCAAGTACGAGAACGAGTACCTGGAGCTCCACCGCATAGAGCGCGAGCGGGTCGAAGAGGTCGAGACGCTGCGCCAGGCCAACGGGCACCTCACGCTGCAGGTGCGCCGCCTCGAGACCTCGCTGGCCACCCTCAACAAGGAGCACATCGAGGTGGCCAACGAGATGGTGCAGGGCAAGCTCGAAGTGGCGCGTCTCCAGGACGAGAACGAGCAGCTCGCCTCGGAGCTGGCGGCCACCAAGGAGCAGCTCGTCGACACCACCAAGCTAGTGGACGACGAGCTGCGCCAGAAAGCCGACGAGGTCGAGCGCCAGAACGCCGAGCTCGTGGAGATAAACCAGAGGCTTGAGACCCAGCTCACCAACCTCGAGAAAGAGCTTGGTGATACAAAATTGGAATTTGCAAACGTAAGTAGCACCACCACAACAGACGTGCAAGACTAACTCAGCTGGACGACGAACACACTGCATTGAAGAACAAATGGTCCGACCTGCGAAAGCACATCGAGACCCTGTAGCGCTGTTTGTAGGCAAATATTTATTGAGTATCACTGTAATGAACCGCATGTGCATCTCGCATGGAGCTATATCTAACGGCTTCGTATTATTTCATAGATCAACCGAAATCCCAGATCCAACTGCGCAGCAGTTGCCTCAGCGCGACGGAGTCGCGGAAATTAAGTCAACTTTGTCTTGCGACTCCGTCGCGCTGTAGCAACTGCTACGCAGTTGGGCGTGGATCCAGCTGTTGTGGTTCGCAATGGAGATATATATATATGTTATGAAAAATGCTGCAATCTGAATTATTACTATTATTGTTCTTTTTCTTTTCTTATTATTCATATTGTTATTATTTATATTGTTATTATTCATATTATTGTTGATATTATATTCGGCCAGTGAATTGTGACCTGCTTGGACAGACGCTGTATCGGTATATATTAGGGGGTCGTTCGCTAGCGGCTGAAATTTCACTTCTGTCATGAAGCTCGGAATGAGGCCGTTTGGTGACATTTTCACCACCAGGAGCTTCTCGACGTCGGCGTCGGCTTCAAAGGCGTTTGTGCATGTGGTAAAGCGACGTGTCAAGCAGCTGGAGCCTGTCAAGGTCGGAGACAACAAGACGTCTGCGGTGTATAGAAAAGCACAGGCCATCCCCCAGTATCCATATGGAGAGGCCACGATATACAAGCAGTCCAACCGAGGCCTCTACGGAGGCAAATTCATCCAGTTTGGTAACAAGGTGTCGGACTTTGGCAACCGCAACTCAAGGACGTTCAAGCCCAACGTTCACTGGAACAAACTGTGGAGTGAAACTTTGCAGCGGCACATCAATGTTCGTGTAGTCGCCTCGGCGCTGCGAACAATCACAAAAGAGGGTGGGGTGGATAATTACCTGATCAAGGACAAGGCTGCTCGTATAAAAGAGCTCGGTCCTCTTGGCTGGAAGCTGCGTTACGAAGTGCTAACCAAGATGGAGGCCCAGCACAAGACGAAACCCAGGATTGTTGAGGTAGTGGGCGCTACTGAGACGCCAGTATACGCCAATTTCACAGCTGCGAATGGTGCCACTTATAAAATCACTGTTGGAAGGACTAATCTACTCAAGAGACTGTTTGAACAGCTGCAAAGTCGCGAATCTCCCGATGCGATAACTTATAGGCATTTCCTTTCAGTGCATGGCAAGTCCTCCATTGACCAAGTACTGCAGAATCTAGATGCAGAGGGTTTTGATTTTGCACAAGTATCGTTCGCTCCAGAGTCTGAAGCTGAGCCTGAAGCTCATGTCTCGCTCAGCGCCTAAAATGTACATATAGCATAATAGATGACAATGACGACCTTAACGGCACAGCGGTAATGTAGACTTATGATCCTTCGATACCATCACTGACACTTACCACTGTGTCCATGCCTCAACTGCGCAGCAGTTGCCACAGCGCGACGGAGTCGCAACATATATCCTTCGGTTAACTCTGGAGTGCTGTCAGGACGTCTCTTGCGTTGCATGCATTTAACACCCTGAAAACTCTCCCAAATTGGTATTCAAGAATATCAATATTTTCCAATTTCAAGTTTTACAATCAGTTATTTCTGCGCTATCTATGCTATTTGTGTTCACCTATGTAATTTCCACACCCAAATGATGCTCATCGATCTGCTGCAGTGCATGCCACACTATGCCTTGCGCGCGGCTGAAGCACCCAGCACCTATACAAACGCAGTCACAGCTGTCCCGTTTAGGCAACACTCAACTTTTCAGTCCACTCACATAGGCGAGCCTCAAGTTGACGTTGTTTCCAACACCCATTTTTTAACGACAATATTTATAGAAATGGCTGCTCAGAAGTCAGGTATGTGCGCTATGCTCGGCGGTGGACTGTGACCAGAGTCTAACTCCAGGAATTGCTATTGGTCTCAACAAGGGCCACAAGGTGACCGTCAAGGAGGTTGCTCCTAAGGTTTCGTACAGAAAGGGCATCAAGTCCAAGCGAGCCGACTTCGTTCGAAGTCTTGTGCGAGAGGTCACTGGATTTGCTCCCTACGAGCGACGAGTCGTCGAGCTCATCCGAAACTCCCAGGAGAAGCGTGCACGAAAGCTTGCCAAGAAGAAGCTCGGCACCTTTGGCCGTGCTAAGGCTAAGTGCGAGGAGATGACCAAGGTCATTGCCGAGTCCCGCCGACACTAAGCATTGTTTTCGCTTTCTCAAACTATCTGACGTGTGAATAATGATGAATAAAATGTATCATACGACGACTGTTGACTGAAGACTGTTCCCTTTGTCATTGTTATTGAGCAGCGACCACCAAGTTGCCTTGCCTTGTTTGCGTATCGTCTGTAACCCAAGATTTCAACGTTTCCCCAGTCAGTGTTGACTCTCTACTACTACTGCATCAGCATATATCTTGTGTAGGCTGGTTGTTTGTGCCGGTTTTCTTTGCGATTTAGCTGTTCTGTACCGCCTTTTCGTTGTAATTTTTTTGACTTGTGGCTCCGTATTGTGACCGACATAGCCTCACGTGACCGCGAATTTTTCAGATCTCCGCATTTCAGAGCAGTGGATCTTTTTCTAAGTTGTAAATAGTAGGCGTTTCCAATTGCATTGATCCGACAATCTCATGACGCTTGAAAAGCCTTCTCAGGAGGTCGCTGTCGAGGGCAGTCGGGAGGCGGGATCTGGTATGTCTAAATGTGCTCTGCTTGCTTGATGTACTAACCACTCAGATTTGATCAGTTTGACTGTCGTTGGATCTTCAGGTACCCAAGACCCCGTCAAGTTTAAAATCTCCCGCAATGATACGTTCAACGATGTTAAATTGTACATTTCAAGTCTTGGGTTGCTCACCCAACCGCTGACATGCTTTGCATTGGCAGTTGACGGTGTCAAAGTGGATCTGGCGTCTCCAATTGGTCAGGTTGTTAGCGCCGAAGTAACTGAACAATCTCTAACGGTTGTTGCAGAACCCTATACGGACTCGGAAGTACGGTTTCATATCCAACAAGTGAGAGATGTGCTCGGCTTTGCTCCTAACAATCCCAATGCCGTGCCGGCGGTGAAGCCGGGGCTTTCGCACTTCGTTACGCTGGAGCCTATTGTTGAGCAAGCTGCAGTTGCAGCTCCAAAAAATGATGAAGCAGACTCACAGGGAGCTGAAAAAACTCAAGCTCCAATTTTGGACCATCCAATGGTAGGGATTGAAGATGATATAGACAATCTTGTTCCATCTCTGAAAGATATTGTTCCACGCGCTATAGGGCTCCCTGCTCCGGCAGTAAGGGCTTTACAGCTTTCGCAATGGAATCCACCATCACCACAGAATGCCCTCCGGGGAGATCTGCTCTACCTCTATGTGATGACACAGGAAGGAAAGACTTTTCACATTACGGCTACTGTGTTTGGATTCCATGTTTCTAATTGCACGTCTGACAAGTTCGATCCGAGCCCGCGAAAGGTCTCTGGCAAATTTGTGGAAAGCAAATCACTATTGGAATTGCTACAAGCTGTCTCCCCTGCTGTGAACAAGTCCATAGCTTTGTCGGCTGCGCTAGCCAGTTCCATTCCTGCGCTGGCAAGAGTGAGACCGACCAATGCTTTTCTTTCTGCTCATTGGCTGATTGGTAGCGAAGATGCTTCATCAGATCCTCTGCCAGACTTATCTAGAACCCAAGAGAGTCTAAGTACAACTAGGTTGGAGAATGACACAGTTCGTGACTGGAATGAGGATTTTCAATCCACCCGTGAGCTTCCAAAGATTGATCAGGAAGGAAATAATAGTTTTCAAGAATGTATTTCAAGAGAGCGAGTGCTGAATAAGTTGTCATTTGACTTCTCAGAAGCTGCTGTCAAGGGTGCTATTTCGATTATCAATGGAAGTATCAGTTCACTGAATCCTGACGAGCCTGTTGACGCCCAAATCTTCCTCGACAACGGGATATTCTTTTCTTATGGTGCTGACGGTGCTGGTACTTTTGAATCGCAGGGTGGCAACGCTGCTGCTCGATTGGCTGCCGGAAAGGATCTGGTGGGTGTCAATTATATCAATAATTTGGACATTGATGGCATTCACCCTTTGGGTACGGTCATAGTTGATTATTGTGGACGTCGGATAGTGGCCCAAACTCCCGTACCAGGAATTTTCCGACAAGAAACTGAAGACAGAAATCAAATCGTATATGGCAGTATCGACAATGACTCAAGAATCGTCAACGACGAGGCTTTTGCCCCCTACATGTCGAAGATCGCCGAGTTTCTACATTTGAAACAGCACAGAGTTTTTGATAAATCGGGTACTGATACTGTACTTTCAACACCCTCTGATGTCAAGGGCCTTAAAGGAACTGATGGTCGCAACTATATCTTAGATTTATATAAACTGGCGCCACTTGATATTGATTTCATTGAAAAGAATGTCGTCGGAGGTGCGGACGATTATCCCCACAAGTTTGCAATTCTACGATTGGAGGCTGTGGATTCATGGTGGAAGTCAGGTTTAAGAGAAAGATTCCTGGAGTTGGATGCCAAAAAGCCCAACAAGAAAGAGACTGAGGATGTGACCGAAGAAGAACAACGTTCAGAAGAGGAAATTGCTAAACAGAGAGCCCAAGAACAAGCGCTCATTGAAGACTATACTGCTACTGTTCGAATTAACCCAGACATTTACATTGACGATGAGAGGGTTCCAAAGGAATATGCTGACGAGTATTCCAAGGATAAAGAGCAAGTCAGGAAGGTTTGCGAATATCTCAGGGATGCCATTATACCAGGTTATATCTCGGATATGGCAAATGCGGTCCTATCGGTTCCTTTATCTGGTACGCAGTTGACAAGTTCACTACATCGACGTGGTATTAGTATGCGATATTTAGGCACACTACTGGAGCTTGCGGAGTCTCACGGCCTTAAGCTAAGTTCATTCCGCAGCCTTGTTATTCAGGAGGCAGTGACAAGGGCTGTCAAGCATATTTTGGCGGCTATTTTGCAACCTCTACACCCCGTTGTTGCCCCTATTGCTATCGTTCATTATTTCAATTGCTTGCTCGGATTCAATGTTAACACGCAGCCAAAGCCTGAAATAGAGGGAAAACTTGCCAGTTTATTGTCTAGCGAGGATGTCAAGAATGTTTCCAGCCTGACTATCGAATCCGTCAGGGCTGAAATAGCTAGCCAAGTCAAGCAGAGGTTCCGTATTTCGCTTGATAAGGATTGGATTTCTGCTACCAGTTTTATTCCTTTTTTCAGGGAATGCTCTGTGAAACTTGGCCTTCAATGGACAGCTCGAGACTATGATTTCTATAACCAGGCTGCTTCGAAATTAGACAGCAAGAATTCAGAGCCGACGAGTTTATTCAGAGTGAGCGATCTCATCAATATTGTCCCGGTAGTAAAGGCGTCCAATTATAGAAGTCTGATGGCGTCAGAGGCTCTTGAAAGTGGACGTGCTAGTATTGCACAAGGAGAGCAAGAAATTGGCTTGCAGTTACTAACCGAGAGTCTGGCTCTCCATGAACAAGTTTATGGCCTGGTTCATCCAGATGTTGCTCGTGCATATAGTCAGGTTGCTCTGGTTTATCATGAACTAAAGCAGCCTGAGCTTGCTTGTCAATTCTGCCGTAAAGCGATTTATATCTCCGAGAGGTGCATAGGACTCGATTCCTCGGAAGTCATTTTTATGTATATCAATTTGGCACTATTTGAGCATGTATCTGGCAACTCTCTTGGTGCGTTACATATCAGCAAACATATGTTGAAATACTGGTATTCTGTTGTGGTTGGAGATCATCCTGATCTCATCACTAACTTGAACAACGTTGCAAGCATGTTGCAGAATATTCGAGCATATGACAGTAGCAGAAAGTGGGTACAGGCCTCTTTAAAGCATTGCGAAGATATCTTCGGTACTGATAGCATCTTTGCGGCAGCAATTCATTTCCAGCTTGCACAATCTCTATTCCTTACTGGAGATAATCATGGATCTGTCAATTCGATGAGGAAGTCTCATGAATTATATAACAAGCATTACGGCCCGGAGGATCCTAATACCAAGGAGACTAAAACGTGGCTTGAACAACTTGTACAGGCTGCTGTAAGCAAGGCAAAGCTTGAAAAGCAGTTGCCGTTAATGCAGCGAGCACCTAAAGTGGCAGTAGACCAGGAACTGGTCTCAGCTAATGTCAAAAAGTATGATGAGGCGACCACTCTTGAAAAGAAGGGTTCGCTTGGTGATAAAAGTATCCACGAGTTACTGAACTACATCAACGGCCCTTCAAAGGCCGTCAAGAAAAAGTCAAAGTCTAAAACGAAGACAAAGGCATCTTGAAAAAAAGTTTTTGTAAATAATCGTTTAAAAACTTCTTTGTACATATAATAAATAATTCTATGCTTAAGCTAGTTCTGGTGAGACTGGAGCAAAAAAGCGAATAATCAGAGATATGGCGCCCAGCCATGATACATCAAAGATAAATTTGTCGGTGAAACAGCTTGTTGGATCAGATAATCCACTTGGCCTGAAACGCTCAACGGAATTGACTCTTGCCCTCTCTTCCCCCGTATCTTATGTTGAATGCTGGTTAGTGCTTGTTCTGGAGTCTTAGCTGCACAGAGCCCATTTATAACTTTTACAGGGCTGGATTTTCGTTTCTTCGACCAGTCCACAATTGGATCATGTAAGAATGTTTCCATCACAGTCATCAGCATGCTTTCGTTATTGCGCAATAAATTCAAACACACTTCGGAAGCTTTGCGAAATGTACCCTCGTAGCCAGACACGCCAAAAGCATCCACCATTTGATTAGTCAATCGAAATGGAACGCGCTCTGGACGCTCCAACTCGACACCCTTGTCAAAAAGACAGTCAAAATCGACATGCAGCACGCTTCCAGTCTTTTCCAGAAGAAGTATATTTTCTCCATGTCTATCACCCAGACTACTGTTAGAATATGAAAAGAAAAAAATCATGCCAATCTTACCCCAAGATATATCCCACCATGGACATTACTGCACAAGTACGCGCGTATGTCGAGCGACTCCGTAGCCACTTACTGGGCTCCGGAAACATGTCAAGGAACCATTCACTCAATACAGGAGGGTACTTCTCAAGAAGCTTTTTAAAATTTGGAAGTGCTTCTGATTCTGGCTTGTTATCCAATAGCTGCTTCGCTTCCGTAACCTTCAGTTAGAGACCAGTTATTGAAAGACAGAACGAATGCCTTACATTGATGTGAACCCCTTTTGTGGAGAATATACTTGAAATTACACCTCGCATAGGAACCGCTCCATCCACCCATTCGATTAATCCACAATCTTCTATAAGTGGAGTGACATGGTAGCGAGCTATTCTCAGATGCCGAAGTGCCGCTTCACCATCTTTCATGAGTAACTTGTCAATCGAACCAGTGAACTCCAACAGTCGAGCATCTTTTCGCACATCATCATTTGGCTTGCAGAGGATTTTGTACTTCAGCCCATTACTTGCCCATAACGTGATCCGTTTGGGCTTTTGAAGCGAATTCTGAATGGAAGTCAAATCATCAACGGCTTGAAATAGTTAGCATTTCGTTGCAACAAAAAGAATTGCGACTCCTCTTACCATGTATGTATTCACTTCCCTGTGGAAACGGAGAGTGATTTTTCATTGTGAGCGGACCAGACGGCAAAGTAATATCCATCATTGCCATAACGGGGACAACAAGTTTACACGGAAAGACACTGCGATCAAAATTGAAATCCTTCGACAAGCTCATCATTGACTTGCTTCTATTTGGCGGAGGAGGAGTTCTCGAAAAGTTCGCCAGAGCTTCAACCACTCGCCAAGCAGGAGCTATCAGTTCCCTCACTAGAGGTGCAGCGCCATTCGCGCTTCTAGATGTCCGCCGTAGGTGGAGCAGTATGTTGCTCGCTTTCTCTTTTCGCTGCTTCTGTTTAGATCCAGCAACTCCTAAAATATACCAAAGTGCCTGTTGCGGATAAGCCTCGGCTACCTGAACGATAATGTACTCGAGTACCTTATAAACTTCAGGATTACTATGGCCCACTCTAGAGAGCATTTGAGGAAGAGCCAGATAAAACTTCAGTTAGTGACAGTCATTTGGGCTGGTAACGTTACCATATATGCTGGTATTTTTGAAGTCATTCGAAGCAAATAATTATTAATGCCATCCAGTGTGCTTTTTCTGGCCTGAATAAGCTTTGCATGCGTTGATGCAGAGACACTATTTGTTAGACACCATTTCAAATTCTTCACTTACCTATAGTCTGCTCCAAGGCTGTTTAAATTCGTTCCAAAATCGAGCCACACAGTGATAAGGCGTGGCAGAGTTTCATAAATATACTTGACTCCAAACTGCAGGGACCTAGAATAGTTCAGTATCATCTGTTTTGCAAATTCACCATCCACAAAGCTTAGATTTCTCAGATCCACTGGCAATTCTTGCTGGTAATCGTAAATTTTGTTGTAGTATTTTGCAAGCCTATAATATGCCTTTTCCCATTTGACATCAGCTTTTGTGATACTTTTATACCTGGAAAGCACTGTATCACTATCTGCTTGATCAGAGAAATCAATCCATTTAGTATACAGCAATGCAGCCTTCAGTTCCTCTCGAGATATCGCTTTCCCTTCGCCAAATTCGTCAACTGAATTCAGAAATACCGGGCTTAGCACGCTTTCCAGAGTGGTCATAGCCTTCCTCTGATCGCCCTGGTTCCAAACCAGCTTTGCATATTCAACGTTCGCCAGAGGATTTCCAAGCTGGAGTGCTTGCAATGACGCCCTCAGCGCTAGTTGTGGCTGGCTCTGCTTCCTGGAATCATGCGCACTAGTTATCCATGTGATCCCGACCTCATTCTTCGAGAAAGGCAGCCCAGAGACCGAGATAGCCGATCTTCTCAATGCCAGCAAGTATCGTCGTGCAGCATAGTCCAAGCCGACTATCTTCAACCTACTATCGAGCCTCGAAGAAACCATCTTATGATCAATTTCCGCCTGCTCATTAAAGGCAGAAGCAAGGCCGCCTATACTTTCAAGGTCCGCCAGTGCATGAAGGCGTATCAATTCATCTGTGCATTGTCCAAGAGATGTAACCAGATTCGCCGATAGTGTGGTTGCCAAGTTCCTTCGAGCATTATCGATATGAAACTGAAGATCATTGACTTTGGAATCCTTTAGAGCCAAAAGTGCAGTCCCCACATTGAATTCGTATGTGTCTCTTACAGTTCTCGATAACCAGGTCCTAAGAGCATCCCAATTTCCCGATAACCATGAAACCTCAATCCCCAGACTAATAAGGTCTTCCGGAAGAGGCGAAACTGCCGTTACTACATCGTCTAGGCGAGCAAGCAAGTCATCGTAACGCCCACTTTCCTTCATGCAATTCAGCATTTTAGACTGCAGCGCCAGATCCCAAGTTGAGTTAGAAGAGAGAAGGGCCTCATAACACTCCAGTGCATTGTCCCATTGACCAGCAGTTTCGTATTGAAGGATTTTCTGATTCACATCCAATGTTGGTAACTTGGTGGATATACCGTCCAAAGCATCAGGATCGTCAATGTTCGCATAAATTTCTTGGAATTTAGAATAGATATTGCTCACGGTCTCTTTAGATGCAGTGCTTGGAAGCGACCTCAGATACTCTTCCCAGTACATCAGAGCTCTAGGATGCGATTTAATTTCGAACGACCGAGCAGCCATCAACTCTGGTGAAATCTTCTTCAAAAGTTTATCAACCAATGCAACAGCTGCGTCTGACTTCGAACTCTTTGAAGGTATAACACCATGGATCCTTCGGGCTCTCATCCATTTGGTGAAATAGTCAATAATTGAGAATACACACATGTGAAACTGCCCAATATCATCTCTTGAAACATCATTCAAAATCAAAAGTATCTCTGATAGTAGCAATTCACTGTAGAACTCGCTGGACCCAATCGCAACGTTCAAAGCAACATAAGGTAGAACGAAATCATAAATTGGTTGAAAATGCTCCTTATCCCGAACTACTTTACGGCATACAAGAAATATCTTTTCCGAATTTGGTCCTTCAACTTTGCACATCAAATCATGCGTAAATATTTGGAGCCAACGTGAAAAAGAGATTTCTGAATTGAATATAGTCTTGTCCAGCCGAGTTTGGATTGCTGGGGGAGCCGTGTACTTCGTACTTAAGAGAGGAATCAGAAAAGGCCGCGATTCAGCGGAAAACCGCATCCATGTTTCACTTTTAGCAAACGTCGTCATGTCAAGGGCACTGAATTTCAGCAGCTCTTGGATCCCATAGGCAAGGAAAAGCTGCATATTAGGATCAGTGGAAGCAACAAAAGCCTTGACAAGGAGTTTGTCTATAAGATAGACTGCGAACTCTATACTCTCCTGAGCTTCATCGAAGTTATTAACAACGATCATTTCGTCGTCGGAAAGTCCGATGTCAACTCGATGCTTATCAATCGCTCCAATAAGACCAATGCACTGACAACATAGCAGCGGTATATCTGATTCGGAAGACTTGAAATTAAACAATATATTGAACAACGACCGTAATGCATTTCTTAATTGTTCAAGGTTTTTTTCGTAGGAAATACCTGCATATATTGCAGTCTGTTCATTTAAGAAAAGATCTCGTAATTCCAGGAGGGTTTGCCGTACCACATATATGTTTTCGTCGTAACTCTTACGAATGAGCCCGCGAAGTCGGTAGAATGGTGAAACTGAAGATTGCACACCGTCAGAATTCTGACTATGCGATGCCGTGAGTTCATCCAAAGAATCTTGAAACTCACTTAATTCCGATATATCTTTTAGCGACGGCGCACTGTGATCTTTGAATGCTTTGGAAATAGCGGAGGCTTTATCGGATATCAAATGATCAATTAAGCATCTTGCTTCATATCTCGCAATTGGAACCAGGGTCGGCCACTTTTGAAGAATAACAGCAAATGTGAGATCGAGAACCGTAAAGAGATTACCGACATTATCCACCATTACAGTCCATGCACGAATAGCCTCAGCCTGCAACTCGGGTGTCTCAAAGGCTGATTGTAGAAATGCGCTGATTTGGGGGACAGCACTAGAAAATCCATTCCCTGAGAACTTCATCATTAGGGAAATGCCACGAAGACACTGTAATTTGACTGTATAGGGCTTTTTTCCAGACACGTTTCTCACTGTGTCTGAAAACTGAGCGACAAGTTGTAAAATACAGCTTTCGTTGAACAGCAATTTCAATCCATCGGCTTGCGTCGATTTTTTGTTTCCAAACTTGACTCGACTTAAAAACCTCAATGCATTCTCGATATACTTGGACTTCTGTCGGTCTTCTTCCCACTGATATAGCTTTAAAAGCTCAAATATTAAATTCACAATATTTGCAGCGATCACTTCTTTGAACTCAACAATGGAAAATGAAGTGTCAAGTTCGTACCATCTCTTTTCAGCATAGGCTTCGAGATCGTCTACATCCTGTGTCAAGAGAACCGCAAGAACAGTAGGAACATGCGCCAAGTACAACCTTTTAGGTGTGGTCTCACAAATTGATGCCAACGAGTCTATAATGTCATACTTTTTGGCCAACACAAGATATGGCACTGTGAATTGTGTAGTACGACTTAGAAAGTCAAAAATTGACACATCCAAAAGCTCAGAAAACCTATGAAGAAGACTCCTTTGATTGATCATCTCTTTGACAACCAAAACGGCGATAGTCTGCCAAAATGGTGAGCACAGCTGCCAACACGTCATATTTTTTGCTTCAGCTATCGATTTCAGTTCATGGAAAGCAACCGAACTGTTAAAAGAATTAGATGATCCAAGATAGCTTATTAGTTTCATGAGAACAAAGTTCAGTCGTTCACCGGTCGCCAAACGAGCAGCCTGACCCCATGCCATAAGTGTGGTCTCCAAAAGAAAAGGATCAGCAGCTAGATTGACAGATCCTAATGCTCTAAATATACCATCGCTAGACTGTTCATCGGCATTGGTGGCACCAAAGAAACAAGGCAACACTCTGGATGCAGCAATTCGCACCTCACGGACGGTGCTTTTAAGACAACTAACAATCCATATCCCGATAGCGGATTTTGTATCGAACACGAACTCAGGTGCATATGATGCATATACTCGTCGGAATGCTAATAAGCACTCAACTCTAACGTCATTTTCCAGTTGGAAATTCTCGGATCTTAGGATGCAAAGGAATAGATCCGCGTATCCATCAGCGATAGGTCTCTCCGGATCAATGCATGGGTTGTGTCCCTCGCACACTCGACAACGCTTCAATTTTCGGATGTAGGTTCCTGTGGAGATACATGCAGATCTGCCAAGTGCTCTCAACAGCAATATTTTCTCCTCAGCAGACAATGCGCTGAACTTCTCTAAAATCACAACGCGCAATTCATCAAAAGTCTGCACATCAGATACAACTCCTGGACGCCCACCGAGTTCATCATCAACGATAACTTGACTGTTGGAAATATTTGAATTATGAGTTCTCAACAGACCGGTAAGAATTTCGGATTTTATAGAAGAAAGCTCCATATCTTCAAATTCCGGAGCTGTATGAAAAGTAGTAGAATCAGCGATAGATTGTGAAGTAAAGCATAGACCCTGATTCATGTAATACAGAGCGCCATTAATATTCTGGTGGTTAGCTCCACTATTTTCTCCAAAAAACTCATTCAGGGTCGCAAGAGAAGCCGGAAGGTACCCTTCAACTGGAAGATTCGCATATCGCTTCGTGATTAGCAAAATCATCTTAGCGCAATGAATATCAAGCGCACTGCCAGGTTTCCATTTCAATTTTGGCATGAGCTGGGACACAGTCCTTAAGACGGAGAAAGCGCCTTGTAATCCAAAATCTCTTGAGGAGCGTGATTCAGAGCATACGCCATAGTTGCAAATTTCTATGAAAAACTGAAGAACATCGACTATGAAGCCGTTATTTTTCAAGAGCATGACATTCAACTCCCCTGTCATAAGGTGGAAGCGTTGCCACAACTTTTGTACACAGTCCAGGACTATCTCATGATAAGCTCCTTGAAGGTTGTCTATCTCTGAGATAATGCCACAAAGCGCACCGAGTGCGACTAATAGATTATCCTCTGAAGTTTTAATATGAATTGCCCATTCAGTTTTTAATACAGATTCACTCTGGTCGGCTGAAGTAGCAGCCTGGACAATCGCAACCAGCGCCTTCACAATATCATCAGACACCTCCCAAGAAATCGATTTCTCCTTACAACAATGCACCAGTGCCTGTAGAACCTTTACGGCAGTAGTGCCAATCCCAGGAATAGGAACGAAAGACGTAATAAGAGGTATCAATTGTCTATAAACAGGCTGATGGTTCATTTCTGAAAGCAGAACGACAGGACGGAGTAACAAGATCCTTTCTACCGCACTCAAACCATTTTGTGTCAGCTCTGAATCAATATCTCGGCCACTATTCTGCTGCGCATTATTATTAAGCCCTTCATCAGAAGCATTTAGTAAAGCCCTGCGCACGACAACAGTAAGCAGCTTATTCGTCGTCTCGCTAGTGCGATAGAGGTCTGATTTTCCATCAACATCCGCCAAAACTTCGCTTATAAGCTCCTTCAGTACAGATAACTTCGTATTATCGGTATCGCTCTTAGAAGATAAGAGTTGCTGAGCGCTAGTCGGCTCTTTCATAGCATCGTACGGGTGCCAATGTCTATATACGAAACGCGAAATAGGCACGTTAGACCCAAGAGCGGCTGAATATGATTTATATTAACATCTTGCCATCATCCATTCAGACATTCTTATAACGCAGCGCTGCATCCGCATAAAGGCCGCAGTCAAGCAGTGTCATTTACTGCCTTAACTGATTTACACATTCGATTCTGAACATCTCACAGCAGTCTCGCCAACATGGCGGAGGATATGTCGATAGATGATCAGCTCAAGTACCTTAATCATGCGAAGTCGTTGGTGGTAGCTGATCCACGGACGTACCCTCAGCTATTGGTTGGGATTTTGCCTATAGCGCAGAGGCCAGACACGAAATTACGTCGGTGGTGCTCAGCATTCTTCGTAGATGCATTTACCAACGAGAGCCTCGATGATGAATTGAAGCAACGGTTGTCAATCGACGTTGCTGATACTATCGAGATACTTCTGGATGATAAGGATTCTCAAGTTGTCAAGGCTGTCGTGACTTGTTGTGCAGCTATTTATCCTCTGCTTTTTCTGCATGTATGTAAGACTCCGGGAGCTGGAGACGTATGGCAAACGTCCCAGCAGCTCAAGCAGAAGGTCCTCTATATCTGGGGCGTAACTGAACATGCTGGAGTGGCTGCTGCCTGCACGAAGTTTGCACAGAAAGTGATCTCTGTACAGACGTATGGGTCTCGAGATCCACGGTTGGCGGATGATTCAGACATTTCACTGGCAGTGGTTCCGGACGGACACCCGCTGATCGAGCCAACAATTGAGGCCGAAGCGCTTGGGGTCCTCGATCGGCTTTTATCGGCGTTTGTCCAGCGTACAATATCGGCTCCCATAATCACCAGTTCATTAAACGCGGTATTCCCATTACTAACCTCTCGACAATCGACCATCTCAACAATCATGAGAAGCATATTGCAATTTGACGTTTCTTCAAAGTCGGCTACAGTCAGCTCGCGATCGGAACTAGAATTCAAATTTATTGACAAGTCTTTAAAGCTACTGCTAAATAACGTTCTTCGTCAGAGTATTGCACCTCGTTTCGCTCCCCAGATTAAAAATTATTTGATGAACCTGTCGAGAGCAGAAGAGGCACGGGCATCCGAGCGGTTGCAAAAGCGAGTGGATCAATCTCAAGAAGAAAGCCCTGCTAAGCGTATCAAACTGGAACAGCCCATCAACGATCCACCGGCCGCTCTTTCTCCGGGCCAGCACTCATATGCAGAGTTGTTCAGTCTAATCAGTCCAAGCGATCCCCTGTCCTCTTTCAATGCTCGCGAGTTGCCAATAGATATTGCTGTTAACATAGCCATAGCTGGCATCGCGCTCGCCAATAATCGGCTTCTAGACAACTCTGTGAATATCGTCAGAGCACGATACAAAAGGATGCTTGAGATTGGAGGCGTGTCAAAATCGTCGACGCAGATCGTGGATTCTTATGCGGATGTCGATGAAGACGATAATAATGAAGATGTCGATGCATTGGTTGCAAGAAACTTGGCCGAGGTGGAGGCTTCTGGGGTTGGCGATGATGATGTTGATAATGAGGATGAAAGAGTCGCGGCGCTTGTGCCAGCTTCGTCTTTTTCGTTGGCGCCTCCTCCAAAGTTAGGAGTTGAAGACCGAGCAAAAGAAATAATCCAGGTGATTGATCGGCTGATATCTTACAGCTCACTGTCAACGACTATATTATCATCTGGTGCTGCCCAGTCAAATAAGGGACTAAACAGAGTTGCCTTGTCAGAATGGAACAAGGATACATGGATAGTCATCGCCAGTCGCATTATAACACGTGGGCTTGGTGCCGAGAACACTAGAGACAAAGATCTGATTAGAGAGCATTTATTAAAGTATGTGATGGGCAACTTCAGGGGTCGCCTGGAGGTTATTATTTCCTGGCTTACCGAGGAATGGTTCTATGAATATGGACGATCAGACAGGGACCAGCCGTCAAATGAAGAGGACTCTGTGTACTATAGCTGGGCATGTAGGCTGTTTGATCAAATCATCCCTCTTATAGAGCCTGATGACACTAAAGCATTTATCAGACTGCTGTCTGACTTGCCGTCTCTCAACAGCACGTTGATCTCCAAAATGAAGAGTTTGTGCATTGATCCATACAGGGCTCAGACAGGATTCAGAGCCTTGAAGTATCTCATCATGTTGAAGCCTCCTGCCAAGGAGCCTTGTTTGGATCTGATTGAGGATTTGTATAATAGTGGCAACGAGTCTGCAGAAGCGATTCTAAAATCTTATCGGCCATCGGCTATTAAGCAGGAAACAGACAGTAGTTAACATGAGCCACCATGTTAGTATAATGATGATTAAAAAAGAAACTCTTTAAGCATGAAAATTAATTAACCAGTAGTTTACATCAAAAATAAATAGTTGTTTAATACCTCTTTCGTTGTTACACTTTCCCATGATACTTGTAATCTTCAAGCCAGATTTTCGCTTCTTTTCCCAGAGCACCAAGAAGGCCACTGGAGTCAGAACCTGACTGGCGACCTCGAGTGCCCTTTCGCGCAAACACAGCGATGCGGTCCATTGATACTTCTGTCCAATACAGCCACCACGATCTCGATGTCCTAGCAAAACGCTCGTTTTCACCTGGTCGGGCATCCGACATGATTTGATTCAGAGCTAGATGCAAATGGGCCAGCTGATTATGCTCAGTTATAACCTTGTCGGCTTCGAATGGATCCAGTGATGCTAGTATCTCGGCGGATGGAAGCAGTGGTATGGCCGGTAGTGATGACTGAAAAGTTGCCGCTGCATTATCTACTACAAGATAATAAAACTTGGCAGCAGTGACAGGTTGCTCAAGTGACATATCAGTGAATATTGGCTCTGTCAATGACGCAAGCCGGCGATGTAGCACAGAATAATACTCAGGCTGATCCAATAGCGGTATATCATCGTCACTATGGTCGTCAACCCGATAAACAAGCGTGAAGGTAAATGGTCTCCTTCTATAGATAACCAGACGGACCTTTCCCATCGAACCACCTATTTTGAGATACGCCCATTTCGCAGTTACTACCGGTGCGGAACCAGAATTGTCGTCCTCCAAATGGCCTCTCAACCCGATCAAAAACCGCGAGTCGGTCAAATCATCTGCCGGGAGACTCTGGGCAACATTATTGGGTGCTGATGATGCAGGTTGTTTGCCGAGCTTGAGCGACGAGAAATGCATCATGTCTATGAGATGACTGACAGAATCAACTGCTGATGTCCCGACAGAAGCCATGTCTGCCATTGAAGGGATGTATGATGACATCGACTTTGAAAAAGAGTCGTAGACTCGAGCTCTGAACTTATGTTCCAGTCCTCGAGATTTGTTGAGATGCGCTACAAAGCCTGATTCCTCTTGGAATGCAGTATCATCTAAGCAATTGTGGCACTCAGTGATCCAGTTCACAAGGTCACAGATCGAGCTGGTGTCGACTGACAGTTGGTTTTCGTCACCGGAACCGCCTGCCCACACACATCCGATATTGTCAATCAGATTGCTCGCAGGCTTTTCGCGTTTAGATCGCGAGCCCCCTTTCGACACCATGGACGAGCCTGTCTGAACGCTTGCAGAGTCGCTCATTTCAGATATGCCCAACTCTCGTGGAGATTTGGGAGCCTTTTCGTCGTTATGGCGGGTTATGAGCATCTGAATGAGGCCTGGCTCTCTGCGGACCACCGCAGAAGCTGCTTCGACAGTCCCAGCGCTTAAAACTCCTCTAGTCATACGAACATGGTCAGTCTCAATCATCGACGTAATGCAAACTGGAGAGGGGCGCCAGTTTCTACACCACGCTGCCCACCAAGCTTCTAATTGAACCGTCAGCTGGTCGCGAGACTGGCTGAACAGCAATTCGAAATCACCGTTGTGCAGAGAGAACCTCCTATACGCTGCCAGCAGCTCAGAATTTAGAAACTCGGCAGCTGCCGATCCGCGAGACGCATTTACGTCGTCGGTTTCAGCAAACCTGAACGACGCAACTACCCACCAATTGGGCATTTCCAGTCGTTGTACGACGATTCGCGAGCAGTTCGTCTCTATACTCGAGACCGGAACTCCCCCACTGAAATCTCGCGATAACTCAGCCACGCCTTGTGCAAACCCAATGTGGAGCTGCTGTATATTGATGTCACCCTCGCCATAGTAGAAGAGGATCTGCTTCGATATCTCGTTCTCGCCGGGCCCCAGATCAGGATTGTAGAGACACAGATATTCAAGAGACGGATGCCGTGACTTATCACCCGCCAGCGACAGGTCCTCCAAGTACTTGTCAGACTGCCTTTTTTGCTTGAGGGCGTCTACCGACGTGTCGTCCATTTTGATTGCCGCGTTATTGGCAGTGTCACTACCGTCCAGCGGCAATTCGGCGTCGTCTTGGACATCCATATATGTTGCCGCATGAAGTTACGTTTGCAACTTGACATGGTTTTAGCAGACTTGGGTCGGCGGATCAACGCCGCTGTTAACGGGCTGACGTCGCAGAATGTCGTCGACGAGCCAGCTTTGGATGCCATGTTGAAGGAGATTTGCACTGCTCTGCTGGAGTCGGACGTCAACGTCCGCCTGGTGGCCCAGCTGCGGACCCAAATCAAGAGCAAAGTGAACCTGGCAGCCGCCAACACCACCAAAGACTCGGCCAATGTCATAAAAAGACTGGTGCAGAAGACTGTTTTTGACGAGCTGTGCTCGCTGGTGGATGCGGGACCCGATCAGGAGCCTTTCAAGCCACGCAAAGGTCGCAGCAGCGTAGTGATGTTTGTGGGTTTGCAGGGAGCTGGAAAGACCACCTCTTGTACGAAGCTAGCAGTCTATTATCAGCGACGAGGGTTCAAAGTGGGACTTGTGTGTGCAGATACGTTTCGGGCGGGAGCCTTTGACCAACTGAAACAGAATGCTACGAAAGCCAAGATTCCTTACTACGGTTCGTATACTGAGCCGGACCCCGTCAAGATCTCTAGCGAAGGTGTTGAGAAGTTCAAGAAGGAGAAGTTCGACATGATTATTGTAGATACTTCGGGACGTCATCGCCAGGAGAATGAGTTGTTTGCTGAAATGGTGCAAATAGGCCAGGCAGTCAACCCGGACCAAACTATTATGGTGCTTGATGCATCTATTGGACAGGCAGCCGAGTCGCAGAGCAAGGCGTTCAAGGAGTCGTCGAATTTTGGTGCCATTATCCTCACGAAAATGGACGGCCATGCCAAGGGCGGAGGTGCCATCTCAGCGGTGGCAGCCACTCACACGCCAATTGTGTTTATCGGAACAGGTGAGCACATCCACGACTTGGAGACGTTTTCTCCCAAGCAGTTTGTGTCAAAGCTTTTGGGCATTGGTGATATTCAAGGGTTGATGGAGCATGTGCAGACACTGAAGCTTGACCAGAAGGACACTCTCAAGCACATCCAGCAGGGCATTTTCACACTACGGGACTTGAAAGACCAGATGAGTAACATTATGAAAATGGGACCGCTCAGCAAGGTGGCGAGCATGATTCCGGGCATGAGCCAGCTGGCGGACCAGATTGGCGAAGAGGACAGTACAAACAAGTTGAAGGGCATGATTTACATAATGGATTCGATGACCGAAAAAGAGCTCGACTCGGACGGGAGTCCATTCAAGGAGAATCCCACTAGGATCGTGCGAGTTGCCAGGGGCAGCGGAACGAGCGTGCGCGACGTAGAGGAGGTGCTGTATCAGCAGAAAATGATGGCCAACGTGGCAAAGAAGATGGGAGGCAAAGGAGGAATGATGAGCCGGATGCAGCAGATGGCGGGAGGAGCAGGAGGAGCAAGAGGGAATCTACAGCTGGCAGCTGCTCAGAGGCGGATGGCCCAGCAGATGGGTGCTGGTGGAGGTGGCATGCCTGATATGAGCCAGCTGGCAGGCATGTTTGGCCAGGGGGGAGGAGGCATGCCCGACATGGGCGAAATGATGAAAATGATGGGAAACAACCCGGCAATGCAGAACATGATGAAGCAGTTTGGACTACGCTGATGATGACGTGGAAGTTGTAACGGTTGTTTGATTTGTGGACAATTGCATTTTTGTAACATTTCCAATTTTAATGAGAAAAAAAAAGGCCTTTCTATCACTTTGCATGAACCCTACATATACAGGCAGCCAATCTTATATAGTACCCCTGTAATTTTGTAAACAAATGATTTGAGCAAACGTTTGAAAGAGCCAATAAGGAGAAGCTAACTCCCCAGAACTCTTTTATCTTTTGGAAACCGCCGCGATCTAGTGACAAGTTTCTTTTATTTTCTATTTGATCTATTTTTCCAGACGCAGGTAGGGGCGCTACCAGATCCCTTATTAGTGTATTACTTTCAGGCGCCTGTGAACTGGAATGCCACTTAGAGCGTGTGTCAGTGATGAAACAAACTGACAGTGACGTAGTCGTAATTGAGGACGACAGCGAAATGTTTTCTGGGAATTCAAGGCCGCCAGCTGTCAGGAAATATAACAATATCAGCCAGCATGTGTCGATGACCCGGCATCCCACCTTGCCATCTCCGCCCAGATCCATCGAACAAGACGAGGAAAGGCGAGCTCGTCAACTGCGAGACGAAATTGCCCGAGGGAACGTGGAATTGCAAAGGCTGGAGGGAATTGCAGCAGGGTTACCGCGGTTTAAACGAAAGACATCCAGCGTGGCGTTTCCTGGACAGGTGTCTTACGGAGCTCACTCGAGTTCGTCAGGTTCAAGCAGTGTTATCACCGAACTGCAGTCGCAGATTGACACCCTCAAGCACCAGCTGAAGGAGCAGGTGGAGATTTTCAAGGATGAAAAATGCGCCCGGCAGGCCATTCAACAGAGGCACGACGTGGCTGAAAGCACCATCTCGTCTCTAAAGCAACAAAACGCTACTTTGACACAACTGCTCACCCGTCGAGAAAGAAGAACCCAAGAGCTAGAAAGGGCATTGGCAGACAGAGATCAACAGATCCAATTGCTGCACAAATCAAAGTCAATAGATGACGTGCGACTGCAGGAAAAAGAGACAGCAATTCTCCAGTACAAGGAAGAACGGGATAGAATGGAGGCCGGGTACAACACGGTACTGGACAGCTCTCGCAAGATCAAAGCAAAACTCATGGATGACATGGTCGATGTCAATGCCAAAATCAAGGAGCTCCAAAGCCAACGGCAGCGCGATTTGGCGAAAATGGCAGAGCTCGAGGAAAGTATGCAGACAAAGGAGGCCGACCACCAAAAAATCGAAGAGCTCCAAAAAAATCTCCTAACCGTCCGAGAAGACCATGTTTCTAAAGTAGAAAAGATGTTTCAAGAAATGCAGGAGGCTATAGCTGGATCAGATAAGACGGTGACCGACCAGGTTGCCCATATCCTACGAATGATAGAAAAATTGGAGCAGGGACCAGGAATCAGAGAGATCCTCATCAGAGTTGCAGAAAGTTCCAAGTGAGCCTGCGAATCGAATCAATCACCACCGCATTATAATGGGAAGTGATGGCGCCAAAATATCACAAAACGATCGCTCAATCGATATTACTCTCTGACCCAATGCTGGAACTAGTATACCTCATACAGCCTGATTCGGCCGTCTTTTCCCGCGACAGCTAGCCAATGTGTACTGCGTGCTTTGTCTATTCTGTTAGAATAAACTGCAGCTTCGAGACTAGTCCGTTTCTGGAGGGCTTTGATAGAACTACCAGAATCAAGATGCTTGGTTTCAGTCTCAGAACTCGAGACAGGGCTGAATGCCACCGCAGTGATTCCCTGTTCACAGCCCTTGAAGGCCGCCAGTGGTTCCATGGTTGAGTACAGGAAAATGCGAACCATAGAGTCCCATCCAGCAGTAGCGTATATCTGGCCATCAGAGCGGATGGTGAGGGATGACAACCCGTTGTGCTTTATAGGTTTGACATAGACCAGCTTCAAATCGATGAGCGAGTGTTTCGATACTTTTGAATCGGCCGAAGATGCGAGAAACGTGCCGTCAGAGTTCAAAGCCACCGACAAGATAGGGTGCTCATGCGACATCGCATCGATATATATCGGAAGAGCCGCCTTCTGGGTAATATTGTACACAATTATGGTTCCTGACTCGTAACCCGCTATTAATGTTGTATCTGCCAAAATAAGGCACATCACAATGCCAGCTTTTTTGGTTGTGCTCTGCTCGTCGGCGTCGTCTTGGGCGTCATCATCGTCATCTGGTACAGGCTCTGGCGGAGCAATTGCAAAATGTGTCCGTGTAAACGAAGGATATAGATCGTATACATCGATTTTTTCTGAGCTGAGCGTATTTGGAACTGCAATTCTCGACAAATGCTGGCTCAGAGCGCAGAAATTGAGCGCATTGACGGGCTGCGAGTGCAGCATCCATGGAGATGACCAGTCAGAGCCATCGGCAGATAGTGTTGGCAGATCAACCGTATATTCACGATCACTTTCGAGCCGAAACACTTTGATCTTGTTGTCTCTTCCCTGCGTAATCACAGCGGTATCCGTCGTAGACCATTGCGTCCACATGACGGCGATGATGGCTTTGGTGTGGGGCCTCCAGATCGCCTTTGGTCTTCTCGTCAGGAGCGACCACCACACCACCCAGCCTCGCTCATCGCCAGAAACCAGCCATGGCTCCGACTCGTGGAATTGTGTGGATGTCACCGCTGTGCAGTGACCCCGCAGCGTCGCCAACAGGCTCGGAACATTCATATCATGTATGGATATCCGTCACGAACTCTAAAGGCGGGGTTGGAGGAAAAATAGTCGAGTTTGGGAAATACCCAATTCGAGACGATAGCGGTAGGGGCCAGCAACCATGAGGCGCCACCGGCTGCTTATAAGAGCAGACCACAATCCTGGAGGCGGTATGTTTCGGATTGTTCCTCGAACTAGGTTCATTACATCTTCACTACGAGTCCGATACACGCCGCTGAAATTCGCAATGCCTTTGGTGAGTAATCATAGCTATGGGGTGTATAATAGATGAAAACAAGGGCTGACGCAGGTGACCATTAGTTCCAACATTAACGACGCTCTTAAGCGACATGAGATAGTTCCAGAGGGTAGGTTGGTGGCGCTATTGCGGCAATGGCGATGACAATGATAAATTGAGGAGTCTCTAACCCCAGTGGTCCCAGAGTTCTCTCCGAAAGGGCTGCTGACGGCGACGTACGGAAAGGACGTTGAGGTTGCCCTAGGTAATACTCTGCTGCCTGCAGAGACCCAGGAACGGCCTACAGTGTCGATAGCGTTTACAGACGACATTGAGGAGAACGCCAGCTACACTTTGGTAGTGACGGACCCAGATGCGCCGACCCGTGGAGACAAAAAGTGGTCCGAGTACGCACATTACGTGGTAAGCGGCATCAAGCCGTTGCCAACCGGCGAGATCACCATTGTGGACTTCAACAGTGCCAACGAGCTGCTTCCTTATATGGGCCCTGCCCCGCCGCCGGCTACTGGAAAGCATCGTTATGTGTTTATTCTGTACAAGGAGACTCCATCGGTGGCACCCAAGATTTTCGAGTCGACCAACAGGGCTAATTGGGGCACTGGCAAGCCAGGCAGTGGTGCCAAGGAGTGGGCGTCTACCAATAAGCTGACTCCAGTTGCGATCAACTTTTTCTTTGCCCAGAACCCGGACCAGGGAAAGTAGCTGAAGACAGTCCAATTAATTGCGAGTGACGGAGTGTGGGCATCTAGTATGCTTGTACATAATTCAATTAGGCTATGCAGCAGCTGCAGGTACGATTACATCTGCAATGCACGGTTACAAGCGTCACCCGTCATGTTTGTAACACTCGTTAATATATTACACCAAAGTTCTATATATGCCATGTATCAATGTATCATAAATATGTATTCGACTTCTGTCCGTCTATTCAGAAGCCGATTTGAAGGCCAATTTGGGAGTCAATTCGGAAATCTATTCAGCAGCCGATTCAAGTCAATTCGGTCAATTCGCAAGTCGGTTCGGAAGTCAATTCTGTCCAGGAGCCTTAGCCTGTTGCTCTCAGTCTAGCACTCAATTGAACGTTCAGTCTAGTAGTATTCAATCTAGTACTCGATCTAGTGCAACCAAACAGCCTACGTTAGGTCAGTGCGCACCCAGACCAGACTGCTTGAGCTGTTCCAGCACCAAAAACGTCACGATAGTGTGGGGCCCCAGCCGTATAAACGACGGCAGCCAGCCTCGGAAAGCAAACATCACGCCCTCAGTGCGAACAGCGGTCAGCAAAATGCGAAAAGCACTCTCTTTGGCTCCACTGCTGCTGGCATTCATGATCCGCGTCTTGACCACGTCGACTGGGCTGCACACCGTGGTGGCCACCAGCCCTGCCAGCAGCGAAGCACTAAAGTGCGTCGATTGCTTCTTGGGGTCGAAATTGAAATTGCTGACCATCGCCATCTTGATGGTATCGTAGGAAACCACCTGGGACGCTGTCATGAGCACTCCTCGTGTACAGTTGGGGACCAGTCCACGGAACAGCGCACCAGCACCCTCGTCTCGGACAATGCGCACGAGCCCGTCAAACACGTTGCGATAGTTGCGTCGCAGCTCTGGCGGAGCACTCTTATCGTTCTGCATCCGGATGTTGGTCACGTCTGCGGGATTGCCGACCACTCCGCCAATCAGTCCGGAAAACATCGACAGCGGCAGCAACACCGACACAGGCGGGGTCTTTTTGGGGTCCGTGGTCACTGCCTCCTTCAAATACTCGTACACTCCGAACCGGGTCGTGGAGTAGGTTGCCTGGCGGAGCAGACTCGCGGTGAGGCCCTGATAGATCGCGAACACACCCTCGTTGCGGACGACCCCCCACAACGTGCCAATCATGGAAGCACCCGGCTTCGCAGCTGTCTGCATCCGCACCTTGGCCAGGTCCAGAGGGTGGGTGCAAGTAGCAGCGACCATACTGGCCACTCCACCATACCAAAATCTAGGTTAGCCGGTTGCACTCGGTGAAATGCTGATGTAGCAGCTGTCAAGACATGCTGGCAAACAAAAGCGACAGCATCGACAGAATTGTTCCAGACGAGCTGGCGGGGCAGCCCAGCCTGTTTGCACCTACGGATAATGCTTTTTCTCCACCATAGTGCGGATTTTCTAAAATTCTAAAGATGTCTCAAAATGTTTGCATGGCTCTTTTCTTTTTTAGTTCTTTTTGGCATGCGTTTCCTTTAGCACGTCGGTGTCCGGATCTGGCAGTACGGCTAACGGTTAATGCTAAACGAGCACACGGATCTGGATCTGTATCGACGAGTCGCATTTATTTCCAGTAGTTAGCAAATTGCTGGCTGGTATCGGTGTTTTTGTAGACAATGTTATAGTTTTTACTTTTCTTTCTTGCTTTTTTCTGTTTCTCTTCGGGTTATAGTTGATCTACATACGCTAACTGGCAGACATATCTCCAGTTGTGGCTTAACGCTACTGCAAGTTAACGCTGCTGCAGCCTGTAATTTTTTCAATAAGCTGACTCAACTATCAATTGACATTTCAAAGATGATTTTTGCGACTCCGTCGCGCTGTGGCAACTGCTTCGCAGTTGGTTTGGGATTTCCGTTGATGTATGTAAATTACAAGAAACTTGTTAAAGGCATCCGTATTCGCTTATTAGGAGCTACAGAATAGGCAGCGTCCTTGACTGCAGTCGATCAAATCAGCTTTACTGTCATCGCACGGTCCGCTATCCATAGCTCAACTGCGCAGCAGTTGCTACAGCGCGATAGGGTCGCAAAAACCATCTTTAAAATGACAATTGATATTCAATATGCTGATCCACTACTGTTGTAATTTGCCGTCTACACAACAACGTTCAAGACATGTTTCATAAAAACTCCACTAGTCTGCCTAACGGATTTCTATTCAATTCCTTGCTGAATTCGGATCGTGAATTCTGCAGTGGGCGGTCATTATACTCGTTTTATACTATCTAAGCTACAGCTACAGTCGTATTCGGTCGTATCTCTCATACACATTAAAACTGCCGGTAGTTGGAGTACTCCAAGTTGTCGCCAAATCCCGGCGGGTAGACGTGGCCGTACTCACCAGGCGGGCCGTGCTGATAAGGCTGCTCGTACTCGTGGTGGACACCAGCCTGCCCATTGTGAACCTCCATGTGCTGCTGGTTGTGGGCTGGCGACGGCTGTTGCGACCCGTCATGAGGCTGCGGAGTGGCTGCCTGCTGTGGTGGTCTCGCCTGGTGGGCGTGCTCGGCTCCAAACTGCGGGCTGTGGTGGGCAATGGGACTCTGGGTCGCTGCGTGGTGGGGCAGGCCCGGCATCGCCATATGAGGGGGTCCTGGCTGCTGGTGAGAATGCGGGACTTGGTGCTGCACACCGTGAGGATGGCCTGGAGGCAGCCCTGCTGGATGGCTGGGTGGAAGCCCTGGTGGCTGCTGGTCGTAGGGAATGTTCATCAGGTGCGGGTGCTGTGGAGCAGCCTGAGGAGGAGGAGCGTGGTGCTGCGTAGGCATACTGCGCCTGGCGCCGAGAGCCTCCTCGCGAGGCACGATGTCTATAAGGAAGTCGAACATGTCGGACTTTTGGAGCGCCGAGGCGATGTCGGACCGCTGCAGCGTTCTGCGCTTGTTCTCCTCGGCGTGGATCCACGCACGCATCGTGAGCTCGGTGATGAAGATGTCGCAGCCCTTGGCGAACAGAATGGGCGCCTCGGCACTGATCATCTTGACGTCCTCGTCGGCCTTCATGACCTTCTTGATGCGCGCCAGCGGCAGCTGGTGGATCTTGAACTTGTGGTCGTCGTTCTCGATGCTGTTGATGGTATCCTGCCAGTACTGCATCATCGCCTCCCGGTGGTCGCCCATCAGCCCCTGGCCCACGTTGCTGAACGAGTCGCTGTCGCCGAGCGGAACGCCTGCTCCATCGTCGTATCCCAGCCGCTCGTCCATCTGTTCATACTCGTCGTTCATGGCTGCTGCTTTTGTCGGGTTGCCTGTTTCGTCCTGGCCAATTCGCTGCCTGGGATACGGTGCTGGCTTGCCCTGTCCGTGCTTGTATCACGCCTCCCAACCGTGCGTGCGGGGCGGCTTGTCGAACACTGAAAAACGCTGAGTACCCACGACTCAGCGATTCCAAAAAACGAGGCGGGTGGGCGGGACGTTCCTGGCCGTCAGTCATCAGCCTATTTTAACCGAATCCCGCGCCGCTTCACGGGCGGCGCGCCATCGCAGGGGCCCCAGACGCGTTCACGTCACGCCTCTTAATTAGACCCGTCTGGTGTGTTTTATTGACTGCATCTGCACATGTTCCGACAGAGCAAAAGGCGCGCGCTGGAGCGCACAAATATCGGCGACGATGTGGTGCGCAAGACGGCGTACCCGCACCGCCTCAACTTCTATATAGTGCCGCCTCTGGAGGAGATCACGGTCGACGAGTTCGAGACTTGGGCGATCGACCGACTGCGAGTGCTCGGTGAGCTCGACGCCAATCTGGCGCGCAACAGAAATCCCAAGGACATGGAGCAGGCTCTGCGACCGACGGTGGCCAAGTACCTACCGATGTCGCTGTCAGGCAGCGGTGTGGACGATGAAAGACGCAAAGATCATTACTCGCACTTCATTCTGAGGCTGGCGTTTTGCCGCAACCAGGACCTCCGCGCCAAGTTTGTGCGGTTGGAAACCGAGCTGTTCAAGATGCGGTTCGTCACTGATGACTCTGCCGACCGACGGGCGTTTATCAGCGGTTTGGGCTTCGACTGGCAATCCGTAGACGCTGGCGAGCGCCAGTCGCTGGCCGATGATTTGCAGGCGGCTACTGTTCCTGCCATTTCGGCTGACGAGACGTTTTTCAAAGTCGAGTTTGAGAAGGTGGCCGATCTGGTGGAGATGCGACGGGTGTACGTGCGCAGCGGCATGGCCTACGTGCCTACCTCGCTGCAGTTGTCGCTGGTGCTGGCCGAGTTCAGCTCTCAGCTAGAGAAGGCGATGGACATGACGGCACGCGCGCTGCCTCGGCTGGACGAGGACCAGCGGCTGGTGCCTATTCTGAGCAATTTGTCGTCCGGGTTCGCGTGGTCGACCTACGAGGGTCCTACATACGCCGACGAGGGGTTCACCGCTGCGTCGGTGGATCCGTTCGTCAAGGCTGGCCACTTCCCGCTCTGTATGAGCACCATGCACAAGGCGCTGCGAGTCAACCAGCACGCGAAGCACACGGCGCGTCTGCAGTACGGGAGGTTCTTGAAGGCGATTGGTCTGAGCGTGGAGGAGTCGCTCAAGTTCTGGCAGACCTCTTTCAAGAAGGTGTCGGAAGACAAGTTCCGCAAGGAGTACCGATATAACATCCGTCATATGTATGGTCTAGAAGGCAGCAGGCGCAACTACGAGCCCATGAACTGTCTCGAGATCACCAAGGACGTGCCGATGAAGAACGAGGTGCACGGCTGCCCGTACCGAGTATTCAGTGCTGACAGGCTCGCGTACGCCCTCCAGGAAATGGGTATCAGCGATAAAGACTCCATCAAAGAAGTCACCGCTATGGCGGATTCCAAGCACTATCATTTAGCATGCACTAGGGTCTACGAGTTGACCCATCCGAACGATAAGCAGCATCCATCCATCACACATCCCAACGAATACTTTTCAAGGTCATACGAGTTCAGCAAAGCCAACGAAAGTGCCTGAATTGCCATCGATATAATTATAATCATATTGCTGCAATAGCTTTTTTTTTCTATCTATCTGACAAATTATAAGTTATGTATAACTGTCAGTCCCATGCAATCACTCCCTCTGTTTGTGCTCTGCTGCAACATGACAGACGCTGCGGCTCAATTTTTCAGTAGCCCTTTTTTTTTTTTTGGAGTCCGGTTCCAGTCTGCATTTAACCGTACAAAAGATATAGCATAGCATCCATGGGCAGGTCATCGTCCGAAGATACTATTCTGTCCAGCGAGACAACGGGATTCAGCCCCGAAGACTTGTCTGACCACGAAATCGACCAGCTTTTGGCAGCCGCAAAGCGGAATCTGTCAACTGTTCAGGAACAGCCTGAAGAGGCCACTGACGACTTAATCTCAGTTAATGACGAGTCTTCGTCGACTTTAAAAGAAGTACAGAGGCAATGGAGAAATCTTCCAAAGTTGGATGCGTCCCTGGATGCAAAGCAGTACGCCCTATCGTCTGCTGGAGTCGTCAGGCTGGCGAGTCATGAAGGTCAAGCTCCAAAGTCTGCCGCTACCAATACTTTCCGAACCGTCCAGGACCCTGTCAAGGTGGCACTGAAACAAAAACAGGACCGTGAGTCTCACAGCGGACCAAAGTGGTTCAACATGCCAAAGACCGAGCTGACGCCACAGGTACGGCGAGACCTGCAGCTGCTCAAAATGAGGAATGTATTGGATCCAAAGAGACACTACAGAAAAGACAATTCCCCGCTGCCCAAGTACTTCCAGACTGGGACTATTATTGAGGGCAATACTGAGTACTACTCTGCTCGTCTGTCGAAGAAAGAGCGCAGGAAGACCATTGCAGACGAGATCTTGGCTGACACCTCGAGCAAGGCCTATTTCAAGCGCAAGTACCGTGAGATCCAGGAGAAGCGGCAGTCCGGCAGAAAGGGCTTCTATAAGAAGGTCCAAGCGATGCGTAAGAAAAATTGACATGGGCGGCAGATTATTATTTATTGCATGTAATTGTTTTATGATGTATGAATCCACACAGTAATTTGGCTACACAGAAGTTTCTTCTTCTTCAAAAGACATCACCGAGTCGCAAGATATGGAATTACCCCTTGCGACTCCGTCGCGCTATGGCAACTGCTGCGCAGTTGAAGTGTGAGTGACATTATTGTTCCAAATTTAGAGATTTAATCACACAGAGTGGTCCTGTAATGTGCGTATCGACTTTTCAAAGAACTATGGACAGATGATGTCTGCATAGAACACATGGCACTGGCCCTATCAGGAAAAACTGGATGGATGCAAAATGGAATTCCTATCATTGCGCTGGCTTCTCGCCCCGCGATAAATAAATAATGAGCTGATCGGCTGTCCAGCCTTCGTTCACCTCTGCTCTCTTCATGCCGTCATCTGTCTTGCCACTGTCTATGTCATCCCGAGTAAGAAATCCCGTCCATTCATGACCGTCCCGCTCCGACTCCACGATTGATGTCGCCCATTGACAGAACTCGCCGTCCTGCTTTATGCGTACTTCTTTTCCAATATCCAGACCCTCGTTGATCCATTCTTCGACTTCTGGAAGATTCTTTTTGCGTAGCAGCGTTGTCAAAAGCCCCGATTGGGTTGCAGTAGGGAAATTCGGTAGCGGGTACGACACAGTCCGCTGGAGAATCTCCGCATGGCTGCTTAGTGTCGCAGACAGTGAAATCAGCTGCGTCAAAATCACGTTGAACTGGCCCTGTAGGGCTGGCCATGAAGGCAGCGACGCCTGCTGGATCTGACCCAACATGCTATTCAAAGAATGAGACAGCTGTGCAAGTCGTAGTCGCAATGCTTCGAGGGCCGTCACTGGCACACCTGATAGGTCTGGCTCCGACATTTTTGTAGAGGGGGTCAAGCAGCCTTCTCGAGTACCGCATATCCAGAGCCTCATGAACTTCAGCACAAGCATTGGTGATATTCAGCAACATCACTATTTTCTACTTCGGTTTCTCATCATCTTATGAAGGGCGATGTTAATCCAGTCCAGCAGCTTCGTAAAAAAGAGAAAGCACAGCAGCTGAAAAAGGCAAAGGCTTCACGGCAGGGCCAACAAAATGAAAAGCACGCCAGAAGAAACCCGTTACCAGTGTTCAAGCAGGTTCAATATCTTGAAGCCACCGAGCAGCTGAAGGGGCTTAATCGTCATGAATCCAGAAAGTTGGGAGAGCTCAAAAAGGAGTTGGATGCTATTATAAGGGCTCGCAAGGCCCTCGGAAAATCTACGGGTCTTCCTTCCGAAGAGTCCAATACACAAGACGACGAGACGCCCTTGCAAAACCGCAAAAGTGTTTACTGGGATCCGACATTGAACCCCTCGGGACAACCACCACGCGGAATGCCATATCTCGAATCCACTCAAGGTCATGATGAGGACTCTGGATATGAGACTTCAGAGTCTGTTTCTTCCATCCCTCTTCCTGGTGAAGAGAGTGGTCCTGCCAGAACCACCTATGAATCGGCACCCGTATTACGAGATCTGACAAAAGAAACCACAACGATGGTTCCGTCAGTCATTCAGAAGAAAAGAAAAATTGAGTGAAACAAAATGCATGTAAATAAATATACAGAATATTTAACAATGTCTACAGTTCATTTTGCAGTTATTCGTCTTCGCTGTCACTAGCAACCAAAGTTGGCATTTCAAAATCCGACTCATCTGACCCGTCCAACGAATATTCAGGAGCTTCTTGTTGCGCTCCAAATGACTGCTGATTTATACTCGGCCTTTCTGTTGTTTGTTCATCAATTGTTGTGCGATACATCACCGACGGCTGAGACCTTGCTTCTGCAACTATCGCAGATGGTGACGCGTTTGATGATGATGATGATGGCAATGACATTAATTCGAATCCTGGGCCTACCTCTGGAATCACTATCGCTTCGGTATCTGTGATAGATGTTTCAGCAGCTGCTTGCTGGGTCGCTGCTTCTTGTGTGACAACAGGCATTAATGTGTCAACCGTGTTTTGAATGCTTTTTGGCCCATCATGCACACTAATTTCATCAAAGTTATCTGATTGACGTATTGTAACATGTGAAGACTCATGAGAGAAGATGCTATTTTCTTGTTCCTCTTCTATGTCCATCCGGTCTTCGATTCGAATAGAAGCAGTCAAGTTTTGTGTAGAAACCGCCAGGGGAGGTAATCTCGGGTGTATCAAAGAAGACAAAAGGGCCGACTTATCGTTGATTCCAATCGCAAGCGCTAGAATGCTGTACTTCGAATTCTCTCCAGGGTATAGAGAACTGATCTCCACACCGTGAGCATCTCGATGAGTGATGAAATACTTGTCGATAGAAGCTCTCACTTGAGGAGAAAGGCTTGGGACGCTGGTTATCACCGTCACCAAAAACTCTGACACGAGCGAGCTAATGCGATGAGGCACTTTGCCATTGAATGCATTTGGATTCGAAATATAGTCGGGGAGTGCATACTCGACTAGTTTTGGCTCTCCCATCTTGATAGCAGCGGACACTAGTTTAGATACCTGTGAAGTCATTCTCGGCGGAATTGTACCAATTTGGTTCAATAGAGCGATCGCTAGCAATAGAAGGTTCTCTTTTAACGCGTCGTTGGTACTCCCATCAACGAGTATCGAAATATGGTGCATAAGCATATCGACATGGACCAGAATAGAGTTACCCACCAGCGAAATAAGCACAAGATTAACCTTGACAACTAAAATGTGAATCGTATCCACCACTGAAAGAAATACTGTCCTCGCCATGCGGTCTGCCACCGGGTTAGCGACACAGAACTTAGAGATTGACATAAGTCTATCACAAAGCTGTTCAAGCTGTCCTACTGGTAGCTTTACAGCTACTTTAACAGGCGTAGTCAGGAATTTATGAAGCAGCTGGAAAAGTACCTCGACCTTTTTCAACGCCAAAAGTGGCCCTTCTACATTGACTAGATTCAGAGTGGGAAGGTCCGGTGAACTGGTCTCCTCGCGCACAAATGAGCCTGCAAATCCGCTTACGGTTGCATGTATTTCACCAATACACTTGACAACGGCGATATTCCATTCTGATGCCTCTGATCCCTTGGCTGCTGCCATGTGCAGGTTGACATAACCTGTTAAGGCAGTTTCCAGGATATTTCTGGGAATCTGGGAACCGCTATATGCCTCTGAAATGGTATGCACCAAATGATCATGAAACTTGGCAGCATGTGGCCTGAAACTCGTAGACTGCTGGCTCAGAACTTGAGATAGAGCACTAAGCGCTACAGCGTGCGTTTCCGTCTTTGAGGATGAAGCCAACTGTAGTAGTGCCTTGACATAGCCGTTGATCCGCGGCGACGTCACGTCTCTTGTAAGTTCTGGCTTTGCAAATGTGCTGCTGAATAGCTGCTGAAGAGCCGAAATCACCGTCTGATGGATCACACTCGGCTGAGGGAGCTCTAGGATGTGGATCATTATAGTAGCCCAAGAAGCACCATGACTCTTGATGATGTCGGGAGATGCTGCCACTGCGATTTTGACAGCATGAGCGCCGAACCACCTACAAGGAACAGATTTGGAATTCAAAAGCCCAGATAGTCGAACCTTGAATTTGTGTAGAGTCTGCTCATTATTCGCTTCAAAAACACTACGAGAGCTCGCCAATACTCGTAGCAGATGAATCCCCGAATGAGCAATCACTTCTTCCTCATTGCCCGGTTGCAGAGCCGCCAAAAATAAATCCATTGCATCAAACTTCCGTTCCCTACAAGATTTTTTGCCAGCGAACTCTGTGATGCTAAAGATCCAGGAGAAAATATAATGATGATGCCCAGTTTAGTCCTGCAGGCCATCTCGATTTTTTTTCCACTTTATTATTTAACCCTATTACCGCGCTACGTAAAAGCCTAGGCTGCTCCAGCTTTTAACGTCAGCATTATCACCGAGAACAAATCGAAATATAGGAATCCCTTAGTAGAGGCCTGGAACTCGAATCCTGAAACTAGTGCGTAGAGGGAAGGAAAAGGGGGACCTACCATTATTCTTAAGAGTGTCTTATAGATTTTCAACATGGCTGGCAGCGCTCCCATTACGACCCGTACAATCTTTTTGTACATTCCGAACCTTATCGGATACTCGCGAGTAGTGTTCGCGTTAGCGTCGTTTTTCTTCATGAAATGGCACCCGAAATACTGTACCGTACTGTACTGCCTGTCGTGTATTTTGGACGCTCTCGATGGCGCTGCTGCTCGCAAGTACAACCAGACGTCGCAGTTCGGCGCAATCCTTGATATGGTCACCGACAGGTGCACCACCTCGTCACTTATCTGCTATCTGTGCGTGGCGTATCCTGACTGGGCCATTGTCTTTCAATTGCTGGTGAGTCTCGATTTGGCGTCTCACTACATGCACATGTACGCGGTGCTGATGACGAGCGGGTCTGGCTCGCACAAGAAAGTGGGAAACGAGAGCTGGGTGCTCAAACAGTACTACACCAACACGCGGGTACTGTTTCTGTTCTGTGCATTCAATGAGCTTTTTTTCCTGGGTCTCTACCTGATGAGCTTCCCGCTTAAGACCCCTCCCAATCTGGGCTACGTGTACGGAGTTCCGATGTCTTATGCCACTATCATTTGTATTATTACATTCCCGTTGTGGCTGGGCAAGCAGATCATCAACGTGATTCAAATGTACCGGGCGGCCATCATGCTGGCTGAGCGGGACGTGGAGCAGAAAATCAAAGAAGCAGCTGCCAAGCAGCACTAGAATCGTCAAATCTTCCCGCCCGTCAGCCATCAGCATTAGGCACCTTCGGAATTCAATATCAGCCATGTATACAGAGAATTGAACCACTCATCAATGCTCTACCTAAATGGCTTCTCTACGGAAATGCAAAAGGTACAACGGGGATAATATACAACACAAAAACCACTCAAACCGACTAAATATTCTCTTAATATATATTCCACGCATACTTGGTCAGTTCACTCTGGCGTCCATGTTGTAACAAGGTTGTGCGCTGGACGCTATCTTCATGCTCCACCCGCCCGGTCAAGGGCTTCTGTCAGAAACAGGGGCAGATACTGAAACTACGCAGAGCTTTCATCATTTACGTATAAAACGTGGAAGGTCATTGAAGAGATTGAAATGAAGGCATTATTTTTTATAACTGCTGGGCTAGGGGGCTCGCTGCGAGGTTGGACGGAGAGGAACAGCGGCGATATAAAACAAATCCAAAAAAAAATAAAGCAAATTGTAACGTGTTAGCAGCATTAACAAGAATAATAGTGATAATGAGAGAGCTAGTTTTGGGAATTCAGTTCAGAATTTAAGTAGTAACTCAAGATGCTTCGATAAATTGGTGGGTGTCTGCGAATATACGTATTCTGCTGTAGCTGGTGTACTGCACCCTACGGTATCCCGCGGCCGTTCCCGCTGATATGCCTAAATAAGAAAGTGGCTATGAGCCAGACTTGAGAACTCGACACCACAGCTGGAGACTCGTCACGAATTAATAGATTATGAGGGCTATAGCGTCCAAAAATGTGCTGGTGCAAGGGACATTGCAGCCAGCACTAATAAGTGTTGAAAACGGAGTGATCCAGCAAATTACCACTGGGGTGTACACAACCGGTTCAGACGTCGAAGATTTTGGTGATCTGGTCATTTTGCCAGGATTGGTGGACGCCCATGTCCACCTGAACGAACCTGGACGCACAGACTGGGAAGGATTCGAAACAGGGACGAAAGCAGCAGCCGCTGGCGGTGTCACAACTGTAATTGATATGCCATTGAATGCAATTCCCCCTACAACTACAGTCAACAATTTCAATCAGAAAATTTCTGCCGCAAAAAATCAGATTTGGACCGACGTTGGGTTCTGGGGAGGTGTGATTCCAGGCAACGAAGATCACCTGGTTCCTTTGATCAAGGCAGGTGTGCGGGGTTTCAAGTGCTTCTTGATTGACTCGGGGGTCCAGGAGTTTCCTGGGGTGTCGATGGATGACGTTGCGAAAGCGTTGGAAAAACTCGAGGGCCAAAGCACAATTTTGATGTTTCACGCTGAAATGGATGGTCCTGAGCATAATGTTGTTGATCCACTACCAGGTGCTAATGATTCGTTTGAGACATTCCTCGCTTCTCGCCCTGATTCGTTCGAGACGAAAGCGATCAGTGCTATCATTGAACAGGCAACGATGAGCAAAACGTCTGTCCCGTTGCACATCGTCCACCTGGCGTCTGCCAGGGCCTTGCCGTTGGTCCAAACTGCCCAAAAAGAAGGCTTAAATCTGTCTGCTGAAACTTGCTTCCACTACTTGTCGCTGACTGCCGAAGCGGTGCCAGATAAAGCAACAGTGTATAAATGCTGTCCGCCTATCCGCTCTCGTGCCAATCAAGATGAGCTGTGGGCTGCTTTGAAGTCGGGTGTTATTCGGACGGTTGTGTCTGACCATTCACCCTGTACCCCACACTTGAAGCTGCTGGAAGCTGGCGACTTCATGGGTGCGTGGGGTGGGATCTCGGGTGTGGGACTCGGCATGACTGTACTATGGACTGAAATCCAGTCCAAAAAGATGGATGTGACATTGGCTGATGTTTCTCAGTGGGTTTCGCTAAATACGGCCAAGCAAGTTGGTCTGGATAAACAAAAGGGGTCCATTGAGGTTGGCAAGGATGCCGACTTTTGTATTTTCGACCCCTGCGCAGAATGGACGGTAGACCAGAGTCTGCTCAGTTTCAAAAACAAAATTACACCGTATCACGGGAAACCAGTGGTCGGCCGAGTCGTCCAAACCATTCTTCGTGGAGACACCGTCTATTCGCTGGACGGCGGGTTTTCAGAATCTAGAGGAAGACTTTTGTTGTCGCCACGAGACGACCTCTAATGAACTGCACAACTGGTTGCGTGCTCTGTATATAAGTGAGTTAAGACCCCTAAAAGCATCTACAATTGGGCTAGATGGATAATATAATATATAGCGCTAGTCTATGCATTTTATGCCTTCTTGGCAAACAGCTCCTCAATGTCAGTAACAGCCTGGTTCAGAACCGACTGCTGGAACTTCTTCGTGTTGATTTCCTTCTCGATCTTGGAAATAACAGATTCGGCCAACTCCTTCTGCTCCCTCTGTCGGACCTGAGACTCGTATCGCACCCAAGAGTCCAAAACGGTCTTTGCCTCGTGAGCAATGTCAACCTTCTGCTTGAGCTCAAACGCCTTGGCCTCCAGCTCTACCGTGTCCTTAGACAGCGCAAACAGGTCTTTCGTAACCGAGGTCACATCCTTAAGCTGGTTGACGCTATCAATGCGGTCCTTCACGGCAACCACATGAGCAGATCGCGCCTTGTCCAAAACACCCTTGATGGATGCGATGTGTCCCTCAGCCCAGTCTTTGTAAGCAGGAGCAGCAGTCTTGGACATGACAAGCAGAAAAGCGCCAAACACCACGAGCAGAATAGTCTCAGCGTTAACGACGTACAGGCTGTTGGAAATCGCATAAATCGAAGCAGCGGTACCAGTAGCCAGAATGCCAGTCTTGGAAATCAACGATGTTCCTGGAAGAGCGTCAATTATCGCATTAGCTCGCGCCTTTGGGTCCTGAGTAGCGTATCGTCGCAAGCTAGCAGGTTAGAAAACAAGCAATTCCCATCATCCAATGACTTTACTTACGCAATGGCACCCATAGGGCTTGCCAATCGCACCAAAGGACGGCCGACTGAGTTAGCAAGACGTGTTCAGGCATTTTTCAAGGCATCATCGGACGGGCAACTGCTCAAGTCCAAATGCCGACTATTGGTCAACGCTGAGCCCACAATGACCAACTCCGAAGAATCAGACAAGCACGCAAATTATACTTACGCAGAGTTCTGGCAGCAGGTCGGAGACTCATTGGTTGTAGTTGTTGACGAAACTCCAGCGAAATGCTATAAGTTGCAAGTTTTGGCGAATGAGAATTGAAGAACGCTCAGGCCTGAAAATTACGCTAGTCCCCGATATATGCATTTGTGCTTCCATATCGCTGTATGAGGTCCAATTTATCAGCCGTGCGAGTCTTCATGATTTAAAATATAAAAATTCCAGTGCATGAGACTTCCGAAAAAAATATAATCCTTTGATCATGAAACGGACGGCACGCGAAGAGCACGCCGGAGCGACTGTGAAAAGGGCAAAGGTCGACGTTGATGCATTAGTGGATGGTATACTTGATTCGCCCAAGAGTTACAATGATATCGTGAAGTTGATTGAACTGCTAGGGGACTCCTCATTAGCAAATGATGCTGCCGCTGCTCTTGTTAAAGTGTTTGGTATGCTCGCTAAACGAGGCTCCATGAAAAAGGTCCAGGCGTCTTCTTCTGCTACTATAGTCGCTTCCTGGCTGAGGGATCGGTACTCTGAGTCTAAGCAGATACTGCTTCGCATTCTCGGAACATCAGCGAGCGAGACTTTAGTGCTCGGTGCTTTGGCAGTTCTCTTAAAGTACGTCAGCATTGAAAATAAGTACCTAAATGTGGGCGAATATCCTAAACAGTTGTATTCTGCTATTATCGGCGCCGTTTTAGTGGAAACAAAGCATGAATCAGTCGGTGAAGAATTCGTGTCTAGCTATCTTGCTCGATACAATGATTTGGCATATTATTTCTATCTAGAAACCCATAGTCTCATCGAAGACCTCACTGATGCAAAGAGCCGAAAGGTTCTGTCGAAAAAGATTGTTGCTTTATTGCAAGAATTAAGTGTGTCTTTTCCAACGGCTGATGGCGAGAACTTGACGTTCTACATCACGAGGTCCGATTCAGTGAAAGGCTCGTCAAAGAACGGATCGCCTTTGAAACTGTCCGGTCATAAGTTAGTATTCCAAAAGGCGTGGATATCGGCATTGCAGCTGCCGCAGACCTTGGACCAGTACAAGACCACTCTTAAAATATTGCATCAACACGTCATTCCCAACATGACCAAGCCACAGCTCCTTATGGATTTCTTGAGTGATTGTTACGATTCAGGCGGTGCTACTGCATTGCTTGCTCTCAACGGTTTGTTCGAACTCATTCAAAAGTATAACCTCGACTATCCGAACTTTTTTGAAAAGTTATACGCATTACTGGATAATGAGATTCTGCATACGAAGTATCGATCTAGATTTTTCCGCCTTCTTGATCTTTTCTTAACATCATCTCATTTACCCGTGGCTATTGTTGCATCTTTCATCAAGAAGTTGGCTCGGCTGGCCCTTTTCGCTCCGCCAGCTGCTATAGCAGCAGTTGTGCCGTTCATATATAACCAGCTGAAAAGGCATCCCAGCTGCATGGTGATGATCCACAATCCAGATGGCAAAGCAGCTGAGGATCCATTCAAGGAGGACGAAACGAATCCTCTGCTCACGGAGGCATTCCGTTCTTCCTTGTGGGAACTGGAAACACTGCAGAGCCACTATCATCCTAACATAGCGACACTGGCGAAAATCATGTCTCAACCGTTCCGCAAACCCCAGTATATGCTCGAGGATTTTTTGAATTTATCCTATGTAAGCTTATATGAGGCCGAGAAGAAAAGAAATATCAAAGTGGCGCCGGCGTTGGAATTTGATGATTTTGACAGTGTTTTCAGTGGTGACAATTGCTATTTAAAAGACTGGACTTTATGAACCATCTTGCTATCGGAGATCCCTAGTGTAGCTCCCTGGATAAGTCTATGAAGCATTATGTATTATAAATTAACTTAATCATTAAACATGCGAGACCATACATAAGTGCTGGTATTAGTTCCAGTGCTTAACAAATGAATATTTTATGAGCTTTAACGTGCTTCTCGAAAAAATCTGAGCGCACGCAAACTGTTTTCAAACGTCCAAACAGTCACAGCACTGGATGGTCCGCTTTTCAGCAATGCAACCAGGAATCCACGATAAAGTCCTCGAAAGCCTTCCTGGAGAACAATCTGCTTCCCGCATTTTATGAAATTCGTGGAATAGCTAGGAAGGCTAACATGCCTTTCGAATGCAGGTCCTTGTACTTGAAGGCGCTTTCTGATGACATCCAATGGAAAAACGCATCCTTTACTTACCACCCCGGCGATAAAACCCGCAGAAGCCTCTGGAGGAAAAATCGTCTCTATTCGACTATGTGAAAGTAGCATTCGAAGTTCCTGGTAGAGTGTAAAAAATATTGCAGTATTGGGAACAAGTGATACTAGCGATGGAGTCATTCCTCTGTAAAATCCTTTTATTCCTTCCAACTTTGCTATCTGAGCAACAGATTTCATAACTGACAACCTTTGTAAAGATGTATTAGCAGCAAACCTCGTGCGCAGTAGATCCAATGGATAGGTCACCAATGTCGCAGTAATTCCCGCAACTGAGCCAGCCACAAAAGACTTTGCAGTTTCTGGCATTTGGTGGAAGTCACGATTCAGAATTGTGGTGGTTGCTTTGTATGCTGTGAACTGAGCAGATCCGTAGAACAGATACATGAGCTCGGCCGGAACATTGCCTTTCCAAAAAACAGTAATCCCTTCATTCTTATAAAGTTCTGCTGCGGTTTTTGCCAATTTAAATCCAGAAATTGATAAAGGTTCTGATGTCACTTGCAGTTGCAATCGGATTTTGAGCACGTCTAGGGGAGATATCACAAACCTAGAAACAAGTCCTGCGATACCGCCACAGAATACCGATTCAAAGCGAGAGATCTCTGACGTAGAGCAGAGATGGTCCTCTGCTGCCATCAGCCCGAGGATTAACGAGATGTCCCACTATGCCAGCAAATGGATAAAAATTGATTCACTCTCATCTCCAACTTCGATAAATACCGACTGCATAGTGTACCCTAACCTTATAATGATAACGACCGATTAGGACAAAATCGAAATTTACCAACCTCAATTTACTTCGCGTAAGCAATTGGACAGCTTGTCCAGAATCATGACATGACTCAATACAACTCTTTTTTTCTGGTATGCATCGTTACTTACTACACGGATATTTATTCACTTCCAAGATTTATTACTATATAAGTTAAGCTAATCTTCCAATAAGGAACTGCACTTAAAGACGCTTTGCAAATTCGATGATTGCTGATGCGATCTCATCGACACGTTCCTCAAGTGCGAAATGCCCAGAATTCATCGGCTTTGAGACTACATTCTTTGAATCTCTTTTGTAGGCTTCTGCTCCTGCTACCTGAAAGATGTAGTCATTGGTTCCCCAAGTCAAAAGAATTGGCACCTTAGAGGTCCTGAAATATTCCTGGAATTTTGGATAAAGCGTAACGTTATGTTGGTAATCATAAAACAACTCGATCTGAATGCCCACTCTGCCTGGTTTAGTTAAAAAGTACTCGTCAAGGGCTGCTCCAGATGGATCAACTACACCGGGATCTTCAAATCCAATTCTGTATTGGTCAACGATGTTAGCAGGATTTTTAACGAAGGATGTCAATTCCTTTATAAAGTTGGGATCATCTTTTTCCGTTTTCCAGTACTCTTTGATTGGGCCCCAGAACCCCTCTGCAAGTCCTTCAACATAGGCGTTTCCGTTCTGAGACACAATCCATGTAATCTGGCTTGGCTTCCTAAGGGCCAATCGCAGGCCCACCGGAGCACCATAATCGAAGATGTAAATCGAAAACTTGTCCAGCTTTAGGGAATCAACGAAGCTTTCGACAGTGTTTGTCAGATTCTCAAAAGTGAACTTGTAGTTTGAGGGGTAAGACGTAAACCCAAATCCGGGCAGGTCTGGTGCGATGATATGGAAGTGAGGAGAAAGCAACGGAATCAGATGCCTGAACATGTTCGAAGAACTTGGGTACCCATGCAATAGCAGAAAGGTAGGCTTGTCCTTCTCTCCTGCCTCCCTATACCAGATGTTCACTCCATCGTTGAGTGTCAAGGAATGATACGACGGTGCTGAACTACTCATGTCTGCTTCAAATTGATCTTTATTATTTCTTAACATAAAAACACAAGTCCTGATTGTCATACTTATATACCATTTGCTATTGGTAATGAAATTGCTGCAGTTTTTCTAACCGTCGGATTACGTGGAGTTCTCCGCGGGTTTCCCAAAGAGTCAAAGTCCGGGGTAACAGATCCCGCGGCTTTGTATAAGCATGCGATACTTGAGAGTTCACGCATTAGTAACAATAGTAGTAATCTGAGATTCGACCGTTGGAGTAATATGAAGCGACAATTCGCTGCAGACTTTGTTGCGGAACTAAAATCAAATTTACAAGTCGCCGTTGAATAGAGTTGTGACCTGCATGGCGACAAGCATCGAATTGAGCTTTTTCTCTAGCTTTTCATATCTCTGTGTGGTACATCACTATGAATAATATAAATTCGCTGCAAATTCCACAACTCTCTCTCTCTCTCCCTCCCTCCATTTTGACATTCATGCGCTTTTCGTAGCTCTTCGCGTAATCCTCTCGCAAACAATCAGCGAACTTTGTAGCCACACGTTAGGTGAAAAATTCCTGGAGAGAATTTTAGATCAACGCAAGGCCGAGCATCGCGAAATACCCATGGCTCACTTCCACATGTATTGTGTCTACTTGATATCACTACAATCAAGCAACTGATTTGTTGTTTTTTTTGTCGGCAATTTCTACGGAAAATGGCTTACGCCTGGTGAGGTGAATTATTCGAACTTCACGCGGCTTGCGGATTTTTATCGTTAACACATTTAGGGATATGGCAGCAGATTCGGCGAAGATCACAACTGGTGTTCTTCCAACGGTTGATGGATCCGCAGAATGGCAACTAAATAGAACAAAGGTGATCTGCTCTGTGTCAGGACCCATGGAGGTAAAAGCACGCGACGAAATCCCCAACGCTGCAACACTAGAGCTAGTGGTTCGTCCTCCATCTGGGCTTGCAAATACTCGGGAAACGCTTATAGAGGATCGCCTGTATTGTGCCTTGTCATCTATAGTCTTGAGGCATATACATCCTAGATCGTTGATTCAGATTGTTGTCCAGGTTTTGGAGCGAGGTGAGCACGTCAAGTATACCTGCTTAGAGATTGCTGCAGCGATTAATTCAGCCAGTATGGGCCTTATGGATGCCGGTGTGCCATTACAATCTATAGTAGTGGCCTGCAGTGCTGCAGTTGTTAACGGAGAACTACTATTAGAGCCTGATTTCGAACAGATCAATGCGAGCTCTTCGACTCACGTTGTTGCATATGAAATTGTGTTTGGCAAGATCAGTAGGCTGCTATTGTGCGAAAGCTCTGGACTGTTCTCTGAAGATGAGCTGTTTAACGCTCTGGACGAGGCTGTTTTGGGTTGTGAAAAGCTGTACCACCAGATCCGAAATTCAGTACAAGATAAAGTATCCCGCGATTTCATCTGGAAAGCATAGGTGCAATATTTATTATCATTCGCATGTAATATATTAGTAGGATGACACTATATAACATAGTAGTAGAAGAAGCACGTAGTCTACTCTAGCTTGAGCTTCTCAAACTGGTCAATAGTGGATTGGAGACCTGAGATGTCAGCCTTGTATTGCTCCAGTTTCTCCAAGTTTACTTCCTGGATTTCCTTTCTGACCTTGACCTCGTAATCCTTGACGGACATTGATTTTGCTAACTGCACCTTGGCCTTCTCCGTCTTGTCAATCTTTTGCTTTGCCTTTTCGATTTCAGCATCAAAATCGATGTGACCCTTAACAATGAGGTAGACACTGCAGTCAGGTGAAACGACCGAGACAACCGACCCAGCAGGCGTCAGAGCTTCGCTCGAAAACTCGAGCTTGTCTGCAGCCTTAACAAGCGACAGTATACTTGATTCCTGCTCAGTGACAATCTTGTAAGTCATTTCATCGGTTGCCTGAATGACGATGGCAGCATTCTTCAGGATCTTATACTGACTGGACAGAGATCGAGCAGCCTTGACAACTTCCAAGATGAGGTTATAGGCAGCCTCTGACTTCGCATCAAAAGCATCAATTTCAGGATATGAAGCAACCACAATCGAAGGCGTTTCGTCACCAGGACGACGAGGGATTCGCTGCCAGAGCTCCTCCGTGAGATATGGCATGAAAGGATGGATCAACTCCAAAGCACTGGTCAAGCAAGTGTACAAAGTATCCTGTGCGGATCTCTTCTCCTCAGCTGTGCCCTCCAAAATCAACGACTTCGAGTTCTCAATATACACGTCACACAGCTCATAAAGCCAGAAGTTATAGATGGCATTGGTGGACGTCAAGAAATCGCGGTTGTCGAGAGCATCGCTGGACGTCTTGCAGGCGACAGAAAGCTTGTGAAGAATCCACTTCTCAACGAGGCTTTCCTTTCCTGTCGGGGTCGCAGACTGGCGGGGAGCAAAGTCGTCGCCTAGTCGCATGAGAGCAAACTTTGTTGCCTGATAGATCTTGTTACAGAACTTTCGGTAACCCTCGACACGATAGATATCTAAATTGATATCTCGGCCTCCAGTAGTGTATGCACAGAGAGCAAATCGAAGAGCATCGGTTCCACATTCAGGAATACCATTAGGGAAGCTGATCTGCTGGCCCTGCTTGGCCTTCTCCACCTCTCGCGGATCAAGGTTACCTACCAACAGCTTGTCATGGAGGCCCTGAAGAGGAATACCAGTTATGACATCAAGCGGGTCAATAACATTTCCCAAGCTTTTCGACATTTTTCGCCCCTGGGCATCTCGGACCAGCGAGTGACAGAACACCTCCTTGAAAGGAATCTCTCCTCCAGTCAACTTCATACCAAGCATGATCATACGGACAACCCAGAAGAAAAGAATATCCCAGCCTGTTTCTAAGAGAGACATTGGATGAAACATATCAAAATCGGCATTCTTCTCTGGCCATCCAATTGTAGTTAGCGGCCAAAGACCAGACGAAAACCAAGTGTCGAGTACATCCTCGTCCTGCTCCAACGTGAACTTCCTTGTGGGGTATTTGGCCCGTGCCTTCTCTTCGGCCTCTTCAAGAGTTCTCCCGGCAACCCAGTTGTTTTGGGCCGATCTGTTCTGAGATGCCTCATCGCCATCCTCCAGATTGATAAAGTAAGCAGGGCATCGATGTCCCCACCACAACTGTCGAGAAATACACCAGTCCTGAATATTGTTGAGCCAGTGAAAGAATTCGTTTTCCGAAGATTTCGGAACAATGCTGATTCTGCCATCCTTCACTGCCTTGATGGACTCGATGGCCTGCTCCTTCTGGGAAACCCACCACTGAGGTTTCATCAACGGTTCAATAACATCTCCCGACTTTGAACAAGTAGGAATTGTCATTGGGTTGTCATGCTGACCTATCAACAAACTCTTCTCTTGGAGCTTCTCAATAACGATGGATCGAGCATCGAAGCGCTTGACGCCTTGGAACTCGCCAGCGTTCTCATTGAGGGTACCGTCATCGTTAAGGATATTTATAAACTCAAGATTATGGCGCTTTCCAGTCTGGTAATCGTTAGGATCGTGCGCCGGGGTGATCTTGACTGCACCGGTTCCGAACTCCATGTCGACAGCAACGTCATCAGTGATGATGGGAATGCGACGCTTCAGAAATGGATGAATGACAAACTTGCCATGCAAATGGGCATAGCGAGGATCCTTAGGATGCACCGCAATAGCAGTATCACCAAACATCGTTTCGGGTCGCGTAGTGGCGACGACAAGTTTCTCGTCAGAATCTTCAACTGGATATGCAAAGGAGGTAATGACTCCAAACTCTACAGGCTTGTCGTAACCGGGTACGTTAAGAAGAGTCTTTGCTTGGATCTCCTTGTTATCGACTTCGAGATTCGACAGAGTGGTGTTGAGAGCAACACACCAATTGACCAACCTGTTGTCTCGGTAGATGGTGCCATCGTCAAAGAGCCGGACAAACGCTTCGACAACCGCCTTGTACCTGGGCTCGTCCATAGTAAACGCCTCTCGCGACCAGTCGTACGACGCTCCGAGTCTTTCAAGCTGTTTGCGGATACGCTCATGGTACTCTTCCTTCCACTCCCACACAATCTCAGTGAACTTCTCACGGCCAAGATCGTGTCGCGTGATCTTGTTTCTGTTCCAGAGCATTTTTTCCACAACCGACTGGGTCGAGATACCAGCGTGGTCAAAGCCAGGAATGAATAGAGTCGTCTTTCCCTTCATTCTGTAAAATCGGATCAAAGCATCCTGAATGGCAATGGTCAGAGCATGTCCAATATGCAGGGCACCAGTAACATTTGGAGGAGGAGCAGGGATGACAAACTTGCCAGCCGGCAATGGGCTGCCATCAGGAGAGTACTTGGCCTCGAAGTATCCCTGCTTTTTCCACCATTCGTACCAGGACGATTCGACAGTGGCAGGATTGTATGCCTTCAGAGCAGGATCATCGAGGCTAACCAGAATCTTCTTTTCACCTGGCACGGTGTTGTCGACAAACGCTGGGGCAGGTGCAGCCGCCTCTTTGGCAGGCTTTTTCTGGGCTTTGGACTCTGAGCCTGCTTTGTCGGCATCATCTTTCTTCTTTGCCTCTTTTGCCTGGAATTTGGCCAGTTTCTCAGCCTTCTTGCGCTCCTTTTCCAGCTCTTTGGCAGTCTTCTGTCGAGGCTGATCAGCCCCGGAAGTAGCAGCGTCAGACATCGTTCTAATTGCCTGTATACGTCGCGAGATCAATGATTGTGACAGCACACAGGGCCTTATCCAACACCTGATAGGAAGTCTAGCAAACAGCGTGGTGAACGGAGGTTAAAGCTCTTGTTGACGGCTGAAATTTTCGCCCGTTTCGATTTTCGCGCCGCTGGGTGTTAAGGGCATATAAATATATATTATATCAATGAGTCAGGACGGGGAGATGAGATCGTTTGAATAAGGCCAGTGCCGTGCGAAACAATGAGTCACTGGGTCTTTTTCCAGTGTAGTTAGGCTGTGCCTGAAATGGCGTAGCAAATTTGATAATATTTTTGTTTCAACGATAATAAAATACATGCTGCCCCTTATTATGGTGGGGTGTTCTAGAGGTAGTTTATTTACTGTTACAGCCGTTAGCGAAGTCAAGCATACGGCAATAGCACAAATCACTATTAGGATAACAGATTCATGTCAATTGCTGTGATCAAAATGTAAGTGCAATGAGCGAAGAAAGAAATAGGAATTGGATGAGATATAGCTTGCACACGTATTTAATTATTTACGAAATTTGCGGACGTACAGAGCTGCTCAATTCAAGTCTTGAATGCTGGCGTCGTTAACCCTACTTAAAAGGCTGGTGCATTTTGCGTTTGTCTTCTTACACTAGAGTACGTTGCCGGGTGTCAGTTGATCCACGGCAAAGTACACTGAAAACCAGGCTTTTTGACTGCCCATCTCGCAGTCACAGTGAGCAGCCTCTCTAACCTGGGAGAGTGACAGACAAGGTTCGCAATTGTGATATTGGACTATCCTGATATCATGGCGACTTTTGCCTTATATGTAGACATCTTTAGTAGCCTTTTCAGGGCATAGATAAAAAAATAATATAGAAATGAGATTTTTTTTAGCCGCGCTTGACCGATTTCTTGATTTTTATCTGATTTATCTGACTTTTATGCCTTTTATATGGGCATCAGCATCTAGGAACTTATTATTGGCATCTTTAATAACAGCTCGTGTAATCAGACCGCTAGTGATTCGTAATATGAGTGAAATTGCAGTCCAGGCCAAAAAGGTGCATGAGAGGTCGCCAGACCCAGCTCCTCGACAGCAGTCAAAACGGCAGAAGATGAAGAAAGCAAAGGCTGTTTCTAATGATCCCGAGTCCACAGAAGGAGTCTTGATCAATGACATTAAAGATCTGCTCTCAGCAAAGGGGATCAAGGAAGATGATACATACAACGATATGAATTTGTTCTATAAGCGGCCGAGGGGAGAGCCACATCCTGAACACAAGATTGTTGAAACCACTATCGAAGCATTGTCATCAGCTGGCGACGGAATTGGTATAGTGAATGATAGTGATATGGGCACACGCGTATTAGTTGTGCCATATACTGTTACTGGGGATGTTGTAAGCACCAAAATCTACCGGACGAACAAGCACTATTTTGAAACAGAGCTGCAGAGAGTAATAAAGCCTTCAGAAAAGCGCAATGATGAGCTGGTCAAATGCAGGTATTTCACCAAATGCTCGGGATGCCAATATCAGATGCTCAGCTATGAGGATCAGTTGGAGATCAAGCGCCAGGTGATCGTTCGAGCTTATGAGCACTACGCGCCCGATATTGGTCCAGAGGTGCCAGCCATACTTCAAACAGTGGGATCGCCTTCTGAATACCATTACAGAACAAAGCTAACTCCACACTTTGATGTTCCACGGCAAGGATTCAAAGATACTGATAGCGCTCCGCCTATAGGATTTGGAATGAAAGGTAGGCGTTCAGTGCTTGACATTGAGGAGTGCGTGATAGGTACTCGAGTGCTGCAAGATGGCCTCGACAAAGAAAGGGCTCGAGTTCGGTCGTCTTTCACGTCATTCAAAAGAGGTGCGACACTTTTGCTGCGAGAAACTGCCACCTCGAGAGACACGAAAGAGTGCACAACTTCTACGAAGGACATTGTGAATGAATACGTCGGAGAATACGAGTTTCAGTTTCCATCCTCGTCGTTTTTTCAAAACAATAATTCCATTCTACCTGCAGTCACTTCATATGTACGAGAAAACATCCTTCTCGATTCCAAACCTCCCAAGTATCTGGTTGACACTTATTGTGGGAGTGGTTTGTTCGGGATAACATGTTCCAAAGCGGTGGAACAGGTTATTGGGGTTGAAATTTCCAAGGACAGTGTTGATTACGCCAGAAAAAATGCTGAGCGCAATAACCTGAAAAATGCCACTTTCACAGTTGGCAAGGCAGAAAAGATTTTCGAAACCGTCGCACAATCACCTGCCAACACTAGCATCATCATTGATCCGCCAAGGAAAGGGTGCGACAGGCCTTTTTTGGACCAGCTTCTCGCGTTCCGGCCCGCAAAGGTGGTGTACGTCTCTTGCAATGTGCACACTCAGGCAAGAGATATTCAGTATCTGCTGACTGCTGATCAGAATTCTGATTCGCGATATGCCATCGAATCTGTCAGAGGGTTTGACTTTTTCCCACAAACGCATCACGTTGAAAGCGTGGCAGTTTTGTTACTGAAGCATTTGTAATCTACGTTCTTGTTTTTTTTTGTACATATCAATGCGATCTTTCAGATTAAATAATAAACATACGTCGTTATATATATATTTATTTACAGGGAAGCACCGCTAAGCCAAAGATCGCCCGTAGTGTTATTAATGCTCGCGGAGCCACCGTTCACTTCATCGTTATCATGGTAACCATTATTACTATTATCATCCTCGTCAAACATTGCGATATCAAATGCGTCTAGAAGGACTATAGGCTCATCATATAGTGCTCTATCGATCGTGACACCCTCTTCAAAAGGTCTTCCCACAATCTCCTTCCAAATATGAGCAAAAGAGCTACGCAAACTCTTGATTCCTTTTAAAAACCCCATATCGGCCATATCGGGGTGTTTGAGAGGCGCGCTCAACGACTCCTGGGGAGGACGGTCTTCTGCAGTAATACATTGCGCAAAATCTATTATGCGAACTTTGATAGATGCATCGCTGTCAGAATCATACATCAGCAGCAGACTTGAGCCATATAGCCGGTACCCTTCAAGCTTGTCGACGATACTGTACAGATCATCCAAACTGGCAATGACGTCGGGAATATGTCTGAGAATCGAGTAGGTGTCGCGGCCATTGTATAGAAACCTTTTCAAACATGCTCTGAACTGGGACCCAGCCTTTACAGACCGCCCGAAATACTTGTCTTGATACAAGTATCTTTCACGTTTGACATCCCACACCTGCATGCCACAGATTCGCACGCCAAGTTGTGCGCTTGTCGTTTCCTGGCACTTTCTCGTCTGGGACAGCTGCTTCTCAACCGACGCGTCAATCCCATACTGTCTCGTCCCCATTTTGAGGTCTATCACACAAGGATGCTTCATTCCCTGCGTAAGGTCCTCCAAGAGAATAAACATCTCAGTCTTTGTGAAGGACTTTGGATTCGACTGACTCGGCGATAGTGCTGAATTCCCTGAATGCGAATCATTGAGAGATGACAGAGACGACTGCTGATTATCATCATCCATCGCGAAAACAGCCTCGTCTTCCTTGGCCTCTTGGAGAGGCGAATCTTGGGGCGATAGCAGCACGCTGTGGTCGTCGCTGGCGTCGAGGTCAACAGCAAAGCTCTGAGACGTCATAAACTGGTGATGAACTGAGTGAGAGTCCACAGACTCGCTATGCAGCTCCTGGTTGATAGGACTTGTCTGGTGGTGAAGGAATGTAGTGGACACTGACCGTGACAACCCAGTGGACATCGAAAACCGTGTAGGCCGCTGTCGAGGCGACTGCACTGTGCGAGAATTCAGCATTGGACGCGGAGCAAACGCTTCCCCAATGATATCCTCGCCAAACTTTCGGTTACGCGTGCTAGTGCCTCCCAGCGATACAGCAGGAGATAGTGTCCGTTCGTACAAGGTCCCCAACGAGCCAGGTAGAGACTCTGCGATCCGCACACTGTTGTTATCAGAGGGACTCGCCGAGTAGTGCTGTAACAGCGAGTGAGGCATGATGTGGATGTTGTCGTCGACGAGTACCTCGGCCATTGCAGGGCCAAGGCTGTCGGCCAACTTCGACATATTTTTGGACTCACAGTCATGAACAGGGCCAGTATGGCGGACGTTGAGTACCCCAATGTACCTGGGCATGAACCGAAGCAAGTCCTCGTGGCGGAACTCGATTCCTTCGTACCACATGTGCTCACGGTTCAACAAGACTTTGCACACTGCGCGGTGAGAAAACCTGAAGATAGCGGTGTGGCCACCCACTCTGTGTTTGAAAGGAGTCAGCTCGACAGACAGTGGATACTGGTGAGCCAGTGGCATATCGCCAGTTGAATCAGCCACTGATACACTCTGCAACTTGGGTGTCGACGGTGCCACACTGGACGGGTCTTCAGCACTCGTACCATGCTTTTGGGGCCGAGTATGTGGATAGTAAGTTGCTGAGGAGGCAACTATCTTCTGGCGAGGTTTAGAACTGTGCCTGTTGCCGGTGTTTTTGCTGCTGCTGCTGCTGTTGCTGCTGCTGTTGCTGCTGCTGTTGTTGTTGTGGTTGCCAATGTCGCTTTTGCTGACGGCGATATTGCTGATGCTGTTGACGTCGATACTGTCGACGTCGATGCTATTGATGTTGATGTTGTCGAGGCGGGCGTTGTTGAGGTCGATGTTGTCGACGCTGATGCTGTCGACGTCGTTCAGGTCATTGAGGTTGTTGACGTCGTTGTCACGCGAAATCGGGATGCGCAGCAAGTTGATGTCGAGTTCTTCAGTCGACACGGGAATGTCGTGCTGCCCCAGAATGGTCATAGGTGCCGAAGCGACCGCCGGCACAGCACTGGAACCTCTGGCATCCTTGTCAAGCACATCCGGAGAAGACTCGGCACGGGAGGCCAGAAGCGACGGACGGAGCTGCGGATGAAGCGACTGATGCTTTTCATGACGAGGCTGCAATGGCGTGTGTGCAACCTTGGTGATGTTGGACAGCAGGCGGCGGTCTACTGGGTTGGCACTGGCATCTTCAGACAGGATCTGGTGGAATCTCGCATTGTCCTGGCTGGCAGCTGCTGCTGCGTCTCGATCTTGGGACCGGAACAATCCCAGGGACTTGGACGCTTTACGAGAGCGAGTCGACGGCTCATCAGGAGATAGCAGCGATGACGATGAGTCGGACGACGGCGAGGTCGAGCTCTGTGAAGCACGAGCGTTGGGAGCCAACTGGCCCCCTGACGCTGGCTGCTCCATGTACGGTTGTTTCCACTTGACAGTCAGTTGGGTGCTGGGGACTTTCTGGTGGCTGTCGTGAACGGTCGATGCGGTCGCCGAGGACTGGCGGTGGCTGTGCGGACGGCTGGATGATGAAGAGCTCGGCGACCTGGTAGGGAGCGCATGCCTGATAGTGGAAGCAATGAGCGAGTCCAGAGGAGAGCGAGCCAACGAAGCCAGCGACGTCAGATACGGCAGCTCGTCCGAGCCGTCGATACCACGCAGTGGAGAAGGCGGGGTCGGCAGCTGCGATACGAATGGGCGCAGCAGCGGACTGACGATGGCCTTGTTGTGATCTTTGGAGGCCACTAGAGGAGGAGACGGCAACTTGTAGCTCACAGTGGTCTGAACAGCAAGGGTGTGACTGCAACAGTTAGCTGACTATTTAACAAAACAAGCCAGCTGCAAATGGACGAAAAGCTCAAGAGTGGATCAAACACTACAAGAGGCTGGCAAAAATTGTTCTCGGTGTACTCACCTTAATGGCCCAGTGTTATCAGTAGACTTCGTAGATGGCAGCTGCTGGCGGTTATAAGCACCTGCGCTGTGGTTGCCCGGGCGACGGGGCGGACTGGACATGAGGCTGCTAGTAAGAGGCGGCTGATAGTGGCATCCGCTGCAGGTGCTGCGATCTGGATTCGCTGGCAACCGTCTGGGAACCGTCTGGGAGCTTCTGACAACCGTTTAGGGACCGTCTGAAGCACCAGTGGCTGGGTATCGACCGTCCCTGAACAGTGTAGGTGCAGCGGCACAGATGTTCCCGAGGAGCAGGCTTGTTGTCGAGAGTGTTATGCGAGCAGATTGGACGACAAAAGCGACGCTGTTTACAAGGCAGCCAGGGCAAGCGAAGCACCACAGTATATATAGGGCCGAGACGGTGCCCCGCCAGATCATCACCAAAACAAAGACCGCCGGCAGCTCCATGCCACGGATAAGCGAATACATCATAGTGCGGGAGCCATCGCAACGTGCCCGAACAACGTGGGAGCACCATTTCAACGTGCGTTGACTGCGGCGGTCTACTGGCAGATCTGCAGCAGGCCTGCATAGTCCCCGCCGATCGGTGCGGCCCGTGGCGCGGACGATTGGTATGTATGGTGCATCGCCAGCCGTTGGCATCGCCGATCGGTGCTGCGCAACAGAGAATGCGCAACGAAGTTTGCGCCTCCGGATTGTTCTGACGCCGTTTTGGTGGGCTCCCCGGGGACATTTTTGGTGGGCGCGTGTCAACGCAGACTGTCGACAACTGCTCGGCACGGCTGTGCGATGCATCGCATCGCTGCTGCCCTGCACATCCAGCACATCATTCGCTGCGACCAAAGGATTGTCTGATTGGAGTTATGATATTTGTTCATGACATGTCTCTGATTGGCTGTTTCTGCTATTACTTCGCGTGACAGCTGTCTAGTAACCTTAGCACCTGCTTTCACCTGTCAGATTTGCTCTGACATGACAATTCTTGCTAGCTCTCGGACGAGGACGCAGGGCCGGCTAGGGTTGGGTCACCCCCTGACTGCTCCAACCGGATTCTAGTAGGGCTGCGCCCTGACAAGTCGCAGTCACGGTGCGGCTGAGGGGCAGCCACTGATGCACCGACTCTGAAATTCACCAGCGTCTTTTCACAACTATCACTAAACATGGAGAACGACAAGGGTGTTCTGGTACGTGAAAACCCGACGTGATGGCCCCCCAGTGCTAACAGCAGGTTGAGCTTTACGTTCCACGAAAGTGCTCTGCCACTAACCGAATCATCAAGGCCAAGGACCACGCCTCTGTCCAGATCAACGTTGCCAACGTTGACGAGAACGGACGGGCCATTGCTGGCAGCAACACCACCTATGCACTGAGCGGTTTCGTGCGAGGCCGAGGCGAGGCTGACGACTCGCTCAACCGACTGGCCCAGCAGGACGGTCTCCTCAAGAACGTGTGGTCTGGCACCCGATAGATGCGGTGTTCTTGACGGCATAAAAGTTGTAATTATTTCTGCACACGAATAAAGGCTCATGTACTCTACGGCGACGAGAACTCGTATACGGAAATATAATTCATGAATATTGACTCGTGAAAAGTAATGACTGATCTAGTGATGCAGTGGGGTCGTGATAGTGACTGGTGAAGCAGTGGGTCGTGATAGTGAAGCAGTGAGTCGGGAATGTGGTACGTTTGTGAGCCAGATAGCTGTGACGAGTGAAATGATACGTTGCACTGGAGTTATACAATGTGAACAGCTCATATTCATAAGACATGCACTTGTTTCACATCATGAGCATCCGCTGATTTCAGATGTGGCTGTAAAAGCCGCTGAACCCCAGCTGGTGCGCAAACGCCTGCCACGACGGCTCCTGGCTGTTCTGTAGATTCGTGATGAGCTTGCCTATCATGGCAGACGCTGTTTCCTCGCTTGAATCCGCTTCGTCACTGACGGCCATCGCCAGCAGCGTGCTGATGGTCAAGTTGATCTGTTCGTAGTCGCTACTGTCAGCAAAAAACGCCAGCCGGCATATCGTAGAAGTGGTAGTGTCAAACATGCCCACCAGACCATGCAAAAACACCTCGTCACCATCCACAAATCTGTACAGTTTCGCCCACTCGCTTTCAATCACCGACTCGACGTGCCACGCCAAACAATGCACAAAATGGCGGAGATGAAGTCGACCTGAACCCTCCACACTCTGAGTGGCCCGCATCACCAGAACCATGCGATGGAATATCCGTAAGCATCTGTGTACAACTGTTTCGTTAATTACCAGTGTCAAAGGCTTTGGGACTTTGTAGACAATCCGTAGACTGTCTGTGCGATTTATAGCAGAAGCGCTTGCTGCGTCGACCCATGAAAAGCCCATCATGTCTGCCGCCTCGGTGCTGTCGACTCCTATGATCCGCGACACAATGGCTCCAATATCTGTCATGCTAGGCGCGATTGAAGCTGCAGTCATGTCCCATGCAGTCCCGCAAGACAGAGCCTGCTTCAGGTGCACATTGAGGAGGCCATTCTCGAGGAAAAACACTTGGCGGATCAGATTCGCGTGGCGCATGACGTCGAGCTTGCCAACGAATATTTCCATCACCATCCGATTCGCAATGTCCCATTGGCATGTAATGACGTCCGAAAAACTCAGTCTGGGAACGAGATCAATAGGTATAGTTGCGGTGTGGTCATGGTTGTGACCATGTAGGATGATGTCGACAGTGCTCTCCACGTCTCCGACACAACCATTCTGCTCCGCTCTCTGCTCAGCTCTCTGCCCCACTCCAAGCAAATCCACAGAATCGAAAAAGTCTCGGTGCGCACGGTTATCCGATAACGACAATCCGTCAAACGCCGCCACAGCATCTTCCGTGCCGTCGTCGTCATCGTCGTCGCCCTTCAAACCAAAAGAAAACTTCCATTTCAGCCTTTGAGTCCTCATGCGGTGTAGCCTTTCATGCAATTCGTTGGAGCCAAATCTGCTGACAACCAGAAAACAGTTGAGGGACTCGAGACACATTTGCGCCAATTGGTGGTGAAAAAAAGTCGGAACAAGCGTTGAATCAACTTCTAGGAGGTCGGTCTCTTCGTCATTCTTTAAAAACAATATGCCAGCTCTGGATATATCCAAAGTTGACCGCCAGAATATGTCTTTGCGACCAATGCCAATGATCTTTTCAAGTTCGCGAAGCCACGGAACGGACGCCCGCAGTAGGATCAGCTTGATCAGTTCGTAAAGATCATCGTCTGAGGCCTCAAACAATTGCACCCGGTGGTAGATGGCGTTTAACAGCTGGCAAGAATCAGGCAATTTGTTGAGCTTAGGTGCGAGGTTCACATCAGCGCATCCTAGAAGCGTAGCTAGCACAAGAACCAGCTTGGCCGTCTTTTGGAGCGCGTTATACAACTCGACGAAATTAGAAATATCCTTGATCACGTCCGACAGATAGGTATCGACTCGGTCGGCAATGCGGGAAATGCAGTTGGCGAACGCAATCAGCACTCCTCCGGCATTCATGCCAGGATCTGATATCACCCCAGTTGTATACCTCAGTCTTCTGAGTCTGGACCCGCTCGCCATGATGAATTTCACCAGTCCATGAAACGCATCGTCAGAACATCCCATGACACGGTACCGGCCCGTTGGGGCAAAGCACATGCGACGCTGCTCGAACTTAAACATCGGCGAATCCCTGCCAATTGCCACGTAAAATAGGCACTTGAGCGCGTGGTCATCATCAACTACTGTTGAATCGCTGACTGCAGAAACCACTCTATCGACTTCTGCACGCGGTCGTTCGTAGAACAGCTTCGTGAGCATCTTTGAGTTTGTTTCTCGTGGGACGTGTGTCGCGTTGAACGAATCCCAACTGAGGTATTCTGAAGATCCGTTATCCTGTGGAAGCCGAGCACTATCAGAAACGGCTTCACCACCACCTTTCAAATCATCTGTGTCCTTGTCAAGCTCTATGCTTCCCTCGCTTTCTGACTGATCACCCTCTGTGCTCTCACTCAAGCTATTCAGCAGATAGGGATCATCAAACAGACGCGTATGCCCATCGTCATTGTATATCGCGTCAATCGCGTCAACGTCCTTATCAAAAGCCTGGAATATTAAAGACTTTTCAAGCACTGCTCCATTGATAGCAGCATCGAATTTCGGCAGATCAAAAAACGAGCCCATCACATCTTCCAGATTCAGGTCGCGAAGTGCGGCACACCGAAATCTGGGTTTTTACCAGCACAGTCAGCGGCATCTTCGTCGTAGTCTGAACAGGTTGAAGTACTGATATAATTAAGTCTTAATGCTTGTTTCTTATTTATTGTTCTATCTGTAGCTTTTGTGAGCAATTGCGATCAATTCTTATCCTGGCATCACAATTGTGGCTCTGATCCATCATTTTCAGCCTTACCCGCAACTCACAGACGTGACAGTTCCTCACAAGAATTGACTTTGCTGTTCTCGATTTGAGAGCAATACTGTAGTAGTTTCTCGGAAACAACAATGAATTGTTTCCATATCGTTTTAGTGCTGATATTTATCGATACTATCACTTTAGAGTACGCTTCGCCTCTATGTACACTATATCACTTACACAGTTAAGCCACAATTAAGTTACTGTCTCCTGAACGTCAGCAGCCATTGCAATCAACCAGACATCACAACTACAATTGAACAGATGTTTTCAATTTTTTTTTTATTTTTTTGAGATTTTATGTTATTTTACAAACTTGTACAGTAAGCGACTAGTCAAGGGGCACCCATTGACAACCGATGAGCCGAAATTGAACTGATCGATTGACAACAGATGCGCCTTGCTAAGAACCAGCAAGCCTAGTTGCTTATTTGCTGCTGTTAGAAACCATTCATCCAATCACATATGCAACTACTCACCTTCTGGCTCTGACCTTCCGCCGCTTCCTCTTCAATCGTCTGACTCTCTTCTTTCTCCACTTGGCTCTCATGGTGAATGAATGGATGGAAAGAAAGAAACAGCGGTTGCTCCAGACTTTAAGTACGACCCGCGAATATCCCAGAATGGCAACGGCACTGTGTGGGTCATGCCTGTTTAGGCACGGCGTGTGACTGCTCTCGCTTGGATACTCACGTGACCATCATACCGCACCCGATATGCTCTATAAAGTGCTAACTCCATGGAGTTAAGCAAAAAATGCGGGGAAGTTGGCAATGGCAACACACAGTCCTATCTTTGTATGTCAGCGTTCTTTCGCCTTTCTCCTCATTAAAAGGAGTATGATCAACCGCGACAGCTTTGACAGCACCCATTTTACAATCCTAAACGACAGGGCCATAATGCTTGGCCGTGGAATTCGGCTTGCTGCTGCTGCTGCTGCTTTATGATCCGGAGCAGATTCAGCCTTAACTGTCTTGACTGGCTTTGCTGGCTTTCTTATAAGCCTTTTAGCACGGAATTCAGCCAGTGTTTCACTAGAACTGCCGGCCGATTTCTCAGTCGGAGTCAAGCCAGCAGAATATGATCTCATAGTTGCATTGGCACCGTCATACAGAGGTGCTGCCAATGTCTTGGGAGACAAATTGGTCGTCTCGAGTATTAATGGTAAAGATAGCTTCTTCTCAAGTGAGCGCCTTGGCCGGGTTTGGCTGTTGCGGTGCACTGACTTAGCATCTATGGGACTTGACGGGTCGGATGCTGGCTTGCTAATGTCATGGGCGGATATAGTGTCCTGGGAGTTGCTGGTGGTTTTGGCCGTTTCCGACATTCTCAAATAAAGTTCCTCAACACTGGCCATTCTGGCTTCCAAGAGCTCCAATTGCTGGCATATTCCCAAGAAGTGCTGGTCGACGTACTGGATGTAATGCACCTCTTCCGACTGAGACACGGTCTGGCGAGTCAGCCGATTGAGGTTTCTTGCTGACTCCAGAGTCACATAGAGGAATATATTAAAGGATGATATCAAGTGAGAACCGCTGGAAATCTTTGTCTTTGCAAAATACAGGGTGATGCCGCCAATTATTGGGGATGCGAGATACAGCAGCATGGTTGTCACCATATAGAGGTTTCTGTAGAAGACTCCTGTGGACGACGATTCAAACTGCGCTCTGTCAACATTAGACTCATCTCTGCTAATATTTCCATTCGTCGGCTCGCCAATATGACTGCCCAGATTGGTAGTGCCAGGGGCCAAGTTGGTGAATCTTCTCATGTATTGATTCGATATGATGGCAGCACTTTGGTACAACTTCCAGGTGCATTCCGATAGGGACCACAGCATCCAGGCCACCACAGTAAGCAGTACACAGTCAGCAGCGAGTATTCCAGTTGCTTCTCCAACAACCACTGCCAGACCTGCTGGTAGTAACGCGAGCACTAACGGCACTGATGCCATTGGCAGGGATGTTGAAGTAGTGTGCGAAGATTGTAGTGGAGTGGGTTCCGGTTTCTGCTGAGCATTTCCATTAGTCCAGGTGGCGTTCGGCGGTTTTCGCGGCAGTTGCTTGCTGGTTTCGCTCTGAGGAAAGATGGATGCAGTCAGGGGTTGTCTTTGCATGTCCCTCTGCATGCGACCAGAATACATACTGAGCACCGTGACGAGCTTACACCGTCAACCGCTGAATAGTAGTTCATATATCGCAAACGAGTGTGGTTTTGGGTAAGATTCGTCAATTGAACTCAAGGTCAATACTGCCGTCTGTGTCTGTCTGCCGACTTCTAAAGGTAGGCAAGGTTATGCATAAGCTTTAGCTGTAAGCAGCCCCATACATGAGATAGCGGGAGCAGTGCATGTGAAATCCAATCCAAATAAAAAGAAACACTAAAAGAAAAAGAAAAAGCAGAAGAATAAGAACAAGAAATTTAAAGATTTGTTATTTTCTAAGATATAAACCAATTGTAGATCTAGATTGGAACTTGCTCAATCTCGTTTCCACCTGACTTGGTAAGGCTGATAGGCGTGGTATATACCGCCGACTCCGTACATGGTGTTCCATTGATCCAGATAGCTGATCATCGCGGTGGTGATGGCCATCTCTCTGGGGATCTTTGTTTCGTCGATTTTGATGGTGAACCCCTTGCTGCCATTGATAACCACTGAAGCTACCCGTTCTCGGATTTCGCTTTCCTTTTCCCCCAGATTATGCACGCGCTCCATGAACTTGCCTTTGGTGGTCCATTGATATGTTATCCCATCGGACAATTGAAACAGCCGGTAACCATCGAGTGCATCGACCCTATGACCCACTACATGCCATCCAAGCTCGAAGTCACTTGATTTTTCTGTCCTAATAAGCAGCACATTGCTTCTCAGGCCCGCGCGGAGGACAGCAGTAGGCTCCTCAATGCCATCAGTGTAGAACTTGTAAGCACCTTTGACGGCACGGGATCGCTCCATATGAAACAGTCTTTGATCATATGTCTGGTCGGGATTATCTCCGTGAAATACGCTAACCACTTTTCCTCCAGTGCCGAATTCCCTTTTCAAGACATATGAGGAAGCATTCGGATCAAGGTCGACGATATTAGGCACATATCTGGACGATGGCCTATGAGGGTGGAACAGAACCGCCTTTGCAACAACAAGGGGCTTGAACACAGGAGACAGGATAAGCTCTATGGGCATATGAACTCCACACGCCCCCAGGAAATATCTGCTGATATAAATACGGGTCCTGAAAGGAAAGGAACTATATGTTGACACTCGTACCCGTTTATTGGCATTATGCACAATCTGGGGTAAGCGAACTTTCGAAAAACAATTATTGGCTGGCTGACTATCTTGTGGCACAGTAGCACCAAATATAATAATTGGTCGATTGTCAAAAATAATTTCAATCTCTTATGGTGCTAGTAAATTGATTTATCCAGAGTGTCCAAAAAAATGCCCCCTAGCGGAATTGAACCGCTGACCTTTGCATCACTCGCGAGTACAAGTGCAACGCTCTACCCCTAAGCTAAAGGGGCAAATCATGCCTTAAAAATTTCTCTTAACCCTACGAGCACATAACTAGGTTTAGGGATTCATCGAAAGCAGAATTGAGTCATTTTTTAGAGTTCAACTCACTCCAAAGTAATACAACAGTTGCTTTCCGAAGGGTTCTATAGATATGAGTAATTTGAAGGTCTATTCCACCCATGAGAATTGCTATATGAGGGGTTTACGAACATAGAAGATAGTCTGAGTTAAGGGTTGTTGCCTGTATTGGAAGTTTGGAGGGACATTATTGTAGCCGAAAACAAGCGTCCGCAGTCTGCTGAAGGCCGACCAAAAATTATTTTCTCAGTCAGACTTCCATAAAACTTCAATTTTGCTCATTCATATATATGTTGATGGCTAGGCGAATACACTACGTAATAATTATTATTTGAAGAACAGTTCGAAATACATTGATTCTGTTACGTCGTAGCCGCTTGTGCGGCTGAATAAACCCATTTTCGGAAATTATAGTGTCGATCAGCTTGATAATACAAAAAAAAATATTTCTCAGCCAGATTTGTATGAAACTTCAAGTCTTCTTCCTTATAAAATACTTCGAGTTAGATTGAAGTTTTTAAATGATTTTAATTTGAAGAGCAGCTTCAAAATATATCGATTCGGTTGCGTTGTAATTCTCGCACGGCTGATTAAACCCATTATAGGCAATGATCTTCACATTTTGACCATGGTTCTAGCGTTTTTTGCGAAAGTTTCATTTTTTTCGAAAAACTCTGATTTCAGGCATTTTCGTGTTTCCGCACGGCTGAACTTGTCCGTATTAGGCAATTTATGTGCAGATCCAACTTTGACCTCCTTGAATACGGCTATTCGGCCGTGATGGATGGTGAAATTATCACCACGATCTAAATAGCTACTATTCCAAATAATACTCAAGATTGGTTCTAAGCTCATCACGTTGTCAGGCCACAATTTAATGGGAAGCTGCACCTAAGGCTCCAGCGCATTCGAGTACGCAAACTATGCAGATCTAATTCAATACAATAGCACTCTAAAGCAAAAATCAACAGTTTGAATCGCTGTTCATACAATGTATAAGTCTTTTATTATGAAAACCATTGCGATTTTGCCTTTTGCGGGCGTTTTCTGTAAAAATGTGATAATGAAATAAGGCACCAGCTGGTTTCTGCCGTGTACAACTCCCGATGGCCCAGTTGGTAAGGCGTAGGACTGTAATTGTTCATTGTGATCCTCAGATCGGGTGTTCGAATCACCCTCGGGAGATTTTTTTGCTCGTTCGATCTATTTCACGGACAATTTGCTCGTTGATAATCACTCTGTTTTTATCATGTCGTGGATCGTTAAATGATGGCAACTAAATACTTTTTCAGTTTCTTTCTATTATTACTTCGTGCAAGCGTACGTCACTACTGCAGCCTCATGCCATCTACTGAACAGTGCGTAGCGTTAAAAGCACATTCACGGTAAAATGAAGCATCCTCCGTGCCAGAATATTCCAACGTAACGGGAAATATATGCACAGACTGGTGTTTACGGCACGTTATCCATCAAAATAAACACTGTGCCCGCAAGGCGTCGTCGATATTCCCCTTGGTTGCCTAAAATAAATGTGGTGCTTGCCCAAATAGGCAATTGCTATTTTAAGGGCCTAATACGCGGCCCTGCCCTGACATATGCCGACCCACATGTATGCACCGAAAAATGACATAAAAAGGGTCTTAACCTCGTTTCACAGGTGCATCGAGTCAGGCAGATAGATACAAAGTTTGAACTCAAGAATGAGACGAGGGTTATCTGCAACCTTGGCAGCGGTGGGCTTCGCTGTGGCAGATGCTGCACTGATGGGGTTCAACTACGGTTCCACCAACAGTGCTGGCGGGGCCTTCGAGCAGTCCGACTATGAAGGATTTTTCTCGAAGGCTCAGAGTCTGCCTGGAATCTCAGGATTCAACAGTGCCCGTCTGTACACGATGATCCAGGCCGGCACAGCAAACAGCCCCATTTCAGCTATTCCTGCTGCAGTCAGCCAAGGCACGCAGCTGCTGCTCGGCCTGTGGGCGTCTTCTGGCCAAGACGAGTTTGACCAGGAGTTGAGTGCTCTCCAGAGTGCTATCGACAACTATGGTGATGATTTCGCCAAGCTGGTGGTTGGAATTTCTGTCGGAAGCGAAGATCTGTACCGAAACTCGGTGCTCGGAGCCGAGGCTAATGCCGGTATCGGAGCAAGCGCTGAGACCATCGTCACCTATATCGGAGAAGTCAAGAATCTCATCAGCGGCACTGGTCTCAGCAATGTTCCTATAGGCCATGTGGATACATGGACTGCGTGGGTCAACGGTTCCAATGATGCTGTGATCGATGCAGTCGACTGGCTCGGAGTGGACGCTTATCCATATTTCCAAAACACCATGGCTAATTCTATTGACGTAGGGAAGAGTCTTTTCGAGCAGGCGATGGACAATGTGCAGGGAGTTGCCAATGGAAAGGATGTGTGGGTGACTGAGACAGGTTGGCCTGTCAGCGGTTCCCAGGAGAACCAGGCAGTTGCCAGCGTCCAGAACGCCCAGACTTACTGGGACGAAGTTGGATGTTCACTTTTTGGATCAACAAACGTGTTTTGGTACACGCTTGATGATACCGTCCCCACGACCCCAAATCCAAGTTTTGGAATCATTGGTGGTAGCAGCGAGAGTCCTTTATTTGATCTTTCTTGCTCTGGATCATCTACTGACAGCACTTCTAGCTCCTCATCTTCGTCTTCATCGGCAGACCAGACGTCTTCTGAGGAATCGTCGAAATCGTCGCAAGACACTTCGTCCTCTGAGGCGGCTACGACATCTTCTACAACATCGTCTACCACTTCTACGACTAGCAGTGTGACGCCTATTACGTCTAGCAGTACTAGTTCTTCGACGTCAACTTCTACATCGGCTGAACCTACTTCGACTAGTAGTGTTGTTGTTTCTAGCTCAGTTGATCCGCCTACGTCTAGTTCTTCGACTTCTTCGAGTGCCATTCCATCTTCCAGCAGCTTGTCCAGTTCTGTTTCCAGCACATTTCCAGCAAACAGCACGACTGAGGCAACCTCGTATGTGACCACCAGTGCAGCAGACAAGGTCGTTTCAACCTCTTCGTCATCTACGGCTGCTACGAGCTCAATAATGTCGACAACACAGGCTGCATCGTCGTCTGCTGCCTCTTCAACCGCATCTGCTCACACGACTTCTACCGGGTTGGCTGTTGCCGCCTATGCCAACAGTGCTTTAGCACTGGTAGCAGTTTTCGTGGCAGCTTATTTCCTGTAAAAGGAAAGCAAAAAATCACAATGCTGTATTTATAGAGTAACATAATTAATGTAGAATTTTACTTTTATGCTGGAATTGCCATGTTTTTTCCACCTTTAATGGACTCTCATCTGTTCAAATCGGAGCCCATACTTTGGCACCAAATGCTAGCCCTTTTTGCTAGGTTGTTTTTCATACTTCTTAGAATACATTCCCAACGCCTTCATTGGAAAATAAAACTTATAGTTCGGGTATTCAATAGCACTGCGTTAGAGTTGCACACAAATCCTGTTACTTACCAAGAATGATTGAAGACACCTTCAACATGATTCCAGCTGTACGAACCATCATCATTCTGCTTGTCCATCAAGAACTTTACTGCATCATCAATAGGCTGTTTATGAGGATATTCCGCCAGCAACAGCATGATCAAAGCCCAACTCGTTTGGACAGGTTGACTCTCGGTATCACGAACATAGGTGAACAGTTCACACGACCTAAAACTCTCTGCCCATCCACCATCAGGTTCTTGCCTCTGAATTATAAAATCGCAAGCTTTGCGAACGCATTCGCTATTATCATACGTATACCCCTGAGTAGACAAAGCCTCAACTGCAAACATGCCAGCGTAACTATAGCAGACTCCCCAAGAACCATACCAGCTTCCATCGTCGTTTTGATACCGAATAATGTAATCAATTGCAATGGAAATAGCCTCCTCAATTTCCTCGGACCGATAGTTGAAATACTTGTGAAAATAAGTCAATCCTAGAACTGATGAATCGGTGCATTCGACGTATGGAAACTCAATCATAATGTTACCAAACACTTCAGCAGGATTCAGCAGCTCCAGAAATTCTGGGCCCTTGATTTGTTCATACGATGCGAATGACCCGTAGTGGAAGCTACCAATGTTTTGAATAGACATGAGAACGTCTATGGCATCATACAGCCGCTGAACAGGTATCTCCTCTTTCAAAAATTCAAGTCCAGGCACATTCTGAACCATGATAATGGCCTTGACTGCCTCCGCAGTGCAATCGCTGACAGTAAAGCCCTGAATTTTCGTCGAGAAAGGAAACCCTCCGTTTCGATGGTCCCTGAAACTGCCGCTGACGCAGTCTTCCGTGAACTGGGATCGCAACAAGAATCGATATCCCTTAACAAGCGTGTCCCTGAATTCACGCATCTCAGCAAGCCCTGCAACAACGCAATACTGCAGGGCAAAAGCGACGTCCCAGACCTGGACTCCATTCGTACCGCACATGAATAGTCCTTCTGGCGTCATGTACAGGAAATCTGGCCATCGAAATAAAAAGCGCTGGAATTCAGGCGAATCTCGCCCCTTTTCCAGATATACGACGATCGAATTCAGCGCATTGCTCACCGGTGCAATGGCTAGGTGGTCAGTGTTGGCAAGGTCTTTTAGAATCAGATCCGTGACTCGTTTGTTGGCAAGTTTCAGCAGCCACTTGGGACGAAGCCATTTTTCATAAAATGAAAGCACAGAATTGGCCACATTGAGAACCGTGGTATGTGGGTAGTATAGGTCTACACCACACACGGTATTTCGATGCTGTGAGAAATCAATCGCATCATAGGGCTTGGTGTATAGTTCGCGTCGCAGCTCGCGGAGCAATGGCGTCAACGGCTTTTGGACTTCGTTCACGGACAGATAGCCGAGCGGCAGGTAGATTGCGCGGGTATGAACCCACCATCTGCCTGGATGAATGGGAACAGAATATGGAAGCATCCAAAGCTCAGGCGGTGCCGGATTAACCCCGGACCACTCATAGAGGCCGAGAATTGCTAAGTAGCATTTCCCCCAGTGAGGATTACCGATGGCACCTCCCAATGAGTGCAACATAGTGCGGGCCTTGACAAGCACGGGATGGTCTGCAGACATACCCAATATCCGTAAAATCACATAGTTGATGGTGGTACCAAAAGTAGTGGTTTTGTCGTATGAATGCAGTCCCCAGCCACCGTCTACAGGATGTGCACGGTTCACCAGGTACCTGGTAATCTCGATTTTCTCTTCTTCGGAAAAAGGCACATCACAGAAATACTTTGCTACCACATAACCAATCAGCATGAACATGGGACCTCCGTATTGACATGGGAATATCCCGGAGTCGTCGTCCTGGAGACTGGACAAGAAAGCAAACGAATTATAAGCAGCATCATGGGCAGACTTAACTAACCTCGTTTGTTTGGGTTTGAATTCGGGGAGCTCCAGTTGATACTGGCTGAATGGAGACTGCGTAGGTATTTCCTCGATCGGACCTCTGAAATAGACCCAGTTCTGCTTGCCAAACTCATCAGTCACTAACCGCCATCTTTTGAGATCAGTTTTTGGCAGCCCGTACCGGTCTGAAGGATACAAGGTTTCTTCCACGGTCATGTTAGAGGACTGGCTCAGTGCCCTTCTCAATCGGTTTTCATTTAAAGTATTGAACGTGTCCCTGCGCGCTGTAGGCACTACGATAGTACCCTAATATATCCATCGTTAATGGTACAGACGGAGAGCAAAGCTCATTTAACGGCGTTGCAGCAATAGGTATCTGGTAGTATAATATTTGGTGTACAACTCTATTAATGGATGAGAATTTGCCTAGCCAAGTCAAGTGATGCGGTTGTATTTCTTTTATTCCTTTGTAATAATTCATTTGTCAGGCTCATGTTAGTCAAGCTTACATGAGTTGAGCTGATTACCCGAAGGTCAGCCATTCTGCAAGTGTGGGATACTTATGTTTTTCCGGCGACTCCTAAACCACGCAATAGTAAAGCATTTTCAGAATTTTGTAAGGTAATAGTCCGGATTAATAACCGCAGCGCGGAATCCCAGCAACGGTAAACTGCGGCCGGACCGTCTCCCCCCACCAGTCGAAGCTCATCGCAGTCCATCACAACACACGCCGCGCGGCATATCCGTGCAATAGCCGACAATTAGCGGGGCCCCACAGCGGACGCCTTTCGTCCATCGCACAAGGAAGCGACCGAAAGTTTGAACTCAGAGTTAGTTACAAACGAGAGCAAGGAATTGAGAAAATATTGGCATATTAGGAAAGGAAACCACCAATATTACAATCTGTGTCTGCTGGAAATTTCTCAGCTATTTTGGGTCGGTTTCAACTTCAAACAGGCCGGTCGAGCGTGGTCCTTCGGGTCTAGCCCAAACCCTAGGGCTGTGGTTATCGTGCGAAAATAACCCGGACTGAAACGTGGGGTGGCCGGTCATTCTCGTGGTCGAGACGTATATAAGAATCAGCAACCGCAAAGCTCTCTTTTTACTTCATACAATCAACTATGGCGTCGGCACCAGCAGTCAATGCAAACGCCGATGTGGAGACCGACATTATCACACTGACGCGATTTATCTTGCAGACCCAGACAAAGGCAACAAATGCATCTGGGGACTTCACACTATTGCTCAACTCATTACAATTTGCATTCAAGTTCATCGCTCATAATATCAGACGAGCCACCCTAGTCAACCTGATTGGGCTATCTGGAACCGCCAATTCGACGGGCGACGACCAGAAAAAGCTCGATGTGATCGGCGACGACATCTTCATCAACGCCATGAAGGCGTCTGGCAAGGTTAAAGTGCTTGTGTCGGAGGAACAAGAGGATCTGATAGTGTTCAACGGAGGAGGACGATACGCTGTAGTGTGTGACCCTATAGATGGATCATCCAACTTGGATGCTGGTGTTTCTGTGGGGACCATTTTCGGTGTATATAGGTTGCTGGAGGACTCGACTGGTTCTATTAAGGATGTGTTGCGGCCAGGAAAACAGCTCGTGGCTGCTGGATACACTATGTACGGTGCTTCCGCGAATTTGGTGCTGTCGACAGGAGATGGTGTCAACGGATTCACTCTGGATACCTCGCTAGGAGAGTTCATTCTGACGCATCCAGATCTCAGAATCCCGAAGTACCGAGGAATCTACTCTGTGAATGAAGGAAATACCATGTACTGGTCCGAGGCCGCCAAGTCGTACTTTGAAAGTGTCAAGAATCCAAAGGAGGGCAAGCCTTATTCGTCTAGGTATATTGGATCCATGGTGGCTGATGTACATCGGACGATCCTGTACGGTGGCTTGTTCGCGTACCCCGCTGACAAGAAGTCTAAGAAGGGAAAACTGCGATTGCTGTATGAAGGGTTCCCAATGGCTTTTATCATTGAGCAAGCCGGTGGTTTGGCCATAAACGATGAGGGCAAGCCAATTCTGGATCTGGTGCCCCGGGAGATCCATGAGAGGAGTGGAATCTGGCTGGGATCGGAGGGAGAGATTCTCAAGGCCAAATCATTTCTCGTTCCCGACGCCAAATAATTTATGCTGCTGTAGTGAAATCATATGTGTTATTTGACTGTATCATTTATATTACTGATTTAAGTTATCGTAGTGATAATTGTCAAGTTCACATTACAGATAGTGATATTATATTATATTACCGGTAACTGTTAAAAAAGTTAGCGAGTGATATTGTTACTGATGCAGGTCAAGTCCGAATTAGGATTAATTGGCATAGAAATTGAACGTCCCAGTATCTGGTAATATCCGGTAGATAAGTTACAAACAACCCAAAAAAATTGGATTTCAATTAAATAAATTACGTCTGTTTTGTTCTACATATCGCATGTCCAACTGATCTAATTATCAATTGCTTGTTTCACATCTTCGTACAAGTTCGTTCGGTTGCTGTTGAGCCGTCTATCGCTATTCTCCCGGCTATCTTATCTTGCCCTCCTAACCTTTGTATGAAATGACTGCGAGCGAGACGACCGGTCTGATATCTGGCCGAGAGCTCAAGGACACTTCAAAGCCGGTATCCTTTGTTTTAAGCATCTTTTGCTGGTGAGTTTATAGACAGATGATTGCCTGCTAACTCAGTTTGTGCGCAGCGTCTATCACCATCTTCTCCATTTACACACCAGATTTCCAGAATGTGTTGGGATATTCGCAGCTCCAGATAAATGCCATCTCCATTGCCGCGGAGATTGGCATGTATTTTCCCGTTCCGTTGCTGGGATACGCTGGCGATAAGCTAGGTCAGTCGCGCCTGGCGTTTTTGTCGGTGCTGCTGTTCTCTGTTGGATATTTTGGTGCCGCTCGTATCGTTCAGTGTCGAGGATCTCATCAGAGCCTGGCTGCCTGTTTTGCACTTATTGGGACTGCCACTTCGGCTCTGTATATGTCGAGTTTGGTTACTTGTGCTCGTCTGTATCCGAAATCTGCCGGTCTGGCCATATCTGCGCCGGTAGCTGCATTTGGCATCTCTGCTCTTTGGCAGGCCCAGCTAATCCCGTCGCTGTTCCCAGCGTCGGACGACGACTTGCAAGTGGGCGGAAATATCGACGTGCAGACTGTCTATGTGTTTTTTGGCTTTTTATATATGGTGACTGGAGCAGTCGGGTTTTTGGCTGCCAAGCTCAGCAAGTCCGACGGGTCGCATATGGTAAAGACTGCTGAGGACGAACAGTCGGAATCTGACAACGAGCTATCGCAATACGAGAGACTCAAATTTTTTCTTTCCAGCTACGAGATGTGGCTATTGCTGGTGTCATTTGTGCTTACTATGGGCCCATTAGAAATGTACCTCAATACCATGGGTGCAGTGATTGGGACTATCGGAGATAATGGTCCGCTCACAGCCAACCACGTATCGATATTTTCTGCCTTTTCGACGTTAGCAAGACTATCTGTGGGCGTTATTTCGGATTTAGTCAGATACAGAGTGTCGACTGCCATGATTTTGTGTTTGATGGTATTCATTACTGGCGTCGCTCACTCGCTGTTGGCTCTTGGACTGTTCACGGCAAACGATGGTGCTCTTTTCATGATATCCAGCGCTGTAAATGGATTTGCGTACGGAGCATTGTTCACTTTGTACCCGACTGTGGTGATGTGTATTTGGGGAGCCAAAAGTTTTGGAACGAACTGGGGACTTTTCATTGTTGGGCCGGCTATCGGGTCGGTCATTTACGGCTCGCTATTTGGCTGGGTATTCCAAAGGAGCAGCCAAGGAGTCACTTGCTTCGGTGATGAGTGTTTTGAGCTAACTTTTCTGACCACCTCCATCAGCATGGCTGTTGCATCACTATTTATTTTTGCCCTGTGGCATTATACGTGGAAGAGAAACACACAAATAGCATTATAATTACACAACTGCATGTCTTTTTTTGCAGTCATGATGACGATTAGATAACACAGATTATATCTATATACATAAAAATATTTTGTGACGAAGCATTGACGACGGAATCGCCTCTATAATGTACTCGTTTTATTCGTTTCCGACGTCTCTATCGTCTCGTCTTCTCTTCTTGCCCTTGTCTCGCGCCTTCTGGTGGATCTGGCTCATTCTGATTTTGGCCTGTCGCTGCGCTTCATCTATGGTGCCCATCAACAGCATGATTGCCTCCTTATCTATATCAAAAGCCGGCAGTTTTTTCTCTCCGTGAACTTCCTTCTCAATCGTCATATACCGCATCACGTCGTACTGGGCGGTAAACGTGATGGCTTTGCCAGATCGGCCAGCTCGAGCTGTTCGCCCTACACGATGGACGTACTCCGCAGCATTGTCTGGCACCGAGTAATTGATCACCACATCCACCTGAGGAATATCCAGACCTCTTGCGGCAACATTTGTGGCAACAAGTATATTTTTGGATCCCGCACGGAATTTATTTAGTGCTCCGAGACGCGAACTCTGCGACATGTTGCCATTAATAGGGATAGCAGAGAAATTGAGACTGTCCAAAACCAGGGGGATCCGTGTGCCTTCGTCTTTGGTATTAACAAAAATAATGACCGATTTTCCGGCAAATTCGTTCAGTAAATATACCAGGGTGGCATCCTTATGCTTGAGAGGTAGGAATACGTAATACTCCAACAGCGTGTCCACAGTTGTGATTCGGTTGGATACCGACACCCGCACGGGATTCGACAGCGACGCTCTTTGTAGCTGCTCAACTTCTTTAGATGGAGTAGCCGAATACAAAAACGTTCGCCGCTCTTTAGGGATGGCGCCCAGAATCTTAGAAATGGGTTCTTTGAAATCCATATCCAACAATCTGTCTGCCTCATCGAGCACCAAAAACTTGAGGCTGCGCAGATTGAACCCTTTTGTCTTTTCTAAATGATCCAGCAGACGTCCAGGCGTGGCAACAATGATGTGAGGTTTCCGACTCAGTGCCAGACTTTGTTGCATGATACCCTCTCCTCCTATGATCACAGCACAGCGTACACCCATTGCGGATCCAAGTGCTTGAAACTGTTCAGAAATCTGGTGGGCCAATTCACGAGTAGGAGCCAGCACACAGCAGAAAAGAGGTGACGGGTTCTCATAAAGAGCCTGCAGTACGGGGATTGCAAATGCTGCAGTTTTCCCACTGCCAGTAGCTGCGAATCCCAAAACGTCCCTGCCTTCTAAAGAATATGGAATAGCCTGGACCTGGATAGGAGTAGGAGTTTTGTAGTTCATGGCTTCACAGGTCTCCAAAAGAACATCGATCACTCCCAGATCTTTAAAGGTCTTAGGAGCCTCAGGCTTGGACTGAGAGTTTGCTTCTTCATCGCTTTGTTCTCCGTCTTGTGGTTCAGAGTCTGATCGGCTGTCACTGTAATCTTCCGACTCGTCGGCAGAAGTTTGCACCACAGTGACCTTTGAGACGGCCCTGACGGGCTCAGTATCGTCAACCCGACTCTTCTTGATCTTCGTCTTAACTTTTGTATCTGCCATGGGCAATATCAAACGGTGTAGTTGCAAAAAAATCGCCGCAGTCTCTGCTCTCAGAAGCTAAACTTTTGGTGCAGATGAAATATATATTTTATATGCGTCTCCGCGATGAGGCTTAAAAATATTTCGCCAACGATAAAAAAAACTAACGTTCTTGAATATATCAATCATGGCAAGAAGAAGAGTGAGTATTTGTTGTTTCTACGGGAGAGCATTATAGTTGAAGGAATTGTTCTCCAGATGGATTAATTTTTGGAAGTGGTTATTAACGCAGCATAAAAAGAGAACTCATGTGTCGTTGGCAGAGGAAGACACTGCCAAGATCCCACGGTCTATGGTGATCAAAATTGGGGACAACAAGCGGGAAGTGACGCATAGTTTAGCACAGCTGGTTAGAGACTTCCGGCTGGTGATGCAGCCTCATACTGCTACCAAATTAAAAGAAAGAAAATCAAATCGATTGAAGGATTTTGTGGTGATGGCTGGCCCGTTGGGAGTATCACATTTGATGATATTTTCTCAGTCGTTGAATGGAAACACTTCGCTAAGAATGGCGCGCACGCCTCGTGGACCAACTCTTCACTTTCGTGTAAAATCATACAGTCTGTGTAAGGACGTACGAAGATTTGTCAAGGCGCCCAAGTCGAGTGCTGCTGGTAGTGCGCTGCACCTGAACCCCCCGCTGTTGGTCATGAACGGCTTTTCGTCGGCAAAAGCATCTGACAAGGATTCGCTCATTACTACGATGCTGCAGAATATGTTTCCTCCTATATCAGTTCAGACGGCCAAGGTGGGATCTATCAAGCGAGTCATGATGATAAACAAGGATCCCGAAACGGATCTTATAGATATCAGGCACTATGCCATTGAAACAAAGCTCACCGAAGTTTCTAAAGGAGTCAAAAGACTGAAAACTGTCAAAACACATCTGCAAAAAAAGCTTCCAAACCTTTCAAAGGCGTCCGACGTGGCTGATTTCTTGCTCGATCCGTACAGCGGCGGTGGATACACGAGTGAATCCGAGATTGAAGAAGACGCAATGGTGCAAGTTGCCAGCGGAGAGTCACGCACTGTTAAAACCGAAGAAGAAGATGCAGGCAAAACTACAGTGGAGACACCAGTTACCCAAAAGAGGGCGGTAAAGCTTGTGGAAATTGGACCTCGTCTGACATTGGAACTGCGCAAGATTGAGGATGGGTTGTGCGCGGGCAAAACGCTGTTCCATGCGTACATTGAAAAGTCAGACAAGGAAATCATCCAATTGGAGAAGAGGCACAATGAGAGGCTAGCCGTCAAAGACAAGCGAAGAAAAGAACAGGAGGAGAACGTGCGACGCAAACAGGAGCTTAAGGCGTCTAAGGGGTCGCGAACCAAGCGAGCCCTGGAGCGTGCAAATACAACAAAGAGTGGCGAAACCAATGCTGGAGCAGAAAAAGAAGAACAAAATAATGACGACGAGGACATGGATTCGGACGGTGATGTCGCTGATCCAGCTGAAATGGACGATTATGATTTGGAGCTTGCAGCCGAGGAAGAATCTGATGATGAATAAATCAATAAATGCTACGCTCTACTTACCGTAATAGCAGAAATAAAAGTTTTGTTGTTTTTATTAGTTTGGGTAGTTAGCGGGAGATCTGGGCATTTGGCAATTACTGTCACAAGCAATTACAATGGCAATGTGACACTTTGTCCGCTACTATGATATATATAGCACAAATACCTTAAATTTAACCGTGAGAAGAAGCAATTTAAAAGACATTTTATTTGCTTGCGACAATAAATAACTAATAGCAGAAATGTGAAATAGATTGTGGAAAATCGGAACCTATTTGTTCTGACGGAGAGTCTATTTCCACGCCTCTGTCTCAGCAGGTTACAGTTTAATGGATCTTAACATAGCCGGCCCGACTCTGCAAATATACTTTTTGGACTTTGTCTACTGCTATAACAGCACTATATCGATGATGCTCCGGTATTGTTTTGAAAAAAAATCCGTTATTTCTGGTCGCGTTGCAAACTCATTCATCACCAGTTTGTTCTCATCGCTCCTGCATCTCCACGCATGGCAGTGCAGGCCGATTACAGCTGCAATGCATAGCGAATATTAGGGTACTTCGATAGCACGGCTGGATCAGGTGACCGAGTGTAGATAAAGCTCGCCGCCGATTATAAGTTGAACTTGTCTTTATAATTCACTGCGAATGGCCAGCTCATCCACTCGAACGGTACCCGCCGGCGTACCGTCGTGGCAGTCTGACGAACTGGTGGCCGAGTGTTTTTTGTGCCATAGCAAGTTCTCGCTGTTCTATCGCCGCCACCACTGTCGCAAATGCGGACGGGTTGTTTGCGGGAACTGCTCGTCGTCTCGCTCTACATACATGCCTGCTACATACGTGGTGTCTCCACCCAGTCAGATCTATCTAGAAAGCCCTCATGTTCCGCATCGCACCTGCGACGAGTGTATGGAGGAGCTGGAGATGATTCGAGCAGCACTGCGAGCGCGGCCAGGCAGCCGGCCCCGGAGACGGCGGTCCACGTTCCCTACTGGAGTTGGAGAATCCCCAGATAGTGGGCCCACGGTGTCGTCTGCACTGCGAGGGCCCGTTTTGACCCGGCGGCCTGGTCAGGCCAGTTCTACCAGCCCGCCAAAGATTGTCGATGATACTCTTATCCAGACTATATCGCTAGACTACCACGAAGATGATGAGAGTAGATGCCCTATCTGTGGGCTAGACGTCAGTACAATGGACGAAGAAGGTCGCGAGAATCATATCAGCGATTGCATTCAGAAGGCGGAGTTTTCGGGCGACCAGGGCCGTCGAAGCAACCGCATGCTCATCTACCAGCTGCCGGACAAGGTGGATAGTAGCATGAACGAGTGCGTCATCTGCTTTGAGGAGTTCCAGCCAGGGTGTACTGTGGGCAGGCTCGAGTGCTTGTGTATTTACCATGAGAAGTGCATATTAGATTGGTTCCAGCGAAAGGGTGCCGGGTCGTGTCCCGTGCATGCTGTGCATTCATGATGTTTCTTGTTGTTTTTTTGTTGTTAAGTTATTAATGAGGTATGATAGGTTTTGAAATATATGCAAATTCATGAGGAAAATATGACTAGCGAATACATCTGATGACATCCGCTCAAGGTGAGAAGACGACAGAAAAAGTTGCAAATGTAGAAGAGAGGCTGTGTGAGCTAGTTAATGCACTGGCGATTCAACAGCAATTTCCAGCAGCCAGTGGTTGTCTACCAATGGTGCTGCAAACCAATAGTGCTGCGTGTCCAATTGGCGTAGCTACCAGCAGAAGTACTGGCTCCGGAAGTGATCACCAGTATCTCCATGGCACCCACACGTCCACCACAATGTGCCGGTCGTCGACCACAAAGTATAGCCTGTGGCATGCTGAGGCCATGCCAGCGTGCTGTGGATACAGCTGTACACGGTCGCCAATCGACCATGGTGCTGCTGTTGAGGTGGTGCTGGTGGTGGTATCGTCGCCGATGTAAGAAAGAACACCGTGCTGTTCAGATATGCTCGTCATGATCCACTCATCGTTCCCCTTGATATGCGCAAACCCTGGAACAGGGCCGTGCTCAGCAGACAGCGCTAGCATGCCGGCAGAAACGACATACTCATTTCTGGTAGGATAGTATGAACATATCTCGGCAAGCACCGTGACTGCAATGTCACGCTTCGACACCAGCGAGGTGGCCACCTGCTGGAGATCGAGGGCCACGTAGTTTCCAGCGTGCAATTCCAGCACGTCGTTGTAGTGGAGCCTGATTTGGCTCATGATAGTGGGGGTGAATGCATTTGCTATCGGGGTGGTACCAATCGACAGCACAAAACCACTGTGGGTAGCAGGCAGGGGGGCCAGAATGGCTCTGGCAATGCGGGCGCCTGCAGTCATACAGGCGATCTCATGCCTCAGATATCTCTGAGCAGACACCAGGTCGGTAGCACTATTGGACGAGGACGAATGGCAGTAGAAACCCGTGACGACGAACCGCGTGGCATACCTCGGATACAGTGCGATCTGGTTGAGGATATCTTGGAACTCGGGCCCTGGCGAGCTGTGATCGCCATTGCAGGATGCAGGGCCTTTGACATCGATGCATATGAACACCGACCACTTATGGCCCAGCACGTTGGGAGCACTGTTGTCGACGCCGACCAGCAAGTCGAGCTGTGCAGGATGGTCGATGACTACATGGAGAGTAGCGCCGAGGTTGGCACATAGATTGCGGAGGTAGGTGAGTTCCTTGACTTGGCTCTTGCCGAGGGGCGTGCAGTACAGTACGTCCTGGACAACGCGCTCCTCCACCAAAAGCTCGAGATGTCGGATCTCCTCGAGAGTGGACGCCAGCACTGCTGAGTATGAAGTGTTTTGGTGTTGACGGGGGCTTTGATTTTGGCGGCTTTGATTTTGCTGGTGATTTTGATGTGCATGGTCATCATTGACGCTGCAATACGGAGTCAGCTGCTCCCGGACCACTGGAAGCGCCTTGAGAACGCTGACGTGGGGGCGGAACCGAAGCCCGAGCTCATTGATCTTGGCCAGCATGTTCTGGCAATTGGTGCGGATTTTGGCAAGCTCAATCACAAATGCTGGCACAGGCACGTCAGCCAGCGAGCAGCCAATATACTCTCTGGCCCTGTTGACGTCTTGGAGGAAACTCATGGTCGTACACTCACCGTCCGATTATCATTGCAACGCGTCGTTGCGACAACACGACGCGGTGTGTCAATCTATATATATTTGTGCGAAAAGTCTAGGAGGTGGTCCATCCGTACTCTAATTACTTTGTGATCGGATGTGTCGATCGCAGCATCGATGAGACGCGCTTACCCCAAATGACCTGCCGGCTTAACGAAGGCGTTGGTAAGACTCGCACTAGCCTGTTCGTGCCGTTCAAGCGAGCGATCGCGGGGAGCAAAAATATTCCCGGAACATATGCGCTACATAGCAGTGGTCGATAGCGGTGCAAGTGGCTGCAGATCACTATAGCGTCCAATATCCTAGGATGCTTCCAAATGCTCAGAGCATTGATTCGTCATACTTTATGCCTCACAATTCTTTACTGTGACACACTCTCCCTTCAAATGCTCACCTTTGACATGCTCTACGTTGATATGCTAACCTTTGACATGCCCACTGATATACTCAATCTTGGAATTGCACGCTTGACCGTCAGCGATGCCGGCGCAATTGGTTCCCAATGCATTGTAATTCTTGCTCGCTTCACCTCAGCCGAGATCGGGACATGCTTGCTGGTCGTTAGGTGACTGATTAGATTTTAGCCAAAGGGGTCAACTGTTCGGATCGACGGTGCGCTGTTTGACATGCAGTATACTCGAAACAGAAAAAACCAAATGCCCACCCCGCGTCGCTCCGATTAAAATTGTGGAGTGATGGTGCCGACAGAGCATCTATGGCGTGGATCGCTGGAACGTCTATGCACTTGTTCTACACGTCTGAGACCTCGATCTGGTGCTAGTAGAGCGTTGCAGCAGTGCTATGCACGACGCACGTACGACGCACGCTCGACGCACGACGCATCGATTGGTGATCATCGCAAGGCAGCGCTGAACATGGTAAACAAGGCAACCACAGCACAATGAACTCTACTCCGTAGAACGAAAATAGAGTACAAACATGAGTATGTGATAGTGATGTACCCGAATGGTCTTGCGACTCCGTCGCGCTGTGGCAACTGCTGCGCAGTTGAGCGACAAACACTGAAGCGAAACTCGACGCCCAGATATATAGATTTCATGCAACTATACAATTCACCCATATCAACACATTCAATTCATCTGCCCACGGCAGGCAGTGGCTGGCTCTCAATTGCAGGCGCAGCCATGATCTTAGGCCCAAGTCGCGTGGTGCGGTGCACATTGCAGATGGTCTATTCTTCAGACCGACTGAGTACGCCGCACTTCGCCAGTTGACATGGAGAACCCGTACGAGCAGGTGCAAAATGCGCTTCTGGCGCGAATCATCAACAATGTGGTAAGTTGCGCAGGCAGCAACGAAGCATGCTGACGGCAGGAGAAGCTCAACAACGGCGTGGCCACTGTTAACGACGCGCTGGCAGAGGTGAACCGCGAGAATGTGCAGGTAGAGCTGCTGGCCCAGATGTGGGAGAGCTACCAGCGCAACGTGTTGTTCCACCTCGAGTCGACCGACCAGCTCCAGAAGCCTCTATGAGACGTGAACTACGCGTTTTTGCAGCTGTAGCTGGACTACGAAGTATGAAACGTAATGCAGTGGCATGCTTGGATGGAAGAGCGTGTGTTGCAATGCGAACAGCTTTGTACAATAACGAGCCTGAAAGCTGGTTTCAGTAGGGTTGTAGCATATAGCCCAGAGAGTCCATGCTTCAACTGCGCAGCAGTTGCCACAGCGCGACGGAGTCGCAAGATGCAATGTCACAAGGGGGTTGCTGTTAGCTCTCACTCAATTGTATCTTGCGACTCCGTCGCGCTGTACGCTACTGCTGCGCAGTTGAGCGTGGGAACTGCAAACATGGTTCGGCAATGGGATTTGCCGGTCGTATAATTCATGTTCACGGGAGATTTGTGTAGAACAAAATGAAGTCAAACTAAAATGAATCAAATGAAAACAAAATATAAATAATACAATCAATACAGCTTGTACAATCTGAATAACTGGAAATTTTATAGAAATAATTCTGAAATAAAATAATTTTAGACAACCTAACAAATCACTTATCAGTTAACTCATCGAGCCGCACAACCCCACATATTCGAGAGTGCGCCATCGATAGTTTCCTCGTAACATCCGCTGATGAGTGACGACTCGCTTGTCCGGCAGCTAGAGAGCCACAGCATTGCGACCAATGACGACCGGCAGGACCCGGACAGCCCACAGCCGTCGGTGACGTTCACGGGGCTGGCACGACCCCAGCGGATCTCGCTCGTGCTCAACGATGGCGACGACTCGGTGGTGGTCGACAAGCCTCCAGACCGACAGCACAGCGGTTTTTCGCCCGAGAGCCTGTTCCATCCCGCCGACAGCGGCCACCCGTACGCCAACGCGGCAGTCGAGGACGACGGCGACGACGAAGACGACGACGGCCAGCTGAGGGGCCGGGATCGCAGCTGGCCAAGACGGCCCACCGAGCAGGTGTCGAGCTATTTCGACGGCGTGGACCTCACGACCATCGACAGACGGCTGTCACAGCCACCCACGGCGTCGCGACGGCCCCGGTCACCTAGTCCCAGTGTGCGGTTGGCGGTGGACGCGGACGGCTACGAGTCGAGCAGCATGGACGACACCAGCCATGTCGACAGCTCCGAGACCGACGACGACGACGATGATGACGATGATGACGATGACGACGATGATGAACTAGATGATGACGAAGAAGATGACGAAGATGAAGAAGATGATGACGAAGAAGATATTCACGATAAGGTAGACAGCTACCGCAAGCCACGCAACACAGCAGACAGCGCGATCGTCAGCGACAGCGACAGCGACCACAGTGACAGCGGCAATCGCCGCGACAGCAGCGACCACAGCGACAAAGGCGAGCTCAGAGGCGTCTCGAGGCCCCGCAAGTCGAGTCCTCATCCTCGAGCCCACCCGAGGGCGCGCAAGGCCAGGTCGCCGCCCCCTCGCCCCAAGCATCTCGAAGGCAGCGCGCTGACGGGCCCTGTCATCATCAAATCGAACCGTCCGCGCGCTCGTGACGGCAGAGGGCGTCCTACGAACACCATGCAGCTGCTGGAGGCCATTGAGGCCGAGTACGAGCCGGAAGCAGCGCGCGAGCGGGCCCACGCCAAGCAGCAGTCGCAGGCGCAGCCGGCGTCGCATCACCGCGCGCTGTCGCCCGCGCAGATCGAATACGCTGCCTATAAAAAGCGCATCATCCACCCCAACACGGCGTTCGACGTGGCGGGGACCGCTGGCAAGCCGGTGGTGGACGTGCCGTACACGTCGGACCACGAGGAGGCCCAGGACGCGGTGCGGGCTGCCCAGCTCCATGTAGAGATCTCGCAGATCCACTCCAACCCCGACACCAGGCGCATGTTCCGCACGATGGTGCGCGGCAACCTGGCGCCTCTGGACGAGGCGTCCACCGCCACCGACTCGCTCAAATCGTTCATCGTGGCCACCGACCTGTCGCCCGAAGCCACCCATGCGCTCGAGTGGACCATCGGCACGGTGCTACGCGACCACAACCTGCTGCTGGTGGTGTGCGCGTTCGAGGACGAGGGCACCCCCGACGCCGGCGCCGACGAGCAGGTGCGCCTCGACGCCATGGACCGCATCACCGCCACCACGGTGCGCCTCCTCAAGAAGACCCGTCTCCAGGTGCACGTCGCCCTCGAGGTCGTGCACTGCCGCAACGCGCGCCACGCGCTCACCGACATCATCGACCACGTCAGCCCGACGCTGGTCATCCTGGGCTCCCGCGGCCGTTCCGCGCTCAAGGGCGTGCTGCTGGGGTCCTTCTCCAACTACATCGTCGAGAAGAGCAGCGTGCCTGTCATGGTGGCCCGCCGGAAGCTCCACAAGGCCAAGAACAGCGGTCTCAATGTGCGCCTGGCCAACAACCTGCGCCACGGCACGCTCACCACCGCCAAAATCGACTGAGCGCCTCGATCACCATCTTGCGACTCCGTCGCGCTGTGGCAACTGCTGCGCAGTTGGGCGTGGACACTGGAGTGTGATTTTCAGTCTAGTTGGCGAGGGTCGCTCGTACAGCTCGTAAAGGCGACCTGGAGCTGCAACCCACCATGTTGACTAAAAGACAACCACCCTCAAAAAAATCAGCACTCTCAAATCAGCACTCTGGCGCACTACGGTTGCATTCTACTGTGTATTGCTATATAGTTTATTTATTCTACTCGGACGTTCTTCTGGACTGACGTGACACTCTTCATCTCCACGGTCGATCACTTGCATGAGACTCAAGATCAATATCACTACTCAAGTAAGGCTCCAACTCGATAAAGACTGATACAGGCTCGACCAACGGTAGGTGATGCACAAGCATTTAAAACTAGCAGCTCTGCAGGCTCAGTACATAAAATAATTGTAGATCTAGTCTCAATATGGTTTGTTTCTATCGTGTTTCGAGGATACTTCATGTTGTTCTACACAAGACTCCCGTAGACGGATCGGCGCCCAACTGCGCAGCAGTTGCTACAGCGCGACGGAGTCGCAAGATGAAAATTGAGTGAGAGCTAATTGATAAACAATTCTAGATCTACTCTCATTGTTTTGTTTCTATTGAGTCTTATTGAGTCTCATCTTGATGCTTGTTCTACACAACCCTCCCGTAGACGAATCACCGCTCAACTGCGCAGCAGTTGCCACAGCGCGACGGAGTCACAAGATGTAATAGAGTGCGAGCTAATTGCAGCCTACTCTGCTACTCAAACTGCTGCACCAACTGGCGTATTGAAATGTCTGCCGCTAAAAGTCGCAACAGACGTAGCGGGTTTAGCCCACAGATGGCCGGTGCTTTCGAGGCTTGTTGGCCGGGGCGCTACCTCGGAGCTGCCTGGTGATGTCGGACAGTATACCCGCCGTTTTGGCATTCGCAGGACCTCCGACTTTCTGAGTTATCCATCCCCCTGAAGACGGCTTGTAAACGACGGCACTGTCTAATTCGCCGGCTGCTGCGTCGGCCACTGCTGCATCGAACTGCCTCTGCAGATACTCGCACACCTCGTCTCCGTTGTAGCCATTTATCGGTTCGTGCTTCATCTGGGGCAAGTCACTAGGCAGGTTTGCAGTACTTAAACAGCCGCGAACTTCTGCGTTCTATAGTGTGCAGCTGCCTGGTTTTCTAGGGTAGAGATGAGATGGCAATGGGTGAGCTGTGGAAAAGCACATCATTTCTGACGTCAACCCGTCTCAGGGGCAATTAAAGACTGCTATAAGATGAAGTCAACCGCATGTATCTCAACATAGTAGAAATGACCTCGTTTCTGTTGCGACTCCGTCGTCGCGCTGTGGCAACTGCTGCGCAGTTGAGGCGAGGACACTGTTGCAGCCACACATTCAACAATTCGTATCAATCCTCAACTTGAGATGTTAACTGGTAGTTCAATTGAGCACTGTCATGCAAATCACTTGCTGTCTGTACATGGCTATGTACTCATACTGTAATTGTGACTGCCCTGTAATTTTATACCAAACTGTATTGCAAACATAGTTTCGTGACTCCGTCGTGCTGTGGCAACTGCTGCTATTTCATTCGTACTACTTGTGTCTACTAATTGCCTCCGCAGTTTAATTAAATATCGTCCAACTCACTCCCTGCATTGAGTGGCATTTGCATCCGATCAACCGGCGGCAGACAGCTAGCTGTGAAGGACCTATCAAAAGCCAGTGGCAATCGCCAGAGTTGAGGGAGAATCATATTTGACTACGTTGGAACGGTCAAAAAACGCAGAAGTATTTTCATTTTATATTTAATTTTCGGGATTTTTCATAGAAATACATGTGATACACGTTCTATGAGCTGGGACTGGTGCCGTTGCACGGATGCAGGTACAGATGTCGCGTATTTTTTATATGCATACATGTCAGCTAGGAGCGTGATAATAACTGACCGGGCCAAATATAGATCGACTAACAGTACTGGTAACCCCGACTTTTATAAACGCAATTGATCTAATATGATAACCACGAAAATGATACCGCACTGCATTAACCAATTGACCTACAATCCCCCTGAAACGACCATATTAACTGAGGTTGACGATAATATGTTGTTCAGATTGATAGATGGTCTCGATCCACGCCTCAACTGCGCAGCAGTTGCTACAGCGCGACGGAGTCGCAAGATATGTGAGAGGATATATGTGAGAGGATATACGTGAGCAGACTTCGGGACAATTGTGTCACATTGGTTTGTCAGCATTGGGTCTACACGGTGTGTACGCGCGATATGGAATCAACAACCGATTGTACTAATTACAGTATAAATGCTCACATAATAATCTCTGGCTTCTCGATATTGCCCGCAATGGTCTTGTGGGGGAGGATGCGGCCGCCGTTGACGTAGATCTCGTCCTTGATCTCGACGTCGTCGCCCAGCACGCTCACGTTCTCGACGCGGGCCCACTTGCCGACCCGCGAGTTCCAGCCGATGATGGAGTTCTTGACGTAGGCGTGGGGCTTGATGGTGGAGTTGGACATCACCACCGAGCGCGACAGGCGGGCGCCAGCGCCCACCGTCACGTTGGGGCCAATCACTACGTTGGGCCCGATCTTGGCGTCGGGCGACACCTCGGCGGACGGGTCCACCAGCACGTTGCCGCCGTACACGTACGACTTGTCGGCGGCGGCCAGCAGCTCGGGCTTCTTCTTGGCCAGCGACGTCAGGTACAGGCAGGTACCAGACAGAAAGTCCTTGGGCTGGCCCACGTCCATCCAGTAGCCCTCGAGATCAAACGAGTGCAGGGAGCCGCGGTCGGCGAGCTGGGGGAACGTCTCCTTCTCGATCGAGGTGGGGCGCAGCTCGATGAGGTCGATGACCGAGGGGTTGACGATGTAGATGCCGGCGTTGATGCGGTTGCCCACAAACTCGACGGGCTTCTCCACAAACCGGTCGATCTGCGACGACCCCGCCTTGTGCACGATGACACCGTACTTGGAGGGCTCCTCCACCTTGGTGGCCACGATGGTGGCCTCGCCGCCATGGGCGTTGTGGAACTTGGCGAGCTCTGCAAACGGGTAATCACAGATCACGTCCGAGTTGAGCACGAAGAACGGCGTGTCGTCCTTGGCCAGCACATTCTCGGCCAGCTTGAGCGGCCCCGCGGTGCCCAGGGGCTCGTTCTCGACCGAAAACGTGATGTTGACGCCGTACTTCTCCTCGTACTGCTTGAGGGTGGCCACCATCACCTCGGGGCGGTAGTTGACGGCCAGCACGATGTCGGTCACTCCAGCAGCCGCCAGCGACTCGACTTGGTGGAGGATCATGGGCTTGTTGCCAAACTCCACCAGCGGTTTGGGCGTGGTCAGAGTGAGTGGACGCAGACGCGTGCCGTAGCCGCCCACCAGAATCAATCCTTTCATATCTGCTCTATTGTGTTAATGTACAAGCGTATAGTCAGAGTCCAAAATCCGCCAGCGGGGTGATTCGCGGTTTATAAAGGGGAAATGCCACGATGGTGCAGAATAGGGTACTGTGCAGAAAAAAAGGGCGTCGCCGCTGTCATGCACACTTGTATATATATATGTGTCTACATATATGGCCATGCGCGGCCTCGAGGCGCCAATGTGCTGCCACTGGCTACCACTGGCGACACGCGGTGGTATTGGAGGCGGTGGTGCGCTGGATCACCACCAATACCACCGAAATGGCGTCGAGATTGGCTTGATTTACTTTTTGCTGGACAGAGCCAACTGCCTATCCACCGCTGCCTAGCCACCACTGGCCAGTGTGACGCTCCAGTTGCTTTTTCCAAGCCACTTCCTAATTCGGCAGATGGGTCGCTATTTTTGGCCGCCAGCGGGTCTACCACCACTGGCGCTCCTTACCAGTTGCGGATTAACCTTCCAGTGGGCTAATTAGCGGTCGTAAATGCCCTGTGCCCGGCGGTGCCAGCGGTGAAGGCGCAGGGAGGGTGGTTGTGCTGCTACAAGCTTGTGCGTGGGTAGGTTGGTGGTGGGTGCTTTCGTCCCCGCGCGATGCCGTTTCCGGCCTTTCAGCCACCCCCTGAGTCTGGCGCGTACGTGCATTCCAATGGTAAGCGCTAGCCTCAACGTGCGACCCGCACATAGCTGGCCTCATATTTGGGCAACCGTCTCCTGCATAGGTGCCGCCCTTGCCCCGATCCCTGCTGCAACGGTTAAATGCCGGACAAACTTATTGATCCGGCGTCCCCCGCCCTCATCTGCCCTCATTTGTTCCATGCAGCGTGCTGACAGGCGCTATGTATGGAAAAAAACTCACTGCCAACCTGTGGTGCTGTTTAGGCACCGCAATTGCTCAATTGGCTGGGTTTTTAATTAGTTGTTGCATATGTGACGCCCGCCAACTCTAATTTGGGACGGCTTGTCTTGCGGACTGCTGCTATAATTTAAATGGTAACATATCTTTCACCACACCCGACTGGCTAATTTACATGGTACGCATCCATTGAACAAAACCATATGAAATATTCATTTCAGCGTCTGTTTCGATTGAATTGCAAATAGACTAAATGGAGACACAATATTGGCCCGACTAATATGCAAAGACACATACTAGCAGGCACCTCAACTTATGATGTGTGATCACCGCTGGTACAAGATACGAAAGACCAACTGCGTAGCAGTTGCTACAGCGCGACGGAGTCGCAAGACAAACGTCTAATGCAGTCTAATGCAGCAAATATCTTGCGACTCCGTCGCGCTGTAGCAACTGCTTCGCAGTTGTGTATGGATGTTGGACCTGAATAGTCTACTACTTTTCGGTCGTCAATTCATTATTGACACAGATATAGGTTATAAAAAGATACTTTTTCTTCTTGCTGCTCTTACATTGTTATAATCTCTGCTATGGTTTGATTCGTAGCTACAGACAATCGGAGATGGTCTCTTCAGACTTCAGCTACACCACCACCATTCTTTTTCACGGTATTTCGGATTGTTTTCGTATTTGGCTGCTCCTACACTGCATTCCCAGCTTGTCTTCACATTTGAGCTATGTACTAATCCTACATGGCCATGCCAGAGTCAGTCAAAAACCCTCTACTGTCGTTGCTCCAGGTGCTGGTCCATTAGTTGTCCGTTTTTCTACATTGCACAGCACTTCACTCGACTGGTGACAGAGTAGTACCGGCATTGATGCTCCCCCATCCGATCAACCGCCAGTGCTTCTCGACTCGTCGTGACAGGGCGATCTTCTCGCCAATCACCGTACAGGCGGGCGATGTTAACTGCAGCTTGGCCATATCGGCTCGCACATTGGTGACTCGGGCACCTGTGGTGGTGGAACCAACGTTCACCATGAGAACCTCTCCCTTGGTGAGCTTCTGGATCTTTGTGAGCTTCTTGTCTTCAGTCTTGACACCCAGCAGCCGTCGTAATAAGAAAAAGTTGATCTCGAGCTCTATGTAGATGTCGGGCAGCTTGCCAACGTGGCCCAGCACATGGCCCACCAGTCGGTCGGCACGGCACAGCGTGGGATCCACCTTGGTGCCTACACCAATGAGGCCTCCAGGAACCGCGAATTTGAGGTCGTTGTCGTCGGCAAACAGACTGACGATGCGGGATTTGATGGGGCGGCACTCGATCTTGTTGCTTCCTTCCTTCTTGTGCACGATGCCTGGTCGGATTTCGATCTCGTCGCCCAGTCGCAGCACACCGTTCAGAATCGACCCGCCAGCCACGCCTCCCTTGAGGTCCTCCACCTCGGATCCGGGCTTGTTGACGTCAAACGATCGGATGACAATGAGCTTGGGGTCGGCTGTGAAGTCGCGCAGCGGCACAGGGATCTTCTCTACAATGAATTCGTTGACAGCGTCAATGTTGTACTTGAGCTGGGCAGATATGGGCACGATGGGCGCCCCGTCGGCAGGGGTACCTTTGACGAATTCCAAAATGCTCTTGTAGTGGTCGAGGGCCGACTCCTGCTTCATGAGATCGACCTTGTTCTGGAGAATAATAACGTGCTCCAGCGCCATGATCTGGATGGCCGCCAGATGCTCGCTTGTCTGGGGCTGGGGGCATGATTCGTTGCCGGCAATCAGCAGCAGCGCTGCGTCCATCACCGCGGCACCCGACAACATGGTGCTCATGAGAATGTCGTGGCCTGGGCAGTCCACGAAGCTGACGTGTCGCAGCAGCTGGTACCGGCCTGTGCAGCCTGGCTGCTCGCACTTGGGCGAGATCTCCTTGCCAGACCCGTATGATTTGAACCGCGAGGGCCGTGGGCACGCCGGGTTGGAGCATTTGTAGATCTTGGCGTTGGCGTACCCGAGACGGATGGTAATGTTTCGCTCCAGCTCGTTCTTGAATCGGACCGTCTGAACCCCCGAAATGGCCTTCACCACCGTCGACTTGCCGTGCGCCACATGGCCAATGGTGCCGATGTTGATGGTGGCCTGTCGCTGGATGATTTCTGGGCTCAGTGGGTGCAGTTTGCTGAAGTCGGGGTTGTCTGGCTGCTCTGGGAGGCCCCCGCCCTCTTCGAATTCCTTTTGGCGACGCTCTGCTGCCTTCAGCCCGTCGGCGTCCTCCTCTTCATCGAGTCCAGCAAACGACACGGATTTCTTGCTTGTCTCGGTGTCGTCTCCTCCGTTGACGACCTCACCACCCTGTTCTCCTTCGCTGCCGTCTTCAAAGTCGTACTCCTCGGCGTATTCCTCGAAGCCCTTGCCATCGATGACGATGGAAGGCACCTGGTCCTCTAGATCCGACATATCGCTGTGATTTCCGAGATGAAGAGATCGTATAGTTAGTGCAGGTGTGTGTGTGTTTCCAGCTCCTTATCAAGAATGGGAAAATACGGCTTTAAAGATCAGTCACCAAATTTTTCAGTATGCCCGGGGCAAGGGCTCCCACCACCAGATGTACGCAGACCACCGCCTACAGCACGAACACCGCATCAGTGGAGAGCCTCGCTTGGTGCCGCCGTTATTACGGTTTTTCCAACGGTCAGAAACTTTAACTTTAGGACCCGGAGTGGTCCACTTGAGGTTGCCCAGAACATACAACTGCGCAGCAATTGCTGCGCAGCTGATTGAGACAACCAAACGACGGTCTTTTTAGAGTATATTAAGCCCGAATTTGCAGTGAACCCTTAGAATGTATTGCTATGTGCTATTATGTTATTATGTTGTTATTTATGCGATAATTTAAACTGATACAGATTATTAATATTATCCATTATAGTGCTCGTTCTGAGTGCGTCACCAATGTGACCAAGCAAAATGTACGGCTGTACATGAAGTATATGCATGATAATTAACAATCGTTTCATGGTCTGTCAGCGATGCTTCTGAACAGCACGACAGTACAGATACGACCAATGTGAGAAAAACAGGCAAATCAAAAAAACCACAAAACCACAAAACAACAGAGAAACCACATCCAATCTAGCAATGGGCCAATCGGACAGAACAGATTCAAGTGAAACAAGAGGTAGATCAAGTCTCCACGGTAGACGAGTGACGAGACCAAAGGAGATCGCAGATCGACTTGGTAGCTCTCAATAGGAGACTCGCACTCATACAATCGCTTCAGCTCGTCTGTCGGCGGGCTTTGGGTTGGCAGCAGTCCACCAGAATGTTGGGTATCTGAACAGCACATTGTTGGTGATACAGCCGACCGCGATGATGAGAACACCAGAGAGCAGCTGGACCGGAAGATAGTACCAGCCCATTGCACGGATGCTGGCATCCACAGCAGGAAGCAGAGCAGCAGCACCAGCTGGCGGATGCACTGTGTTGGTCAGCGACATGACGACCGATGCAATGGCGCTACACAGAGGAGCAGCCAGCCACAAGTACTCCTCGTTGCTCGCAGACGTGAGCCACAGTTTGGTCAGACACACGCCGACCAGTGAAGACAGAAATGTGCCCAAGATGACGTTGCGAGGCTGCGAAAACGGTGCATTAAGAGAGTTGTAGACCAGAATAGCAGACGCCCCCCAATTGGGCACCAGGTCGACAACGTTGCCGCGGTCCACAAACGTCGCAGAGTACCTGAACACACATATAACGACCAGCACTCCCGCATATGTCCCTATGAGCACAGACAGATGTGTCAGGACGTCATTGACAGGCTTTTGCTCTTGCTTGTGATAGCCTAGGATCCACCCAAGCGGTCCTAGCTTGTGGGTCTGGGACGGAGGCAGGTATGGATTTAGGAGAGTGTCGAGAGTGTACATAAAGAAGTAGTGATTTCAAGCGACCTGTCCGTGGCGAGCCATGTAAATTTATATACAAGCCTGTGTTATTTTTATGTCTTAACGGCAGAAACCGTTTTTTGACGTTGACACGGACCGGGTCCGGCTCCCCACACTTCAGCCACCCGGTGCGGCGCTCAACTTTTACCGGCTTGACAGCAGCCAAACGGCAGCACGGCAATAACCAGGCTGCGAAAACCAAAATAGCGCTTTTATTCTCCAAATAGTTGTCAATTTGCGCTCCAGCATCAATTGCATGCTCCGAACAAATTCATTTTTACTCGAAATTGAGCCTGTCAATTGATGAGTCCCTGTGTACGGAGTTCCCGTGTCAGTTGGCTATGTTCAGCCTCGCCACAAGGCGTCTGCACATGCGTGAGAAACCCGCGGCATTGAAGAGCGCATTCCACGGTATGAGTTTACTCGGGAACCAGATTGTGTCAAATCAGCGTATATCGCTAAGCAAGTCGCATATTGTGACAAATCAGCGTGTATTACTAGAGCGAGCCGTAGAGTCCAGACTGTCATAGTTGTCCGGTTTATGTAGATTGAACCTGACTATCGCGAATAAAAGCAAATAGGAAATACGAACCATAGATCAGGACCAGCAGTGTCCCCGCCTCAACTGCACAGCAGTTGCCACAGCGCGACGGAGTCACAAGAATGACAACTAATAATGTGATATATAAACAAAAGCTCTTGCGACTCCGTCGCGCTGAGGCAACTGCTGCGCAGTTGAGGCGGGGATCTTGGTGGTCAATGCGGAGAAACTGCAACAGAGCTGCTGCACTGCTTATCATTATTTGGGAAATATCATGCATAAAAACACTATCTTAGCAAAACTATTAGATCGGTGGTAAGTCTGAATAAACAACTTCAACCGCCGTTCAATAATTATTCACTGATCAATATTTCACGTATACCCCTATTAAAAGCGCTCGTATCTCACCAATATTAAATTTATTACACATGCAACAATGGAGTATAAATCTATAGCAAAAACATAACATGGAGCAACATATATATATGTAGCAAAATATATATCAATGCTGGTAGCATGCTAACGGCTAGCACCCCCAGTAATGTTGCTCTAGCACGACTGTGGAGTCCACATTTCCTACGGGAATACCAGAGCTACGCATTCGAACTGAAAATCCCATTGAAGTCTGCCGACCAATAAATACTACATGAATGAAGACACCTCCTCCACGCGGAAACCAAAATCGTTCATCATCGAGTCCACATCCTTCCACACCAAATCAACGTCCCAGTCAAACGTGCCTCCACTCCCAGCGGGCCCTGCTACCGCTTGCTCGACATTGCCTGGCGTAGGAAGCGTGCTCGTCAGAGACACAATGCCATTGGGCGCCGAAGAAATGCCTAGAGGGCCCGGCGTGTCCTCCGCTTTGGGCAGCAGCGGCCGAGGAACTGCCCTTGGCAGCATGGCTACTGCTGAGTCGCCGTTAGGATAGCTAGACAGGTTGAGCGGCGACGAGCCAGCTGCCTGGTCTACTGGCGAGCTGTCAGAACCCAGCGCGAGCTGCGGTTGCTGCTGGTCTACTGGCGCTGCTACCGGCACTCTCAGCAACCCTGGCGACTGCTGATGGTGCTGATCCTGGTGGCTCACCTGTAGAGAAGGCATAGCCTGTCGTGGTGGCGGCTTGACAGGGATGCCGTTGACAATAGCAGCAGCAGAGCTGGGGATGTCTTCGTCCTCGTCGCTCGAGGTGGTGCGCTGGTTGAGTTCTGCGGGAGCCACGCTGCGAATCTCGCACTGCTCACGCATCGTCCACAGACAGTCGAAAAACACACTGGCAGCCATTCGGGTCCGGATGGACACTTTGGCGCTCAGAGTGGGCGCATGCGGTTCCGACTTGTCCACCAGCGCATCGTACACCTGCCACATCTGCTGCATGATCTCGGCAGCTCTATAGGCCACGTCGTGCTTCAGAATGGATGCCTTGCCAATGTATTGTACAGTAGATAAATAAAGGGCCCGTCCCGCCAGCGTGTCCACGTACTGAGCGTACTGCGAGTGGTAGATCTTGTTGACGATGGTGGTCGCCTGCCACAGCAGCTGCACGTACACCTGTGGCAGGTAGCGAATAAAGTCCTTGTCGCGGCGGCACACCTCGTCCGTGTGCTCCATGAGCGCCAGCGCGCTGTTGTAGGCCTGCACCAGTCCGCGCTGCTGCTGGAAGTTGGTGAGACCGTCGTTATCGAGAAAGTAGTATGACATGAGATGCACTCGCGACGCCAGAAACGAGAACCGGCGCGCCTCGTCGAACTCGTGCGACAGCGACAGGGTGATCTCTAGCTCGTCGAGCTTCTGGGCCATCATCTGGATCAGCGACAGACGCTCGGACAGATCCGACAGCCCCAGCGGGTCCTTGAGATTGGAGTTGAGGCCCTTCTCGACCTCGTTCTCGAGCCGCTGGATCATCATCATGAGCCGGATCGACTCTGGGATGTCGATGCCCGAGTCAGGCCGGCACGCTGCCAACACCGTGGCGTCGAAGCTCGTGAACGACGGGAACCCAAACATGCCAGCCACCGTCTGCGACACGATGTTGCAGCAGATCCACGTCCGGATCTGCTCTGTGATCTTAGGATAGATGACGTTGTCCTGCTTGATGCGGCCGAAATCGCGGGCGTATCCTGGACAGTGCAACCCCACACGGATCGAGTTGAACATGGCTATGCCTGCCGAGTTCCACGCCGAGTCTGCGCTGATGGTCGACGTCAGAGGCGGCCACATGGTGCAGATGAGGAACGCTTGCACCGAGTACACCGACGCCAGATTCAGCACGGTGCCGGTCGCAGAGCTGCTGCTATCCGGATTCGACATGAGCTGGTCGGCGCTGCCAAACCGCGTCACAGGCGAGATGGTGATCTCTGCCAGGCAGGTGCGCAGCACCGGCGTGAGCTTCATCATGAGCTCTGTATCCTTGTCGTATCTACGCGACGCCACCGACATGATGGTCCAGAACAGCGACGGACACAGCCGGTGGATTTCTTCTGGTCCTCGCGATACATCCACAACCGGTAGAAACGGGTGGTACTTATCGACGAACTCGCGAAACAGGTCCTGTATAACGTCCGAGCTCAGCGTAAAGCTCTCTATAGTTTTGGGCGTACATGCCCAGTTGTTGACGGTCCAGGTGGGTTTCCGAACAGGCACTGAAGCCGTCTTGTGGGCCTGCGAGAAGTAGATGGGTGTCGGGAGCAGCTTGTAGCTGGGCAGCTGTGGCTGAGGGCCCTGTCCATCAGAGTCCTTGCGAGTGTTGTCTTGCAGTTCCATAGACCTCCTGCGCAAGTCCTCGACCTCTTTCTCCATGTCTAGGATGCGCTGGCGCTTGGACGTGCGCTTGAAGGTGGGCTCGAGCTTGCAGTCGAGCTTTTTCTTGACACATCGAGTGCAGGCAGCTGGCCACTTTTCATGAGCATCACACCGGACCTAAAGTTAGCAGACATCCACAAACGCCCCCCAAACTACACACCTTTTGCTGGCGGCATTCCATACAGGCAATCCGCTTTCCTGGCACGTCTTCATTCCCGCTGCCAGACCCGGGATCCTGAACTGGCGGGGCCATTTCAGCTTATCGTCTTCTAGATGTTGAGCTAGGGTTGAGAAAAACGCTATACAATATATAATAGACGGTGCTGCATCCCCGTATGTGTCACGCACAAATGCTGAATATGTCATTTATACAGACGCATGCGTTTGTGCATCAGCCCAAGTAGCGGCAAAATACGAGTACCTCCGACATTCATTCGGCGAGAATTTGAATACGAAGAGCCCGGTAAATGTCAAACTAAGCAGAAGATCGGTTGAGAACAGAACTGAATTGGGACCAAACAGTAGACATCTGAATTGGGATCAAACAGTAGACAACTGAATTGGGTTCAAACCGCAGACAGCTGAATTGCGACCAGAATAGAGAGCACTGAAAAATAGTGAGCAAAGCTGCTCTTTTTTGTCCAAGTGGCACTCAACAACTACAGCAAGGTTGAATCTGTGATTTCTGCTAATGTGGGAGTGGACGGGGCTCCCGGTGCTGCTGAAGTCAAGCATCGACCAGCAGCTGCTGCTGGTACAAAAGTTCTTGCGAATGCTGGCATACGGCGCGTCCATGCTGGTCATCATCCCATTCTTCGACGAGATTGGTACTCCAAAGTCTCAGATAGGCCTCTTTATGAGCATGACGCTGATAGGCGACGTGGTGCTGTCGTACTTGCTGACCTTCTACGCAGATCAGCTGGGTCGCCGACTGGTGCTGGCAGTAGGGTCTCTGCTGATGGCTGTTGCTGGTGCGCTGTTCGCGTCGAGCACAAACTACTGGGTGCTGTTAGCAGCAGCGGTGTTTGGCGTCATTTCGCCTAGCGGCGACGAGGTGGGCCCATTCCGCACCGTCGAGGAGTCCACTATTGCCCATCTGTCTACCTACGAGACCAGGGCGCATATTTTTGCATGGCACGGGATGCTGGGCACGTTTGGGTCCGCACTGGGTACTCTGGGAGCTGGATGGACCACCGAGCTGCTGCGAAACTATTACGGATTCGGCAATCTCGCCGTGTACAGAGCCGTGTTTGCGTTGTATGCAGTAGTTGGGCTGCTCAAGCTGGCTGCGAGTTTGATGCTGTCAGCAAAGTGCGAGGAGCATGACCCTGTAGAGCCGCTGTTGGCCACCGACGACTCGACGGTGGCTGAAATTGCGGCAGCGCAGCAGGAGCAGCAGCCTCAGGACGAACGCACCGCACAGGAACCGAACCAGAATCACCGTCAGAGCCAGCAGGAGGACCAGCACCGAGACCAGTACGAGGACCAGGACCACGAGCAGCAGCCCTTGCTGGGCTCGGCACGCGACCGTAAAGCCATTGGCAACCTGTCGGTCAAGTTGGCGTGCGTTTTCTTCCTCGACTCGCTGGGGTACAGCTTCATGCCCAACTCGTGGCTGGTGGCTTACCTGGAGGAGCGGTTTGGCATCACAGAGGCGCTTCTGGGCACGCTGTTCTTTGGCTTCAGCATCATTGGCATCACTACTCCTCTGGCGTCGGCAGCTCTAGGTAACCGTATCGGGACAGTGCCCGCCATTGTTTTCACAAAGCTGCCGTCAGCACTGATCATGGGTATGGTGCCACTCTGCCCCACACAGCTATCGACCCTGATTCTGCTTTCGGTGCGAGCGTGGACAGACGCAATGGACGTGGTGCCGCGCCAGGTGCTGGTGGCGTCGCTGGTCGAGCCTAGCCAGCGCACGCGCATCATGGGCGTGGTCAACCTGTCCAAGACGCTGTCACGAGCGGTAGGACCCGTGTTTAGCGGCTACGTGTTTGAGTGGCACAAGCTGTGGCTGTCGTTTGAGGCTGTCATGGCATTTGAGTCTGCCTATGTAGTCGGGCTGTGGACGTTGTTTGGATGAGCTTCATTCATTCCATACCGAAAGACACTAGCTGTTAGCACTGCAGCCATGTATAAAGATCCTAGTAGTTGACTCTAACGAGCGACTCGGCATCTATAGCGATTTGAAAGCCATGGTCGTACCATAAACACCATGGTGAGAGGATAACATCATAATAGTAATAGATTACTTAGAGAGACCTGAATTCCTGTCAGTTCGGAATCGGCGTGGGAGAAACTACTCGAGTGTCTTTTAACTTCCTTGGTACAGTTGTTCACAAAAGCTAAACTCAATTGCTTCTCTTGCGACTCCGTCGCGCTGTGGCAACTGCTGCGCGGTTGATTCCTGGATCTGTGTTTTCTGTTAATATGACAACTTGACTAGTATGGGACAATCATAATTGTCACTAAGTTACGCAACTATAATGTATAACTGGACCACATCAGGGCTAAATCGCTATGCCGTTATGAGTATTACGCATTACGAACTGAACTAACACATTGATTTGTATTCCGCTAGTAGCTTATGTCTCCATAATACACTTTGGTATTTGGTTTGGTTGACGTTGTATTATTGCGTCCGACATAATGGAATACAGCCTGCATACTGCGTGGCGATGGACTGCAGGCACAATGCACAAATGCAGACTACTGCAGTAACGCAACACGTACCTAACAAACAATAAAGACTAATAGGACAGCAAAACAACCCACAAGGAAATAAAACATACGGACAACTAGCGGACGTAACAAGGGCAAGCCGACCACAATATGGCTCTACCAACCGTAGTGGGCCTCCATTAGCCATAGCAGAACTACCCAACCATACTATGACCTACTGTCTGCATAACGCTAGTATGACTGAACGCACAACGTTAGTATGACTGAACGCACAACGTTAGTATGACTGAATGCACAGTATTAGCATGAATAATAGTAGCCGACTGCAACCATATGACAGCTAACCATATGACGGCAACCATAACACGACTGCATCCATATTATGCATCCACATCCGCATTATGCCTGCAACAACCATGGGGTAACACCGCTACGGTATGAGTTGGTGACGGTGACGCTCGGTGACGTCCGGTGACGCGCACAACGTGCTGCTGACCAAACCGGGTTGCTCCGGTCAGTTCGGGAGATGCCCCACCCAAACTGGTACATGCCTATGGACCACATGGCCGCATGGGGCGGTTATCGCGCTCAATCAGCAACCGATAGGCAATCGGAGCTCCCAATTCGGCAACGGTGCATATCTGGCGGACCTAATGCTATATATACGCAGATAACACCCAGACGCGGTTGCCATCAACACTAGCAGGCTCTGATAGTGTTTGCACCCCTGGTCACCATTCTGTGCCGTTTTCTTGTCTGATATGTTTCTAGTACGGTCGTTCTGGAACCCGTCCACTGCTACTCCACACAACCAGCTCGCTGCTCCGCCTGGCGACAACAATCCCGCCCCAAACAAGCCTGTCGTGACCGTGAAGGACCGTGAAGACGCAGAGGGCTTTACACATGTCGATTTCCGACCCATGACGTACGCTGAGGTCGCCAGCCTGACAGGGCCGGTGTCGCGCGCAAAGATATACGTGCCTCCGCTCGACGACTACGACGATGACGGCTCCGTTTTTGACGACGACAACCATGACGACAGCCACCACGAGAAGCCTGCGGGACGACGGCTAAGCGACGCGGTAGTCAGTGAGATGGAATACGGCGAGCTTGCGCGCCGGCTCCAGAAGACCACCCGCAACCGGTTCCGCCCACATTACGTCAAGGTGGCACGCTCGCCTGGCCAGCGTCCGGGCGTCAATGCCTACTAAGAGCTCACCAGCGGTGATGCTGAGACCTTGCTATGTTTCTAGAGCGATGACGATGACTTTTGACGAATTCTAACTTATGTACACTTGAGTATAAATGCATTATATATTATTGATCTCTGGATTGCCAGCGTGAACATTGAACCATATCGCTTCAACTGCGAAGCAGTTGCCACAGCGCGACGGAGTCGCAAGATATAGATGTCGTTGCTTTAAGACGTCATTGCTTTCACGCGACTCCGTTCCAGTTGTTCCGCTACTGGTCCTGCCAGCAAATGCAGTAACAAACTTTGGCCCGACATTTGGCGCTTATTATTTGGTCAAAACACTGTCGAGCAGTGAACTTAACATCTATAGTTTGGAAACTGCTGCAACTGTGAGTTTGACGTGTAGTGCTTATTACCATTAAAGTTTGAAAGTTCGTTTCAAGCATTATGATTATACACTTCACAATAACACAATTCAGATAAATGAACTCTTTCAGCAGGTTTGTGATCTTGCCGTCGACACTACAGTGATGTATTGTTCTATAAAAAGTGGTGACTTGTAAACACTAAATTTTATGAGAATAAAATTCAATTATCACAAAATGTAAAAATGCTATGCAAAATCTACTGGACTTTCGAAAGAAGCCTCTCATGGCTGTTCCTTTATATAAGGAGAGCAACAAGAACTGCAATGCCAGTGAGGGGCCAAGCAGCAGCCTTGGCATTTCCAGTAGACTTTTCAAAAACCGATGCATTTGGAATACTAGCAGCTGCCACTGTATTCGAAGTACTAGCAGCTGCCACTGTATTCGAAGTACCAGCAGTGGAGATGGAGCTAGAGCTCTGGCTGAAGACTGGTACTGCAGTGCCGGATTCCGAAATTGATTCCGCTGCAACCTTGGACGAGACTGCTGCTAGAGCAGTTGGAGTCGCGTTGGCGATAGTCAGTGTGATTTCTTTGGTAACGGTGGCGTATGAGATACGACTCTTCTCAGTTGAAAATGGAATAGTAACCGTGATCTCTTCTACCAGTGTGGTATATTCAGTCGTGGACTCAGAGCCCGTTACAGCAGAAGCACAAGACACTGTGACAGTAACATCGTCCACAAGCGTGGTATATTTAGTCGAGCCTGCAGAACTACCACAGGGGACTGTCACTGTCACTTTTTCAACGACTATAGTATAAGATACAGAAGCGACCTCTTTCGTGCTGTAACCTGTAGTGGCCGATGCTCCGGTAATATGTGTGTATGGAACAGTGCTGTGCTCTGTAGAGTTATAGTTTGTTGATGAAACATGCGACAGTGAGAGAGCAGACTGAGAGATCGAAGATGGCGTGGCAATGGACGTCACATTAGAGCATGGTAGAATCGAAAGAGCTTGGAATTCTGAGATGCTCGCCCACACTTTATTAGCAGCAATAATAGCGTTGTCGAATTGCTGTACATCACACTGCAGTGTAAAAGCCGACACGAGCTCGTTTGCCTCGACTGCGAGGGTCTGTATTTCTGCAAACGAAGTAGAAGTCAAGTTGAGATCAGAAAGAATACCATAAGCCATGTTGTAGCCATTAATTGCTGCTGCGATGCCTTCTGTCACGTTTAGCGCAAGAGAAGAGGTGAAGCCCGTTATTTCTCGTTTGAGGCTAATACCAGCAAATTGAGCTATGTCACTTATAAGATCAAGACAAGTATTCTCAAGCGCAGTATATGAACTGGTGAGATTGGTCGACGCAACTTGAGGATTTGTTGAAGTTGTCAAACCCGCGAGCGTTTCCAAAAATAGTGTTAAACTAGCATCAAACACAGCTTCTTCTAACTCCAATGCTCCAGAAGTCAATGGTGTCGGCAGCGAAGTCGTAGGTGTTACTGCATAGCTCGAAGATTCTGACGTTATAGAAGACAGCGGAATGACCGACGAACTCGAAGAGATTTCCACACCATCAGATAGACTCGTCGTCAAAACAGCAGAAGTTGCAGTTGAAGAAGGTGTTGTCGATCTTACTGGCGTGCCACTGGATATGAGTGAACTCGACCCTTGGCTTACAGTATTGATAACCGACAGTGTAGTACTTGTAGTCGTTGAAGTGACACTGACAAATGATAATGTAGAGCTTGTAATCATAGGAGTGACACTGAAAACCGCTCGACTCGAGACTTGACCCATGCTAGTGCCGGTAGTTGGAAGTAACGAAGTAGAAGTTGCACTAATAACCGAGGGAGTAGATATTTGGCTCACAACACTCGAGTACAGCACCGACGACGAAGAAATAACAGGTCGAGTCACAAATGAAGTGTATGGTGAAGCTGAAAAGTTCTTTGTGAGTGACACAGCAGAGACGGTAGGCAACCGTGAAAAACTGGAGGAGCTCAACCGCCTCAGAGACGCTGTACTGCTCCTCGAACTAGAACCAGCGCTTGATGTGCTGGAAGAAAGATATGACGTGGTTGAAACTGAGGTTGACCGATAGAAGGACTTCGAACTTGTGACACTCTTACTCGAAGTGGAAGAGCTGCTCACTGCAGTCGAGGAAGAAGAAGAAGAAGAAGAAGAACAAGAAGAAGAAGAACTCAATGCGCTGGAGGAAGAAGACGTTGGGCAACCTAGAGAGGGGAACGAAACAGTCGTATTAACGCCGTAATAAGATATAGCCGACAATATTGGAGTGTTCATAGCTGCAAAATATCCGAACACATTCCCTCCCGCTACCAGCTCCGAACAGAGAGAATATTGAACGAAGCTAGTTTCTAGATCCGCAGTCGCTTCCTCTACTTGTAGAATGAGATTTGTGACAGTGGAAATGTAATCGACAAAAGTTGCGTTTAAAGCAATAAGATTTCCAAAAATTTCCTGTATAAACCCAACGTTTTGCTGTAGGCCGCTCGCAACGATTTGTTGATCACAATCTGACACTGCAGTTACACTACTAGCGCCGAGAGCGCTCTGGACGCCATAGAAATCATTCACAAAAGGGACTACATGAGCAGGTATTAACTGAGGTTCGTCCAATACAGCATTTAAGTTACCACCGTCCGAAGCTAAGTCATATAAGTCGTTATTTATTTGAACAAAGTTTGCATCGCATTGCGCAAATACGCCATGGATAAAACTGCCAAATAAAACGGCATATAGCGCTTGACCAGCTAATAACTTCCTAGACATGGTTGGACACAACTATTTGAAATGAAGAGATAAAACTGTGGAAAGCGCGGTTTTTTCAGATCTGGTCGTTGGGCCCGTTTTCTTGAACTAGAGCTGCATGGCAATGCATAACGGCGATCCTCCTTATTCTTAACAACCATCTTTCTTTCTTCAGAAGCATTGCTAAATAGTGCAAATTGTTATATAGTTGCACTATTTATCAATGAGCATAATACCATGTGTATAGCTGTTTTGACTCATTACAGGGTTGTCTTCTTGTAGACGTCGTAAAAGTAATTGGGATTCTTACGACGGCGTAAGCATGGTTTGCATATCAAATGCAGAGTAAAATAATACGACTAACTCGTTCGCGGCTACGCAGTATAGAATCATCAATACTACTGTGATACCTCCCTACCAACGATTGTATGGGATTGCATTTGATATTATTGGCTATGTGAGACAAGCAAACGAAACTTCACCGTCCATTGATTCCTTAAGTTTCACAGTGATCAACATACGATCGTGTAGTTTGACATACTTGAATATTGCGTCACCATAAAGATGGACAATCTGACGCTATATTTGAATTCAGCACTGCTTCCCAACTGCCTAATATCAACTCCTGTTCGGAAAGGAAGCGGAGAAAATATTTTTATGCCTCTCGCCTATACCAAATTGGGGGTAATTGGGGACGATCGGCGCTCCAGACAGGTAGCGAAGTAGCAGTTAATTTTGCCGATCATGCGGCAAGCCGCGAAAGTCTGCAGGTATCTACGACAAATAAGGACATGAGCACCGTTTGCAAAGTGCCTCGAATTCTGTTATTCTTGTTCACCTGTATTACTCTGCTGCACGTGGTTAGAATAATTCTATCAATCTAGACCCTCACATGAAAGGCTGTTGAAAATCTGGGCAGCTCTCTAGAAGTGGTTCAACGCCAAATTCTTGAAGCAGATAGGAAGCTGCAATAACATTTAGCATCCTAGAAGCATATACTATGCTGAATACATCAACAGTACGGACTGTATAGATACTGAATCCCTTTATGTTTTGGCCCAGTTGCTTTCCTCTGTATCAAAAAAAATATGAATTATGCATTGCAATACTTTCATTGACGGTTACTGATTTCTGTTCCGATTTTATATGTTTGCAAAACTGGCAATTACGCCCAGTAAGTGTCATGCCTGTTTGTTTTGTAGTTCAAAGGATAGGTCAATGCAAAACTTCAGAAAAATAATCCTTAGAATGGGCTCATGGAAGATGTTTGCTCATCATCATTTTGATATGATAATGTCCTCCATAAAAATAAATTGCAAAAAATCCAATGTAAATTGTGTATTTGAGTAAGTTCCACTTCATTGATTCGATTTTTCACTTCCAAGATTCGTCGACAGTACTGGTTAGCTGCATCGACATCAAACCACCTATGAACCTCATTGGAAGCATCCTCACTTCAACTGCTGTGCAGTTGATTCTCTGTAGCTTGTGCTTTCCGTACCAGCTAGCTAACTAAGGTTCTGACAGCCTGGCTTGGCGTCCAGAAGGCTAGATATGGTCCTAGTATGAAGCAGCATGAAATTACTACTCTCAAACAAGAAACAAAGCGATCTGTTGACGTTATAACATCATAATCATAAATCATCCACATTGTGAGCCTTAAACTTGCGTCCTGAACGGTCTGCAGTCCGATACGTGAAACGCGAGCCCAGGATCTCAAATGACAACCCATCATCCAGCATTACCTGGAAACGGGTTCCTTTCTTTTCAATGACTCGCAACCCTCCAGCCGGAATCACCATCACAAAGTTGGTACGTGCTTCCCAGACAACAATGCCCTCGATACCCACCAGCGACGGGTTGCGAGCAGCCACCACCACGAGCTTGGCACCGTGAAAATCTGCTGTTGCCAGCTTACCGGCTGCCATCACGGCCTGAGGCCTTGTCTCAACGGTGTCCGAGATCAAGTCTCGAATGTACTCAATCCACAGCTCATGGAGCTTGGCGTAGTCCGTGTACTGGGGAACCTCTCTACTGTGCTTATCTCTCTTCTCAGCCACACGAGCGTCCTTTATAAACCGTCGCAATGCCAGCCGAGCATTGGTCAGCTGTTTGCCACTAGAAAGTGCTGGCTTGTCATGAGCTGCTGGGCTTTGGCGAGCAGTAGACGGTCTACTGGCTGACGATGTAGGTCCCACGATCAAAAAAGGCTTTTGAGACCCCGATAGTGAATAACGTGTGCGCAGCAGCTCCTCAGCACGCTCCGGAGTGTGCGAGCGCAACAATACGGCCCTTTCAATCGACCTGTTGGACATTGATCGTTGCAAAGGAACACACTGAACTATGAAACTTTATCCGAATACGGCAAAAGCCCCATGAAGCAGATCGACGAGCAGCTCGAAGTTGAGTTTTTTGATGGTGTGCTGCTGCTGGGACGTCGTACAAGGGGTTAGGCGTCTGTAATGATCAGTAGATACCTGCGATCCACCGCTAAAATCAGCCCGTGGGCATCGGATACTACAGTGTTTGTGTCTAGTTTCAATGACCCGTATCTGAATTTGAGCCTCGAAGACTACATCTTTCGCAATAGCCCACCCACCACTCATAAGCTTTTGCTGTATATCAACTCACCCTGTGTCGTGGTTGGCCGTAATCAGAATCCATGGAGAGAGTGTAATATTCCACTGCTGAATTCGCTAAGTATTCCGTTGGTTCGGCGCAGGTCTGGTGGTGGAACGGTAGTCCACGATGCTGGGAACGTCAATTTTTCAGTCATGACTCCACGTACAGAGTTTTCCCGTGACAAACATGCACATATGATCGTTGACGCATTGAATCTTTTAGGTCCTGTTGTACAACAGCAGGCAGATGTAAGCCTGAAAACAGACTTTGACGTCACTCCGTCTGATGGTGTTTTGAGGCCGCCATTGATGGGTCCTCAAGTAAAGCTAGCAGTCAACGATCGGTTCGATATTGTCACCGATCCCGACGGGAAGAAGGTTTCTGGATCGGCGTATAAAATAGAGCGCGAAAGAGCATACCACCACGGGACAATGCTACTCAACTCCAAGCTTGACGTATTGAGCGCATTGTTGCACAGAGACCTGTCCAGACACGGGCATATAGAGGGCCGTGGCGTCGCGAGCGTCAAGTCGCCTGTTACAAATATCGGCTGTGATGCACGAGTATTTATAAGCACGGTCATTAAGGCATTTCAGAACATGTATCCGGCCGAGCATGGGGTCGATGCAGTGGCTATTATTGAGGAATCCGACTTGCCTGAGAAGGTCTTGGAGGAAGCACGTCAGATGAAGACATGGGACTGGAGCTTTGGCCAAACACCTCTGTTTACACATTCACTATCTCACATTGAAGACGACTCCAAAGTGGTGTTCACTGTCGATAAAGGTCGTATCACCAAAGTCGTAGGTCTTCCTCAAGTTGCTGGGAATTCGTCGATGCGCTATTGCAGTAGAGAGCTTCAGGAAGTCCTTCCCAGCGGTCACTGGGTTTTAGAAGCAATTGACGGCCATGGCGGGAACATTCCCCTGTAAATAATGTAAATATTGCGTTTGAACATTTCATTTTGAATTCTGCTTTTGATTTTGCATTTTGGACACTGACTTATGAATATTGCTTAGTAAATCTGTCTTGTATTGCAAATATTGTCTTGGACACTTCATCCTAAACCAAATATAATGTGTCTGTCTAATAAATATAATTCTATAGCCCTTGTGTCTATCACCTCTACTTCTGCAAGTATCTATGTAAGTCTAGGTCTATCTGAACACATCTACCTATGCTCCTCTACCTGTATATTATCTATCCTTTGCACTTCCAGCATTCACCAGTAAACAGCAGTTAGTTCCAGGCCCACAGAGACCACGCGAATTGCAAGCTGCCAAAGTCGTCTTTCCCGTCTTCGACTTCGTAGCGCAGCCGCTGGAGGCCCAGTTGCTCAAGCAAGCCGTAAAACTGCTGCCTTTCCTCCTCAAACTTGTCACGAAGCGGCAACTGAATACATACGCGGGACTCGTCTGACCGCAAAAGAAACTCGCTTATCATGTCGCAGACCATCTTTGGGTGTGATGACGAGTATATGGAGTCTGCGACCAGTATTGATCTGAATATGCGACCAGCAGGGAACCCTGTACTATTTGACCAGTCCAGCATTTCAACAGTGATTTTATCAACACTGCTGCAGTTGGACTTGACATTGTTGCGTAGATTGGGCACTATCTCGGGAAGATCCGTGAGCCATATCTCGTGGCCCAACTTGGCAGCCACTATCCCTGACAACCCCGTGCCGCTACCCAGTTCGAGAATCGGATCGCACAACAACTGCTCATGCTCACGCATCAGACGGTTAGCCACCACCAGTGCAGACCCCCATGTCTTGAGCCCAAGGCTATCTGCTGTCAACGACGGCTCATCGAGGCGGACACTAATAGACCTGTCACCATGTTGCACATCTATCTCTCTGACAAGCGAAGGAGCTGCCGAGCGACCACATCGTTCAGACATCCGCCAACTTGCTAGCTGCCACAGCTGCTCTCTCTGGTCGTTGCTCGATATCCAGTCCAGAGGCGATGCTATGACAGAGGTCAGCCAACTAAACACTCCTTGTTGGTCGAGCGACTGGACCTCCAAAACATCAAAGTTTTTCAGCCTGCGCGGGGCTAGCAGCTCCAGCGCATCACACAGCTGCTGCCAACCGGGCCGCTGTTTGATATTGGGGAGGTCCAGGACATGGTCTACAGTCATGTAAAAAAAACAGAGGTAATGGCAAGAAGAAGAAAATTGTACATGTGGTCATGTCTATCTAAATTAATAATTCAGCCGCTATCCCCCGTCCAGGAAGTGATCGGCGAGCTTAAAATGAGTACGGCTGTACTAATGTGACAATCACAGAAAACACAGCCAGAAGCTAATACTCTGCCAGACGCAATTTGCGACCGATTTCTTTCTTCGTGCTTTGCCTGCGCGAGTCCGCTGGGCGAGGAGATGCTGGTCGCGAAAACGCGTCGATGTCGCCCATGTCAAAGTACCCGTAACCGCCAAGCAGGTATGAGGACTCTTCCTCGTCCGGTGACTCTGATTTAGGGGTAGGCGTGGGTCTGATGGTTTTGCCAAAGTGCTGAGACAGCGGCGACGGAGGCACTTTGGCTGCCAATGCGAGGTTGTCGTAGGAGCGCGCTTTGGTGCCGACTGACAGCTTGCGGTGGCCAACTGCGATCTCGGACGCTCGCCATAGGTTGCGGAGCTCAATGAAGCACGAGTTGAGGGTATCTAGAAACCGCTTCGTCTGCCGGTGCTTGGACGACGCACAGATGGTGATTGAATCTTCCTTGATGATGTACCCGAGCCCGAACCCGTCTGGACTGGTCGGGCCAAAGCCAAACAGCTTGAGTGACATGTTGCCACAGTTGCTGGTGGACAGAATGGCGTTGCCAAGCTTGTCCCAGCCCGAATCCGAGAATATGGCAGGCATCGACGAAAACGAGTCCACCGAGTCGTCGGACCTGCTGTCGTCGAGCAGGCTCTCCTCGACCTTGCGCTTCCAGATGCAAAACAGCGCGTACAGGTGGCGGTCTTGGCCCAGCCCCTTGGCGCACCGACTGGTCGTCGCAGCGTGCTTCTCGCATGCTTTGCGCAGAAAGTCGATTTTCTGCGCAGCTGGCGCGTCTTCGCAGAACTTGCGAACAAACGCCACCGACTCCTTGGACACGGTGCGGATGGACTCGGTACGTCCGTGCAGAAACTGCTTGGTCATGGCGGGCTCGTACGTGCATTCGACCCGGCCATACAGCGAGTAGTAGGCAGCCTGGAATGCCATTTGCACAAACGCGTCTGGGCTGTATCCCATCTGCTTGATGGCGTTGACGCCGTAGCAGTCGAACTCGAGCGCCTGGAACTCGTTCTGGTGGATGAGGTCGGCCAGGCGAGTCTCGGCAAACCGCATCGCCAGTAGCAGCTCCGGCGTGATGTCCCACTCGAGCTTTCGAGGCGTCGTGCACACGTCGCCAAACGACGCGGGGTCTCGTTTGGACGGGTCTGGCGAGTGCGTCGACCACAGGCTGGGCGATTTGCCGTTGATGCTCTTGGCGAACCGCAGCAGCGTGTCGGTGTACACGTCCGACACGAACCGCAACACCGTGTGGCCATCGACGCCCGTGTGCTCGAAGTTGACACCCACCTTGGCGTTCTTGGTGATGATGATCTGCAGCTTGTCGTACCATCTGTTTGTGCTGGTTCCGACCTGTACGCCCTTCTCGAGCGTCGACAGCCCGCACAGCATGTTGCGTGACAGGTCCGCCAGCGACTCGGGTGCCTCGTTGTCCAGACACACCACAAACAGCGCAGCGTCGACCTTGCGCAGGCACTCTGCGTTGGTGTTGGGCCCATCCGCGTCCACAGGCCCGTTGAGGATGCTGTCGCGGATGTTGGCCCAGATGCGCCTGTTCTCGGTGGTGAGCACCCCCATGGCGCTCTTGGCAGCCTCGTTGATGGGCGTCATCTGGGCGTCCTCCATGATGGTCTGGAAGTTCAATGCAATGTCTTTTTCCGACATGATGAGATCGTTATTGTGGTCGAGCACGTCGAACCAGTAGAACTGGGACCGGCAGATCACCGCAATGTGCCGCGACGTGTTGTCCGACTGCATCACGCAGCCCTTTGAGGTGGGAATCCGCGAACTTCCAAACAGCCTCGAGTACTGGTACATGCACAATGGCCTGCCACGGAACGTATCAGGCTCCAGCACCTCTCTACGGAACTCGCGCACGAACCGCAGTGCCGACGTCACTACCTGGGCTGCTCGCACCACCTGAGTCACCGGGTACGGAGTCGAGTCATCTTCGAGAAGAAAAAACGGATTGAGATTTAGCACTACAGGGTTGTCGTAGCTGAGATATGAGTCGTACCAGAACTGCTCAATGTAGCTGGACTTTGCTAGCGAGTAGTTGATCAGCTCTTCCTGCAGCACTGGGCCCGACGTCTGAAGAAACTGTCGCACCGCCTCCTGAGTCTGCGCATGTTCCTTTGGCGTCTGAAGTGGAGCCACCACCTCGAGATAGTACCTACAGGTGTCGTGGAGATCTGGAATGGGAAGCTTCTCCAGCTTGTCCTGGTTGGCAAACGTGGGTCCGACCGTCATTGTGAAGCGTAGCTGGCAGAATGTTTGCTACGTCCATATAGATGTATATATATATATATATATATATACGTATCCGGGCGGATGTATGCCTGTTTGTGTGGGTGTGTGAAATTGCTTATAGAGTTGATCGACAAGCGTTTCACTTCGGATCAACGGACGCTATCCAGCTGACTCTCCATACGTTAGTGGGTATCCGGGGTAAAGGAAAAGACCGCGGTGTAGAGGGCGAGGGTGTTTTCCATAAACAGCCGCTCCATTGATCCGGGGGACACATTGTTATCTGATCGGAAGCCCGTATGCATGCATATGTACAATGGTTTACTACGTAGATGTTATATGCGTGATGGATGTCTGCGAATAGGTGCGGTACTACAAATAGCGGAGCTTGACACAGGTCCATGAGAAAATGCAAGTGAGAAGTGCGTCAAATGTCAAATGTTGTATTTCAGGCTAAGGAAATAGTTAACCTGTTAATGAAAGAACAATATATTTAACAGCGCTAGTTACTTCTATACAAGTCCAAATGTGGGGGGACTGATTATATCCGGATCAACTGTCAGCATGTACTTAGTGATACATGCCATTGACTAGACATGCCGTGTATATACAATCAAACAGCAGCCGAAATCATCACATCATACAACATGCTAAGTATTATAACAGTTAAATAGGCAATACACTAACTGTACGGCCGGATAAAGCTGTTGAAACAAATATTATACATTCTCTAGCTTTCTTGGAAAGCTTACTCGCCTTTAAAATTGGGTGCTCGTTTCGCAGCAAATGCATCCAGCGCCTCGAACTTGTCTTTGGAATTAACAACTCTGGCGTAAGCAATCCGCTCCCATTCAGGGGACAGGCCCCGCACCGCCTTCTTGGCTTGCACCAGCGATAATGGCCCACCTTCGCAAATCTGCTGTGCCAGTTCTATAGCTGCAGCCTCTGCATCGTGCGAGACGACTCGATTGGCTAAACCAAGACCGAATGCCTCTTGTGCGCCGATTCTCCGGCCCGTTAGAATGACATCTAGCGCTCGCGAGTAGCCAATCAGTTTCGGCAGTCTATAGGTTCCTCCTGCTCCAGGAATGATGGCCAGTCGAGTCTCTGGAAGGCCCACCACCGCGTTGGGACCGAGCACGCGAAAGTCTGTAGAGAGCGCAATCTCGAGCCCACCACCGAGCGCTATGCCGTTGAGAGCCGAGATAGTGAAAATATCGAGATTCTCAATCGTGGTCAGAGTGCTATTCAGCTTGAACAGAAACTGGTCCGTGTCATGCTGTGTGAAGCTGCGACGCTCCTTCAGATCGGCTCCTGCGCAAAAGCAATCTGCCGATGTCGACGACAATATCAAGGCCCTCACATCACTATGCTCAGGATCCCTGGTGGCCAGTGCATTAACAAAGCCACTGAACTGGTCCAGAAGCTGCACTGAAATGGAATTCTTTGCCTTGGGTCGATTAAACCCAACTACTGCTACCGTGCCTGTACCAGCAGTGATTTTGCGAATCGTCACTGGGAGCTCTCCAGTGCTGTAGCTACGACTACTACAAAATACCACTCCTCCACGTAGTACTGGTCCTCTACAGGCGTGACGAATCATTGAGCAGTATCACCCAATCGCAAAAGTGACAAAAAGTTTCGGTCAAAACTTGCAGAAATCCAGACTTAAATATGAAGAAAGTAAGCAGCCTCTACTTGTGATGTCGATGTCAAATACCGCACAAACTGACAGATTGTGGGGTAGCTGCTGCTCGGCCTGAAACCGGCCCGCCAGAAACCGCCTGGGTAAGGAGGGGTGGACGAGGCGCTTCGCAACACCTGGGCTAGGGTGACCGCGTGTAGACCGTTTCCGGCAACTCGTCAGAAGCAGTCACGCCGCGTAACTGGCAGCACGGCTGTTGGGGCAGGGCGACTCTCACAAATTTCAATATCCAGGACTCGCTCAGCACACACTACATCTACCGACAACATGTCTGACGTCGAAGTTGAAGAACAGCCTATTATTGAAGAACAGCAGGAGGTGGTGAACCTGTACACCGCCCTTCCCAAGGATGTGGTGGCCAGCGCCGGCCAGATCAAGCTGTTCAACAAGTGGAGCTTTGAGGATGTCGAGGTCAAGGACATCTCGCTCACCGACTACATTCAGATCCGACAGCCCGTTTACCTGTCGCACTCTGCTGGACGATACGCTGCCAAGCGATTCCGCAAGGCCCAGTGCCCTGTCGTGGAGCGTCTGACCAACTCGCTCATGATGAACGGCCGAAACAACGGCAAGAAGCTCAAGGCTGTGCGAATCGTCGAGCATGCTCTCGAGATCATCCACCTGCTGACTGACGCCAACCCGCTGCAGATTCTGGTCGACGCCATTGTCAACACTGGTCCCCGAGAGGACTCTACGCGAATCGGTTCTTCCGGTACTGTGCGACGACAGGCTGTGGATGTGTCTCCTCTGCGACGAGTCAACCAGGCCATTGCTCTGCTCACCATTGGAGCACGAGAGGCTGCCTTCCGAAACGTCAAGACCATTGCCGAGTGCCTTGCTGAAGAGCTCATCAATGCTGCCAAGGGTTCTTCCAACTCGTATGCCATTAAGAAGAAGGATGAGCTTGAGCGAGTTGCCAAGTCCAACCGTTAATGATTGTGCATACTATATACATATGTACCGATGTCCAAAAATGTATAATGTGAATTTGCTAAGCTGGTGTAGTTGTGAAAATTTGTTTTTTTCGAGTTCAACTTAACAATTGTAGTTGATTTTAGCTGACTCTAGTTTTTTCACTAGTTTAGGTATAGATTTTTACGTCCTGCCGCGCACAGACAGCAATAGCTTAGGTGCGCCGCTTGCAGTTTTGACGTTATGACAGACAGACTCTCAAACACCGAATTCCTGGCGAAGCTGGGAGGTCTGTTTGCCGACAGCCAGGAGCATGGATCAGTCTTTTTGACTCAAAAGAGACGTAAGTAGGATCAGTTGATATGGCATGCTAATTCAGTCCCGTCCGAAGCAAATGATGGTCATTCCATTCTGCTCAGAGCGACTAATGGAGCAGACAAGACTTCCAGACTCAAATTCTCCACAGAGGTGGCTGTGAAAGATCTCGACAAGTTCTGGTCTGCATATACGGAGGTAGTCAAAATTGGCATGGGTGGCCTTCGTAAGAAGGAGAAAAAGAAGAAGAAGACCAAAGCCAAGAAATGAACTGCATTTGACTAGCGAGCTGCTACTGTATATTTATGTTTTATCTGAAAACGTTGTGCTTAACAAAATAATCAGGGTGCGACATTTATGGCCATTTATCTCGAAGCATCAGTATTTTGGTCGCAGTATGTCCTGTAGATCTGTGATATGAAAGACATCTCATCTATGTCTGCTGGCCTGTCTGAACGCATGGCCACTCTAGAGCAATTTTTACGACAGCTTAAGACTTGAATTACAAGCTACGGAAGAGTGTACGTATTTCACCGACTGCGCCACTATATGGCCACTACTGCATGCCATTAAATACAACCATTTGTTTATTTTAATTACATGTTTCACTTTCAGCTACAGTGAACCACACAACAGCTATGCATTCGGCTTTCGACAGTCATCTTCTATATGCAATGCCCCGCAAAACCCATCTTGTTAGATGCTGCCAAATTACACTTTAATTTTCAATCGTGATCACATTCACGGCTACTCCCTTCATTGTGTAAAACCTCGTCTAATGAATATTTAGCGCCATTGTGACAAACCCCAAATCACTATACCTGCATTTAGCAGACCTGCGCTGACTACGACGCGACCACGCGATCACCAGGCTCGATATAATCATCCAATAAATACTCTGAATGCACCTCATCAGCATCTTGCTAACATCTTGTCAACTGCCAATCACATCTATCAATTTAAAACCTAAAATTTGTAACTTGCAGTTTCGTGCCCCAGGATTTCTGCTGCACTCCTCGGTACGCGGTCATCGCGAGGCCAACCCTGGCCCCGCAACACGTCGTTTTAACAGCTGGCATTCGCAGTTACAGTTCTTTTGATCTGGCTAAAAAAACACCATGTTGAAGCATTTTTTCATTATAGCCTTGGCGCTTCTGCTGCAGTCGGTGGTTGCAGTGAAATTCTCGGTCCCAGCATCCCCTCGTGGGCACTTACCACGGTGCATTCGCGACTTCGTGTCAAAAGACACCATGGTGGTGGTCAACATCAAATCTGACGGCAATGTAGGCGATGGCCAGGCACTCAGTGTATATATCAAGGACAACAAAAACAACGAGTACGGCCGCAAGAAGGACTTTGCCGGCAAGACCACCTTGGCGTTTACACCCCACATTGACGCTGCGTTCGACGTTTGCTTTGAAAATATCGAGCAGCACCAAGGCGGAAACTCTGCTCTGCACCGCAACATCGAGCTCGATGTCGAAATTGGCGCCAACGCCCGCGACTGGAACGCGGTCCAGGCCGCTGAGCGACTGAAACCCACCGAGGTCGAGCTTCGAAGGATCGAGGAGCAGGCTGACGAGTTGCTCAAGGAACTCGAGTACCTGAAAATCCGCGAAGTCCGTCTGCGAGACACTAACGAATCGACCAACCGACGAGTCAAGTTTTTCTCTGTCGGTGTTGTTCTGTCGCTTCTCGGGCTTGGAGTGTGGCAAATCTGGTACCTTCGCACCTACTTCCGATCCAAGCACATCATCTAAAATGTCGGATTGATTTGCAACCCCTTTGGCTCCAGTTATTGTAAACTATGTTTTTTGGGTATGTCACAAAGCCACATTGGCCCGCTTTAGAATGTCAGTGAATTGATTCAAGTTGACTGTTGTTGCGTCTGCAGCTGCTAGGTGTAGCATTTCCAGTAGCTGTTCGTCTGTCGCCGGATCCTTTGCCACCTTGGCAGCACGTCTAAGGTCCCTCAGAGTGATTTCGCGATCTTTTCCATTCGTAAACAGAAGCATGGCCTCTTTTGCCAGAAGCTTTTCGCCCTCGCGGTACTGCCTGTCCTTTGATTTGGGGGCCGAGATTCCATCATCAGATTCTTGATACAGTTGATCATCATCATCGTAATCATCATCAGCATCCCCTGCTTCAGCAATAAATCCTCCTTCATCTGACTCAACAATAAATCCTCCCTCATCTGATTCAGCATCAAATCCACCCCCATCTGATGCATTCACAAGTCCTGCCCCATCTGATTCAGCTACAAATCCCCCTTCATCTGATTCAGCTCCATCTGGAGACCCTCCATCACTAATAGACATAGCTTTTTGAGACTCTGTTTGCATTTCTAGCCGTTGAGAGTTTAGCCTTTGGCTCATTTCTTGCTCAAAGTCTTCAAAATCGATGTACCCATTCTTGTCGAGCTGCCCATATACATGCTCAATATCGAGCAAGCTGAGGCCCAATGCATCCATTGCATCTGGCAGATCCTCAGATCTGATCACAGTTCTGTCACCAACTTCATCCTCTACACCAATAGCTATGTATTGAGCAAAGACATTTGTGATTTTGTCTAGGTTGTCCATACCACTCGTAACAATGGAGCTTCTGTTCCGGTACCTAACAGGTCGTCTCGTAAATACGCCGCATACGCAGTGTAAGTCTTTAAGAGCGATTTTTATTGTGAGACTTATTTTACATCTCAGACTGAGATGAAATATTCCCCAGCTGAGCTCTCGTACCTGAGAGATTCATTAAATTCTGTTCCTCCAATTCGTCCAGATGCTCGATTGGCAGCACAGTTTCGTCCTTTAGAAGCGACCGTCAATATACTGCCTACTACCAATGGATCTGCTCGACTTCGTGCTTCTGATGGAGCAGAATGTATTGTGGGTGTCAAAGCCAAAGTGGCCAAGACCGCTGAAAAGCCGAGCTTGATTAATGTTGATGTTGAGATAACAGGACAAAATGACCCCAACAACTATGGATCAGCTGTACAGTCGATATTGCATTCTACGCTTAACGATTCACCTGCATTGAACCACCGTCTTAAGCTTACTTCTCGGTTCTCTTACGAATTATTTATTGATATCTTGATAATAGCAAACGAATCTCATCCTTTGTCTATGGTCTCATTTGCGGTTTATCTGGCTCTGTTGTCAACGAGGCTGCCGCTTTTGCTTTCGTCCACCGACGACTCCACTGCAGAGGAGATCCCTGTTTTCCATGATGACTGGGATCGTGCTCTACCATTATGTGGCTATGAGCCAGCTCCATGGAATCCACCTCTTCTTTTCCTGGTGTCTGTTGTGGGAGAAAATATTCTTATAGACCCCACTTTTCTGGAGGAGCAGGTATCTTCTATTGGCATTCTTATCAGCTGGCAGAACGGAGTTATCCGTGCACCAATAAGAACCTTACAGCTGGGCACTACTGATGCACAGTACGTCGCTTCGAAATGCTTGACGAGGGCCTACGAAGTCGTGGCTGGCTGTGTGAAAGAAGTGGCAGAGGCTTTAGACGTGATTGTGGCCCAGGACTCGGAAAAGAACGAAATGTCATCTTTATTCTAGACATATAAAACATGTTAGATGTACTTATATATGTAGTTCATCAACAATGTTGACTGGAATACGCATGCACTACAACTGCCGTAGCAGTCTGGATGTTCATGGATCGAACCACACCAACCTGCTTGATTTCAATGCAAAAATCGAGCTCTGCCAACAAATTACCAGGTACACCTTCCCTCTCCTTTCCCAATAATAACAAGGATTTGCGAGGGAACTTGAGGTCAGCGTCGAGCTGCACACTGTTGTCAGTCTGCTCCAAACCAATCAAGGTGTAGCCTTCCCTTTTTTTGAGACGCATGTAGTCAGTTATCTCGGGAATCCTGACTTCTTCCATTGGCATCCATCTATCAGCTGTAACTGCCACAGTCTTGAACTGAATATCCCGTGTCACCGATATATCATTGAGGCACAACAGGCCGACTCCAAGGACATCGGAGAGTCGACATATTCCACCTAGATTTGGAGGCTTGTCAACAAGACTTGCCAGAAGTATAAGCTCTCCCCTCTGTAACTTTTCCGTATGTCTTCCCTCATCAATACTGTCCACCACAGAATTCCAAGTCCCACTCTTCGTCTGTAAGTGGGCTGATGATGATCCTGCCAATACAGCACTGTCAATCTTCTTGTTTTGAAGTTCAATGGATGGCAGTGGCGGATAGCTCACTTCGTTTGGAAACCTTTTCAGACCAGCATATTCCTCAAAGTTTGATTCACTGATTACAGCAACTCTTCTATCTGACAGTCGGTTCAGCACGCCTCCACAGATACCTACCAAGTTGTAATCTTTTTGAAGATCCCATATGCTTTGTTCGCCGCTTCGATATAGATGAAACGACTCCGAACATTCAATTACATGAGATATCCCTCTCAGTATCGGAATGAATTGATCCAAGTCTTTATACGCACTATCGTTTTTCAGTCTGTTGTGTAATGCATATATCATTGCAACAGAGTTATGCCTGACAGTAGCCTTATTACTTGTACTCAACGGGATTACTGCTTCAAGGTAACTTCTGTAGTAAGTCACGGATTCGTGAGGTAAGTGAGCTCGAATCCACTCACCAGCCACTATTCCAAGACGTTCTAAACTTGCAATAACTTTTGGCTGCTCTTCTGGATTATTTCTCAAAGTACTGAAGAGCAACTCCTCGGCGAGTTTATCAACATCCCGCACAATTGTCCTCGAAATGATCCATTCGATATACAGGCGGACTAGCGGTGAAGGCTCTGTTCCGAGAGCAGCTGTGAGATATTTCTTAGTAACAGACAATAAAAATTCGCCATCAAGCTTGGACTCCAGAAGCAGCAATATTTGGAAACATTTCAGTCTGATAGCCTCCTCCATCGAATCTGTTCTCTTGGTCTGAACGAATATATGATAGTATGGCGAATTCAACACATGTTCAAACACCCCTCGAGCGTATGTTGCATTTAATTGACTCAAATACAAGATTGCATAAACTTTAGCCGATATTTCTTCGTCACCGTAGCACAACTTGTATGAGTCAATTTTTGTATCGAACAAGGCTATTTCTTGGTCCAAAATAGATGCTATAACTGACTCCAAACAAAATAGACTATCTTCAACCTGAGAAAAATTGTAGATGAAAGTCATAACCCGGCCAATCCATAACTTTTCAGGACCTCTGTGCAATTGTTTAGTCAAAACAGGCAGCAAGTCTCGTCGAGCAAAGCATTGCTCTGTAGCTGATCGAGCAATATTTTCCAGCTCTTCGCACAAATCAGGATTGTCAAAAAAGAGACACTCATTCGAAAATAGCAATTTAATCAGCTCATGATGCAATTGTCTTTCAGTTGCAACCAATCTTTCATCTTGGACAGTAAACCACATTGAATGGAATAATTGAATAGTAGGTCCCACCATCTCATTACTCAAAAGCCCGTCGATGAGCATGTTAGCGACTCGACAGATATTTATCCGCGACTGAGAAGCCAGAGATTGGAAATGAGATTCGATCATGGTCACGAAATCACCAGAAACTGCTGGTGGGCCAAACTTCTCAATCTTGCTAATCAGTACTGAGTATGCGACAGAATACACAACTTCCTGTTCATGGCGGTTCAAGCTCGCAGCAATACTCTTCGACATTAAAACCGTTTGAATAAATAGATCTGCTGAACTATCATCGTTAAGATAACCATATAATCTGAGAACAAGATGAACGGCCGTGAATTCTGTTTCGTTAAGAAAGCCAAGGTCGCTAGCACACTTTTCGTATAATTCCCTGATCCACCCAAAACGTGGTGCAGCAATAACCAAGGCACTCGCAAGTGGTCGGTTCATGAACTTCTCAGATATCGCACGAGTAGTCAATGCCTTGAAATGTGAGCTAAAAGCATCAGAAAATATCAGGTTTGTCAACAATTCATCACGCACATCAACAGTCAACAACTCACAGACTTGTCCAAGACTCAACTGCTCTAATGAAATTGCATTCAACCTGATTAGAATACTTGTGTGGACCACGATATCCGATGATTTTGTTAACAACGGAAGCTGATCGGAAAGACTCCTCACCGTGATGAGGTCTGTCAGTCTATCCATATACAACATAAAGTTGAAGTCGTCTTTTCGTAAAAAGGATCCAAATGTCTGCATCCACGTATCCAATGAGACATGTTCGGAATCAACTGAGTAAAGCAACTGTGTGTAAAGACTATAGAGAGCTCGCCTACGCAGGATGCTTTCTGCAGAACTCTCTGATAACTTTAGGAGATCTTTCAGCTCACGTTGGTGTAGTACTTGTCTGTCTTTCAAACCATTCTTGATTCCTTGAACCACAAATATTCGAGCCGGATCATATGAAAGCTTAGCTTCATAAAGATAACCAAACAAGTGATGCGCGAGAGTTCTCGCTTGCTCATCGGGTAATGCACAAAGTAAACGACAAATAAATGAACTCAGGCTATCTCCGAAAGGACATGTATATTCTCCACCTTGTTTCGCAAGTGTAAAGAAGTTTGACGCTTGCATTGCGTACTTGAGAACACAATGCGTTATAAAGAATGGTCTGTCTTGAAATACAGCCAAGTCAGTTGTATGCATAGAAAGAATCACAGACATAACATGCTTGCGTATAGGTTCTGTTGGAGAGTTCATTGCAGCTGATAGCAGAGCTATACCCCAGGTGGGCGGAATGCGAGAGTCTTTTTTAAGGATCTTGACAATATCTGCCATTGACTCTTGAGCTTGATTGACAGAAGTATCAATGGCAATAATTTCAACCAACGTGCAAAATCGCTTCCATTCATTGAGATAGTTGTCGGCTTTAGATGCCTCCCAGATCATCAGCTGTATAGAAATATCCGAAACGATTGATTGAACAGACCGTGTAAGGATATGCAATGCGTACTTTTTGCAATCGTGAGATGAACTCAAAAACCCATTTTGAAGGAGCATCCAATAGTCATTATTTTGAAGCAGCTCTTTAAAACACTGCTGCCCATGAATAGTCTGATTTCCAGTTAGCCGTAACCATAGCTTCAGTGCAACATGTGAGTATCCGACATCGGGATATATTGGGTCTTTCAACAGCTTTTCTATGACTTGCCATATTTTGACCAGCAACAATTCATCAATATCAATTTCAGCCAGACATAGGCATATTATTTTGTTAGCCACTGATGCAATCCGGAGTTCTTGCACAAGTTGCAAATCAATCAGGCTACCAAGCACGCGTCCGTCTAGTTTGGTAACATCAGCATTGAGAAAGAGGTCATAAACGAGATTCAACTTTGAAATTAACGTGGAGTTTTTATTCTTCTCTTCTTTTGACAGATTGATGTATACATCAGTATCACTAACAACCCGGGATAGCACTGCGTTGCGAATTTCCTCTATTTGTATGAAGAGAGGGCGCCAAGCGGCAGAATATTTCAATGGATCTGTACCTATATCCTTGGATATATTAGAATCGAGAATTGCTATGATATCCTGGAGTTAGAGTAGTTGACATCGGTCATCATCGCGCAACTTACATTGAAGACATCTTTGCGTACTTGACACAGCAAATCAACTAGAGTTTCGCTTAGCTGCGGTGCGATATGTTGATAACGTGAGTCAAATATCTTGCTAGCCAACGATATGGCGATCTTCTCTCTAGATGATTCTTCACAGTTATCTAATACCGCTTCAATAAAGGACATTGTTTCATTCAGACTAATGTTCTCGGTTGAACAATATTCCAAAGTTTGTCGGATGGAACACCAGCAGTGCCAAACCCGATATAGCACGGGAATTTTTTTTGAGTTTCCGAATGAGGGTAATCAAGGGACTTTCCGATAACAGTTGCCGAGGCAACTAGTTATTCTGTTGCAGGAAATAAATCAACATCTGTTTTACCCATAGGAACACCAGAAACTACAAGTAAATGGCACGAAAACAAAGCGGGACTGCCTATAAACAGGCCAACAAGAACAGCTCTACAGCAAAGTCTGTCAAGCCAACTTCTTCTGCAGTACCAAAAGTCCTGGGAGAACTAAGGGAAGAAGATGGAAGAGCTCTGTCAGCGATGAGCGTCAGACCAATGACTCCAACTCAAGGGTCACAATCCTCCAGAACAAACGGTGGAAATGTGAAGGTCGTGGTTAGAGTCCGACCACTCTTAGCACGAGAGATAAAGGCAGAGTCCTCAGTGCTTGTCCAAATGGATCCTAGTTCGCAGACGACGACACTGATGGCACCATCTAGTGAATCAATAGATGGTACTGCCAAGAAGAGGTCCATAGAGCCTAAATGTTTTGTGTTCGACAGATCATTTTGGTCTATCGACAGATCGGATTCTAGGTACGCTGATCAGGATACATTGTATGAGACGGTTGGAAAGGAATTTCTTGACCATAATATGGAGGGCTACCATACCTGTATTTTTGCATATGGCCAGACTGGTTCAGGTAAATCATACACCATGCTGGGATCGGAAAACGAACCAGGAATAATTCCAAAAACTTGCGAGGATCTCTTTGGTCGAGTAGACAGCCTTATTGATAGCAATGTCAGCTGCACAGTTAGACTTTCATATTTTGAGATCTATAATGAACAGGTGCGAGATCTGTTAGCCAGTGATAATTCGAGCCCAAAACTGCGAGTGCGAGAAAGCCCAACTGAGGGTCCCTATGTTGAGGATCTCAGTGAATTTGTCGTCAAGTCGGCCGGCCAGGCTTTGAAATATTTGATGCAGGGCAACAAGGCAAGGTCAGTCGCTGCTACCAAAATGAATGACCAGTCGAGCAGGTCTCACGCTGTATTTACGTTGACTGTCAAGCAAGTTCATTTCGAGTCAAACACAGATACTACAGAAGAGAAACTGTCTCAGATTCGGTTGGTCGACTTGGCAGGATCCGAAAGAGCAAATGCATCAGGTGCAACCGGCATAAGACTTAAAGAGGGGTCGAACATCAACAAGTCACTCACCACACTGGGGCGAGTGATTGCAGCTCTGGCGGTGCCTCATTCGATGACGTCTTCTCCGTCACAAAAAATGATCCCTTACAGAGACTCAGTTCTGACATGGCTCTTGAAGGAGAGCTTAGGAGGAAATAGCAAGACAGCTATGGTAGCGTGCATTTCGCCGACAGATTACGAAGAAACACTGTCGACTCTGAGATATGCAGACCAAGCCAAACGAATAAAAACGCGAGCAGTAATCAACCAAGACATTGTGTCAGGTGAAACGCGCGACAGACTTGTGGAAGAAATGCAGCAACAAATCAATAACCTCCAGCTATCTCTTCTCAAACAAAAAGAAGATGACACCTTCAAAAGCGAACTGGATAAATTCAAGCGAGCAATCCGGTTCTACGAGGATAGGGCTATTAATGAAGAGAACAAGAGGAGAGCGCTACAGGCGGAGAGTCAAGCAGTTATGATGTACAATAAGCTGCTGACAGACCATCTCAAAGAAATCACCAACAGATCTGCTGGATCGCCTGCTGCTCTGAGCCAGACGTGCAGTTATGAGCAGCTTAAGGATGAACATTCGAATATCGTCCACCAGCTAGACAGCTTTCTGGCTGACACTGTGCAGTCAAAAGAGAACTGGACGTCAAAGCTGTTGCAGCTAGGAATAGCTATTTAAATGGTCACAGATTCATGATGGCATCACTCATATTAATCTACAATATATATATATATAAGTTATATCGTTTAAGCTTCGTTAATCGTTATACTGTCGAAGGACCGTTCTGATATGGGACTCAACGAGGAGTCCTGATAACCGGCACTGAAATCTGCTGCCGGTGCCACTAAATCTTTTAGCTGACCTAATGTGCTGTCATCCTCTCCGGGACTCGACGCATTTGTTGATGTGGAGATTCTCGACAAGACAGACGACATTGATCCTGAGGAAGATTTCAGTGAACCACGGCCGAATATGGTTATGGTGCTATCTCTGATATTGATAGAGCGCGAATTGCGTCGGGATAAACTCGAAGATCGCTCGACGTCTGATCCAAACTTTAAGCTGCGCTCCCGACTAAAGAGATCTCGCCTGTTCCTGGCAAACCGTCTATTTGGGCTACTAACCACTGGCGGCTCGGACTCCTCATAATACACGTCAGATATCGCGTTGGCTTCATCGACAAGGCTATCATATAGGTCACCGTCGTCGTCATCACCGTATTCATGAACACCGTCTGCCGAGTCAAAATAATAATAAAACGAGTCCCTTCCCGGCGACTCAGCCGACTTTGTCAGCTGCAGCGGCTGGGTGGTCTGATCCACCAGGTCATGATGCTCTCCAGCAGGCTCTTCCTCATCACCACTCTCTTCATACGCATTGAGCTCTTCGTCAAAGAGGATACTGTCGGTTTCCGAACAGTCGTCAAACAGCTGTTTCATGAGCTGCACAGAGTTCCGCCGCTGCTTGTCTGGCAATTTCTTGTAATAGTTGACGGACGAGGTTCGACCCACCTCGTCTTGGAATGAAAACACCGATGCGCTGTCGTCATCGGCCACACCTGAGTCTATATGGTCTATTTGTTGCACCTCTGGATCCTGCAAACATGCAGTCTGCAGTGATGAGGCCTGTGAGTTCTGGGCAGAAGCATGGTGCGAATGCTGTAAAGATGTGGCCTGGGAATCCCCTGAAGATGTACCCTGCGAGTTTTCCAAAGATGGTGTCCGCGAGCTACGCAGTGATGTTGGTGAGCCTTCTCTACATGCTTCACTTTGTGCATTGGCATCAAAATGCTCATATAAAGTCGGCTCATCTGCAACACCAACCGGTGGCACTTTGTGGACGATTCCTGACGGCTCTTCTCCCGCATCCTGGCCTATTCCTAACGATGGCGAGCAGCTGCCTGTACTGAGAGACTCCAGTTCAAAGCAGTCCTGGCTCACCAGGCCACTCTCACGCGACATTTCTGACAGCGCTTCTGGCAGAGCTTCCGGTTCTCCAGGCTGTTCTCCAGGACGTACTAACTGAGCATCAGGCTGGACTTCCAACCGGCTTTCCGGCTGACTGTCGTGGGATCCGCGGTCAGCGCCTGCCGTCACGGGCACCTTAGGAGCGGACCCCCATTCGTGAGTTCTGGTGCCTACAATTATGCCAGCGTCCTTGTACTCCTCGACGGAAGGCAACGCTCGGGCTGTCGCGGAATCCCACTTGTCGTAAGAGCCACCACTGGCTCTGCGCAGATACTGGATGGGGTTGAGCTTCTTAAGCGAAATATCGGGGTTGCGTTCGAACTCGTCGCTACCACCAGCCGACCGCACGCGCCGGTGGCCCCGCAGAAAAGACCTCATGGCAACACACCTTTCCGCGCCAAAATGTCGGTGGATTGGCAACACGAACGGTCCGCAGCTTATATATCACACTACCGGACTGGCGAGCTTACGACAAAGACACTAAAAATATGAACCCACAGCCCCACTGCGCTGCATGCGCATTGCATTGCAGCGGTGCAGCACTCCCTAAACCTGGCATGTCGTCGCTAGTCTGCAAGTGTGCTGCTCGCGAACAGAGGCTGTCAAGAGATGTGGTCGCTAAAAGCTTAGAGCTTCTAGAGTCTTGGCTAGTGCTGCCGAGCCCTTAGCACTAGTGTCGCCCAGCGCTATCTTTGGCCGGCTTGCATTGAGTCCCTCCAGCAACACACATGCCTTGCACAGCTTGTTGAACGACAGATACCCACATCTGGAGCATCTGCTGGATTTGGTCGATCCAGAATGATCTGGTCTAGACGCATCTTGAATTTCGGTTGAAATCGTTTTGTTTTTGGGCAGCACTTTTCGCCGCAGCGTAAAGCTCTCGCCAGATCGGATGATGTCAATGATCGAGCTGGGCCGCACTGCTTCCAAATTCTTTATGAGCGCTCTAGCAGTCCCTCTGAAAGCCTCTGGAGAATAGGTGCATTCTGTGGAAAAGTAGTCGAGCTCTTTATAATGAGCGTACAGGACGATCTCCTTTTCGTACGTGTACTTTAGGGGCTTGCTTCGCTTGACGGGCGAGTCTGCAGACGCGGTGACGATATCTGTGCATCTATCAAGCCGAGCAGTGTCACCTCTGAGCAGGTTCATGAGCACAGTCTCGGCCATATCGTCGGCATTATGGCCAGTGACCACATGGGCGATTCCCAGTTGTACGGCACCACGGTCCAGAGCCTGACGACGAAACACCCCACAGTACGTGCAGTTGTTTTTATTGCCAATCTGCGCTACTATCTGGTCCATGGTCCATCCGTATAACTCACCGTAGCTTACTATTTCTAGGGGCATATCGTACTGGACCTTGTTGCGCTTGACTGTCTCCAAAGAATCATCTCTATAGCCGTGAATGCCTTCATCTATCGATAGAAGCACAAACTCCACGCCATAGTCGTACTGCTCGTTCAGGGTCTTGAGAACATGGGCCAGCACCGTTGAATCTTTTCCACCAGACGCTCCAATGGCTACCCTTTCGCCTCTGTGAAACAGGCTAGAGCCAACGATAGTGTTGTGAATCTCTGTCTCAAATACATGATAAAAACACTGCTTGCAAAGACGCTGGCCGGTTTTAGGGCGCCGGAGAACCGCTTTCTGTTCGCTACACAGCTGGCACAGGAGCATCGTACCGGGTCAGGTTTGAGATGGGATTAAATTATTTAATGCCCATGAGGCTTCAATATGTCCGAATACGGCAGCTGAGTTGATCCGATTATACAGAACAGCTCTAGTCTCACCGTTAACAGTTGACTGGTTTGCAAAACAAAAAAGGCTAGCAGGACAGATTATTGACTACAACCACAATAGTCCATTTGTATGATGCACTATATTTCAAGCTGATCTCAAGTTTTGGCCGGTTTTTCTCGAATGTTCTTGTTATATATCCACGGTACTATACTCTATTAGGGTACAGTGGTTGTGGTCTAGGGTTGACGTCAAGGGTAGTAAATTTTGAAAATATTGAATTTTTTTTTTGCTTCTTCAACGAAAAATGGTTGTTTCAGCATCTAAAGCCAAGAGAGATGCCAAGCGGGCTGAAAAGGGTACCAAGAAGGAAAAGAAGGGAGGAGCCGCCGATAAGACAGAAGCCGAGATTGCTGCCGAGACATTGGAGAAGTTGAAGCTCCAGGAAGATAAGCATGGAATCTCCGACCGAGTGACTACCGGTGTGCTGGCCAGTTTGGGTACTTCGCGCGACTTGAAGATCGATTCGGTTTCGTTGGTGTTTCATGGAAAAGTGCTGCTCCAGGACTCCACTTTAGAGCTCAATTTTGGTCGACGATATGGGCTGCTTGGCGAGAACGGGTGTGGTAAATCGACCTTCCTCAAGGCTATTGCTGCCCGCGAGTTCCCAGTCCCTGAGCAGATCGACATTTATTTATTGAATGAGCCTGCCAACCCTAGTGAACTGTCTGCTCTCGAGTGGGTGGTCAGGCAGGCGGAGACTGAGCTCAAGCGCCTGGAGAATCTTGTAGAAGAGATCTTGGAGAGGGACGGACCTGAAAGCCCCACTTTGGACGATCTATACGAGCGAATCGATGGCATGGATCCATCCACCTTTGAGGCTCGGGCGTCGTTGATTCTCAACGGTCTGGGGTTCAACAGCAAGACCATCAACAAGAAGACCAAGGATATGTCTGGAGGATGGAAGATGCGTGTGGCGCTTGCAAAGGCTCTGTTTGTCAAGCCGACGCTGCTGCTTTTGGATGACCCGACAGCCCATTTGGATTTGGAGGCCTGTGTGTGGCTCGAAGAGTACTTGAAGAAGTGGGATCGAACGCTGGTGCTGGTGTCGCACTCGCAGGATTTCTTGAACGGGGTGTGCAGCAATATGATTGACATGCGACTCAAGAAGCTGATCTGGTATGGTGGAAACTACGACTCTTATGTCAAGACCCGAGCTGAGCAGGAGACCAACCAGATGAAGCAGTACAGCAAGCAGCAGGAGGAAATCGCCCACATCAAGAAGTTCATTGCTTCTGCCGGTACCTATGCCAACCTGGTGCGACAGGCCAAGTCGCGACAGAAGATTCTCGACAAGATGGAGGCCGACGGGCTGATTGAGAAGGTGGTGCCTGACAAGGTGTTTTCTTTCCGATTCCCATCGGTCGAGAAACTGCCGCCTCCTGTTCTGTCGTTCGACGACGTGAGCTTTTCATACTCGGGCGAGTCCGAGGACAACTTGTACTCGCACCTGAACTTCGGTGTCGACATGGACTCGCGAATCGCCCTGGTGGGGCCCAACGGTGTTGGTAAATCGACGCTGCTGAAGATCATGACGGGCGCGCTGGTACCGACAGACGGACGGGTGTCTCGACACACCCATCTGAAGATTGGGGTGTATTCGCAGCACTCTGCTGACCAGCTGGATCTCACCAAGAGCTCTCTGGAGTTTGTCCGCGACAAGTTCCCCAACATATCCCAGGACTTCCAGTTCTGGAGACAGCAGCTGGGCCGTTATGGTCTGACTGGCGAGGGCCAGACTGCGCTGATGGGCACTCTGTCGGAGGGCCAGCGGTCGCGGGTGGTGTTTGCGCTGCTGGCAATCGAGGCTCCCAACATGATTCTACTAGACGAGCCCACCAACGGTCTGGATATCCCCACAATTGATTCTCTGGCTGATGCCATCAACGAGTACGACGGCGGTGTCGTCGTGGTGTCGCACGACTTCCGACTGCTCGATAAGATTGCCAAGGACATTTATGTCTGCGAAAACAAGACTGCTACCCGCTGGGACGGATCCATTCTGCAGTATAAGAGCCACCTTGCCAAGAACATTGTGGTTTAGTATTTATATTTACATATAGAGTAATAGACCATCATCATATAATACTATATTGACAGGCTAGGAGCCAGCATGCCGCTCATTTTGTTCTGATTTTGATTTGTAGGAAGAGGCTCCTCGCTGTACTGCTAACCGTGTGCGGTTGACAGTAGTGGAAGTTGAGTTAACGTTCCATATTAAGCCGCCTCACTTACGCGCCTCCTTCCCTTAGACGACCCCACCATGAGCGAAAAGGACAATATAAAGAGCGATACCCAGCAGAAATGTAAAGTAGCAGATTTAGCAGCTCGGCTGTATGGGGTTATGCCACTAACGCAGATACTATCAAGGCTGTAGATATGAGCGAGGAAATGCAGCAGACGGTGCTGGATCTGGCTTTGGCGGCAAATGAGCGGTTCCAACTGGAGAAAGACAAAGCGGCAATGATCAAGAAGGAATTGGACCTTCGGTATGGCATAACGTGGCATTGCATTGTGGGGCAGAGCTTTGGCTCATATGTCACTCATGAGTCGCATCATTTCATCTATTTTTATATTGAGCAGACTGCTTTCCTGGTATTCCGCACTTCGTGATCCGAGGCTCAACTCGAAAAGCCGACTGATTGCCCACAGCCCTGTTGTTGGACGGCAGCCGAATCGCGCCGGCAACTGGATGGATTGGTTGGTGACAGTTAAATTGAGTCTGAGGAAAATAATGCTTTTGTTATGTTAATGTTTACTGTTGATAGCCTGATGACCTCCTTCTCCTCTCCCTTTTAGTGATACGTGCATTACGCCCTACAGCCAAATGTTTATACGCCGTAGTTGAATTAGCGCCTATATTCCATGCTCCATCCTGGTTGAATTGTGACGAGTCAGCATGAAACCAATTGGCTTGAATTGTAATTGAATACTTCTTTGTATTTTTGGCTTTCATTTGGTGCTCTGCGCCCAACTGCGCCCGACTGCATCTGGGCATCTGTAGCACGGCTATATCTCTACTATCGCCACATCCCCTTACCTTCTCCATCACCATCAATATCAATCATGGCCGACTTTGAAGACAATAACCCATTTGCTGGCAGCGATACCCGCAGCGACGTCTCATCGCGGGAACCAGTGGATCACGAAGAAGAGGTTATTTCACAGCACGATGACGACGACAGCCTCCCATCTCCGTCGTTGGCGCCAGTTAAGCCTGTGGGGTCCTCACGGGTATATGCATCTAGGGTGGAGCAGCTGTTGTCAGAAGACCCCGAAGTTGTAGTGACCATCGTGGATGCTGGCAAATCGCACGAAGGAAACAGCCGTGGATTCATTGCCTACACCATTAAAGTTCATGATCTCGCAGTGCGCAGGCGGTACTCGGAATTTGAGAGCCTTCGCAACACCCTGATCAGGCTGTTTCCTACGCTGATAGTGCCGCCCATTCCTGAGAAGCACACCATGTCAGACTACGCAGCCTCGCCCACGAAGGCGAAGGAGGATTCGGGCATCATCGAGCATAGACAGCGGATGCTGGCGGTATTTCTCAACAGATGCTGTCGGATGCGTCAGATCCGCGAAAGCCCCGTGTTCCATCGGTTCCTAGACCCCAACTCCAGCTGGACCGAGGTTCTCAATTCACCCCCTGTATCGAATATACCGAAGCATATCTTGAAGGCTCCGCCATTGGATCCGTCGGCTCCCAGTGCTGCGCATTTCTATCTTCCAATTCCGTCCACTTCTGCCAGAGTCAAGCCTGGAACAGAAGACAGCACCGCATTCGACGAAATTGATACCAATGCAAAGGAGTACGAGACAGTTATCGTTGGGGGACTGGAGAAAGTGAATCGGCGGATTGTGAAACGATATTCTGACATGGCAACTGACTACAGCGAGCTCGGGGCGCGGTTCAATGCATTCAGCCTTGAGGAGTCTGGAACACTTGCAAATGCCATTGAAAAGGTTGGCCAGGCCATTGACAACAGCTACATAACCATGGAGGTTCTCGTCAACTCTTTGGGGTCATCTTTCAGCGAACCACTAGGCGAGTCGGCCCAGTTTGCTGCCGTGGTGCGGTCGGTCTTGAAATACAGACGTCAGAAATTCTTACAGCAAGAAGTAACTGCTGAAAGTTTGGTGGCGAAAAAGCAGAACTTGGAATCGCTAGAGCGTTCTGAACAAGAGGCTCAGAGGATAAACATGTATCTTCAGGGTGACAGCGATGCTGCTGCTGGCTATGAAGAGGGCCCTGGTTCGTCTTTCCCGCCGACTCATGCTCCCAATGACGATGACAATAGCCATGATACTCCGCAGCAGACGAAGAAACCATCGTCTGGATTCAAATTCCCTGGTATGAGTCAGCTCAATCAAGCTATTCACGGCATCATCGACGTAGATCCCGAGTCCACTCGTCGAAGCAACATTGGAAAGACGCGCGAACAAATTGGCCAGCTAGAAGAAGCTTTGGTGGTTGCAAAGTCTGACTCGGAGGATGCAAACCAGTCAGTAAAGGAAGATCTCCAGCGGTTTCAGAAGACGAAAGAGGATGATCTCCGCAAGATAATGTCAGCATATATACAATGTCATATAGAATGGGCCAGAAAGAACTTGGAGAGCTGGCAGGAGTGTAAGACTGAGGTGGACAAGCTGTGATATGCCCCGTCAACCAAGCAATGCCATGATATTATAATAATGAATCTATTTATCATATTAATGCTGAGTGGCTCTTAGCAAACGCAAAGTCATGTGGAACATATTCCGAACATTGAGCATACAAATAGTAATTATATTTCTAGAAATAGCTGTCACGGTTTTTCACGGATCAAACACAATCTACGACTTTAGAGTAAGAAGGTCGCTTGGCCTAGATGATCAAGCTAGCAACATTGACGGAATGAGAACTTTAGTCAATAACATTGACCGAAGTATTTCAGCGTTTTGTGTGATTATGGGCGAAGAGCCGTCAAATAATGATTATTCAGATAAGGTTTGGCAAAATGTCACCTCCATCGATCGGCTCCTCCCTGTGATGCTTGCAGCATTGCATTCTGTGGGAGACTCACCTCTCTCTCAGCGGGTTTTCATTGAGGAGGCCCTTGCAGGTAAATGGTCTGATGCTCTTCTTCGGGATGTCAATGATACGACTCCTGCTTTAGAAGCTTTGTTGGATGATTGGATCGAGGATTTCAAGAATATGGCGCCCAAGATTCAGAAACTGGTAGGTAATAATGATATTAAGCTGCTCTTTCGCAGATTAATATCATTCGGTAAGCAACCAGCAAATAGATATTCACCCGAATTCAATAGGAAAGCTGTCAAATTGTATCATGAGCTTTTCCTGTTTGTGTTGAGAGCATCCAATGACATTAATCCGGGGGGAGCAAACGAAAATCTCTATTTGGCTGATGCTGACTCTGCGACGAATTTTTCCGACGTCCTGTATGCTCTTATCCAGGTTACTTGTATCTCTCAAGAATTAGCTGTCCGGCGATTTCGTCATATGAAGGAACAAATTCGTGAACTACAAACGTTGGTAGAGCAACGTGATACTAGTATTGCTCAACGTGATGCTATTATCGGTCAACGTAACGATAGAATTCATGACCTTGAGAATTCCCAACGTATAAGTCTCACGGGACTCGGATTAAGGACGTGGTTTATGTCGAGTGCTCAACACCTAAATCCTTCCAGGCGTGATACTTTGATCGCAGAAGTCGAAGAACAGCTCGCAGAAATGAACCGCATACATGAAGAGCTTAAGCGCCGGGCACTTGACCGCAACAGAAGTGGGAGTCCATCTCCTCCCTTACTGAGGTCCGAGAGTTCTCGTGAACTTGACTCGCTGCTGCCTACTCAGCCACATGATATAGTTTAGTAAACAACATGAATAAATATAAATATCCATATTGTGTGTGGACAATTCGTCGGGTATTAAGAGTCACGCGCTTTGCCGATTGAGCTAGCAAGGCTTAACCTGGGTGTGTTGATTTTATCAGGTTGATGGCACTAGGTTCAATGGAAGACTGGACCCACTAGAGAACAAGAGCTATTGTGAAAAGAGTGAATTAATGGTGAAAGTGACAGAATTAGGTCGAACATGACGGTCTAGAGAGTTATAATCTAATGAAGGACTGGCTCATAACCAAATTAGATGTATACTGACCAGAGTGTGATATTCAGTCGAGCGGACAGTTAAGATCTCACCACAGAAGGACAGATCTAACCTGGCGACACGATGTAATAACCCGGGCCAAAGTAGGGTGCTCTCTAAACTCCACAGGAAGCGAAGGGTTTAAGTTGTGAGAACAAAAAGTGTGTCAAAATTCAAAATGGGAATCTTCACGGGCAATTCGATAGTGAAGCAGAGCCAGCGGAAGCAGGTATTTCAGAAAGAACACAACTGCATTTAATTCACTACATATAAAAATAAATAATCAGCAAGTTTATAACTTGTTACGGTTGTAAGTGATACAAGAAATTTAACTGTAAATTATAAAAGGTTTAGCCCCAATATGAGATGTTGCACGAACGTGGCTCAAAAGTTTCATCCAGAATTTACTTTGTTTGACATTGACGACAGCATGGCATGCAAAATCTCAACAACAGCTCTAGACACGAGCAAACCGCTCTTAGAAAAATTCAGAAAGAATCGTCGATTTAGCAGCTGCAATCCGTCTCAGCTACTGCGTTGAGAATATATTAGCCCGTTCCGATCAACTTCGAGATCTCGAATGTAGTCCTTACAAAGATTCAATGTAATTTCATCGATTATATTTCAACAGGATGCAACAACGCTTTGCCACACTTTTCTATGTGTGGGTCTTAGAACAAAATAGCAGGGAAATAAAGTCTCGATTAACTTACTCGATCTCCACCATTCATTATCTGAGTGTGTCCGCCGCACAGAACAGTGGGGTCATCCCGAGCCTTCCTGACTTGATGTTGACAGTATGACGTCTGTGTCGACCTCAACTTCGAGTCACCTCACAGGGTTGATGTACCGGCACAGAAGCTCAGTGAAGGTCGGAGAGTTAAATAGGTATATTGTAACTTACACACCGAATTCGAGTGAACAAGACCTTGGTGGGAAGCACTCGTTATGGTTGAAAGTCAAGAACCTCGAATCGCTCGCACTGCGAGCTGCTTACTTGGCGGGACCTTACATCTTGTACGTTGATGTACGCTCGGAGCACTATGATCAAGATGTAAAGGTGTACTCAACAGCCGAACAGCCGACGTACGAATCGCAACTCAAGGCTGGCCAGGGTTTCTACGTGGAGCTGTTTATGAACAAGGTTGCGAAGTCCTATACTTGGACAGTTGATGTTGTCAGCCAAATAATTTTCTCAGCATCATCCAGCGTCCATTTTGAAGTGCTTATAGGCAGCAGTCGCGAAGAACTTCATAATGCATCATCATCATCATCATCAGTCCTTTCCGGCAATCACATTGGCGGTACTCTACAAGTCCGGATCCAGGACACAATCGACATTTGGCATCATCCCATCCCGCGGGCGGGTGAACCCCTGCACGTGGTGATTCTGACACACGGATTGCATTCCAATACCGGGACGGATATGCTGTACATCAAGGAACGGATCGACGACATGGCAAAGAGAACTGGTGAGAACATCATCGTCAGGGGATACTTTGATAATGTCTGCCGAACGGAGAAGGGTATTAAATATTTAGGACGAAGGCTTGGCGATTACATTCTGAACAGCTTGATGCCTTCTTTCCCAAAATCAGAGTTTCCAAAAATCAAGGTGTCTTTCATTGCTCACTCTCTGGGAGGACTTGTTCAAACATACGCATTAGCACATATCCAGTCACATCAGCCTGATTTCTTCAACAAGTATATTCCACAAAGTTTCGTTGCATTGGCGACACCCTTTCTGGGTGTTTCGAATGAGAACCCGAAATATGTCAAGTTTGTGCTGGATGTCGGGTTTGCCGGCAAAACTGGTCGTGATTTAGGGCTCACTTGGAAGGTGAGTAATATCAAAAAGAATTCTCGACCGCTCTTGCAGATATTGCCCACGGGCCCTGCTCACGATGCATTGGTAAAATTTGAAAACCTGACTATTTATGCGAATGCTGTGAACGATGGAATAGTGCCATTAAGAACTTCTGCTATTCTGTATCTCGATTGGAAGGGTATTTCCAAGGCCTCCCTAGCCAGAAAAAGCGAAAACGCACCAGCGCTCAGAAGGTCGTCTACTGCAACAAGCGGGACTGCTGAGATTATAGACGAGGGAGATAATTCATCGGGGTCAAACCTTCCAGAGTTTCTGAACAGTGTCACTTCTCCGTTTATGTCTTTTTTTTCTTTCATGGCTCCACAAGCAGGCTCTACGCGACGAGGCAAAATATTTCGACGCACTCAAACTCTGGACACGAGCGATACTGACAGCGATGATGATAATATTTTCGATCATATCCCGAAATCGACATCTGCCATTGAATCGGGTCTTTCTGTCTTAGTCCCTCCATTGCCTAATTCAAGTTTCATAAATGACCCAACGACTCGACCTGATCCTATAATCCACGATAAGCTTTATAGGGACAGTGACTTACCCCCGAGGGTCTATCAGCCAAGGCGACCGTCTCTCAAGGGTCTTATGTCATCTCGTACTAATAGTGCATCTTCAACAGGAAGCAACGAATCCATATCTTCAGCTGGATCAGTGACTATGAAGGAAAAATCCAAGTTAGAAGAAAGGCTAGCACGCGAGTGGCACAGAGACTTAATATGGCGAAAAGTGCTTGTACATCTAGAACCGGACGCTCATAACAATATATGTGTGCGACGGAGATTCGCAAATGCCTATGGATGGCCAGTTATTCAGCATTTGGTGGACAATCACTTCGGGCCACCACCACCACCACCGCAACCATCAAGCGGTTCCGGTGCCAGTTCGAATATTGATATTATTCGTGGCACCGCTAGCCCTAAGACTCCTTTCGCATCAAGAGTTGATCAGCTGCCTGCTACGTCTTCTGAACAGGACTCGGACCACAATGGTAGGGATCTTTCATCCATGGCCTATGACGTGGAAACTACCAGTAATGGCAGTTCCCCACCGCAGTCACCCGACAAGCATCGGGGACTGATAAACAAAGAGAGCTGGAATTCAGACTACAAAGGTGATTGGGACAGCCATCTCCAAGGCACCGACGATTCTGAGGATGATGGAATTGTCCACAGCATGGGTAGCCTTTTAGATAATATCAGGAACATAGGAAGTCTTCCCAACTCAATGAGACCCGATCCAGATGATTATACTACAACAGCCACCGACATAGAGTTGCGGGAACTCGCTGAAGAGCGCCTCAATTCATTACTATAGCATCTATTTTCGCCTCCTTATGAGATCTCGCATATTGTCGAGTGTGAGCGAACTTAACGATAAAGCATCTCGCAGCTGTTCCAATGTGGCATCGCTGGAGCTGGCGCTCGGGAGATCATCGCTTGGTCTGCTCAGAAGTAGACACGCTTGCTTGATTTGCGCCTGTGATCCATCTTGCGGTAGCTCTAACGTGTTGGAAAGTTCCGACACATCTAATGAGAGCTGTTTGCCTCCATTCGCGTTGAACCGGCTGGCCTGTATTATGTAATCCCAAATATATCTGTTGAGGTCAGATGCAAATGCCCGCAAGGCCCTGTTGTAGTCATTAGAAGAGAGAAACCTCTGCAGAAATGATAATAAATTTGACAGAGTCTTGATAGGTTGAACCAATTTTGGTGACATATCGGTCGGAATTTCTCGAGGGTCCCAGTCATTGAATCTGAAATAGTCCTTCATAGTTTTCTGGAGCTCCTTTCTAAGGTGGCTCTTGATGAGTAAATCAACTTTTTGGCGGATTTTTTGGTAAGAAACTATAGTTTCATCAAATAGGGAGCTGTCCTCATCCATAGCTTCCTTCTTCTCCTGTCTGATGGACAATGACGAGATATCCTCCCACAACTCAATAAAGAATAGTTCATCACCCCAGGCGTCCAGTGCGTCAATTATGCATGCGATACTTCCATGTACTCTGCACAGTCTCTCGAGGCCATTAATTCCCGACACCTTTTTGGCATCGTCGGTCGACAACCCACTTACAGCTCTAGTTAGAGAAGAGGTAGCTGCTTCAAATGCTGAGATGGAATCGCTGAGCCTTTCATAGTATTTGTCAATAATAATTATCTGGACGTCTTTGAAAAATAAGAGCCTTTGATTGACAGATTTCAACGAACTGTAGTGCTCTGTCACTGTTTCGAACAAATCTTTTATGTTCTGAGCAGAAACTGTGGGCTTGGTCTCACCAAATCCAACTGCATCCCAGTCAATTTCCCACGCATTAGGCATTTGAAGGATTTCCTCGTATCTGCTAAGAGCCATGCTTCTCTCGGATGACAGCCACTTATTGAACCATCCAGGCCCTCCAGCCAGAATATCACCGGCTACACCCCGCCAGCTCTCGTCCAGTTCATATGGAGAGAAGTAAAATTTGTCCACTAAAACGCTGTCAAACTCTATTGTCTCGTGCACCAAGTGAGAAAGAAGCTGTGGAGAGTCGAGAAGCTGTACGTAGAGTGCTTTAACTTTTGCGTACAATATTGGAAACAGACTGATAATAAATTCATCCACAGCATTGCGCTCAGTGTATGATTCAATAGACTTCAGTATCGGACTGACTACCTCAGCAAGAAAGGGCAGTTGCTCTTCTACAGCGTTAATGACAAAGTTGTAGATCCACTCTGGTTTGTCAATCCGACTGGTAGGCCGTTCTCCTTCAAAATGGTATTTGAACCGTAGTTCAAAAGGCTCTGCCAGTACCGAAAATGCCATCAATGGCACAGGAGCTGGCGAGGAGGTGTTTCGCTTGGGTTCGGCCCGCAGTAATGCTTTAAGATACATCTGGACATCTGATTGCGCACCACTGAATGGTACAGAAGGCCAATTTTTCGCGTCAAGAGCCTGTCGCAAGTTGTCCTTTAGGTGATTTTGCAAAATACTGAAAACAGAATCCTGTGCGTTCTCTCGAGACTTTTCGACGAAAGCACGGGCAGTCGAATTGGCCACTTTAGCGGAATCCCCTCTGATTCCATCCTCAAACACCCTTTGGATATCCGAGTACAAGCCCAACGCTTCCTCTAATCGTCCACCTGATAAATCACTGCCATGTTCTTCGAGTAGAGTTCTGAGCTTGCTCACTCCCCCTTCTGCGTCTATCAGATGTTTGAGAGAAGACTTTGCATCCACCAAACGATTGATGTATTCCAGCTTACTCGTTAGTGGCTGTGGTAGGCTGATTCCCTTTGGAACACCTTCTTGTTGTGCTTCTTTTGGGTCGAGCTTTAGCCTGTCAACGTAAAGCTCGATATCAGCTATTGCCTGTTGAGTGCGCTGGCGTTTGGCAACTCCCTCTTTTGCAATCAATTCATTTATTTCCAGTTCTCGGTTCTTCAAGTGGCTCGACTCATCGTCGAGATTCAATTTCAGTCGCTCGTATGATCCAAAAACGCTATCCAAATACGTCTGGAGCTCTGACATCGGTCCACGAGATGCGCGTGTCGATGTATTTAAAGGAGAGCCTCATGAAGTCAGATATATTCCTACATTTTTACACCTCAAATATGGCCAGTGAGTATCCAAGTTAGGAACCCAAAAAGTCTAATAAAAGAGGACAAGTCACGAATGACACTCATTAAATTAATATCTACGGCCAAGACGGGCTATATGAGATACATAATGAGGCCGAGGTCCTCCCCTGTTGTCCGTCAGGTCCGCTATGATCCCTTAGGTAAGTCAATAAGCCCTGCCCACTGTTGAGCTAATATTAAGTCCAACGTCATGTTTTATTTGAGGAGACAAGGCGAAGAAAAGTAGCCGAAGTTACGAAACCCGTCTTCAGATAGCTGGAACGTGCGCGAAACGAGCAACCCACTCATCGAAGCATCCTTCGCAGCATCTGGATGCCTTTCAGCCGACAGCCCAGAAAAATGGACCCCGAGCCAGGATAGAATGTAAATAGATTTTTATGCCAATGGATTAGCATGTATAGTGACAGATTTGATAAAGATAGGAGACACTGGTCGGTTTCTCTTTCCGACTTCCACTTGTTCTAGTTTGTCCAGCGTATCAAATCCATCTATGACTCTACCAAATATAGTGTACTTGCCGTCCAGCTGGACACTTTTCGCATATGTGATGAAAAACTGGCTACCGTTCGTATTTGGCCCCGAATTCGCCATGGAGACAATTCCCTGAGTTAGAACTGACGAACCTCTCTACAACGACATACCATCGCATTGTGTCTCATTGTGGGACGAATTTCGTCCTCAAATTTACCGCCCCAAATAGATTCCCCGCCTTTTCCGGTCCCCGTAGGGTCGCCCATTTGGACCATGAAACCTGTGTGAGAATTGCGACGCGAATTTCTGTACTCACCTTTAATATTTCGATGGATCTCTGTACCAGTATAGGTCCCTTGGGCACAGTGGGCTAAGAAGTTCTCAGATGTCTTGGGCGTCGCCTCACAGAACAGTTCAATCTTGATATCACCGATATCGGTATGTAACTGCACGTTAGCATCTTCTCGTTTCTTCGTCTGTGTTTCATACTGTCACCGACATAGCAGTTATGACGGTACTTCAGGTTGCGGGCCGCATGAAGTTAGATTCTGCGACGAGAGGCATACAACTAGATGAAATGTGAGCTAACGTTTAAACTACCATTGTAAAGCAAAAAACCGTGGAACGCATCACCTTGTCATGAAACAGATAAAGATATAAATTTTATGAATAAGTTACATACAATTACCATTACTACTAAATCATGACTAGGGAGTTGCTGCCTCGTACCGGGGCGTCTCGCTATCATCGGCACCCCATGCGCCTGGCGTGGGTGCAGTGAGGACTCCAGGAGTCTTTGCGTCAAAGACACCTGGCGTAGGAGCTCCAGGCGTAGGAGCACCGATATCATCACGATACGGGGCAGGTGTCGGAGCACTGAGCGCACCAGGAGTAGCAGCAGCAAAACCGGGCGTCGGTGCAGAACCATAAGCAGCCGACCCAAAAGCTCCAGAACCCCCACTGCGAGCATCGCCAGATCTCGCGTACGATCTCGAAGAATCCACATCCCAGCCAGGAGTGGCTCCACCAGCATTCCACGCCGGCGTTTTGCCGCCAAGACTCCAAGCAGGCGTCTGGGAACCAGCATTCCATGCTGGAGTCCGTGATCCCGCGTTGTAAGCAGGCGTTCGCGAGCCTCCGTAGCTGGGAGTCTTGTTACCATTGCCACTCCACACAGGAGTCTTTGCACCAGTCCATCCCGGTGTTCTGCCAGACGACCATGCTGGCGTCCTTCCACCAGCACCAGCAGCCCACACAGGAGTAGCCGAACCGTTCGGAACCCCAGCACCAGGTGGAGGCCCCATCGAGCCATTTCCACCTGGAGGTCCGCGCCTTGCTGCTGCCATATCAAAGAAAGACTGTTTACCGCCTCCTGGTCCGTCAAACAGCAGCTTTTCAAGATCCACCGTCACTACTTTGCCCCTAGCATCCAGCTCGATGCGCGCAATCGTGTCGTTGAAATCCTTAATCAAGCCACTGAGGCCCTTGTACTGTGATCCTCGACCGATAGTCACCCGCTTGCCAATGATCATATGCGACGGCACGTTGTTTCTCATCTGGCCCTGTGGAGCTGGCATCGATCTCGCTGCATTCGGATTCATTTTGTTCAAATTAATGTCCCGTTCATCACGAGCACCCTTAGTGGCAACAGTCGCAATGTTGCTCGTTCGCGCCACGAACACTCCGAAGTTTTCAGAAATATTCCTGTCGTGGAGAAAGACATGGGATCGGTGGATATGCAGAATATTACCCTGGCGCCGTTCTCCAGATACTTCTCTCACAGTGTCGCCCTTACGAATCTCCCGACCGTTGCGATCAGTAGCAAATGCTGCATTTCCTCTCGTGACCTTCATAGTGATGGCACTGGGAGTCAGCGTCCGCACGTTCCCATCCTGATCCAACACAGATACCTTTTCACGCTCAATATTCACGATACAACCCACTTCCTGTGCGTTGAGCTGCACCAAATCATGGAGCTCGTACTTTCCAATAACATTAGAACCACCAATGTCAGAGGCTGACTTTAAGTCTTTTGAAAAAACCGTGATCTCCGTTCCAGATAGATCACTTAAAAGAGTGACTTTGTCCTTGGCAACCTGCACAACCATACCCGTATCATCTTTGTAGTTTCCATTAGTCACGCGAACGTGGTCGCCAATAGCAAACCGCTTTCGCAATGTACCAACCGGAAGCTGGATTTTGGTTCCTTCAAGAAGGTCGCCTGTGCCAACAATGGTGACAATATCGTTGTTGCTGTCGACAACCCGGCCCTCCATGCCAGCCTGCTCACCACTGTAGACTTCGACCAACTCACCAGGCTGGAATGTCGTGCTGAGCGCAGCCTGTTTCATGCTTTGCGACAGAGCCTGGAGATCGATTCCATCTTCATTGGCGCTATTAAATCGAGTCAGCTCTTCCAGAGTTGGGTTAACATTTTCGGTCACCAAAAATGTGATTCTGAAATCTTTGAGAAGATAGCCATTTTCATACTCATCCCCGTTATATACATAAGAACTTGCAGCACGCCTCTGAAGGTTGCGAGCGTCATATTGAGTGGCCTCTGCTGCTGAAAATAGCCTTGGAGCAGGCCGGGCCGCGACCGAGCCGGCGGCTCGCTTTCGCTTTGAGTCGTTGTCGATGAGGTTCAATAACGACCGACCGTAGTCAAGACGAGGAACGACACGAAGCCGCGCTTCCAGACCATTTTCACTGAGGTTCTCGACAATCGCGAGATCACCCTGATACTTTCCTCGCTTGATACGCACATAGGTACCGGGAGTCAGCTCCTGTTCCTTGGATTTGACCACTCGGAACATATCCGGATATTCCTTGATCGGAACAAGGACCATATTCTGCGGGTATACATTGGCAAATCCACGCAACGCCTGTTGTACTGCTGTTTGTTTGCGAGCCTCAATATAAATATAACCAGTAAATGTGTCCCGCTGGAAGGCAGAGAAAATATCAAGAGGCGTCTTCGTATATTGGAGGTTGATTTTCTTTTTCAGAATGGACCGCACAAGCTCTTTTTCCTTTCCAGGTTTGCATCTCACGCCCCAAATATTTGGGTCCTGAACAGAGGGTAGCAGCAGGCGCTGTGGAACAATGCCAGTCTCGCCTCTGTATTTGGATGCTGTCAAACGTCCATACTTTTCTCTGTACTCGGATGCCAGCCGCTCAGCATCTTCCTCAGCGATAGCCTCTCGACGTCGGTCGACTTCCCGGTGAAGCCTGTCGTCGGTGTCGTCGACCTCGTCTGCCTCATTTTCCTGGATAAACCCATCCTCCCGCATCAAGCCATCCTCGTCTTCCTCGAAGTCTTCTTCATCCTCATCCACCTCGGCTTCGACATCCAAAAACTGGTTTCGTCTTTCACGTCTGGGCCGTTTACGCCTGCCCCTTTGTGACTCGTCTTCGTCTTCGTCTTCGTCTTCATCTTCATCTTCATCCTCCTCATCGTCATCTTCACCGTCGTCCTCGTCTTCGTCGTCTTGTTCCCCGTCGACGCGACCTTCGACTTCGCCAGCTTTCCTGGGCTGACGGTCATCAGCTTCAGCGCTGTCATTAGCCCTACCGGCCTCGTCCTCATTTTGCGTTTCGTTGAGCTCTTCGTTGTGTGCCTCGTGAGCATCAGCACCGTCATCGTTTCCAGCAAGCTGGCGTTTCACATCCTCTGGCAAATCAGAGATGCTCTCTGCTCGCTCATTATTGTCTTCTGCTGGTCGAGAACTGACACTGTCAGGATCCACTTTGACTGGGATCTTAGCATTCTCAGTATCGCTCGACATGGCGTCAAGAATGAAAGTTGCAAGTTGAGCTTGTAGGGTAATAAATATTACATGTATGAAAGCTGAGGCTCACGAACATTAGAAAAACAAAGTTAGCAGTATTTAAGCAGAACTGTATGACACGTATATAACCGGAAGCGTTGAACAGTGTGTAATGAGTATTGCAGACTCCTTGAGTTCGCAGTTTCGGCCTATAAGCCTTGAAGAATTCAAGCTTGCCATTCAGACGATGTCTGTCGAAGCTTCGTACCTAGAAATTGACCGGCTGGAAAACTCCATTCGGCACCTAGAGCGATCAAACAATGAAATGGATGAGTTTTTAGAAGAACATCCAGATTTGCGTGACCATATTTCTGATAACCATGTTGTGATGGGATCACAACGCCTTCGTGTAGAAGCTCTTCAAGCACATATTCGTGAAGTGCACCAACAGAATGAGGGTGGGGTATATTTATAGTGTTTGAGGACCTGATAGTCAACAAAAGCAGGCTTGGTATATTTGAACCAATATTGATTGTTTTTTTGGTTACGAATTATATGTCGAAATGGCTGTTTTCAGTTGGATTGCCAGCTACAGTGGAGCTGTCTATATGTACAGGCGTTCCGTCAGCGACTTGCAGCAGTCATTTCTGACTGTTTTTTATTTCAAATATAGTGAAAGTTGCCACATATATTAATATTTGATGTTGTCATCTATCTATTTTAAAGTCTATATCTTTATTGTCTTCTATTTTTATCGGTCGCTAATCGTCGATTGTCATATCTGTATTCCTGTTGTGGATTGATTTCTATGATAACTACCGACATTTCAGCCTCGCCTTGAGCAGTTCAACGTCTAATGTCCTACAATTTTGTCGAATAAACCATCGTAAAAACGCCGGAACACCCGCAATGACACCAGGATCCCCGCCAGAACAACCGACGGGGATCCAGCTGTCGAACGCAGCGTCAAATCTATACCGTATTGTATGTATTACTTGAGTTTCACGGGATTTGGCCTGTCTAACAGCAGTGCACGTCGTTGTCACAAATTCCATATAGAGTGTTTGTTAGCCCTTCAGGTGACAAGGGCTCCCTGGTACAAGCAGAATGGTCTATCAGGCAGTCCAACCACAAGTCGCTGGTGAGCATTTTCAATAACGAGCTATGGACTTTTTCTATATTTGACTCTGCTGTGGCACCTGCTCCGGATCCGAGATTCAGTCTGACGGAGACATCCACGGGGACTTTTTTGACATCAACTCTGTCTACTGCTTTGGAAGGTTCTGCTCCAAGTGGAACTGCTGCAAACCCAGCATCATCACCTCCTCTACTGCCTGGGCCGTACCAGCCGTTTATAAGTTCAGTCAGGTCGCTTTTGACGTGGAATTTGGCATCTCCTACGCAATTTTTACCATTAGGGAATGGTCTGATATCTCTGACAGGAGAAAAAATGCTGCAAATTGTTCCAATGCTCACTCCTTCTGGAGATCTGGTGATTAAAGTCTACTACGAGAAAACGAATCTAGGACCGCTCGAGTCACCACCCACAGGGAACACAAACAGTCCTTCTTCCGAAGACATTACTGGTCATGACGCTTCCAAGTCAACTTCAGCAGTGGTGGGGTCGATTCCTGTCTTACTGGCTCCATCGGCCCTTACCGGGACACTAATTGATTTTGACTGTTCTCCACCAGTTGGTATCAACGCGTTTGCCCAGATGTTTGAGATGTCTACTCACAGCGAATTCGCTAGCTCTGAGAACTTTAGAATGAAGAGATGGGTCAGGATCCATTTGAGTTCGACAGGGAAGATAGTGATTTGGCCATTAGAACTGTGTTTCACTCCACGTTCCCACGAAGGACAACTTCATTCCGGTAGAGATGGCAATCAGAACATCGATTTAAATGCCGTCCCTGACCCTTTTGACGAAGCTGAGGAGCTTGTTCAGTCATCACGAGCAGCTATTCGCAACCACAACTCGGTGCATTCTGAAGAAGTTCATATTTCAAGAAGAAGCCAAGAAAACTCGGATCTGAAAAGATCCATTATCAACGTTTACCCCACGCCTCCGGACCCTCAAGGTCTACGTCAAGTGCAACGCCCAAGGCTCGACAACGAACCAGATATGGAGGAAGCTGATGCAGATGCAGATAATGATGTGAATGAAAACGGCGACCCCTCTACATGGCCTGTTCCAGGAAGCACAATGAGCTCCGAGGGGTGGGGAGATCTGAATCAGGAGCTGTTTGGTGATGAACAAGAAATCACCGAGGCAGATTTCAGCTTCTTTGATCAGCCGGATGAGAGCGTTCCAAATGTTGAATTGGTTGAGGAGCCCGAGCCAAAGCAAGTGGAAGCTGGGGACACGGCCGTTGATATTGAAGCAACCCATGAGGAGCCTTCGACGCCTCTTGTTAAACAAGAATATCCTGAACTAATCAGGATGTCCCCTGATTCTCGAGGCGTTTTGTCTGGTGCAGATGAGTCTGGCGGTGGGGACCATCAAAAGAAGGATCTTTCTGCATCTCTGTCCAAGGGAATGCTTCTCAAAACTCATTCAAATATTGAGCCGGAAGAGCCACGTAGCATATTTTCAGCCCTCCAATTTAACCCTCTTGTTTCTGAACTGCTGGATGCAAAATACGGAAATGGAGGTCGCTTCTATGTTTCTGACTCCGAAATTGAAGATGAGAATGATGATGGCAATGACAAAAGTGACTACGACGATGATGACAGATTCAAACAAAGCCACAATAATGAAGTTGATGATAAAGCATCCCTGCCTGATGCAGAAACGTTACGCACACCTATAACAGTCAAGCCCGATCCAGATAATCAAAAGCAGCACGAAGTTGCCAGCCATGCCACTCAGGATCACACTAATGATTGGCTTCTGTTATTGGCCCCTATTGGGCGCTGTCATGGGAAGGCCCTAGCAAACTCAACGTCTTTCACAGCTTGTGATGGGCAAAAGGCAGTGGCTTCATTGGTGGAACAAATTGTTTGGTATAATGATGTCGTTGATCGGTTAGTACCACAAGCATATGTTGTCGAATCGCCAGATCCCACTATCATTCGCAAAGCGTCATTTATTTTCCCAGCTTTGAGAGTGTTGACATTGTCAGATCTGATGTTCATGACCGCAGTAGTTCCTGAACGTGATGAGCAAGACAAAAATGCGATTTCGCTACCGGGTGCTGGACCTCTAACAGCGCCACCAGTATCGAATCCCACCATTAATCCTAATGCCGCTGGTACTTCAGAGAACCTCTTGTCGAGTTCGACAGACCAGCACGCGCCACGAGCAAACACTCCGCATCTCACGGGCAGCGACAGAGCACAAAACAATGAGGTTTTCCGCATTGACTCTCCACTATATTGCATTCAAAGATTGAACCAAAATATGAAGGCTAGAGCGCCCATTTTGCGATTTTGGAAGATTTTTGGACTTTCTCCTTTGCATGGACCAAAGGATATCACATTGATCATGCTTTGCCCATCTGGCAAAGGTGTTTTGTATTCAGCAAAATATTTTGTCGACTTCTTTAAAACTACATATGAGGGCTGCTGTCTGGGGAATGTGGAAATTGGGGAATTGAACAATAATAAAAATGGGGTGATTCCCCTTGCATCTGATGGCTCGAATGATCTAATAAGTGAACTCGACTCAGTTCTTACGGAGATTCGACGCATGTATGAGCCTTCTTGTTCCAAGCCAGTGGTTGTCTTCACGGCCTACTCCAATACCAGTGTGGTAGATTTTGTAGGCACGAGTACGGTGTTTTCAAGCTTAGAAGACGATGGCATCATATGGAATCCTATTGACATTGCAAATATCTTTGATGCCGACAGCTTAGTTATTTCGTCTCAGTTGCCAACTGTCCGTCTTGCATTGGGAGTATATGATAAATGTGGACGAGCATCATCAGCAGGCTTAAGTAGAACGGCGCCTGCTTTCACATTGGCTCGGCTGCCACCGCCTAAAATAAGCTTCAAGTTATCACCCGAGTCACCGTCATGCTTGATGGATGAGGATATGGTGCTTCATGTTGTATACGAGACTTCGGCTGACGGAAGATGGATTTCGGTAGCTTGGTCTGATCAATGGGGTGAAGTATCCAGCGTAGATGCCTTCTGCATGAAGCGAGCTTCGAGCCGGCCAAAGAATACAGAAGAGATCTACGCAGAGATTTGGGACAAGACTGTATCATTGGCTGCAACGCGAATGAACAACTGGCGAGTGGTTATCACAAAAGTTGGAGGTAAAATGGAACCCAAAGAAATTGCAACTTGGAAGCAGCTTACGGATGACGCAGTAGCAGGACATCCTCCAACGACTATTCCCAGTAACGCTTCGACAGTTTCAGCAGCTAATGCAAAACTGGCTATGAAGAAGACAAATATCAATCTGGTATATATGGTATATGTGCTTCGAGACCCTTCTTTTGTGGTTAATGGAAGTCAGATATTCCCATTTGATGCATACGACCAGATCAATAGGAGCAATGGTATGGTTGATGGCAAAGGTACTCCAGCAACGCCTCAACGCCTCAATGAAGTTGATTCTCCGGATATGTATGGAGTCAATATTGCAACGCCAGGAGGCCATAATCCCGTCGAAACAGATAAACAGCATGAAACCAATGATGATGCAGTGATTGTCGATGTTAAAGATGACACTTATGGACTCGTTCTTCATAATGATGCCGCTCAACTGCTTCAGGGGATAGAGGACATTGAAGGCTCTATAACTAGAGTATCCAATATGGGATTTCTCCTCAAGCCTCCAGTGCAAGGAACGAGCGACATCCAACGGTTGCAAGTGGTCATTGTAAGCAGCCCAACAAATCCAGGTATTATGATAAAGTCGCTCCTAGTTCAATACAGGCGGCTTGCATCTTTAGCGGAAGCAACTGGGGTGTCAAAAACTTCAACTGTGCTACCCTGGCCGGTGGAAGCATGCGAGAAGATGTTGCGTGTTTTGGATTTTGTAGAATAGTTTTCATTTATATAATATTTATGCACGACGATTTGTCAGAAGCAAGTTTTGTTTTGTTTCTTTCTCAGATTTGTTTTTATGACTCCTTATGCGATGTTATGAAGACATCAGCGTAGGTCGCAATCAGTGGATTAAAAATGTAAGACATTTACGTTATATCTATATATACAGATAGATATGTACCGAACTATAACTTCTCCTGAGACGGATCATCAGACCATCCAATCCAATGCTGTAATTCTGTGTGTATTTTTATATAAATAATATAATTTGTCGGCCATCTTGAAGCTGATAATTAGCTATAATACGTCGCGTCGCGGTGCCTTTCCTGATTTGCCCTTGCCCCTACACAGCTGTGAAATACTGATTCTAACAGACATCTACACTCAACAGCATCAAATATCATGGCGACCAACCAGCAGATATGGCCGCCATTGGTAGTGGAACAATTCGATAAATTCGCGTCCATTGCTGAGGGACTTCGCCATGCATCTGTTGACATCTCGTTTGCTGTTGTTCGAGAGTTCTTCTACCTGGCTCACGCTCGGTAAGTTCTGAAATCGCAGCATTTTCTAACCGCAGGGCCTTAAAGGTATTAGACACAAGTACGCCAAAGGATGGGAACAATGGCACGTGGAAAGAAGCGATGTGGGAAACGTCGCTATGGGGCCTGGTATCATTGCTGTACCCGGTGCGTTTGAAGTACAAACCTACCAATGCTGTTGTTGAAAATCCGTTAGTTTTAAAATGGTTGCAGGAAGGAATAATTGACACGATCAAGGAGCCTGAAGACTTGAGAGCCGTCAAGTGGATGTACACGAAAAACGCAATTAAGGAGCAAGTTTATCAGGTCAAACAAGTCACGACCAATATCGTTAGTGAACTCGATGAGGACGCACCGGCACGTCAGGGAAAAGAAATAAGCGTCGAAGACGCGGAGCTTGATCGCCGGATATTCAAACATATATTTGATATGGTCATAGCAGGCAAGCTTGAGCAAGCCAGTAAGCTATGTGAACGGACTGGAAACTGGTCTCTCAAGATATGCCTCGAAAGTCAACAAGGGTTCAGCAGCCAATTGCAGGGTATAGCTTTAGCAAAGTCGCTGACTGCACATCAAGCCCAGCTTGTTGATGCGTTGTGCCAGTGGCAATTTGCATGTCGTCAATTTGCACTCAGCAATGCATCTGCCGACAAGTACGAGCGTGGAATATATGGCTTTCTAGGAGGCGACCTACATTCTGTCTTAGATCTGTGCGATACCTGGAACACACAGTTCATTGCCTGCCTTTCCCATTGCATTATTGGAGATCTTCACAATTCGCTTGTGGAGCAGCGTCATCTCGATGCTGAGCTTGCAGTGGTTCGGGAGCCAAATGTCAAAAGTGCTGCGTCGCTCGTGGAATTACTTTCGGCATCGAATCTTCCACATATTCAAGTGCACTCCGAAGAGTTCCTGATTCGGGTTTCAGCAAGCGTTATTCGGGGAAATGTGGGAAGCCTCATTGACGAGACTGCTTCAGAGATCCAAACAGCGTTTGTTAGCGGATCCGAACTGCCAAGGATATTACGCAAGCAAGACGAGTTACGTGTTATAGTTCATCTCGCATTGGTCCTTGGCCACATAGAAATGCGCGACGGATCTAAGGAAGCGTTTAATACGCTTCTGACCGCATACATTGAGATGCTGAAGGTTGCTGGCAAGAATTACCTGATTCCATTGTATATCTCATATTTACCAGAAGAATTAGCCTACGATGTATATGGACGGTTGTTGTCGAGTATATCTGCCCCTCTGGACCGGGAGCAGTCTCTTGAGCTTGCAAAGAAGTTCAAGCTGGATATACCAAACTCGGTGCAGTTTGCTGCCGGTCTTGCTTTCCAGGAATTTGCAAACAAGCACAGCATAAACGGCGAACTGACGACTGATATTTCGGAAGACGACAGAAGTCTGTATCGAGCAGTGGAGTGGTTTATCTATGCCAGAATGTGGGAAGAAGCGTGTGTGTGGATTGTTAGACTGTACCGAACACTTTTGAGGTATGGACGGGTGGGAGCAGTTTGCGAACTCGGTACACTAATGCCTGCAGCGTCTATTATCAAAAAGCTCCCTCAGATAGATGCTGCCCACAAATACGAACTGCTGGAATATGAACGGCTGGCCAAGTACTTTAAGACTGTACAGAGCTGGGATGAGTTGGCTAGGTCAGAAGATATTACCGTAAACCCTGCCAGAGCGACTGTGGTTTCGATAATACAGGACGCATACGACATGATGGTCGATCTCAGCACCAGCTGGTTGACAGAGTCAGCGTCATTCGATGTTGAATCTGCCATGATCGAGGCACCGGGCGAGCTTGAGAAGTTCAGGAGTTCCTATGTTACATACTCGCTACTGGAATTGGTACGGGTCTTATTTGAAGCTCAGCGTGCAGATAGAGGTTTTCTCAAAAAGGCTGCATTCCTTGCTGTGCTGGTACAAGATGAAGAGTATCAGATCTACAAATTATTTATTCAAGAGCACCAACTGGGAGTGTTCTTGGAACATATCGCCGATGCCATAGTATCTGGGATAGATGAAGGGGAGGATGGAATATTTGATGATTAGAAATCCCACGAGACACAACTACAAAAAAGATGCTATGTCGTATTATACGTCGATTCTATTTGTACATTTAATTGAGTGCAGCTGCCTTCTCATACAGTAAGTCAACAACCGTAGACATATGCTTTACAGTATCCAGAGCAAGATCATAGGTAGCATCCTTGTTTGGCTTGTCGTACACAAAGAGCCAGCCGTTGCCTTGATCCAGTACACCGTAGAACAGCTTATCCAAAATCATCTGGCTCAGCTTAACCTCGATCTGACGAGTATCAAGGCCAATCAACTCGGCGACGTGCGATACCTCGACGCAAGAAAACGGCTCGATGACCTTGACGAGGTTCTGTTCAAGCAACTTGTCGTACAAATCGGTGAAGTGGGATCGCACAAACACATCCTCTGACATCTCGCGTCCGTACACGCTGAGCACGGACTGGAACTCCTTGACGCTGCGGTTTGCATGTGCACGAGACACCGCCTTAATAGCCTCGATGTCTCTACCTCCCTGGTTGGCATACTTGATGGCAGGTTTTGAGACCGCAAGCAGATTGTCCACATCATCTGTAAGGTTGAGCATGATCTTGGATAAAAGCAGATACTTGAGCGCCGTGACGGCGTTTTCGTCGTCCTCTTGACTGGCGTACCCTTCGAACGCCTCATAGAAATAGGAAAATGCCGTCTTGTGATCTTTGTCCTCCACTTGAAGGATTCCACTCATGGTATCGAGCGCTGCCTGTGTGGCTGGTGGACAGTACACTCCATTGGCAGTCGTCCTGGCGGATGCCAAGCAGGCTCGGCTCTTGGGGATGTTACGCAGCGCGTGGTAGACCTTTGCTTCGAGCAGCTGGACTTCAACCAGCATCATCTTGTCGTCCAGCCTCTTCAGCTCTCTGAGCAGCCTGTCAATGAGGCTGATAGCATTGTTGTATGACTTTTGCTTTAAATAGAAGCCCGCCAGCCGGGTCTGGAGACCCAGACGAAGGAAGTTCCTGTTCTCGTCAACCGCCCACTTTGCGCAGTCGATGGTCGTTTCAATCTGGATTCGGAGGATCTCGTCTGAAGTAGGACGGATGTTGCTAAAAATATCCACTAGGTTTCGGATGAGCTTCGCAGCCTTGGACTTGCTGGCTGCTCCCGCGTTTCCCCCCAGCACGGTTCTTGCGGTGGCCACCAGTTGCGATAGGTCCTGAGCACGAGCCTCCTTGCGATAAAGCTCGCCCAATTCCGTCAGCGCCGACTCAATGTCCACAGCTGAAGGAGGCGCCGAGGTCTGTGCCTGCTGTAATATTGCCACGTTGTCGGCTTCACTGCGAGTCATGTCGATGATTAGCGTGTAGATGATGAATAAGTCGAGCTGCTTGTGGTGTCCTTCCTCCAACTACAGGCATAACCCTAATATGCACGGCACGTGACCTGGTGTATACATAATGCCTGAAATTTGCTGTTGATATTCCTTCGAACTGACGCGCACCGCCCTGATGTTTGGAGCAAACAACGCCTCTGGCGGTGTCCAAGCCCGCCAAGGACAGTTTGATGGCTATGGGCAGCCCCAGACTCCCGGATCTGCGTATCCGGGCGGTGGTGGTACTCCCAATTTTCAGCCTGCCTATGGTCAAACGCCTGGTCGAAGTTTGGCTCACTCTCAGTCCGTTATGGACTTGCGTCACGCTGGTGTCAACGATCCGTATGGCGTCCACCCGGGAGGTCTGGGCCAGCCATCTAATTACGGTGCAGGGCAAACGGGATACAGTGGGTATCAAAGCCCTGTTAAACAAGCGAAGGATATACCTCTCTGGGCGCAGCGTAGTGAGAGGCAACTGAAGCCATCGTTCGTGTCGGTGGCTGATGAGTTCAACAAAGGCGACGGATCGCGTTCGCATGGGAATTTCAGGTCTTCTCTACGTCGAGCAAGGAACAGTGAGATGCCCTCTGGTGCCACGGTTTCGCGTTCGAGCTCGTTCTATATGCATCAAAGAGCCGCTGAGGACAGCGGGTCGTCCGCCAATTTGGGGTCATTTGGTACGCCAAAACCCAAGTCTGGTGGCGTGATAGTCGACGACGATTTGCCACCGAGTGAGAGCATTTACGACACGAGGGGTTTGCCGTCTTCAGCCAGGAAATCGGGACTAACGTCCTCTTCTAGCAGTGCTTCTCCAGCGTCTCCCGCCAACAGCTTTTCAGTTTCGCCATCGAAGAACTCCCTTATAAGACGGAGGTCTTTTCTTGGGCAAAATGCGGCGAACACGACTGCGTCGTCTGCGTTTGGAGCAGCTCCAGACTCAATTGCCGAGGAGCAAGAGGACGCGGTGAGACAGCAGCAGCGGGAAGCCGATAAGAAAAAAGATATGGAAAAGCTGCGGGCCCAGTCAGTGGTTGTGTTTGGTTATCCATCTGCACTTACGGGACTTGTCATTGAGCATTTCGAGAAATTTGGGACCATTCTAGAGAATATCGGAGGCGCCAACCGGTCTCCACGACGATGGATGCATTTGCCGGCTGCTCCTCCTCTGCAGATGGGACCAAACTGGATGCGAATCACCTACAAAGAGCCATCAGCAGTCAGCCGAGCCCTGCTAGAGAACGGAGCGTTGCTGGCAGGCAAATATATTATCGGATGCACTCAGAATGAAGACCAGTACGAGGCTGCCGCGGACAATAGCATTTTGGAAGATATCCGCGACGGCTCCGATAATTTGATGGACACAGACTTGAATTCGAACTCTATTGCTGATGCGTCGTTCCAAGGCAATCCAGTTTCTGGCGCCCTCGTTTCTGGCAACCAGACTGAACAGCCAACGCTGTTCAAGACGATGCCTCGCACTATATCCATGCCTGTGCTGAATGACAACTCTAATCTTGGCGGCACGCCTACGCGAAGAATCGAAGTCAACCGACATGGAAACGTATTTAATAAGACGCCCAAGCCCAAAGCACCGCCGAAAATCGCTCTGACTACAGATACGAAGTCCAAGAGCCAGGCTGCAAATTGGTTGAAATGGACCACGAACCGTGCACGAGAGTTGGTGTTTGGCTTCGACGACCTCTAATCTTTGTGTGAAACATGTAAATGATATAATTAAGCGACATGCAGTATTTAGTTAAAAAACATTTCTCTCCAATGACAGAGACCTTCAGCGAGTTTCAGAAAATCTTAGAAGAGCCGGTCGCTAGTGGAAATCGCTGAGTCTGCTCTTTGGCGTCGCCAGAGAATGGCGCATACGGGCCTGTCTAACGGGCGAAACGTAGGGGCTTAAATGCGAAGGTGTCATAGATAAACGGCCAGAATCACGAACACGCCTGTTCGTGGACGAACCCGCTAACGCCGGCGAGTAAACAACAGCAGGCCCAGGATCGGTTCCCACCGCGACGTCCCTTCGGCTGGTATTGGGCATCACCTTTACACGGTATTCTCCCATCACTTCTCCAAGCACAATGGTTTTATCCTTAACCAGTGTCAAGAATGCAGTGCAGATTACATACAAGTAACCCGATATTGCTACCAGCAGTAAAAATAGACTGACGCTGGGCCGAAGTATGTATATGATCAACCAGTGCAAGGGAGAAAATGTCAGAGTCAGATATAAGTTGAAAATTGGAGGATCCCACATCTGCAACGACCACAAAGTTTCAGAAGAAGAATCTTCAGAGTCCGCTGTATATTTCTCCCTCTTCAAAGATGGTGTGTTCGGCGGATTGTCTTCGTTTCTAGCCATCAGCCTGTACTTTCTCGATTTGCGCATACAATACAAGAAATTGGCCATACACAGCGCGAATAGACTTATAGACACAATCCAGCAAAGGGATGAGATCCAGCTCGTCAGCCACGAGCCCACAAACACATCATCGTCTATGATACCAGTGTCGTCAAATACTTCATCATACTGAACGGGGCGACCAGGCCGTAACAGCTTGGTCAAGATCAATACCACGTCGAATGCTCCGCCAATGGCCAGACCACGACTCTTTCCTATTGAATCCCAATCGACAAGTTGAATCCTTTCCGAAAGACTGAGTAACCAATCATAAGGAAGCGCCCTTATTCTACTCCGGAATGACTGGGATTTCACAATCCTTCTGGCCATAGTTGACCATAACTCTAGATTGAAATAATTTAAGGTCTATATAAACAACCTGCATGCTGGCAGCCGCGTGGTTTAATGATGCTAACGAAGGCAGAGCCAAAACACACTCCACCAGCAGACCACCGAATTAGAAAAGTCATCCTAGTTTACAATTACAAGTTGTAGAAAACATTTTGCAACATTGCCTAGGAAAGAATGAAAATACGAAGTTGGTAATCCGACCCAGTACTGAGCAAGATCATGCGTATCATGCGTCTATTCACCCATTAGGGCTTTCATTCATAACCAGATAAGCAAGACATCACAACACCTAAGCCATGCAGCGACGTGTGTACATTATTATAGGGAGCGTGCGTTCTGGACGAATTGGCCGAAGCGTCGGCGAGTGGGTACAGAAACACAGCTCGCTCCGTACAGAAATTATAGATCTCGCCGACTGGCATCTGCCTATGGATGACGAACCGTACGTCCCAGCCAGCGGAAAGTACACACAGCAGCACACAAAACTGTGGAGCTCTAAAATAAGCAGAGCGGAAGGCTTCTTGTTTGTGACTCCCGAGTACAATTCGGGCTATCCTGCGTCGCTCAAGAATGCCCTGGACCACCTGTATTCAGAATGGCTCGCCAAGCCAGCTGTAATCGTCAGTTACGCATATGACGGGGGTGTCGGGGCAGCAAACCAGCTGCAACAGGTCATTCAGGGTGGGTTTTCCATGGTAACGACGCCAACCAGACCTTCAATAGTGCTGGCTGAGGGAATGTTCGACAAAAATGGCCAATTCAAAGACATCGAACTCTCGCTTCAGCCGTTTGAGAGTCATGTTCGCCAGGCATCCGAGGAGCTTGGCGAGCTTTTGGAGTCTGATGGAACTTCGTGACACGTGCTATACTTCCGAAAATTATACTACTCTTTCACGTTCTGAATATAGATTTGAATCTGTTAAAATATATATATAGATTGATAAGTTATAGGCATCTATTTGATTCGTTCGCATCTGTCGACATATCATTAATCCTGATAAAGCTCGTCTGCAGTAAGGCACTGCTGCATATTGATATGCCAGCCTTATTTTCTCATCAAGCCTCATGGACCACTCGATACTAGGAAGAGCTTTGTATCTATATTCAACAGGAAAAACTCAAGAGTCAAAGTCTGTGGCATTGGAAGCTTGTAAGCTTTATAATGGTCTGCTGGACAACGCTCAATCACCCCAAGTGCGACAATGTCTAGAGCTCGCTCTGTCATTGTACGACAGCATTTCAACTGGAAAGCCGGCCCTAAGCACCTCAACGAAAATCGAATACATTGCAAGCCGGATCAATCATAAACTGTTTTTTCCATGGATGGACCCCGTTGAATTGAAATATAGAAAAGAGGGGCTATTTGAGGATCCGGATGGACTGTTGGCTCTATCGCCATTGCAGCTCAGTCACAATGCTATTTACAAACGCCTGTCTGAAATCACAGAACCGCCGGTTGGCCCATTAGATTCAACATCATTGCCATCACATTCAATGCAAAATCGAACTCCGCATTCATGGCATGATATTGAGGACATGACCCAGAGCTCGTTAGATGACTGTTCTGTGGTGGCTTCAGTTCTGTCGATTTGGAGTCTCGAGTGCAGAAAAGGCAAGAAGCTGTTGTCCAATGTACTATCCTGTTCTGACATGGGCGGCAAGTATTTGGCTAAAATGTACTTGAATGGGGCTTCCAGGACAGTAGTGGTTGATGACTATCTACCTGTGGAGTCCGATACTGGAAGACCGCTCTGCATGCACAATCAGGCGAGCCCAAAATCTTGGGACTCGCTGTGGCCAGCGCTAATAGAAAAGGCATATATGAAGGTTATGGGAGGATATGACTTCTCTGGATCATATTCTGCTGCAGATACATATGCTTTAGTAGGATGGATCCCGGAGTATTTTTTATTTAGAGAGCATGTCAGGTCCGATATCTGGGATCTGGCATATGACGCTTGGAAGGATGGTAACGTTTTAATTTGCATTGGTACTGGTATGCTCAAGCACGAAGAAGAAGAAGCATGGAATTTGATCGGTAACCACGACTATGCTGTAGTAGATATGCAGCCTTCAGCTGACGGCAATCATAAGATCCTCATGAGGAATCCGTGGGATATCAACAAAAAAGGTTCTGACTCGAATTGGATGGATCTGGGATTAGTATTCTCACGGTTTGAAAGCTTGTACTTGAACTGGAACCCTGAGCCATATAAATCAAAGACGCTTCACTTTGTTCATATTCCCAGTCTGGCCTCAAACGGTATGAAAGAGCAGACCCTGAGTCAGCAATTTACTGTCAGTTCTCCTGCAGGTGCCTCGGCCCCACAGATGGTCGAGTTAGTGGTTCTTGTAACAAAGCACATACATCAGTCGAATGACTGTTACGTTGAAATTGCTGCATACGAGAGCGCACATCGAGTTGTGATTCCTCTGGACTCACAACTCCTGAATCGCACCGCCAGGCGCAACGGTGTTCATCATACTTTGAGATTGAAAGTGACTGCTAAGCAGAAGACTACCATCTCTGTCGGATGCGATGAATTTTTGAATGACCAGGCTGTTCGGTTGTCGATACAGGTATTTAGTACGCTTGACATGGACATTCAAAAAGCATCCAATGAATTGCCATGTATCGCAAAATACCAAGGAAAATGGACTGCTTCTGAAAATGGAGGAAACTGGGCGCTGCGATCGTACTGTGAGAATCCCCAATTCCGATTTTCAGTTAAACAGCCGCTGGATACATTGAAGTTATATTTGGTGTCCGATAAAGGCCAGCAGATCAATGTTCAGCTTCTATGGAGCAATGGCAAATATTTGCATTCAATCAATGGCAAGGAAGTAATTGCCTCGGGATCAAAGTATAGGGCAGGATCCATACTGGCAGAGGCTCGGAACGTCAATGTCGGTGAATATACAATTATAGTATCGACTTATCAGCCTCGCTCGTTCGCCGAGTTCACACTGACCGCAATGTCGAGTGCACCCGTTTCACTAACTAAGGTGATATCTCCAAAAATAGTAAGTTTGTCAACCTGTTTTTATTATTTATTTTTTTGGGGTCTGTTTCGTGCTGACGTCAGGGTATGCTAAATCGTCAGATGGTCTACGAGTGGGAAGGCACCAACCAAATTAATATCAGTTTCACTGTACCGCGGCAGACGAGATTCCTGGTAGAAGTGGCACATGTGGAAGAAGCTGACTGTAGGCCGGCAGTTGTTAAATCTCAGCTTGCCACTACGTACAAGCCTCACATCAAGTTGACAGTTTTGGAGAGCCTGTCCATGCGTGCAGTAGACAGCACGTGGGACTTTGTAGGCAATGCGAAGCCCATAATTCTAGACTGTACTTTGAATGGCGATATCCAGTATATGTGCATGGTGGAGCGGATGGAGGCTGGATTTGGTGCTTTCCGCGTCAACTTATACTCGGAAATACCCCTGAGTTTAATGCAGTAACTGAGATGCCTCATGCAGTGGACTGCATCCAAAACTCCCAACAAAGCCACACTAATGTGCACTGTGTACATCATCACATGCATCTCGGCTTATCTAGTTATTTATTTTAACATACTCTGAACGAAACAAGCTTTTAGTATCATTTCACTATCTGTTGCTTTTCCAACAGGCTTTTTGTGGTCACCAATCTCGGTACGGAGTAGTATCGGGCTAGTAGAAGAGTGCCTTCCATGGGATTCACACTGGGTTGGAGCTCCACGGCGGAGGATGTTGGCCACACGCAATCTCCACAAACAACACGGTCACCTTCGCCATCACATTCTGATCCAACGCATGATCCGGTATCTCAGACTGCTGGCACGTCCAGCGTACTGAAAAGTGACAGTATGCTTGGTCATAGCTTATCTGGAAAGCTGATTCCAAGAAGCTCTGCGAGTGGCCACCGAGAGTCGCAAGCCGGTTCATCCAGTGTTAGCAACTCTCCTGTGCCGCCTGGATCTCCCAGATTTGGCAGATTCGATGGTGCCGATAATGGACATTCTGTTTTGACGAGTGAGTCTGCTATCATGGTCACGGATCAGGTTGCGACGCCCGTTTTGTCTGGACTCGACTCGCGTCGGTCTTCAATTGCCACGCTTCGAAAGTTCGCCACGTTAGCACTCGAGCCGAATTTGACGGCATCAAAGCCTGATGATGGATCCCCAGCGCCTCCGGGGCCTCAGGCATTGCCGGAACCTTCTCATGAGTCTGTCATGGCTGACGATGAGCCAGCCAACGCGCCTAATTGGTACACGTGGTCGTGGTCGTCGTCGAAGCCCACCAGTAGCTCCACTGCTTCAAGGCCATCTTCATGGTATGGTGGTCTACTGAATTTTGTGGGATATGCGAAAGAAGAGAACTCCAACTCTGCGAAGAATGAGGATGCAGGGCTCGAAAGTGAGGCAAAGTCTCCGGCATCCATTCCCTCAGAAGACCCAAACATTTCTGCAGGACCAAGGGGAGATCGCTCTTGGGCGTTCTGGTCGCTTGGGTCTAAAACCGAGTCCAATTCCGATGTTGGCGAGCTTGCTATTTCTGGCACAGACACTCAGAGCCGGCCTCGTCAAGTAAGACGCACTGAGAGTGATGAGTCGTCTGCAGAGTCCCAAGAACAAGCTTCCAGACCAAGTGCAAAGAAGAAGCAGAAGGTGAGCCGGCCAAATATCGTGGCTCCCTCTATAGATGAGTCATTCTCTTTGGATACACATGGACGAAGACTACGCAATTCACTGCAGAGATTCTCGGAGTTCTTGATCCCCACTCTCAAAAACACGTCTCTAACTGTTGTGCACGACCACCTATTACGAACGTCACCAAAGCGGGTGCACAAGGTTTTAGTGATTGGAGTGCACGGCTATTTTCCAGCGAAAGTGTTTCGCAGTATCTTGGGTGAGCCGACTGGAACGTCAGTCAAGTTTGCTGACGAAGCAGCAAACTCGGTTGAACGGTGGGCAGATGAAAAGGGATACAAAATTGAGGTTGAGAGAATAGCACTGGAAGGCGAGGGCAAGGTGCTCCAGCGAGTGGATAATCTCTATAAGCTGCTCATGAATTGGATAGACCGTATTCACGAAGCAGACTTTATTTATTTTGCTGCCCATTCTCAGGGAACTCCAGTGGCGGTTCATTTGCTTGCTCGTCTAGTCGAGGAAGGGCATGTTGATAACAAGCGACTAGCCCTACTCGGAATGGCTGGTGTGTCTCTGGGACCTTTTTCGGGACTAGATCAGAAGCTGCTCATGAGGGCCATCACATCCATCGAGAACGCTTCACTGATGGAGTTATTTGAGTTCCAGAATCCGACAAGCTTGCAGTCTCGAAAGTATCTCGAGTCGCTCAGAGTCATAATAGCCCATAACGCCAAGCTTGTCTTTGTCGGGTCGCTGGATGATCAGCTAGTTCCTCTATACTCGTCGACATGTGCCCACATTTCACACCCGAATATTTATCGGGCTGTTTATGTAGATGGAGAAGACGTGGCTCCGGAATTCATATCCAACTTGGTGTCTATTGCATTAAGACTGCGGAATGTGGGCTCGACAGATCACGGAGTCGTGCGAGAGTTATCGGGTGCAGTTGCTGGTGCTATAACCGGCAAGGGTCATTCAAAAATCTATAATGAATCCAGAGTCTACGACCTGACAATTCGGTTTGCCTTGGAGACTACGGATGGTGCTTCCACGGTGCCTGTAGCGGTTGTTCCAGATTTTCGAATTCCCAAGCCAACCCATAATCCGTATTTGCTGCCATGGAGCATGCGTGGGCTGCTGAACGAGGCGGTTTCGCGATCGTCCTTTACAGATCAAGTCAAGGAGCTCTATGCTGAGTTTGAGTTATGGCGGCCAGAGTCGAAGGTGATGAAGGACTTACGGTATCGGTTAAGTGCAATTCAGTCCAAGCTCTAATGAAGCTGCAAAAATGACAGGTCTCAATTTATTATATTGTTCATAGCATTGTTATCACGTCATAAATCATCATCGTCATCATTGATATATATCTATATATAACTAATATTGAATATCTATGCTAGACGCCTTCATACTTTAAATTTGGTTCGAATAGAATCATTTCGAGACTTCTTGGGACTGATCTTGCCGGCTGTGAGACCGCGACTATTATTGTTGCTACTGATTCTCCTGAATTGGGAGCCTGGGTTGTCCGGATCGTCTTCGTCAAATATCGATGCGGTGTCAACGGTTGTTCGCAGCTTTCGTTTTCGCTTCTTTGCTGGGTCTACCTCGGCGGTCGATGCCTGTCCCTTTTCATCGTCACTGTCATCGAATAACGAAATTTTCTTTTTGTCATTTGTGGTTACGGTGAAAGATAACTCACCCTGAAGGCTAGGTCTCGTCTTCCGTATAGGTCCCGAAAATGAGAGATCAGCCGACTCTGTTCCAAAGTCGAATAACACAGTTGGTCTGGGTTTTGATGCATTGCGAGAAGGATCAGGAGCCTTGCTCTTCGCGTCCTTGAGAGTAATTGCCGGTTCTGATTCTTGAGTTCTGCTCATCGCCTTTGCATCTTTCCCTGTTGCTACAGCAGCACTCTGCTGGTCTGACGATTCGGTACTGCCATTTTGGGATCCTTGAGCTTTGGATCTCGCCAAAAAGGGAGAAATCGAAAAAGATTCCTTTGCAGCTCTTTGCGGTTGCTTCATCGGTGACACCGCAGTGTTTCGTGACGAAGTGACAGCAGTCTTTTTTACAACAGTAGACATAGAAGACGCAGAAGATACGGACGCGAGCTTCGCCTTTAATGAATCTATCTTGGATTCCAAAACAAGCTTTTGATTTGCATGCTGAGTATTGACCCGCTCAGTCTCACGCGTAGCTCTGTCACCTAGAGTTGTCTGACGATTCAGCTGTGCATTTAGCTCTGTCAGTTGAGCTCTGAGCTGTTTCTCAGATTGGGCAAGTGTGGCCTTTTCACTCTCGAGCTTCGTCATGTTGCGCTTCTGCGTCTCTAGCTCGTTTCGCGTCTTTTGCAACTGACTTTCAAGAACTCTAGTATCCTTTGCTTGTTGATTCTTCAAGCTGGTGGACTCTGTTATCTCTTCGATCTTACTTTCGAGCTGACTTATTTTGTTTTGCAAGTATTGTTTATCCGAACCAAGCTGTTCAATGGCATTGTCGCGTTTCCCGAGAGTGCTGGCGACATCTTGCACGCGGATCTGCAGCGAATACAGTTCGCGCGACTTGAGCGCCAGTTGCAACTCATAATCAAAGCAGATGTTTAGATGTTCGATTTCGCTCTGGCGTACCAGTTCTTTGGCATCTTGGTCTTTTAGATCCTCTGATGCTAGGATATACGAGTGGAGAGCGTCCACAATACCGACTTGTGCCATTTGTCGAACGCCAAGTTGTAGGTGCCGCACGCGAGTGCCTTCGATGTTCGTGAAGCCTTCTCGGAGCCCTCTCGTTGGGACTCGTTGGCACTCGTTATCACCCCAAGACCAGTTTTTTGTATTATCTAGCTCTTCACGTCGCTTGTCATAAGTCAGTTTATGGTGCATACGCATAGCTTATTTGACTTGATGTTTGTCTAGTCGCAGATCAAGGTATTCGTATTTAATGGCGGCATCAATAGATGTCAGTTGATTCCGTCCACTCTAACAGAATAGTTCACTTCACCATGGCTTAACTCGCTTCCATAGTGCAATTGGCTACAATATAGAATAAGTTATAAGTTGACTAACATAAGTTAGCAGGTCAATATTATTTATTAGGTATAAATCATACTCGCCATGCATGTTTACTGCAATGTTTCGTCTGCATGATTGACTAATATATTGACAACAGAACCTCTCCAGACAGAAGTGCCAGCAGACTTTTGTTCAAGTCAAAGCTGTTCACCTTCACAAAGTCAACTTTGGACATATCGAAAGATACTTACTCTCCTCCTCTCAACTGATTGTGTAATTTCTTTCCTATTTATCCTTCTCTTAACGTCGTCTCTATCAGCCGCGTGGATGCCTCGTTTACGCGTTGAGGTAACTGTGGTAACCGCCGCTGCACAGATCAACGCAGGTCCTGTTTACTTTGTCCCCTAAATGGAATGTCTCTAGTGTGCATACAATAATTCACACCGACAGTCGTCCTCCGTTTTCACGCTGCTTGACATTTTGTACTTTGACATCGTTAGAACAGGGATTTCGGGTGCGAAGGGATGGTCACCGCTTTGCCGCCATCACTCCCTTGCTGGGTGAAGGCTGTCTACTCTTGGTCGGGTGAAGAGAAGCGTGAGTGTGAAACAAATAAAGACAAAAACAACTAACAAAAAGGCGATTTGGGATTCATTGAGGGTGATTTGATTGAAGTCATTAACACTGGAGATGGTAACTGGTGGCTGGGAAAGCTGCGCCGAAACAAAATGGTCGGGCTGTTTCCTTGCAACTACGTCGAGTTCGTGGACGACGGCAAGAGCCCGACGCCCACGCCTTCCCGAACCAACAGTAATACCATCAGACATTCAACAAGCATTTCATCTGTGGCATCCATGTCTGATTTCAATAGAGGATCTCGCCAGAGTAGTCCCACGCTTGCTGCGTTGTCAAGAGATCCATCTGTTCAGTCGAACTACAGTCTACACTCTCAATACAGCGGTGACGTGAGGACTTCGTTGCAGCACTCGGCTGATATATCTCGGGAATCCAGCATGGCGTCGACACATTCGGTGGCATCATCTATGAGCTTCAAATCTCGAGATGAAATTCTTCAGGATATTAGTTCGGAACTTAATAAAACCATGAGGGTAAAACCACCGCGTTCTGACACATCGCGATTGAGCTATCGCATGTCGCAGCTGAGCATGTCTTCTCTTTCATCTGTAGGTATAGAGGAAGACCGCTTTCCTAGTTATGAAGACCCCAGCCTGTCGCGTGCTGCAACACCTTCGTCGCTACAAATTGCATCCAATTTTGATAACTACTATGTCGAGACGTCCGACGCTTCGGATATTTCAGACATTGAAGATTCTCAAATGCCTAATACTCCACCTATCCCACCAAAGCATACTGAGATGAACGGGCCTGGCTTTTCTTCGGATATTCAGATTGGTGAAAAGCCCTTCAACAGGACTCCATCTCCTCTTCGAAGTGCAATGGATGATGTTTTGGAAAGTCTCGACAATATGCAAGATTTGTCTCGACAGAGTAGCAGCAGTCACAGGTCGTCCGCCAGCATTTCATCTTATGGGAACCCACGCGGTGATAGACTGGTGGCAAGCAAAAGCGCTCGATCTGTGTACCAAGCACCACAGTGGATAGATAATTCTCCTGAGTTTTCAAGGTCGCAGAGTCTTGATGGTCTTGGTCGAGCAATAAATGGAGGTCGAGCATTGTCAGATGATTACGATGAATACGGCAATGAAGACGGCTACGCGCCCTTTGATCCTCAGTCGTATGGTGGAGGTCAATATCAGCAAGATGCTGTATCCAGGATGGCGGAATCTTATCAGTCGTATGGCCAGGACTACAACCAACTAGATGGTCTAGGACGGTCTCAGACGAATCGCAGCATCTCGACTGTAAATACCAATATTCTGTCGATCGCTACTGATTGCACTAATCTATCTTCCTTAAACCACATGAAGTCTATGTCTTCATTTGAGTTTGATTCCATGTCATATTCTGACAGGTTCGGATCCGAAGTACCCGTCGAACTGCCTGGCGCCAAATCTACCGAGTCTAAATCTACAAAGTCACTGAAGTTGAAAAAATCTACAGGATTTATCAAGAGGTTGTTCAACGGTGATAAAGACACATCTAAGTATGATGATGAAGAAGAAGAAACTGAAAATGTTGGTCTACAGCGTTCCAAGTCGAGATCTTCGAGGATGTCAGTAACGTCTGCCTCATCAAAATTTCGCAAGTCTCTTCGCAGCGTGTCGTCGAAAGCAATATTAAAGGCATTGACTGGTTCTAGTCATAATTCAGAGCAAGCGCTGACGAGTTCCAGTGGTTCCAGCAATTGGATGGAAATCAGTCGTGATATTCACCGATCGAACACTCTAACAGAAAATGAGGCTGTTAGCAGACGCCAACAGTTAGAGCTGCATGGAATGTCTGTAAGAAATCCTTTCAATGCCTACGAATCCATACTTGGAAATGAAACGACAGACGAGCCCACCAAAGGTGCCGGTCGTATCGATCCTAGGAATCAAGATTTGTCTCATGTGGATGATTATATCGACTCTATGAAAAATTGGCCACATTTGATGACGGTGTCGGTCTTTGCAAGTAGCCGGATAGGCCGACAGTTCCAGTATGATATTGAGCGATTGAGGGCAATATTTGACTTTTGTGCAGGGAAATTTACCTGGGAGAACCCACTGATTTCCGACGAAGAGGACAGTGGCGGATCTTTCAGCAGACTAATGCAAACAAAGCGAGGTACATCTAAAGAACTTGCGCACTGTGTTGAAGTAATGTGCGGTACTTTGGGACTTGTTTGCGATGTTGTGAAGGGGCATCTGAAAGTCCCAGGGGAAATATGTGACAACATGGCTGTTCCTAGACTCGATCACTATTGGAATGCAGTCCTTATCAATGACGAGTGGAGATTCATGGATGTTTCGTTAGCAAATCCTACATTTTCTACAGTGGACTCTTACTATAAGACGGACAAGCCAGGAGTTAATTATTTCTACTTCTTAGCACGTCCCATGGATTTCATCTTCTCACACATTCCTACTAGCAATCGGGACCAGCACCTAGTACCGGCGCTGAGTCCTGAAGATGCGCTTCTCCTGCCGTTTGCTGGCCCAGAATCGTTTAATTTTGACGTCAAATTTGTCAATTATAATAGTGGACTGCTACGCTTGGATAATCTAGACATTGGAGAGGTCCAGATGATGGTCCAGCACGGCATCGATATAGTGGCAGAGGTAGAAGTCAGAGGGCCATTGGACGATGGCACCATCAAAGTGCCTGCCCTAGCGCAACCTTTTTGGAAAAATAACCGAAGGCATTATATGGTCAAAGCTTTCATTCCTGATCCATACAGTCAGGGAACTCTCAACTTGTATATTGTCAGGAAAGGATCCAGCAGTAAGAGTACGAGCAGGAGTGGACTACCCGTTGCATTCTCATTAGGCATAACTCATTCTGGTGATAACTCTGACTTCGAGTTTGTGGTCCGTCATCAGACTCCACACAGCAAGCGGCATGACTTGTACGTGAAGCAGCCTCAGTGTAAGAAGCTGGTTGAGGGGCATAACTATCTGTTTGAAGTAATTCAGCATCCATCCAATGGAATCACATCAGGGTCCAGTTTTTCGAGGGCAAAGTTGGGTCTACAATCTCCTTCCGGGAAGATTGCAAAATTCCAGATGACAGGCCACAGACCTGACCAATTAGCTGTGCATGGTACATGGGAAACATCCGTCAAGGTGAACGAAGTTGGAACATGGCGTGGTCTTATACTGGCGGATAGCGGAAGTGCCTGGAGTGTGTTCGCCGAGTGGTACTGTATCTAAGATTATATTTAGATTTCAATAAGCAGCTAAAATGTATCGAAATTGCATGTTTTTCCCCCTTTTTTGGTTGAATTCACGTTTCATTTTTTTGACTACACTAGATGTCTATTTACGACTGTAGCTTTTTTGGTTTTCTTTCGAGCAACGAGCTCCCCTTCAGTCGCTAGAATATGTCCAGCAGTTTAAATGGATAGCCTCCATTCTTGATATGAAACTTGGATAGCAAGAAACTGAAAGCCAGAACAATGAACCCAGACAAAATGCTCACCAGGAGCATCTGGATCTGCGGATTGGATATTTTGGGTACTTTCATGATCAGGCCAATCACCGAAAATGCTAAAACTGCATAGGTGACAGCAACAATCTGTGTTTCAATTGCCACCTGGTTACTGTGGCCACCCACAAAGTACGCTATGCCACCATTACCATTTCCTGCCATGTAAGGAGTCCTTCTAATCACGTTGAACATGTGGCCTGCAGTAAACATGAGGATCGTGACCAGTGACAATGCTATCCAGAGCTGTTTGCGAGTCAGGACTGCAACAACATATGGATACATGAATCTCAGAAATACTAAAAACATAATTGCCGTTGAAACAGCGATGGTCACTCGCTCCCAAGGGAATGGTTCATGAATGCTAACCACAAACCCGTGCGATCCTCGAAGGTAGTCGACCAACGCTCGCACGTGGTTATCCGGCGTGAATTGGTAGCGCTCATAGCCGTCAGTGATAGCTTCGGTCGACCTCGTCGGCTTGTATACATAGACGTTGGGAGCATGACGGAGCCCCAGCTGTTGGAAGGCTCGAGGGGTTTTGGCAATGTCTGCTACCGCGAAATAGAGTCCATCACCATTTGGATGGTCTTGGTTCCAGCTGGAAGCTACTGCTTGGAATGGCGGGGCCACTGTTTTGCAGAAAGCGCAGCCATATTGAATGCCCTCGGCAGTCAGAAGTACTGCAATCGTGTAGTCTCGAGGTCCGGCAACGAGATTGTCGAACGTGGCATCTGTCAAATGAATAATCCCTGTCGACGGATCCTTCAAGGAATTGGCGTACTCCACACTCCCTTTCGCGTCAGCAGAGCACACTGCCACCAGCAGTGACAACACCACTGTCAGCAATTGATTGAATGGTCGCATTGAGAAGTGGATATACGTATTGACACGTTGTTGGTGTCCAGTAGAATACCCACACCTCAGTATGCACTGGCGCTGCAGATCCCTCCATCAGATGCTCGTCAAAAAGTGTTATAGCAGGAAACGTTGGCAATTAATTCCACGTTATAAAACTGGAAATTCAGTCGAGAAATTGGTTAGTGCCATATCCTGGTGCACTGGGTATAATTGAGTTCGTTGTGATCGAAGTCTCTTTCTTTTCTTTCGGAGGCTCAGCTCTGGTACCTCAGCAGATGTTGCATGCACGGCTGAAGGCGACCGATATGAGCAAGGGGTTCTAGTAAACGCTTCCGAGCTGGCGATTCAATACTGCAGCCGGTTTTTTATCAGATTAAACTTTTTTTTGAATTCTAAATCTGATCTGTTTACATTTCAGGTCATTGGCACTTCTGTATTACTCAAAGTCGACCTGGTGGACGTCCAAATAGTCTTGAACCATGGCATGCGTCTGGCGTAATATACGTACCGCCCGCAGGATGCGGCACGATGAAAAATTATACCTGGAATATGCTTTGCTTGGAGGTCGCCAACCAAGGGATATACCATCATGTCAAAGTTTTTCGCTGCTGGAACGTCCGACAGTGAGTCTTCGTCGGACGACGAGCTCTACTCTTCTGAGGAAGAGGAGGAATTGCAGCAGGAGTCGTCCGAAGAAGAGGAAGAGTCTGAGGAAGAGTCTGAGGAGGAGTCAGACTCTGAGGAGGAATCTGGCGCCAAAAAAGGACCCAGTTACTACCTGCGAAACCAATTCTTAAAGGGCGATGTCGATTCCGAGTCTGAGTCTGAGGATGAGTCAAAGCGGGTGGTTAAGAGTGCCAAAGATAAGCTGATTGACGAGATCGACGGCAGTATCAGTTCGATTGAAAATGCTAAGAAGATCAACGACTGGGTGGCTATTTCCTCTGAGTTCGACAAGGTGAACAAGCTTGTGGAAAGGTCCCAGAAGCTGTACCAGGCAGTACCTGTGTCATACATTCGAATGTTGTCTGAACTCGACGATTTCGCTCTCGAGACCACCAAGAGTGAGAAGGCTGCCAAGAAGAAGATGAACGCGTCCAACTCGCGAGCTCTCAACACAATCAAACAGCGGATCAAGAAGACCAGTCGGGAGCACGAATCCAAGCTGGCTGCATTCAAGGAGGATCCGGACGCGTTTGAGAGTCAGCAGGTTGGTCCGTCTGTTGCTGCTGATACCACTCCTGTCCAGGTCAGCAGGTCGTCTACGCCTAGTGTGACACAGGTGCCTGGTGCTGTAGAAAACGAGGCTGGTTTTGCCACTGTGGGACGGGCTGGCAAGGTATTGCAATACAGCGCAGAGAACATCTTTAAGACTCTGCTGTCTATTGTTGAGTCACGAGGAAAAAAGAACACAGATCGATCTGAGCAGACCAGAATTTTGGAGGAGTTGTATAAAGTGTCAGCCAACGCTTACCAGAAGATTTCTGTACTCTTGATGTTGATTCCAATTCGATTTGACCTTACGTCGACGGGATCAGTCATGCCAACTACTCATTGGAAGGCTGCCGAGAAGGATATCCGCACTTTGTTTGATGTCTTGGAAGAGAATGCTCAGAGCTATCGAGTTTCGGAGTATGCTCCAGAACCTGAAGACATCGAGCAGGGTCCTGAAGCAGGCCCTGATGGCATTAAGTTAATTCCTGGAAGTGTGAGCTCCCTTATAGAGAGATTGGATGACGAGCTCACGCGTGCGCTGCAGAATATCGATCCCCATACAACTGAGTACGTTGACCGGCTTCGAGACGAGGCTGATCTTTATAACCTCATTATCCGCGCCCAAGTGTATGTTGAAAGTGCATTACCCGTTGGAGGGAAATTCAGCTCTTCTGAAGCGCTGAGCAGGCTCCTTGTGCGCCGGCTGGATCATATTTACTACAAGCCCACGTCTGTGATTGTTAACTCTGAGAAGGAGGCATGGTCCAAAATTCCCAAAGGTCTCCAATCCAAACTCACTCCTGCTGTTTCTCAAGATTTGGATGCAGCTGACAAGAACTTCACTATCGATCTCATAGATAGTATTTGCTCTATCCTGTACCAGCAGTCGAGCACCATTTTCAGAACCAGAGCAATGCTCAGTCATATCTATCATTATGCCCTGAATGACTACTACTTCAAGGCCAGGGATCTTTTCCTTATGTCCCATCTTCAGTCATCCATTCATACTGCCGAGCCAGCAATCCAGGTTTTGTATAACAGAGTTCTTGTCCAGGTGGGATTGTGTGCATTTCGAATTGGACTCGTGTCTGAATGCCAGCAATCGCTCCAGGAGATTTGCTCTTCTTCAAGGCTGAAGGAGCTGCTCGGACAGGGTGTCACGAAGTTCAACCAGGGCCCTTCGCCCGACAGACAGCGACTACTGCCATTCCACATGCATATCAACCTTGAATTACTGGAATGTGTATACCTCACTGCATCGTTGCTCATTGAGATCCCCTTGATGGCGTCGTTGGGAAATTCTATTGATGCCAAGAAGAAGATTATTTCCAAGCCGTTCCGACGTATGCTTGACTATCATGACCGACAGGTATTCACTGGTCCTCCAGAGAACACTCGAGACCATATTATGCAAGCTGCTCGCGCACTGTTGAATGGAGACTGGACCACCTCTAGAGGATTGTTGATCTCGATCAAGATTTGGTCGTTGCTGGCTAACTCTGAAGATATCAAAAGAATGCTGGCTGCAAAGCTGCAGGAAGAGGGTCTTCGCACTTACTTGTTCAACTATGGTAACTGCTATGACTCGTTGTACATCGATACTCTGGCTACTCTGTTTGAATTGGATAACAGAAAGGTCTCTGCAATTGTATCTAAGATGATCGCCAACGAAGATATAGCGGCGGCCCTTGATCAGAAGACAAACTCTATTGTATTCAGGAAAGGTGTCGAGCTCTCCCGACTGCAGACCCTCGCATTGGCATTATCGGAAAAAGCAGTTCAATTGGCTGAGAGAAATGAACGACTGGCAGCTGGTGGTCACCAACTGTCGGACCAGCCTAATGCTTCAAAGACTGCTGCTGGTGGCCCCAACGCGACAAACGCCGGATCTCGTCAGAACCGACAGGGCAACCAAGGGCGTCAGCAACAATCTCAACAGCCTAGACCTGTTCGAGTGTAAAAAAATTTTGATGTGAACAAGAAAATCGAAAAGAAGATTGATTTAGTGTCGTCGTCGCCTTGATTAATTAATATTTTTTTTGATTAAATACCTGTTAAAATGCCAGTGTAGTCCGGGTCAATTGGAAAACATGTTTGTGCTTACACAAAGTAATTTTTCCAAAGTACTCCCTCTAAATCTTCTAATTGTTCGGTGGTGAACTTCTTTATGTCGATATGCCAAGTATCTTGCCTGGTCTTTTTGAAGTCACCAAGGGATGACTTGACGCTATTTCCCACCATTCCTTGATCACTTGATGCCTTCACTGCTAAGGTTGCCAATACTCGAGGGACCCAACCTGGTGGTGGTGACTGATATGGAAAGGCTTTCACAAGAGCACCAAGTCCTAGGACAGCTGCATGGCGCTTTATCATGACAAGTTGAAATTCACTGGTCTGAGGAGTAACCATTCCCGATACAGGCGTTGACGGACGCGATGAAATAGGAGTTCCAACTCGACTAGGCAAAGGAGTTTTACGCAAGGACCTCCAGTTCTGCGTCTCCGTGAGAACAACTGTGAATGTCTTTTCCAACGAAGATATCAAAAGTGACTGCTCTCGTATAGGAGAACAGCGGATCATTCCTGAAAGAGTCTCAGCGGCTAACTCTCGTACCTCCAACTGAGTATCATTCAACAACGCGGTTGCAGACTCGACCAACATTAACCGCTGCTTCGGATTCATTTTAAAGAGCTGTCTGAAGAAGAATGCTTGCAAGAATGTGAGGACGCAGATTCGCTGATGCCAACCGACAATTTTGGTAGCAGCATCAACAAGTGTAGATATCATCATGTCAACGTATTGAATGGGATACGGTACGTTTGCCAACGATTCGAAGAGAGAAACTCCATACTTCATGATTTCTTCCTCGTCCCTCACAGTCAGAAAGTTCAAAAGGGCTGGAATGATGACCTTCGGTAATAGCGGAACAAGAGCAGCACCATATGACTTTTGGAACAGGATCTCCAAAAATTGTGAGATGGTCTTGGCAGCGAATACATATGGCGAAGTGCCTTTCGAAAAAGAATCTCTACCGAGTCGCAACTTTTCGAGATGTTGGAAAGCAGAAACAATTCGATCGGATAATTCGTCGGGTAGCCTGTAGCTTACTTGTCCCACAGATCCTGCCTCTAAATTCACCCGAAGAAGCTCCTCGACTGATGGGTAAGACTCGTGGTATCTGGTAGAATAATATGCAGCAATATTTTTCGCAATCTCTTCCCTCACTCCCTGGAGATCATGTGCAATGTTTTCCCATAGATTATCCAGCATCTCATTCATATTATACCTGTAATACCAGCCAACAGAGCTGATGAACTTCCTTACAAGGCTCAATCGGGCACTATCCTCAAAGCCGGAGGAAGACTTCGCAGAAGACAATCTATAATCACCTATCAGCTTTTGAATGGGCCAGGATCTGCGATGATCGATATACACCGACGACCACCACACCATTGACCTCCAGTATTCAATATTATCATGTGCTAGTGAATGATCCTGTAATACTTTGCTGATGACATCGATTATAACTGACTTCCGTCTTTTGATCTCCTCCTGAGTACCAAACTTTGTCGAGTCAACTAATGCTGCAGAGAACTCTGCCAAGCATCTATGACTGTTCTTGTCATCAGGCACATAAATAGAGGAATAGAGCTCCAGTACATCGTCAATGCTTAACGGCGTATACCCCAGGCCGATGAGTCGAATCACGACCTTCAGAAAGATAGTATTGGTTACATCAAAATAGTCGTCCTCCGCTCTAGGTTCCTCCATATTTCGCTTCAATAGTTGTTTCAACCAGTCCTTGGTAATTACAGATCCAAATTCACGAACCGCTTCACTGTCTTGCTTGTTAAGAACTGTCCTTTCTTGTTCGGAGTCTGCCATGTCAGCCTCGAATTGCGAGGGCCAAACGAGCCAACCTCGAGGTTCATTTCCGGATAACAAGAAGTACGACGGACCTGCTTCTTTGTTCATCTCCTGTAAAAAAGCATCAGTAAACGTTGGAGACGAGCTATCTATTATGACTCCGTTCGGCGACATCAAAGCATCTTCATCACAGTCCAATAAAAACCGATTGTAGTCATAGTCACTACTAGCTAGTTTCAAAAGCTTGCTGAATATCCTAAAAAAGCCATGCATGCAAATGTCTTTGATACCAGGATGATGGCTCAGAGCGCCGTTGCCCAATAGCTTGAGAACTCGAGCATCAGCAGGCATCTGTGGCGAGGAACATATGGCATTCAAGAGTGCTGAATAGATACTAACCATCTTCCAATGTAAATTTCGAGCAGACGCCTCGTCGACTAGAAAAGACACCAATTTTTCCATTTCAAGTTCTGCCTGAGCTCTTCTGTCCCGTTTACGCCTTTTCAAGTCGTCAATTTTCTTGGACGGATCGAATGACGGCTTGATGCTCTCAATAACTGCCGTATCAACACTCACAATATTCAATGGAAGGCGGATATTAGTGACAAAATAATTGTAAAGGCCTCCAGCAGCAGCATTCAGACTAGGGTAGTCGGCTTGGATAGATGTCCTTATAGCTTTAACTAGCTGGATCATGTTCTTAAAATCTTTCTTAACAGATGATTGCATCACTCTCATATCCAACAATCGAAGAGCACTTTCCGCCTTATTGTACTCTCGAGCTTCCAAGGCACTGTCAAGCTCTCGTAAAAGCAATCCATAAAAGCTCTGACGAGATCTCAACAACACTCTGACAGCAGATTCCAACGCAGATTGACTGTTGCGACGAATATCTGGATATATGGATATCGAAGATTTAACAGTATCAAGCAGCAAAGTTTTTTCAAGATCGGACATCAATCGAGGGCCCATATTGTGGACGACGCGCTCCGCATGGTAAAGATGTGCTCTGCGACCCAGAACAGACCTCGGATAATCCTTTCGCAGACCAGCAATTCGAAAATGCTTGGACTCAAATGTATATAATGCACTTATTGAGTCCAGAGCCTTGGCAGACCTTTCTACTCCCACATCGGAAAACCACACTTTGTAGGCAAATAAAAGAGCCTTGAAACTTGATATATCATTTTCCCGGCCCTTTGAGAGATAAATGTGGGTTTCGTGGAGAACACGACCAATATGCAATCTTATATCGTGAACCTGTCTGTACAATGGATCATCCTTAGTACTATTTCCAGCACTACCATCAAAGTAGTAATTGACTGGATATTCTCGGAGCTTCTTCATTTCAACGAACTCACTCTCGAAATCCACGCCATCAGAATCTCCATCGCCTCCAAAGAATTCGTCATCAGAACCTTCTGAATCACCGTCAGAACCGTCCATCTCTGAGTCGCTCTGTTCATCATCAATAAAATCAGCAGCGTCTGGAGTCGAAATGTTCTGGCTGCATTTGGGATCAAACAACAGAGCCACACCAGCAGTGGTGGTTCTTATATAGGTGAGGTTACTCGAAATAATATCCGACTGTTCAGTTATAGACAACTTTTTCACGGAATCATCCAGAGATATGGCTTGCTCTAAAGTGGCAATCGATGCCTTGACATGGCAAGAATAAAGCTGCACAGCAAACTCGATTTCTTCTCTGTTCGGCACATGCCATTTGAGTTGTAGATCGCGATGATTGACTTTTTGGCCCCAATTTTGCAAGCCGACCTCCTCGCCCTCTGGAACAAGTCTGTAGTCTGTTACGGCAGTAGCAGTCAATGTCATCAAAATGTGGTGAATAGTGTTGGAAATATGGAAAATAATAGATCCCTTGCAATTTTCTCTCAAAAATACCGTCAGTTCAAGAATTTGATCTTTGAATTTTAACACTTCTCCATGGGCATGTGCCAAAGCCATATTTAACGCTGATATATACCATATCAAAGCCTTATCACGAGGTAAAATTTCAGAACCACTTCTTGTAGATCCAGCACCATTCTCCTCGATTTCTTGCTTGATATTGTGGTAGAGCATAGGGAATAGAGCTGGGAACGCCACTGCAGCATTTACTTTGACGAGGCAACCACATATATGAGCAATAGGATCTGTTGCGTCGTGGATATGGCTATCTTCGACTATTTCCATGACTTTCTTTAGCACCCGGGAAAATATCTGGGGCGAGCAAGCAGCCAGCACCGCAGTGACTACCGGAGGCAATGTGTTGACGATATGTGCCTCGGGAGAATCTCGCACTTTCGAAGATGCAGACGCGTCTGGTAAGCTTTCAAGCATAGTAAAAAGTCTGGCAAAGAACATTGTAACGAATTCGTCGAATGCCGCAGTTGACGATGTGACAATCTCTGGAAGTACTTCAGATGGAAATTCTGGGAACTCACCATGTTCTTCCAGGTATGTCACGGCATTTCCGATGTACTCCATTCCCAATCCAGGACCAATGTTTTCGCTGAGGTCATAAAAGGGGACATTGAGGGCCACAGCATGTATGAAGGAAAGAGAATGAAGTGTCTTGGACAGGTCATTGGCATCAATACCGGGAATAGAAAGACCAAGTAGAGTGGTAATATGCATGGCATAACTATGACTCTGGGAAATTGTCCTAGCCACGACTGTCAGTGCCTTGAGTGAAGATAACGTTCGGTGCGTCTCCACAAGGCCCTGCAATGAAGGATAGACTTCGCTCAAAAGCCGAGGAATGATGAGGTGGGGAGAAAGGTATGCTAGGCCCTGAAGAGCCTCCAGTGCACAAGATACGATATTGGAGCTCTTTGCGTGTATTCCAAGGAAAGTGACGTCTCGGAGGATAGTCACGAACCTGTCTTTTACCTTTGTGGTCAAGTGGCGAGACTTTGGGATGATGGATTCGCCAGTCTCTTGAACATTCCACCTCAATAGAAAGAACTCGACGAGCATCGACACAGTGTGCATGATATTTCTAGTCCAAGCCCCTTGGTTTGAGGGGTGACAAAACGTCTCCACGGCATGAATCAAGCTCTCAAACCTATCCATGATGCCATCCTCTTCAAGACCCAGCTCAGCACTCAGTGAATATACCACAATGCTGGCGATTGGCCGGGCACATTTTGTCTTTTTGTCTTTGTCACCTTTCAAACTGACGGTTTCTGAAGTGTAGCTGTAAGGGGAACCCACGAACGATACCGGAACCTCGAGCAACCGGAGGATGGAAGTGAATGCAATAGACAGCTGGTCAGAAGTCAGCATACCATACTTGTCAAAAGACACCAGTTCAGAGGAAATGCCATCAGATACAAGGGTTGACACAAGATCCAGAGCCTGGAAATCGTACAGTGGCGATCTAGGAACCAAGGTCCACAAATGGAATATCGTTGGCAGCAGATCAGTAGGGCCAACAGGAGGCATGGGAGACTTCTCAGGGACAGCAGGAACAAGCAGAATCAGCAAACTCATGACATTGTGAGAGACATTGGCCTTCGCATTGGTGTAGTGGGGCAGAATAGCGCGTAAAATTTCCAGAGTCTTTGTAGGGTCAATTAGGTGTCTTGCGACCTGGCAGAGACGTGAAATGCTAGCAAAGGTTCTGGAAACACTGCCGTCATAACTGGACTGGCTAGGGAAGGCAAGACGCAACATGACGACCAGCAGCTTGTGCCAGTCGAGATTGAGTTCAGCAGGGCTGACATTGTCCTGAAAAGCCTCGTCCTTGCACAGGAAGCAAAACATATTGATGAACTTTTCAATGGGACAACCTTCGGCACCAGCCAACGCCAGTGAATAATAGAGCCTTATGAGCTTGATACGAACGTCAATGGGCATATCGAACTTGAGCTCGAGCCAGGACCGCAGCTCACGAGTCCAGTGGGTGAGAGAAGCACCCGAGGGATTCCCAATGACACCCTTCAAATCATCGCCTTTGACAGCTATATACAGATTTGCCACTATATGTTCGAGATGCTCCAGTGCGTCTCGATGAGACTCGCATTTGTATGGCAACAGATCCCGATAGGGAAAAGTGCGAGGACGACTTCGAAACATTTGGATTTCGCAGAGGATTACAGGGTGGACAAACCAATAAGGAACATATAGGTTGCAAGTGGTGGCAATGACGTCAGCATACAATTGCCACTGCCGGTGTTTTTCGCAAAATAGATGAGTGAGGATGGGATTTATTAATACAGCCCCGCAACGTTGGAGAGGCGGATATACAGGTACACGGAGGAAATATTCGCCAAAACGGATATCCCAAAAGAGTAAGTCAGGGGGGATGGATGCATGAGTGGGAGAAACAGATATGGATACGTGCGATATCGGGTGCTCGACATATACGGATGGCACTTGCTGTGAAATATCTATCAAATGATTTGGTCAAAAGGTTGCCTATATATAGTGTGTTTTACGTCAAAAGTACTGGCCTATCCAAAAACATCAATTTAACAGTGAGTTCAAAGCGTAAGTGAGCGTATTGGGTTCATGTAACAGTCTAGACGTAGTGACCGATTCCGCAATATATCTGAGTTTCCAGTTTGGATGTCAGAATATGCACTGATTTTCATTTAACGCAGTACATGTTCCTACATCGACTATTATCCGAAGCTATCGGGCATTTTCGACCTAACAATGATTTTGAATAGGGGCAGAAAATAAACGCAAAGATTATTTGATATGCTATTTTCCATTTTTTCTATTGGATCTGCAAGCATTCATAAACAGTAATTTTTTTTAAAATAAAACTCAGATTCGCGGAAAGCAAAGTCCTCTGTGGTTATTTACAAGTTTCTCGCGGAGTCTGGTTTCCCGAGGTAAGGTGCATTTACAATCAACATTGTCGTGTTATCGGCGGCGTAGACAACATCATCTCTGAAACTAATGCTGCAAATTAAACTTCATTGGCGATGTTTTTGCTATTCTGGATCGACCAGATGGACCGAAGAATAATTCTTATTCGAAATTAGTCAACTTTTCTTCGTGAATATCATGTCGGGCTTTCACAGTACGTCGCAAAGGGCTTTTGGCCCTCTCATGTAGCGCAATATCCTGTAGATCTCGTAGGAACACATTCGGAAGACTGCAAATATAGCATGAGCTATTATATAACTGGGAAACAATGGAAGAAACTGACAAAAGTAAAATCTTTATAGCAGACTATCAAAAGCAAATATCAAGAATAAGCACCGCCTTACAGAAAAGTAATTAGAAAACTTTCTAGAAACAATAAGTGTAAAAGGAAACGAGTAACATATAGCAAGCGTACACCAGTAGGTATAAGCTTTATTTTTTTGGGGGGTTTTTTATTTTGACAGTTTACTGAACAACCAAAAAATATTAGGTGCCGCCGACATCGAAGTAAAAATACCCGGCTAAGCTGTGCAAGAAACAAAAGAGACCAGACTGAAAATGGAATAGTCTATGAGAGAACACAAACTGTAGACTGTGAGCAAGTAATGCGTTGACAAAAATCAATGCCAAACTGACAAGACGACGCAAAAACCTTTGAAGATCTGCAAATATAAGAGTACAAAGACAGGACCGACTAACTGAATGAGTCCTAACCGAGAACATCAGATGAGAAAAAAGAGCCAACAAACAGACAAATGAACAGCTACCAAACTGACAAATGCCAAACCTGATGAGCATTGTGCCTGAATGATGCCAGGGTGCGTGCGCGGTTAACCAAACCTGACTAGTAGCACGCCTGAGAAAAACCAAACCTAGATGAGCTACGAAAATCCATCGCTTGGCGCGGAAATAATAGGGTGTCAAAAAAGGAAATGGCGCAAAAAGTCAACCAGACCAGAAAATATCGTGGGCGAAGATGCTGGGGCGGCCGGAAGTTGAGTCATTTTGGATGTCGAATCCCAAAATCCTTCCGAGTTGCATTGATCGACGCTGCTGGTATCGACGGTGGATCTACAGAGCAACCGCCTAGCTCAGCAGGCAGGCAGGCAGCAGCAGCAGCAGATCCGCTAGCCAGATAAGAGAGGTGGTCCAGAACAGCGCTGTGTCAGGATCATCGCGCCCCTGGCAGCAACCAAATGCGTCAAGTGGGTCTAATGCAGGCCAGTCTCAGACCGACATCAAGTGCGCTAGTTGAAGTGGGCTCGCGCACAAATGTTAGCGCCAGTGGCTCATGGCGGGCGGTGAGGGGTTGACAACAGTTTTCGGCAGCCGGCGGAAAAGTGCTCCCGTCTGATGGACCAGAGCGGGGCACAGCACACCGCGAAATAGTGCATGCAACCTGACAGTGTTGGACAAAATGACGTGTGCATTTGTGCCTGGTGTGGATGTTAAGTTAGTGGTTGCTCAACGTTTGACGCCGGAGTGATGTTGGCTGCTCGACGGCCAACTGTAGACAATGGTTAGCTGTGTTTAATGGATGGCATACAATTGTTAACTCAGTACCACTGTTGACTGTCAACGATTGTTGGCTGCACGGTAGTTGGCTGCATGGTAGTTGGCTGCATGGTAGTTGGCTGCACGATGTTCACTGTGTAAGACTGTTGATCCTAAGGTTTCTGATCTGCATGATTCTTGAGTTGTTTTTTATTGATTCTGTTGAATTTCTGATTCGGTTGAGTTTTTCATCCACTCAATTGTGGTTATCGTATTTTAGTATGTGTTCAAATATTATGGTCTGCTCAATTGTCATCTCTTAGCCTATTAAAATCAAACTATACACAAGCTGGTCGTCTTCTGAAGACTACCCAATCGCATTTCAGCTATAGAAACAGCTCCTCCTGCTCAATCGAGTTGTGTGCATTAAAACGGTTAAACGACCTGACTTGCCCAGTTGAGGCTGCTCACGCCACGACTGTTGACGCGTTTCGACGCATTTGTTGAGCACTGCGGGGGATTTGAACGTCGTGTCTCGCCTGTGCATCACGCTGGGCGCGCCGCGCTGGTGGTTTTTTGGGCTTCTCGCTTGATATGCATTAGAGATTGCCCTGCAGTTGAACAGCGTCCTGTCTGGTATCCGGTCTGTTGACAGGCGGTGGTGCGGTAGGAAATGTTTCCTTCGGCAGCAGGACTTGGCAAACATCGCTTGGAAACTTTACTGGACTGTTGCTTGGCAGATTGGGTCTGTATTCGGCAGTGATTTGTGGAGACGATGCCATCTGGCCGTTTATTATTTGCGCCATGTGCTCAACGCCCATATAAAGTTTGAGATAGGCAGGGTGGCCCTGCCCACTGCTAATGCACCACAAATGGCCGGGCTGCAGGCTGCAAACTCTAAATTAGCGCCTTTGCCGTAGACCCCTCATGGCAGCGACCGTCGGACGCCACGCCGTCGACCACGAGGCGGCTGGACGCCACACCCCGCCAGCGAGGTCGAGCCCGTCGAGGGCAGCAGCCACCGCCACGGCTTAGTGTGTGGCAGACCCCGCCCACGTCTTGGCCAGCAACCGTGCTGGCGGGCGCCAACCGCTGTAAACGTGGGCCAGCCGCCTCGCCAAGTCAGTTGACTGGTGTCTGGCAGGAATAAGCAATACGGACCGACCATCACCTTCCGAATGCGGCTAGTTACCACTGTGCGGTGCTAGTGCATATGTCAGACCGTATTGCAGCAGAGCAGCAGCACTCGCAGCACGATGGGCAGGAGCAGAGTCGTGGCGGGGGGCACGCAGCGCACACCCGCAAGCATGTCCTCTCCCCCTCCCCCAGTCCGAACCAATCTCACCATCGGGCAACAATGCCCCACCATCGTTGCCGGTTGCCACGCCACCACCACCCGGCAGCGGAGAGCTCAGTGGGCAAGATGCAAAGCCAGCCATTTTCCTCGGTGCGTCTAAACGGTCAGACAGTTTAGCGAAACTGCAACTAACAATAGGCCTAAGAGCTGGTGCACGCTGCACACGGTGCTTTTTTTTCCGCATGCGCCGGCGATCGGGTCTTCCAAGTGGCGGGATCGGCGCCGCGTGCATGATGCCAGCCTGAGCAGGCATCGTGCGTCACTGCACCCCAATGTGGCTGCTGTACAGAACTAGGCTGCGTTGGTAGCCGGCTGGGCGTGTCTGTCGACCGCAGATCTGGCGATGTCGGGCCTGTCTCGTAGGTTGGCCAGAAACGGTTTTCACTTATGTTGCTGCGATGGCTTTGCTCTATTGGATATATTGGCTGTTTGTGTCTGCTATTAGCAGCCTGTTCCGCAACAAACCACCATCGTGCCGCACCGATGTACAGAAGCAAATTGCGGAATCTGCGATCTACAGTACACACAGCAGTGACATCTGCAGCACCCTGATAAGACGGAGCCTCGGTTCGTCCGCCTGAAAGCAACTGACGCCCGGAGCCGGCCGTTGTCATCAATTAAGGTTGGGACGGCCCTGCTAGGCGGGTCCTAAATGTACAGCGCCGGTGCCCGTCCGGGAAGGTGCAGCCCAGCCAGGCGTCGGCGTCAGCCGCCGTTATCAGGCAAATGCCACTGCATGCATGCGCCTTAGGCACGCAAGCAAGTGGCTGTTTCCGGGCGCTACTGGATCCAGGCTAATTAGGTCCTCACTACTACAAAGTGGCGAGCAGATCGCGAGAGAAGCGGACACGCCCGGCAGCCGTACTGGTAAGCGGGCTAAAGAGTGCCCGCATCAAGTTGGGGCCGTGAATGCACGCAACGGTAGTCGGTGTCTGAACAGTGCTGGCCCCGTTGTCGTGGTGACAGCGGCACATTGTTATCGTGATGAACCATTCCCATTTTCGTAATGGCTGTTATCGTTATGAACTGTTTTCGTAATGTACTGTTTTCGTAATGTACTGTTTTCGTACGTACTGTTTTCGTAATGTACTGTTTTCGTACGAACTGTTTCATATTGCGCTATTTTGGTAATCGATTGTTTTCGTGGTGGAACTGGTCGTGGTGAGCGTAATGGTGCCTCCACATGCAGTGGGTCGTTATAGCGTAGTCGGACTGCTGCAGTTGTACGGTGGTGTATTGATCCACGGTTCAACTGCTTCCGTTAATATGGGCAACTGCACAAATCCACCAAATTCCTCCACCACGCCAGTGTCCTCGTTCAACTGCGCAGCAGTTGCCGGAAGAACTTTGGCAATTGCGATGGCACGGCGGAGTCGCGGAACCAATTGCGTTGCTTGTGGCATTGGTGTTGGCGCTGTACCAAGCAAGTGACCTGTACCAGTTGGCGCGTCATGTCGGGCGCTACCTTTGCCAATGGCTCGTTCCGTAGAAACGGATGCGGGGCGTCGTGCCTGGCCCAAAACAGAACAGAACATCAATCGAAAACGGAATCGTCAAAAAAAACAGAACTTACAGCCAGCGGTGGTTGAATCGGCCATGCTCAAACCGGCGGCATCTCGTTCGTCCGTGCATATGCTCGGCAGCTGCATGTCAGACATACTGCACAGGGCTTTTGACGTGCGGATGCACGGGGTCGGGCATACGGCAGGTTGGATGCGAAGCCACATTGTCGGACATGCCATTTTGCTCGCAGTCATCCGGCACGGTTGGCGGGCGCTCGGCTTAGTGTGCGCTTGGTGGGCGGTTTAGGCACTGTCGCGGGCCGACTGTTAGTCAGTTTAGCGCCTGCCGCTGGTTGGGATGCCACCGGTTTAGGCGGTTCATACGTTGGGGATCGATCCAGTTAGCCCAACCACAGTCAGCCCAGTTCAGCATCAGGCAATTCAGCCATTGTGCCAGCCATTGTCAGTGCGGGCGCTCAATTGAGGAAAATTGATCCCGTCAATGCAGTTAGGTCGGTTCGGACATGCAGGTCACTCACTAGTCCCGTTCAGCCATTCTCGACACTGGCCCACCATACGTATGGTAGCAGCGCTCAGCCGTGGCAGAGCAGTTGAACTGTTTCAAGAAGCTGGATTGGCTAGCTCAAAGGCAGCCATTGAGCCAACCTGAGCATTTGGTCTGTTTGGATGTTTCGTCGGCCGTGCGCCGGCAAGCCATATCTACCCGCTTGCATTATCCGACTCGGTTCCGACAATGAGGCAAAACGCTCAATCAAGTTCACATATGAGTGAATAATAATATTTCACAAAAATATAAAAATAACATAAGTGAATGCTATGAAGAATACAGAAAATACTGGCGTTTTGTTTAGTGGACAAATTAGAACTACAAATCATTTCAACTAAAATAATATATTAGTTGCGATTCGAGATGCACAGGGTGTTGTAAACCAGATACAAGCAACTACTCTCAATTGATTCATAATGAAATGGCTCATTGCTGTATACTATACGGTAAAATGAATAAACCTTCATCATAAGTTATAAGTCATATTTCACTCAATTTGGTACGCAGACTCTGTTCGCGACTCCGTCGCGCTGTAGCAACTGCTGCGCAGTTGATTTCGAGCTTCCCCGTCAATCATACGAACAGCCAGAGTTCACGCTCAACTGCGCAGCAGTTGCTACAGCGCGACGGAGTCGCCGAAACCAGATCAAAAGCTTACGCGGTTGGATAGAGTGAATAAAATAATTAATTGCCAACTACACTGCGAATAGCATACAATAAATAAGACCTATGATACATCATGCCACCGACTTCTTGCGCTTCTGAGGACAGAACTTGTAATCCGGGTGGAGGGCGCGGTGGAGCTCCTTCTCCTGGTGGGCGAAGCGTGCAAACTCCTCCTTGAGCTCCTTGGACTCGGTCTGCCACATGAGGCCGATGATCTGTGAGATGTTCTGGTGGTTGAGCTTGAGCTCCGAGCTCATGGCGTAGGCCATGGCCGACTGGGTCTGTGACTTGCGGTACAGCATGAACGAGTTGAGGGGGCGCTTGACGTAGTGGGGTTTCTGGCGGCGCTGCTTCTTCTTCTTGGCGCCCTGGTCGTCGTCGTCGTTGGCCACAAACGCGCCCGACCCCAGCGTGATCTTGAGGTACACATCGTCGCCCTCGAACCGGTTCACGTCGTTGTCGGGCTGCGGGGTCGTGTACAGCGTGAGCACCGACTCCACGGTGCCGAGGTCGATTGTCTTGTCGAGCGCCAGCGCCTTGATGCGCGCCACTCGCTGCTCCGTCATGCGCGACAGCCGGACCCACTTGGAGTAGCTCATCCGCCGGACGATGTCGTGGCGCTGCTCGGGGCTCAGCACCATATGGGACCGGTCCTCGACCGGCTCGAGCTTGATAGCAGCGCCCAACGGTGATCCCAGCAGCCGATGGTCGTCATCAACAGGCTCGAGCTTGATGGTCGACGCTGCCACCGAGCTGCCGAGCGCGAACTGCATGGGCTGCATCGCCAGCACGCGAGGGCCTGGCGTAGGCGACGAGTCCGACAGAGGCGACGGTTCCGACGACAGCGATCCCAGCGACGACGCGCTCAGCGACCCGCCCACATAGTCTGTGTCGTGGCCAACCGGCGTCACAGGGCGCCCAAACGTGCCGAGCCCGTTGACTGACGTCCAGCTGTGGAGTGGCAGCTGGCTGTGGAGCTGCTTGGGGCTGTACTGGAGCTGCTGGCTGTTGGGATGCCCCTGAAGATCGCGATGATGCCCCTGAAGATCCTGGTATGACTGGTATTCCTGATCCCGACGATCCTGGTGGTATTCCTGGTATTGCTTGTGATGGTTGTCGTGGTGACTGTCGTGGTCGCCGAGGTCCGAGTGCACTTGGTACTGGTCATGATCTGAGTGCGCCTGGTACTGGTCCTGATACTGGTTATCCTGGCGATCCTGGGAGCCCTGCGTGTCCCCGTGGACCTCGTACCGGTGATGCTGCTGATATTCGGTTGTGTGCTGGTCATTGAGTAGCTGCTGCTGGTGGTCGTGGAGGTGCTGCTGCTGCTGCTGCTGATGGCGCCGGCGATGGGCATACTGGCGGCCAAACCGCGGCTGCTGGTCGTCCATGAGGTTGAGAGGGCCCGCCACGGGCTCGTCCAGCGGCAGTGGCGGCATCAGCGGGCCTGTTGAGAACGCGGTCGAGATGGGGCTAATGGGCTCCGACTCGTAGGGTGCCGAGCTGATCAGGAACGACGACGGTGCCGACGCAACTACCGGTGGGCTGTGGTAGCCAGCAGCCACCGCTGCGTGCACTGCGACTGCTGCCGCCATGGCGTGCGCAGACGCATTGACGTCGTAGAGGTTGTCTGGTCCCGCACCCCATCCGTACACTGCATGGTCCTCAGTCGCGCTCAGGGGGGGCGAGATGCTTGCCGACTGAGGCGAGTAGAACGAGCCGTGCGACAAAGCCGACGACAAATACGAGCTGTGGTCCGACAGGCCGTCGGGCGAGTAGTTGCCTGCCAGGCCGTCGTACGGTGATGGCGAGGTCCACAGGGCGCTGGGCACCACTATGTGGGGTTCGTCGTGGTCGCCCAGCGACACCACCGACGGTTTGCGCGACACTGGCTGGTCGGCAAAGTAGAAGTGCTGCTCGTCGAACATGGCAGAGGCTGGTGCTGTTGCGGATTCAACGGTCTTGGAGAGCTTGACTAGCTGTCAATGCGACTAAGTGGACTGGCTGGCTGTCCGTTTGACTAGATTGGCTGGCTGGCTGTGAATATGACGAACTTTGACAAACTTGACCGGTTTTAGATTGAATGTCGACTAGCTGTCAAGTTGATAGCTTGACTGTTGGCTGACGGTCAAGGTGGACGTTATCGAGTGTCGGGGGCTATCAAGTGTCGACTTGACTATCAAGTGACCGGAGATTGCCGACTTGACTATCGAGTGACTGCCAACTGGTGAGAAACACTGGTGAACAACTGAAGCACACTGGTGAGGCACAGTGGTGAAAAACTGTGTGAAAAACTGGCGAAGTAGCTGGTGATGTCGATTCGACGCTTTAAACTGGCAAACTGCTAGTGGTCGAGCGATGAACTGGTCAAGTGCAGTGGGAAGACGGCAACGCCGGTGCTGACAGTGGGAAGTGCAGTGAGGAGGGTATCGAATGGCGGTGCGAACAGACGGCAGCGGGCGGTTCTACCAGAGAAACCGGCCAAATATCAGACTATCGCGAATGGCACTAGCCACTGCGAAATAACCAACCTTATATATATGGCCCACGGTGTTGAGTGCTCGGTGCAGAGATGGGTTGGAGACGCTGCCTAATATGAAAAAAATAAACTACTCTCACGGCTATGTGCATGCACTCGTTGCTTTTGCGCCGGCGCATCTTACCCATTGGGCCATGTAGGGTGCCCGCCCCAAAAAAGCAACGCGGCAAAAGCAACGCCCAAAAGCAACCCCCCCACTAAGCCTAATTGATAGCGGTTGCGAGGCCCTGCCCTGATAACGCTGGGCACGGACGGGCCCGATTGAGGGCTCAGGGGTGGTCGTGGCGGCGCGCCAACAATGGCGCTGCCTTAGTAGCCCATTGGCGGTGCGCTGGCGCTGCAAGAGCTGCCACGCTAGTGGGCGCCATTGTGTTTTCAGGGCACGGCTGACGGACTCGCATTCCGTTGCTGCTGTTTTGCGGTGGCGGTTGGTGGTTGGTTGTTGGTGGTTGGTGGTCGGCCTTGGGCGGCCCTGCCAATTGCCTACGCATTGCTCATGGCCAGCCGATCAATTAGCCCGCAGGCTGCCAGTCAGCACATGCCATTCCGGGCGGCGCCCAGACAGCCTCCCGCCGACCACCGCGGTGGCCAGTGCGCCCTTGCCCTGGGCGCTGGCGGTGGGTAGGGTGCCGTGGCGTGGAGAGCGGTGGCTGCAGTGGTGGGGTGGCTGGTGGCGGTCGTCCGATTGCAGCAGGGCAATCCAGGGGGGCCCCGAAAATCTCCCATCAGCTGTCAGAATAATAATATTCTCATCTGTACAATACATGGCATAATATAATATTCATTTTAGAAGCAGTCTTGTCAGGACCCTGCGTGCAGTATAGCAAATAATATTTACGACGATGCCATCGCTGGCGATGCTGAGCTGACTAGCCGTCCCTGACTGTAGCGACCTGGTGTGCACCAACGGTGGCCTCTGCTGGCTGGGTGGCGGCGCCGTGCCGACCACTGGCCACTGCGGGCAGCAATCCCACCTAGGACTTTTTTGTGTCGCCTCTGGGCCATTGCAATAGCCACGCTCGTCCAAATCCAACCACCAATGTATCGCTCTACCACTGTACCGCTCCACTACTGTATGCGTCCCAGTTAAAGTCACCCATTGTATAGAAATCACTAACTATGTCACGCACTTCAGTCAGGCTGCGGAGACAGAGTCCTCGCCCAACTGCGCAGCAGTTGCCACAGCGCGACGGAGTCGCAAGACCCTTGCAGTATTTCCAGTATTTCCAGTATTGTCTTGCGACTCCGTCGCGCTGAAGCAACTGCTGCGCAGTTGGGCGAGGACTCCGCTGTTAGTAGCGACGGAGTCGCAAGACGCATATCCGGCTGGAGTCGCAGCATCTGATAGCATGCAGTTGATGCAGTTCGCGGGACAAAGACTGCCGATTCACCGTATAGCCAGCGCCATTGGCGCGGATTGCATGCGATCGCAGCTGTGTTCTATGCATCGGGCCACAAAACAGGTATGGCTCAGAGCGATTGTCGCGCGCCGATGGCTCACCATTGCCAGTTTCACATTACCGCTATCGCCTATTCTGGCGGGGTCCGGTTTGGCGGTAGTTACCGCATTCACCAGAGGAGCAATTGCACTCGATTCGAGCTGCATTTGCGAGCGCTCGCAACATTAGGCTCTTTCGGCTACCGGGTGTGCCGTTGCCGGTTTGGGCCAATGGCTCTTGCGAGACGTGCTGGGCCTGGAGGGCTCGGCACTGTGCAAGTCTCGCACATGCGCCTGCAAATTAGACGCAGGGTTCTGGATTTGACAGCTCGAGCACGGCTGCGCTGGGAGCCGGCAGAAGATGATTGCGGTTGGGCTGCTGAGGCGGCTCGAGTGGGACATCAGTGGTTTTTTGGTGGTTTGGTCGTCGTTTGTCGTCGTTTGTCGTCGTCATAGTTTGTCGTAGTTTGTCGTCGTCCAGCCGATGTCTGGTGGTTTACGGCAGTGGCAGTGGCCGTTGCAGTGGCAGTTGCAGCGCAGGGCCCGTCAGGCAATTTAGTTTGCCGGCAGTGCCGACTGTCGCAGCTCTCTGAGCGCATATATGCAAGGCCCACCCAGCCGAGTGCGTCACTGCCTCGACGTCCGCTGTAGCGCCTGCTTGTCCTGTCGAGTTCAAGGTTATCGCTCCGCAAAGTTAGAGTTTGATAATGGCGCAGACGCCTACTAAACGCCAATTTGGTAGCTGCGGTGAGCACCGCCGACCCCGCTGGGCAGTGGCACCAACTGGGCAGAGGCCACCGACTCTGGCGGTGGTTTCTTTTTCACCGCTATGATTCACCATCCGTACTCAGTCGCCGTCGTCGTACAGTAGCGTCGCACCTCAAACGCAACGGCAACTACAACTGCAACTGCAAACAGAATCCAGAAAAACAAAAAAATAAAAAAATAAAATAGTGTCACTCAAAGCCACTAATATTTACATTTCTAACAGATGCTGCGGAGCCGTGTCATACGCAGGGTGGTCTAATGTATCGTACTTGTAGAGATATCCCCTCACTCCCCCGCCAAACAGTTCTCGATATCGCCACGCCGCTCGTACAAACCGGAAACCATAATTGGCTATCTACCGACTAAGACTGCGTGTCTGGCGGAGCCAATGCGGAAGATCCATTGCCTATAGGGTGCTGGGCCGATCTGGACGAGTCCACCGCGCGTTCGCTGCTCGGCGTGGGCCCGGTGAATCCGTGCGACGGTTGTGGTGGTGGTGGTGGTGGAGGCAGTCCAATGTGGAACCCGCTAGCTTGATCGGGTTGGGAACTGGTAGTGCCGTTTTGCGACCGATCGGCGGCTGCGATAGTACCGTTCGAGAATACGAGCTGCCCGTTCGGGCCGCCGCGATTAGGGTCGCTGCGAGCACCTTCTGCAGGGCCTATAGCGATCCTGTCAAACTTTGACACCCCCGCGTGCGGTTGCGCAGCCGCTGCCAGCTGGGGATCCTCGATTTTCAGCTCGCCTCGACCCGTCCCGCTGCCGCCATTGGATACCCCTGGCGGCTGTGCCAGCTGCGGTTGCTCAATTGCGGGTGCCGCAACCGTCGTCGCGCGCGAAGACGCCGTAGCAGGCGCAGCGCCAGCAACTTCGGCTGCCGGTGGAAATGCAGGGGGTGCAGCTCGCATAGGCATCCCATGTGCAAACCCTGGGAAATGCGATGGATCCGGTGTAAAACCGGACGGGATACTGGGGCGAATGCCTGGCGGAATTCCAACACGATCTTGCGACTCCGTCGCGCTGTTCCAACTGCTGCGCAGTTGAGGCGTGGAGCTTCCAGACTCAATTCTATCGTAAGCACCTGGAACTCCTGATGGAACTCCTGAACGAATATCCGATCGAACTCCTGATCCAATATCTGATGGAATACCTGATGGAATACCTGATGTAACTCCTGACGGCAATCCTGATGGCAATCCTGATGGCAATCCTGATGGCAATCCTGATGGCAATCCTGATGGCAATCCTGATGAAATATCTGATTGGAATCCTGATAGAACTCCTGATGGAACTCCTGATGGAACTCCTGATGGAATACCTGATGTGAAACCCGGTGGGAATCGTGATGGGAAACCTGACGGAATACCAGCAGTAGGTCCGTTGACGGAAGCTGGGACAATATGCGGAACGAATACAGGAGCAGCTCCATTGATATTGCCAGACCCATTGATATTGCCAGATCCATTGATATTGCCGGATCCATTGATATTGCCGTTTCTACTGATATTGCCAGTTTCACTGCTATTGCCAGCTCTAACTGGTTCAGCTTTTACTTCACCCGACTCTTTCGCTCTCACTGCTGCATATTCTGCAGCTGCTTTTGCTTCTGCTTCTGCTTTTGCTTGTACCTCTGCTTGTGCTTTTGCTTGTGCCTCTGCTTGTGCTTTTGCTTTTGCCTGCGCTTTTGCTTCTGCCTCTGCTTGTGCCGCTGCGTCTGCAGCCCTCTGCACGCATCGATCGCACACAAAGCTGTCATCGCCAGTCTCTGCACCCGCATCGTCTGCTGGCGGACCTTCTGATGCTCCATGATCGTCCGCTGCTGGCGCACTGCTCAGGTGTTTCAGGTCCGATCGCTGCATCCGCTGCTGCTCGTCCTCCGATAGACAGTCCACATGCATCCAGGTGTTGCACCTGTCACAGGCCACACTGGCGCGCCCGTCGTCGTAGTTGGGCCCATGCACGCCACACGAGCAGTCAAACACCCACGTCTCGTCCTCCTGCTGGCGCCTGGCGTCCTGCTGGCGTGCCGACCGCCGCGCTGCTGATGCGGTTCCGTCCGATTCAGGGGTCGTCGTGCGCGACACCACCAGCCGCCGTTGGCGCTCGCGTTCCCGGAACCTGCGCTCGCGCGCCTCTTCCTTGGCGCGGTTCTCCTGCTGGATGCGCCGCTGCTCGCGCTTTACGCGCTGCTGCTGCTCCTCGAGCTCTCGCTGGATCTGCTGCTCCTTGTCGCGACGCTCCTTCTCCTCGAGACGCGACGACCGCTTGCGGTTGGCCACCAGCACTGCCGTGGTGCGCATTTTCTGGCGGCTCGTGGCCAGTCGCACCCGCGTCTCCTCGTACTGCTCCACCACCGGCATCACCTGCTTGGCCAGGTACCCGTGCAGCTGGCGGTCGTAGGGTGCTTTGGACTTGCGCAGCTTCTCCACAAAATGCTGCCACGTCGGCAGATTCCAGCACACGCACTGCCAGTCAGGCACGTACTCGCGCGCAATAGCCTCCTCCATAGTCACCTCGCCCTCCATAGGAACGCGACGGCTCTCGTCGTCCGAGTCTGAGCCCGAGCTGTCCTCGTCGTCCGAGATGAGTCGCTTGCGCCGGCGGGTGCGGTGAGCAGCCTCGAGCTTGCGTCGCTTGGCCTGCCATCGCTGGGCGTCGGCCAGATCTGGCGGGTAGTCTGTCTTGAGGTACAGCCTGTTGTCGTCCAGCAGATAGTACGAGCCAAACTCGCCGGTCCACCCCACTGGCAGCACCCGGAACTCGTCTGCCGGTACCGCCAGCGCGTCCAGCTTGGCCCGGAACCGGTCGTCGGTCGACACCCACCGCATCACCTGGTACAGCACCAGCACTTTGTCCGTCACCTCGAGATCCACGTAGCGCCGTTCAAACCGCCCCGTGTCCTCGTCGTAGGCGCCAAATATGGCGGTGGCGTCGTCGATGGTGAAGCTCTTGCGCACGTAGGTCCGCCATAGTCGCTCGTTTGTATCTGCAAAGTCGTCGTAGTCGGCCACTCGAATGCCAATGTTGATGACAGCAAGCATGCCCCGCAGCACCAGCGGCACCAGCTGGCCCACTACACCGTTGATTCCCACCAGGTCCTCCTCGAACACGTCGCGCAGCACGTCAATGTCGGCGCTGGACGCTGGAATACCCACCAGCTCGTGGAAAAAGCTCGTGAACTGCGTCAGTGCGCACAGCTCCCACATCGACCGCAACGACTCGAGCGTCTTTTCGTACACGGGATTGTCGAGCGGAAAGTCCTCCGACGTCCGCGGCCGTCCTACCATGGCGAATCAGCCTGTTGTGCTATGCGATTCTGCTGTCCAGCCGGTGGTTCGTGATGGTAAAGACACAAACTGCCATTTCAGAATATTCACTGTTGTAATGTCAAGGGTTGGGGGACCACTCCGTAGTGGGAAATATTTGGTTATGCACAGACAGCAGTCGTTCACCGTTGAATCTTTGACAAATCTCGACACAAGCTAATTATAATAATAATGCTGGCATAGCTTGAGCAATTGATAGTCAAAATGTTGTAACAGAATTGTGACAAAAACATTGAAAATCCTGCAGACTTAATTTTGTGATACTCATCAGTGCTGTGCCTATACTGTATATAACATGACATGCATAGTCCATCGTCGAACTACACAACAGTGTCCATGCCTCAACTGCGCAGCAGTTGCCACAGCGCGACGGACTCGCAAGACCAGAAACGATTTTTACGAGGTTTTCGCGACTCCGTCGCGCTGGGGCAACTGCTACGCAGTTGAGGCATGGACTCTGCAGTGCAGATGCTATACAAAATACATTTTTCAGTGCTACATCAAACCATGCGCTTTTCATCCAACTGCGTAGCAGTTGCTACAGCGCGACGGAGTCGCAAGATCAATTGCATATCGAGTAAACATCTTGTGACTGCTGCTCGAGCAATTCGTTGGAAGGCAGCGCTGGTGACGGAGATTTCTACAGCAAGTTGGCGCGTCGTCATCGTCATCAGTTGTAGATTGTACATTTTCTATTTGGCCGACGGTGGGCGTGGGGCCCCTCGTGGTCGCGGCCCGCGAGACCCTCCGCGTCCTCGGAACTGCGAGCCTCCAGAACGGCGAGCTGTGCCAGACCGGGCGCCTATCATGGACGCCTTGCCGGCTTTTTCTTTGTCGAGGCGGTCGAACGCCGCCGCTGCTTCGTCGGCGGTGCTAAAATACACTAAAGCAAACTTCTTGCCCGGCTTTTCGTATGCTTCCTTGATCAAAACCCGTGAAATGAGCGGCTGGTCCTGGTCGTCGAAGTACGCCTTGATGTCGTCCTCGGTGGCCTGGCCGTTGGCGATCCAGATGCCATGGTCCTCCGGCTGGTGGTTTTGGTGGTGGTGCTGGTCGTCACCGTCGGCTGCTGCTGCTGCTGCGTCGTCGGCTCGTGGCCTCGAGGGGGGTCGTGGGGTCACTGATTTGGCGCGTGTGGAGGCAGCGGCTGGGTCGTCGGGGCGCGAGGTCTTGCGGAACCCAAAATCAAAGCCCTGCGAAGTCGACTGCTGCGACACGCGGCCATTGAGCACCGACAGCACCAGGGAGCCGTACTGGACGTCGCAGAGGTTGAAATGCCACATGTTGCGGAACCCAGCCAGCACCGAGTCGGCGTCGTAGCTGCGCGAGTCGGTGGCCGAGGTCGGCATGGTCTCGAACACGTCGAGGGCCGCCCGCAGCAGCACCTTGAGCTTGGGGTCGCGGTCGACCACCGCGTTGACCCGGGCGCGCACCGTGTCCCAGGTAGCAGTGAACTGGGCGCGAGCGGCCGCCAGCTTGGCGCGGAAGTGGTCGAACGAGGGCTCCACCGTGTACTCGTTGAAGCTGGACCCGTAGATGAAATGCAGCCCCGACGACACCGTGTAGTCGGCGCGCAGGTACATGGCGAGCTGCAGCAGCAGCGGTTCGCGGGTGGGTGCTGGATGGCACACGAAGATGCGGATCTCCGACATGTCGAACGAGCGCTTGACCGTCTCCACGAGCTGCCCGATCTGTAGCGCCGTCATCCACATGAGCCCGTGGGTGCCGGCGGTTGTGGAGGTGCCGTCGCCGTTGTCGAAGAACCGGTGCAGCACCAGCGACCCGCCGAGGCCCAGCAGGCGCACGTTCTGGTGGCCCGGGGGCGTCTCGAGGAGAAAGGTGGTATTCTCGTCGATGATAAATAGATTGGGCACCGTGTAGGCGCCCGTCTTGAACTTCTCGATCACCGTGAGGTCCTCAGAAGACCCGTGCACCGCGTACACGGGCACGTCGAGGGTGCGGTCGCCGGCCACGAACTGGGGTAGCTCCGACAGCTGGGCTGCCGACAGCTGGGCCTTGAGCTTGTTGTGGTCGTCGGGCAGCTTGGCCACGTCCAGCAGCGGCGAGAACATCGAGATGTGCCGTAGCGTCTTGGGGGTGATGCGGTCGATGCTGTCGGCGTCGAAGAACCCAAAGTTGCCCGTGTGGATGATACAGTTCGCATTGTGGGCCTTTGCCAGCTCGTTGAGCTTGGACAGCTGGCCACGCACCTCTGCCACGCACAGGATCCGCAGGCCCTCCACCGTATGAACCTGTGTGAGCGTCGCAGTCCCGTCTGGGTCGCCACTTACCCCATTAGAGACCATCATCAGCGAATGTTAAGAAGCAAAAGTTCCAACCCTATTCTGGGGCGCTAAGTGCCAGCTGCTGCAGGAAAGAATTAAGCACCAACGCAGTTTCCTCCCATCACCTACAGCATGCTGGCCCTTCAGTGCTGACCCTTCCGTGCTGGTCTTTAGGGCTGTTTTTGTTTTGTCGCTGCTGTTTTTGTATTGATTCTGCTGCTGCATTGGTCTTTTTTTACTTTTTTTAATTTTATTCGGTGGTATTCATATTCGGTTTCTGCACACCGCATGGAGTATCTGCGGACCCGCCCTTTGCACGTCAACGTAGCAGTCGTGTCCAGCCTCTGCTTAGTTGGCAGCGGCATTTTACCCCAATTGACTCGAAATATGCCGTTTTCGTTTACTGTTTGGTTGTTTGGCTTTAATTTTGCCGGTTTGGTGCTGTGCTGACTGCACTCTGAACTGCCAGTCATGCTAGCAGCACCGTTGGCTAGTAATGCTGCCGAGTGTGGCTCTCTCGCTAGCCACAGGTCGGACCAGCGCTCTGCAGCACAACTCCCAATGAACGTACATGCCAACATTAGTCCCTGCTAGCAAACACAACACTGAACATCACTAAACCGCGCAAACACAAATAATCCATTATATAAATCATACACAGCCAAACAATCCATTCTACATACACGCTTCTACGTATTATGCTTATGTGCACGAACGCTGCATAGCGATGCTCATTAGCATCATCAGTGTCCTCGCCCAACTGCTGCGCAGTTGGGCGAGGACACTGGCGGTCGCAAACAGACAAATCAATATATACATCAATACTCAGCCATAGGCCGAACAATACATTCAACATACACGCTGGGCTTTTTTTTCCTTTGCATCAAGCTCACTAGCATCAGTGTCCTCGCCAACTGCGCAGCAGTTGCTACAGCGCGACGGAGTCGCAAGACAACTGGTTGGTTGGTTGTTTGTTTGGTGGTTGGTTGTTTGGTCTTGCGACTCCGTCGCGCTGTAGCAACTGCTACGCAGTTGGCGAGGACACTGAGGCGAGCTATACAAATGCAAATAAACTATATACGTTAAAAAATCAGTAGAGTAAAAAACACATTCAATTGCCAGCAGTTGCCACCGCGCGACGGCAGTACTACAGTCAAGCTACACCATGCGTTTGACGTACAGGTGCAGTGCAGTCGAGCTGCAAGCCCCTGACCAAACCAGCAGCAGCCAGCCCTGCCGGTGCTATGCAATCAAACTTAGTGCATCGAACCCGCGCCACGCCTGCGGGGTCACGTGCCGGGGCAGCCAGCTCTTAACTATCTGGCAGGCGCAACCTTTGGACACTTATCAAGATTGTGAGCATTTCGTGTCCGCGATCGTGACCACAAGTCCATACCCGATACAGGCCATTGACAGTGCTGGCAGACCGCCCCAGGCCCCTGCGACGCTCTCTGAGGCGCTGTGCACTGCGACTGTAGCCGCTGATCCTGTTTGAGCCCGAGGTTGTGTCTGGGAACAAGACATGGACTTGGTCAACGAGCTGGCCGCCAGCTCGGGCCACACCCCGCCAGACCTCTACCGCCACCGGTCTGTAGCGGATCCCGGGCAGCCCTCGCCGGTCCCTGCTGGTGGCGACCACCGGGTGGGCTCGCTTCGCCATCCAGCGCTGACTATCGTGACTGCAGCCCCCGACGGCATTCCCAGCAACCCGTTTGCCAATCCGTCGAGGTCGGCTTCCTCGTCGTCCTCGACCACCGCCACCTACTCTGCCGTCAGCTCTGTGTCGCCTCGCGCAGCTACTGGTGCTGCCACGCCGCCACAGTCGCACTCGCGACACTCGTCTGCCCAGCAGCCTGCCAGCTTCGAGGGTCCGCCTTCGCCAGTCCTGACGGCCATCGACCCGCTCGCCAACGTACCCCGGACGCCTCCAGCCCACAGCCACCGCCACTATGTGCAGCAGGTGCAGCAGGTGCTGACTGACCCTCAGCACCAGCACCAGAACCAGAACCAGCACCAGCATCAGCACAGCCAGCACCAGCACCATAATAATCATCAGCATATGCGTTCAGCATCAGGACCCGGAGCTGGCGCCACCAGCCTGGGCGCTCCGGGACCGGTGGCAGTACACAAGCGCCGGTCGGTGGGCGACTGGAACTTCGTCAAGACGATTGGGGCCGGCTCGATGGGCCAGGTCAAGCTGGCCGAGAACCGGCGCACGGGCGAACTGTGTGCTGTCAAGGTGATCCCGCGAGCCCACGCGGATCTCAAGCGCCACGATAAGCCTCAGAAGGAGTCGGACGAGGCCAAGGACATTCGCACCATTCGGGAGGCCGCCATCGGCAAGCTGCTGTGCCACAAGAACATCTGCCGGCTCTACGAGGTGCACGCCATGACCAACCACTTCTACATGTTGTTCGAGTACGTGTCGGGGGGCCAGATGCTCGACTATATCATCTCGCACGGGTGCCTGAAGGAGAAGCAGGCCCGCAAGTTCTCGCGATCCATCGCCAGCGCGCTCGATTACTGCCACCACAACTCGATCGTGCACCGGGACCTCAAGATCGAGAACATCCTCATCTCCAAGTCGGGCAACATCAAGATCATCGACTTCGGGCTGTCCAATCTGTACTCGCGCGCCAACCTGCTAAGCACCTTCTGCGGGTCGCTGTACTTCGCGGCGCCCGAGCTGCTCAACGCGCATCCCTACCAGGGCCCCGAGGTCGACGTGTGGAGCTTTGGCATCGTGCTGTACGTGCTGGTGTGCGGGCGCGTCCCGTTCGACGACCCGTCGATGCCTGCGCTGCACGCCAAGATCAAGCGGGGCCGCGTCGAGTACCCCAACTGGCTGTCGTCCGACTGTAAAGACCTGCTGGCCCGCATGCTGGTGGTGGACCCCAACGACCGCGCGTCGCTGTACGAGGTGATGCACCACCCGTGGATGGTGAAGGGCTACGAGGGCCCGCCAGACTCGAACGTACCCGACCGGCGGCCCCTCACGCTGCCTCTGGACCCCGCCGTAATAGACGGCATGGCGGGGTTCGAGTTCGGGTCGGCAGACACCATTTCGCAGCAGTTGACTGCCATTCTCGAATCGCCAGAGTACATTGCCGCCGTCACCAACTGGTACCGCGTCAACGACCCCGAGTCGCCAGAAAAACGTTCCAAGTACTTTGGCCTCGACTTCTACCGGCGCCGGCACTCCAACTCGGGCATTCCGCGCCCGTCGCTCATCGATTCCCATCTCTCCGTTCCCGGTGGCGGCTCGCTGCCGGACCCCACCAATGCATACCACCCGCTCATTTCTATTTATTACCTCGTCATGGAGAAGAACGAGCGCGACCGCCAAGCAGACCACCTCGCGCGAGGCGCCACCGTGCGAGCTGCTGCTGGTAGCGGGGGTGGCGGTGGCGGTGGCGGTGGCTCGCAGTCGGACATTGCCTACGAAAGTGGCGTCGAGCTGACCCCGCGGTCGTCGATTCTCAAGAAGCCACTCAACGCCTCTGACGACGGGCCCCGCGCTGGCTACCCAGACTCACCACGCGCCAGAGACACTGCTGCTGCTGCTGCTGCTGCTGCTGCTGGCTACCCAGGCTACCCAGACTCGCCAGCTGCCAATGGTCTTCGCGTGACTGTGGACCCTCGGTCGCCTTTCGACGCAGACCCGCAACGACCCACCAAGGCAGCCACTCGCACCAGCCGTGCCAAGACTCAGGGTGCTGGAGGCGCTGGAGGCGCTGGAGGCGCTGCCGAGTTTGATTTGGCGCGGATCGCTGCTCAGAACCAGTTGCAGCAGCCTTCTCCGCCAGTCGCTGGTGGTGCAAAAGAGTATCCCGTCGTTTTGGACTCACCGTCGGTGCCCAGGCCCCACCAACACCAGCCGCTGCAGCAGCAGTTGCAACCTCGACGGTCCGTCAAAGGCCATCAGTCACACTTGTCTGAACCTCCAGCAGTGCCAAAGTCGAGTAATATCGCCACGTCGCTGCTGCGGAGGTTCAGCACCAAACGCAGGCCCGTGGCGGCGTCGCCTGGCCCTGCTCCTCATAGCCCTCCCATCTCTGCTCCTCTGGACACTTCGGACAGTAACCTCAACCGCTCCATCAGCGTCAATGAGGGCGCCTACTATCGCTCGGCCCGGCGCGCCGTTGGTTCAGGTCCGTCGCGGCCTGCTCCTCCTCCACCCCCGCCTCTCCCTACGAACTTCAGGTATCCTGACGTGTCGGCGTCGCCAGGTGTCAGGACAGTCATCACTGGCGATGGTCAGCACCCGCCGTCTTCAAGCACACCGACCAGCACAAAGTCGCAGCTGGCTGACGACGCTCTTTCTGACCGACTGGAAAAAATGACAATAGACCCCGAACTCGCAGTCACGAGCAGCTCGGGCCCCAAAAAGCACCATCCGTCTGCTCGCGCCAAATCGTGGGGCCACACGCGACCCGCGAAGACGCCTCAAGTGCCTCCTTCGCCGATTCCCTCGGGCGATATTGCGGACGAGTTCTTGGACGTGATCCCGCTGGACGGCAACGGACACCACGAAACTACCCACATGCTGGGGCCTTCTATGGAGATTGCAGACTCGATGCCGTCCATCCAGTACCCCAAGCAGGTGCTGCTGAAGGGCTTCTTCAGCGTGCAGTCGACGTCGACCAAGTCGCTGCCGTTTATTCGCTCCGACATCATCCGCGTCCTGTCCCACCTGGGCATCTCGTTCAAGGAAGTAAAGGGCGGGTTTGTGTGTGTGTACCGAGCGTCCATCATGCAGGAACCGGCTGGCGACACTCCCACCCATGTAGGAGCCCTCGCGTCGGTGTTTTCTCCGCCCTCGTCTCCGCAGACCGGCAATGGCCACCGTCGCAAGCTCTCGTTCGGGTCGGGCGTGCTCAGCAGGCGCCGGAGTATCGTCCACAACGACACCACCAACAACAACACCAGTTTCGACAGTTCCGACATGTCGTCCGAGTCCATGAGTGCGCTCAACAGCGGCGTCGGCGGCAGCGACATGCTGGGGTTCTCGGGTGGCGCCTCGACCGTTCCTACGCCTGTACGATTCGAAATGTATATTGTGAAAGTGCCCCTGCTCTCTTTGCATGGCGTGCAGTTCAAAAAACTAACTGGAAATTCTTGGCAGTATAAATCACTCGCATCCAAGATCCTGTCCGAGCTGAGGCTATAAGTATATATGCTGTGAAGTGGTAATATACTAGTATTGTAAATGCACCCACATCAACTCCCAGAGTCCATGCCTCAACTGCGCAGCAGTTGCTACAACGAAATCCTCATTGTGGGACCATGTAGCTTACATTTTGCGACTCCGTCGCGCTGTAGCAACTGCTACGCAGTTGAGGCATGGACTCTGCTGTGATTCATGGGCAGTTTTCTGCTATAATATGGCTGACATTCACAACAACCACAGTGTCCATGCCTCAACTGCGCAGCAGTTGCCACAGCGCGACGGAGTCGCAAGACCGTTGGTTGGTTTTTCTGGTCTTGCGACTCCGTCGCGCTGTAGCAACTGCTGCGCAGTTGAGCATGGACTCTGGGAATGAGGTTCAAATGGACAGAGATCAAATAGCATTTGTCTGCATCGAGGCTACTTCGGCAAATTGTCTGTCATAATAGTCTTTGTAATGCTATACATGAGTCGTAAATCATCATATAAATAAATCCAGTGATACCCTTCGTCTAATTGGCATCTACTTGTGCACGGAAGACACCGAGATGTCGAGCAGCCTGGACCGGGTGCTTCTGGGCGTCCCAAACGGCGACGACAGGGCATTAGGCGGACCGGTGCCGGTGGGAGTGGTGGGGCCTGCTGAGGGCGCGAATGCTGGGCCTGGCATAGGCAGTGGCGGAGTGTGAGGAGCAGACGGCAGCGTCGACCTCCTGATAGGAGGAGGCAGACTGAATGGAATCGGTTCAATAGGCGACACTGGCGTGCTGGACGACGACGAAGGCGAGTCTCCAGCGCCTGTGCTGCTCCCTCCGCTGCTGGTCACAGACATGAAGGTAGGAAGTGGTCGCTCCAAGTTCAGAGACAGCGAAGATACTGGGGCAATGGGTTTCCGTCTTGGAGACGGTGAAGTTGGCGCTTCGCTGCTTGTGAAGCCACCCGTCACAGGCACGCCCAGAGTACCTGAACTGGCGCTGAACGTGCCGTGAGACGGCGACGCGCTGCTGGGCCTTGATCGATGTGACAGCGGTGGAGACGTCAGGGTCTGCAACGACCCGTTTTGGCGCTGCGAAAACCCCGTCAACGGTCCGTTAGAACCCGCATCGGCCTTTGCAGGCACGCCCAAAGTTTGGGCTCGCTGGGCAGGCGATGCCGACGAGTTCGTGGACATGGCTGGAGACGGCACATTGGCAGCTCCTGGACCACCAGCCGCTTGTTGCGCTTGGGCCTGCCGTTTGGTGGCTTCTGATTTTTCGTGGATCAGCGACTGCAGGTAGTCCTGCACCTGGTACGTCGAGCAGTACTGGACAGGACGAAGACCATCGGCGTTGGGCGTGTGCACGTCGGCATTGCGGTCCACCAGCGTCCGCAGCGTTTTTAGATGGCCATACGCAGCGGCTATGTGGATGGGTCTGTTGTTGAAATAATTGCCCAGATCGATATTGGCGCCGAAATCCAGCAGCAGGTTGATGCTGGGGTCGTGGCCATGGCGCGCAGCCACCATGAGGGCCGTTTCGTGGTCCCTGTTGACCCAGTCGAGGCAGCGAGGAATATGCTGGGCCAGATAGTGCACAGTCTGCTCCTGATTCTGAGACGACGCCAGATGCAGTGCGGTGCTGCGGTCGTGGGCCAGCGAGATTTCGTGCTTGTCGTGTCCCTGCTGGACCAGCAGCACACAGATGCTGTAGTGGCCGTAGTAGCCTGCGTAGTGCAGCGACGTCCATCCATTCGAGGGGTCTCGATTCTCCAGGAAATCAGGGTGCTGGCGGATGATCCGCTTCACCATCGGCAGCTTGTTGTTGCAAATGGCCCACCGCAGCCTGTCCGACACCTGCATTTTCCCATACGTCCTGCCGGTGTCCAACTGGTGAGCCTGTTCTCTATTAAAGTCTGGTTAGATGCTGCGCTCAGGCGTAAGTCTAGGTTAGGGAGGATCCCGCCTCGGCGTCGCCCCAATATTGACATTTTCTAGCGACCTGCTCAGATGTTGAGCCAACCGTCTTGAATGCTGTTGATTGAGTGCTGGTCATCGATATATGTCGTGATTTGGCAGGCATGTCTAGACAACTGGACGACGTAGACAGCCTTTTTGAGTGGTTTTCGGTCTCTGCAGCGTCTACTGCGTTCCTATTCTAGCATGCATTTATACGCTGCCTAGTTAATATGCGTACATAGCAACAGTTGCTAGCAGTCGACAGTAGAAAGTGGCAGGAATGCATTCGAAAGTGACCTCCAAAAAACACGTATTTAATCAGGATTAGTGTTTGTACAAGACCGGTGCGGTCATTGTCTTAATTGTAGGCTGTAATCCGATTGCGATAGCTGATCCAGCCCACCGAGCGTATTTCGAAGAGCCTCGCCCCGAACAGGCATGTCCTGAATATCATGCACCGAACAGGCAGGTGCCGAAAAGGCTGCCCGCATGGTCAGGCAGCGAACATACCGGAGCCATGCAGAAGCCATACCGGACATGCAGCAGTCATACCGCGAAATCCTGAACAATCCAGAGGCAGATGCCCAAACCAGTCACCAATGGGCAGCTATATCACCGTAGGAGCGTACATTATATACAATAATCGTGTTTATGTTTATAGACATACCAACTAGCAACAGAGAGAATTTAAGGCTGTCTCAGGAATGACGCTACGACACACAGGCCCACTGAGATCTACAGCTGCATTCCGTGCACAATCCAGCATGACGGTAACTGCCGGCTCGTTTTTTGTCACGGTTATCGGCATCTGCAGACATCCGGCCCTGCAAAAGCTCCAGCACCCATTTGGGTCCCAGCATCGTCGTGGGGCCTAAATCATATAAAAAGAGCCGACTATCGCTTGCTGGCTGGCGATCGCTTGTCGTCCAGCCGTCGCCTCCACATATCGGGCTGCACAACGACGTAAACGCATTGCAGGCTATTTATATCGGGCCACACCCTTGCCCCAGACGAAAATCTATAGCCAAAGGTGTTCCGTGCGCTTTCCATTGTAGCAACACCACTTGACTTGTGCCGACACAGTCTTCGTTCGTTCGGGAGCCCTGCCTGTCCTTTGCACCGCCAGCCCTCGCAGTTCTAGTGTGTCCTGCTGCTGTCGTCGCTCGCGTCAGCCTGTGGTGAGTTTTCGGCTTTGTATACCCATTTGTATACCCGTTATCGGTGGAGTCTTTGTGTGGATTGTATTTTTTTTTTGAGACAATCGACGCTCGGTTAGGCTCTGTATTCCAAAGTTTGTGTATCTGAACGGATCAAACTGAACCATGCGGTTTGTTAGCAGCCTGTTGACAGGCTCAATTGTGGCTCTTCTGGCCAACAGTGTGTGTGCATTGCGCATGCTCAAGGCGTCCTCGCTGGTGACATGTATGGATAACTCGTCGCTGACCGCCAGCACATTCGACGTGGTGTTCACGCCGGAAAATAACACCGTCACCTACAACGTGCAGGCCAGCGTGGAGATGTCGGGCGAAATCACTGCCGTGGTGACGGTGTATGCGTATGGCATCAAGGTCATAGAGGAGAAGCTCAACCCCTGTACCATGAACCTGCCCCAGCTGTGTCCAGTGAGCCCTGGCCAGATCGACATCGAGTCGCACTCGACGCTGACCGACAGCATTGTCAACCGGATCCCGGGCATCGCCTACACGGTCCCCAATATCGATCTCGACGTCTACGTCCAGATGTACGACGACTCGGACGTGCAGCAGGCCTGCATCCAGGCGGTTGTCACAAACACAAAGACCGTCAACCATGTGGGTGTCAAATGGGCCACCGCTGTGATCGCTGGCATTGGTTTGCTGACGTCGGCCGTGCTGTCGGTGTGGGGAAGCTCCTACACGGCTGCCCACATCGCTACTAACGCCCTGTCGCTGTTTGCCTACTTCCAGTCAGTAGTGATTGTCTGTATGGAGGCTGTCGATGTAGTACCGCCCATTGCCAATGCGTGGGCCGAGAACCTCGCTTGGAGCATGGGCTTCATCGAGGTGTCGTTTATGCAGAAGGTGTTCCGGTGGTACGTACAGGCTACTGGCGGCACGCCAACCACCTACCTGAGTTTCCAGACCATTTCCATTTTGGTGCAGCGCAAGAGAGACATGCTGGAAAATGTCAGTGATCTGCTGCACCCGCGAGTCAAGGACTTCCTGATCTCGCACGGAGAGTCGGCAGCCAGCATTGCCCGGCGCAGCATCGACACCGTCAAGAAGCTGTCGCAGGCGCTGGCGGTGCGAGACGACGCCCTCAACAGCGTTGCCGAGAGCTCGCCGACGCTGCTGGTGCTGCGAGGCATCAAGCGAATCGCCTACGACGCCGATATCGAGCAGACCTCGGTGGTGGTGACTGGGTTCACGTTCTTCCTGTTCATCTGCGTGGTGATTGCCGCGATATTCGGTCTGATGCGACTGGTGCTCATGTTCACGTTCAAGGGCCGGTTTGGGATGCTGCGAGCCAATTGGATGTCGATCCTGAAGGGCACCATCCTGCGACTGGTGTACATCGCGTTCCCACAGCTGCTTATCATGTCGCTGTGGGAGTTTGTAGAGCGCGACTCGGCGGCAGTCATTATCCTGGCAGTATTCTTCTTGGTGTTGTCGGTGGGGATCCTTAGCTGGAACTCTTTCAAGGTGTTTGTGATTGGCCAGAGGTCGATTGCCAGCCACGGCACTCCTGCAGCGCTGCTCTATTCGGACTCGACCATCATTCACAAGTACGGGTTTTTGTATACCCAGTTTCAGGCGGCCCATTACTACTTTGTGGCCTTTGTGCTTGGCTACATTGGCCTCAAGGCATGCTTTATCGCGTTTGCTCAGAGCAGCGGCAAGACCCAGGGCCTGGCGATCTTTTTGATTGAGCTGGCCTATTTGATTCTGGTGGCATGGAAGAAGCCCTACATGGACAAGGCCACCAACGTCATCAATATCATCATCAGTGCTATTATGACGCTCAACGCACTATTCTTCTTATTCTTTTCTAACCTTTTTGGCCAGCCCAAGGCGGTCGGATCTATTATGGGGGTCCTTTTCTTTATTATAAATGCTGCATTTTCGTTGATTTTGCTTATATTCACGCTTGTGACGTGTGGAATGGTGCTGTTCTACAAGAATCCGGATAACAGATACAAACCCGCCAAGGATGACAGAGCGTCCTTCATCCAGGATGGCGACGGAAAGAACACCGCCAATGCTGCTGGCGAGTTCACGGCGCTTGGAGAGGCAGTGAGAGCAGATCACGACGACGACATTCTGCTCCATCCTCACGAAGACACCGACTCGCTTGCACCCTCGAATCCGTTCAGCGAGAAGCATGTATCTGCAAATTCTGAGTCCACTCCATCAACCACATTTGATTTCGAGAGCTCTTTGCCAGATCAACATTCCAGAGTGTGAAGCGAAAAACAAAAAAACAAAAATGAAAAAAAAAAAAACAGCATGCATAGATTAGGTCTGGTACATATATACTTCTATTTATCAGTTTTGAGTGTTATATATAAAGTTCGTGGAGTAACAAACTAAGTGGAAACGCCTACTAACATTGTCCCGCCATGCCTGGAATGTAATAATGCAATTGTCGACAAAACTCGGGAGAGAAACGAGTGAGGGGTGTTTTGTCAGTGGTCAACGTCCTTCTCTAATATGCGTTCGACACCGTCCCGCTCCCAAGGTAGTGTCAAGTTGATGAAAGTGAGCTTTTGTTTGATAAAGTCCAGGGCCTTGTCGACAACCGACGACAGACTGATAGTTTTCTTTGCCGAGTAGTCATAATCCTCATTGACATCCAGGTCTGTCGCCCACTTCGAGTCTCCAATGCTATGAGGATGTCGTGGGTCGAGGAAATTTGGAGTGTACAGATAAGGGACCCTTTGAACAATGCGACGATAACGAGGAAACTCATACCACTTCAACGAAACCCTGTCCGCAATTAGTGGCATTATAGGGACTGCATTGTCGTTTGTGCACACGGTCGAATTACCTGGACACTGAAACAATCCTCCCACATTACTGTAAGGCAAAAATACATCCATTGGACGTCGAGCATACTTTTTGGCCCGAACCGCCCGGTAGCATTTGGTGGTGCTCACGCACATGTTGGCTGCCCAAGCGATATCAGTATATCTGTCGACTAGAATAAACGACTCCATGTCCACAATGCCCCGATCACAATGAGATAACCGTACGTGGTGTAGCGTAGGAAGCCCAAACGTGTACTGCCGTTGGATCCTAAATCCGCTGTAAGGGAATAAATAGTTTTCTGAATTGGGATCACAAGCCTTGTCTTCCTTGTAGAGCCAGGTGGACCCCGCTTGTTGACAATACAATGCCACAAGCAACAGCTTGAGTTTTGGAGTCCACATCGATAGACACAAGCGGGGCACGCCAGAGTTACAACCACCCGCCCCTCCACCGATGGTATAAATCGGGAAAAACCATAATGCCATTTCTCGGTCATGGGTCAGATTGACGAACCAGATGTGAATTTGGCAGCATCAGAAGCAGTGCTACTCCACACTTCAAGTCCCCGCTTGAGACTGTCGTTATCCACCCGAATGTTAAAATCAAGTAAAAATAAAAATGCTATCTCCAACCGCATCAGGTCCATCTCTGATACCCCGGCGATATGGGCATACGACGACTGCGAGTAGCTGATGTCCTCGATGCTCTTGTCAGCTATCCGGATAGCTGCAAGCACAAGGCGATGGACATTAAATTCAGTCACTGGGATCGTCTGATAGACGATGCACAGTCGGTATATATAGATCCCTGCCGCCAGATACACTGCTGGAGACAGAGGGCAGTATTTGTGCAGCCGTTGTAGGTACTCCGACACGCTGATCTCAGGCGCTATCTTGGACGAGAATCGCCTGGCGATGGCAATCTTTTGGTTTTGGATAGTTTCGTCCACTACGCCTGTCTTGGTGATTGGTCCTGGGCGGTCATACTGGCTCCGCACCACTGTCGGCATACATCCGACTCCGTGAAGCAACACATCAACATCCGCGTCTGGGCTCTGATGCAAAACCACAGCTGCCACCCTGGATGCTTCGTCGAGCAGCGACATTGACTTTTTGCGTTTGTCGACGGTGGAAACCGGATGTGAAGGTGGAGATTCCAGCGCAGAGTGCTCACTGTGCATAACGTCGCTATGGATCGAATCCGAAGAGCTTGACAGCGACCTGTTGCTTGGAGAAAACACAGGCTTCTTTCCCGACGTCACTGCAGAGTACACCGCCATGAGGTGGTTCAAAAGCTGGCACACATAGTCGAGGGCCTGATCAGGGATTATTTGCATCACATCTTCGACTTCTGACAACGGGGGCCACGCAACAGCATATGTACTGGGGCTTTGCTCCAAAACCCCACCGGCTGGCATGCCTTATATTCCTCTTGCAAATATCGCGTCCGGAATGACTAGTGCTGAGGAAGTCACTGAAAATCACTGATAAATCGCGGTGTAAATTGTACACCCCACAAACTTCAGTCTCAAAGGCTAGACACACTTTGTTCAACAGAAATTTATTCCGTGTTTGGCGTTGACAACTAGCCAGCAGTTAGTAGCCAAAGCACAGTTTTGAAATCCGGTGGATGACGACAAGATAAATAAATCACTGGAATCACACAGTACTAAATATATTAAGATACAGTTTAGCTCGCCATGGTACCCATTTGTACGACCATGCGGCTATCAGATGCTAGTACGAAGCATGTGAGAACAAATAACCTATGCCTGCACAAGCTCATTACCAACTTACAGACTGGGTTCTTGATCTAACATAGAACTACCACCTGTTATATTATGATTTGTTATGGGTTTCTATGATGTTATGACTTGAATTTCAATGCTTTTTGCAATGCTCTTTTTAGGCTATTTGTGTTCTCTGTTAATTACGATGCTTTGCTAAGCAGTTACCATTCAATAATGATCGCTACAAATCGAAACTTTGGACGTTACAAATCTTTTAAGACAGGTTACATGACATATACACAATGCTTAGTAGATTCGGAAAGGAGGACCCATGGTGGACTTGATGACCAGAGATCCAACGTTCTGCCAGTTCTTCTTGAGCAGAGACACCAAGAAGTTGGCGGCCAGCATGATCTGCGAAACGATCACATCCTCCTCCATCTCGACGTTGCCGACGGCGACGGCCAAGCACAGCACCTTCTTGAGCTGGAACTTGATGGTCGACTTGACCTCGGTGATCTTGGAGCCCAGGTCCTCGTTGTGCGACACCGGGGTGGGGAACTTACCAGCCTTGGACAGCTGGGGACCCAACAGACGAGGCACCTGCTTGATGAGCACCTCAGAAGCAACAAAAGCATGGTACTTCTGAGCAAGCTTCTTGATGAGCTTCTTGTTCTTGTTGAGCTTCTTCAGGTCCTCAACAGACATAGCATCGACACCAACAGACTTGGCACGGTCACAGTCCACAGCATCACCGAAAACGCACACCGTCATGTTGGGACGGGGCACCTGGGGCAGTCTGACGGATCCGGAGAATCGCTTGTCTCGCTGAGGGTCGTAGTTCTTGAGACCAATCTGGAGCTCGACGGTCTCCAAAAAGTTTCGCTTCTTCTTCTCAGAAGTCTCCAACAGCTGTTGGACGTTAGCCCGAACACCGGCGTTGGTAATCTTGGACATTTTGAAGCTTAGCGACTATTCTGTCTCCCAATCTTTTCAGTTGGTACTTCGAAGTGTTAAAGAAATAGATAGTCAAAGAGTGGGCGAATATAAGATATTTTCCAGTGAGTCCCGAAACGGAAACAACAGTCACACTGCACAAAATAGGAAGCCTGTTGAGCCGCAAGTTTGACAGCCAAGCTGCTGTATGCAAGGTTACACGGATAGTAGCTGATCGCTCATGATAAAGCGATAACATGGGGGCGAAAAGCTTCCACAGACGACATACACAGTTAGCCATTACGGAGAACCATGGTAGTAGTCTGCTGGTATGGCGATGTAATTTGTGACACACTGACACAAGCTTTATTTACAAACGCATATGCGCAGCGTATGTGCCTGCATTGGTATGATTTCACAGTCGGTAGGAGAGACACTGGCAAAAGGGAAGATGCCAGTCGACTTTATTTGACTAGGATTATAGTGTGTCAAGTTCATGTTTTTGGAAGTCAAATTTGTAAAAAAAATATATTGACGGTGAGCATGTTAGCGGGACACACGGATTTACTTGAATTATGACCATACTAATATGAATACTCGTACCTGTCGTCAGAGTCCTCGCCTCAACTGCTGCGCAGTTGAGGCGAGGACTCTGTGGGAGCCATGCAGCTCGTATCTCGTATGTGACGACGTCTCAAACCTTCATCGCACGAGACATCTTTCTCCAATACACAATATTGCTGCACATAAGCATATAATCAGCAACATCAGTTTCTACAGACCGTATGTACGGAATAGTTTGTCACAATCAAGCAACTAGACCAGAGCCTTGTCAGGTCCTCACACTTTCCATAGCTCCACGGAGTGACGCTCAGCCGTGCATTCTCCTACATGAGGCATGGTGAGATCGCTTTTGCACCGTTAGATGCTACAGCTTAGCCAGCGATGGGTGCAGTTATGGCCCGGAAGCAGGTGTTTCTCGGTTGGACAGCATTGGCTTCATCGAGGAAAAAGTGCGTCTTCCAGCAAATGGCTCAATCGCCAGGCAAATGACCTGTACTCTCGCGAGGCAAAGCTACTGGCATATCGATCCAGAGCAGCATTCAAACTAATCAACCTCGACGAGAAATTCCGCCTCTTCAAACCAGGGATGACTGTAGTGGACCTCGTATGGATAGCGTTACATTCAGAACAACCTAACAAAAGGGATTCGCGCCGGGATCATGGTCTCAAGTGGCAGTTGAGAAGACTCGGCCATATGGCCGAGTAGTTGGTGTCGACATCCTGCTGTGTCAGCCTCCAAAAGGTGCAAGCGCTATTCAGGGCAATTTTCTTAGCAAAAAAGTCCAGGATCAGCTCAAGGCCCTTTTGCGAAACCCAGATCTCGGTCGACCAAGGCCTCCCAGTGCTATCATCACCGATGAGGAAGACCCAGGAATTGTCGACCCAACTGCTGTTGCAGCTGCCGAGCCTGCCCACGAGCCTGGATACGAAGAGGAGCAGCAGTTCGAAAACGCTCCTTTTGACAGTCAATTTACTGTGGATCTTGTGTTAAGTGACATGTGTGCACCGGTGCCTCAGAGCAGTGGTTTTTGGTTACGAAGTATTAACCGCCCGTACAATAGGATGGCCAACACATCAGGTTTGCACACAAGAGACCATGGTGCCAGTATTGTGAGTTTTTTCCCCGACTGATTTGAATGCTCTATTCTAACACAGGATCTCTGCGATGCAGCACTAATATTTGCCATCGACACGTTACGTGTAGGAGGCGACTTTGTATGCAAGTTCTATACTGGACCCGAAGACCGACACTTGGAATCTCGACTAAAAAAGGTGTTTCAAAAGGTGAAACGCGATAAGCCACCCGCATCTAACAAGGAATCAAGAGAAATGTATTTTGTGGCACTCAGAAAGAAGCCGGGTGTTACTAAGGAGAGTGTGTTTCATTCTATGGCCGAGTAGATATTATAAATGACCACAATCAATGGCGACAATGGTGATAACCTATGGCGACAATCAAATGCAACGTCCTACAATGACAATCAATGAAGGCAATCAACGAGGACAATTAATGATGACAGTCACAGTGTGGCCACTAATATGTATGGCTTCTCTGACAACGTATGTAAAAAAACACTAATGTGGAATGACTATTATGATAACGATGCTTTATACACTTGTGTTGCGACTATTCCTCCTTTTGTTCCACAGCGTCCTCCTGCTCCGCCTCCTCGAGTGGCTCTTCAGAGCCGTTCTCTACTGGCTCTGAGTCTGGCTGTGGCTCTGGTTCCGATTCAGCTTTAGGTTCTGGCAGTGCTTCAGGCTCGGGTGTATCTATGCCGTCGACGTCTATCAAGTCAGCATCCTGTCGTATAGGAAGCGCAGTCACCTTTTGGCCAATATTGGCAGGAAATCTATCCGGCTCAGTACTTGGCTCGCTGATTGAAGCAGCGATTTTGGACCTACCGCTGCTCACAAGGCCGTCTTTCCACTGCTTGACACTGGCTTCGACGTCTCCACCGTACGTGAGGGCAAACAACGCAGCCTCTGCACTCCGTCCAGTGCTGTTGAGCAAAGCGACGCAAGAATCGATATCACCAACAAACCAGTGTGCATTAAATGCAAGGTTGTATTTGCCAGCCGCGTTGGCCAACTCGGCCAGTTCAGCAGCCGCCTCCTTATCGCCAGTGCTGGTATAAATAAGAAGCAACGATTCAAGATCCTTGGCCTGCTTGAAACTGCGCTCCGCTAACTCCACATCCCAGTTTTCCAGGGACTTGTCTCCCAGAGACTTCCACTTGTGTTCGTCGCCGACCTCGGTGGCAATCTCCTCGGCAGTTGCCAGGTCGTTGAGCGCCAATGCGAGATCAAACTTGTGCTCAGGGTCTTTTGTGATTTGCAATGCAAGTGCCGGATGTCCCTGAGCCTCGAGGAATCGAGCCACCTTTGTTTTCTCGGCTTCAGGGACTTTTTCAAGCAGCTCTTCCGCGTACTCGAGATCTCCTCGTAGCACCACAGTCTGATATTCCACCACTGCCAACGACAGCTTGTAAGAAGTGACATTGACGTCTTTGTCTGCCAAGTAGATGGCATTATCGCGCGGGATATATCCAAGCATGTACATCTGCTTATCAAAATGATTGATGGTATAAGCCTCGCCACCCACCAAATAGTTGAGTCGGTTTGAGGTGGTAGTGTAAATAAAAGAATCTCCAACCCACTTTCCAGTGCGGACGCTCTCCGAAATATCATAGGCGAGCTCGAATGCCTCTTCCACTCCGTCGTCTTCGTGCACGGCGTGGTTCTGTACAGCCGTCTGGAAGGCATCTCGGTCAAAACGAAGAACGTAGAACGTTTCGTCCGTCACAATAGCCACCAGGTCTCCCGAATCGGACCAGATCACCTGGGTAGCCTCGACATCCACTCGTCTCACTAGAGCACCGCTGTCCCAGTCGTAAAAGGCCACAAATTCACCCCCGTTGACACCAATTAGAGTGCCTCCAAAAACTTGGGTAGCGTCGTAGCCAATATTCAAATGCCCTATTGGCTTTTCCTTGAAGTTCTTAAACAGGCGAATGGACGATGTCGACTCTCGCACTGCGTACTCGTTACTGTCCTGGGCCCATGCAACCTCCAGACCAGACCCAAATGCCATGTTTCGCCATGCCAGTGCAGTATAGATGATATACTCGCCGTCTCCAGCGACAGCAACAAAACGGCCATTTGGAGAGTGCGCCAACTGGGTGGGATATACCTCTACGCTCCCCAGATCCTTCTGAGGAAGCGACAGCACCTCACCATCCTTGATATCGGGACTGCCGCCACCTTTGACCACCGAACTGAACACCTCCGAGTGCTTGGACCATACCAAGCGACCGTTGGGATCCATCGACATTGCTGGATCTTCCTTGCCAAACTGTAAAACAGCACTGCCAGCATCGAATCCCAGCGCCACCAGGTTGCTGCCCTTGCGACTGGCCACACACCAGGCTCTTTCCAGCCCGTAGTTCAACGTCTGCTCCAGTTTGTACGTGTTGGCGTTCCATACCTTGATGGTCGAGTCCTCCGACCCAGAGATGATCAGAGGCAGTTCTGGGTGGAAAAGTGCAAACGACACGTTGTTCATGTGGTCGCTTAAGGTAGCCACGCAGCTCTTGGTCTGATAGTCCCACACCTTTATTGTTCGGTCGTCCGACGCCGTGATCAAGTACGGCTTGTCAGCCTGCGGGTAGTACTCGACAAAATTGACGCCCTTCGCGTCGTGAGCCTCCATGGTGAAGTTCGGGGTCGGCGACCCCAGCGACCAGATCTTGACGGTGCGGTCGAGGCCAGCAGACGCGAACGTGTTGGGGTCCTTTGGATTGAACGCCAGGTACATCACAAAGTGGTTGTGGCCCTCGAATGTCTGGGTATTCTTCCAGTTCTGGTCCCAATTCCACAGCTTGATGATCATGTCGTCTCCAGCTGTCAGCACAAACGGCTGGGTAGGATGGACTGCCAGCACGCGGATATAGTCCGGATGGGCCTCGAACTGGGCAACCTTCTCCGACGTGTTGTAGTTGTAGACCCGCACATGGTAGTCGTCGCTGCCCACCACGATCCAGTTCTTACGCGCCACGAAGCGGCCTGCTCGCACTGGCAGATGGCTGACCTCAATGGTCTTGACGATAGCCTGGGTTTCGTAGTTCCAGATCTGCACGCGTCCACTGTACAGAGTGGTCAGCACCCAAGGCTCGGTGGGATGGACGTCGATTCCCTTGACGCGCTCGGACCGCGACTGGAACTGCTTCTCACGTTAGCCGGATGCCAATTGGCCTATCGCGCTGCTTACCTTGATATCCAGCTTCATATGGGTGTGTACATGTAAAAAAGACCCAAAACCGGTTGCCAGCTGGCACTAATGTTCACGGGCAGGGTAATGGTCAGCGCGGCATCCACAGTATTTTTGTGGGAAAGGGGGACGCACCAACCGAGATAGCTATACACACGAACTTGACAAGTTGCTTCATCATGTGGATGTTTGATTGGAGTAAGCACGACTGGACGTGAGCAGCCCGACTAACTGAAGTTTCCAGCTTTTTGAACTCACTCGGGTTGTGGAACAAGCATGCTAAGCTTTTGTTCCTGGGTCTCGATAATGCTGGCAAGACCACCTTGCTTCACATGCTCAAGGTTGGTTCCTTATGAGGTGCTGTCAAGTGCGCTAACTCTAGAATGACCGTCTGGCCACACTTCAGCCCACTCTCCATCCAAGTGAGTACTGATTGCTGACTGTTTTTTTTTGATTGTTCTTTTATTGATTGGTTGAGTGTCTTGAGATCGGTCCTGGTGATAATGTCTTCTGATTGGTTTTCACCGGTTATGTCTGCCGTGGTCTCTGAAAAAAGAACCACTAACTTGACAGACTGTCTACGGCTGTTTCTACAGTTATTGGTATCTGGCTATATGATTGATCACTACAGTTGACCAATTGGCTTTGACATTTTTCATTATCTGCTCTGCTGATTTCACCTGCTATAGGTGGCAATTGGTTGGCTTGGGTTGGCTTCTAGGACTCACCTTATTGGGAAGCATATCGGAACAAAAAAACTAACGCAGCTTCCGAGGAGCTTGCCATTGGCAGCGTCAAGTTCACCACGTTCGATCTAGGTGGCCATTTGCAGGCTCGACGACTGTGGAAGGATTATTTCCCTGAGGTGGATGGGATTGTGTTTCTCGTGGACGCTGCGGATCCCGAGCGATTCACCGAGTCCAAGGCCGAGCTGGACGCACTTTTCGCCATTGAGGAGCTCTCCAAAGTGCCGTTCTTGATTCTCGGCAACAAGATCGATGCTCCTAATGCTGTTTCAGAAGAGGAGTTGCGCTACGCTCTTGGGCTGTATCAGACCACTGGCAAGGGAAAAGTCCCCCTCGAAGGCAACATCCGCCCTGTAGAGATTTTCATGTGCTCCGTTGTCATGCGCATGGGCTATGGAGAGGGCATTCGATGGCTCAGTCAGTACGTCTAGTTATGCAAATCTAGATGGTATTGTCATGCTATATAAGGCCAAATTTTTTTTTACTCTCTACATATATTTTCGTACAGGTGTATCATGCCTTTCTCTTTTTAGACGCTGATCCGTTCTCTTGGCCAGTCCGCTTGCGACCCTCCTTCTGCCAGAACTCCTTCTTTTCCCGCTTCTCTCGGTTACTCCGCTTCTCTTCATTGTCGGCGACTTTCTTGAGGTGCTGAGCTCGTTTCTCGTCTCTCTTGGCATTCCGCTTGGCATCCTTTTCGTTGCGTAACGTCATGACCTTCTGCATCAAGTCCCGGGCCCTCTTTTCCTCACCACCGAGCACAACCGCCCGCTTCTGCATGTAGGTCTGCTTCTTCTGGGGCTTCATCTCGTGGATCTGCGACTTGAACGGCAAATTGCCTTGAATGGCTTTAGGCACCTTGAGAGGGTTGAATCGCCGGGTGGCTCGCTCAATCTTCTGGTATTTGGAGTTCTCGTTGCTCTTGAGATCAATGCCCTTTTCTGCCCGCACTTGTCCCGTCAGCCTCATTCCCTTCCAGTTGACCTTGTCTCGTAGTAGCAGAGATGTCACAGGGTTGTAGAACTTCCTTGGTTGAATCTGATACCATGCTCGAAGGATAATTATGTCACTCATCAGAATCTTGTCCTCAAACGTAGCTCTGAAATGCCCCTCAGGCTTTGCCAATGCTCGCTTGATCTGTCCGCGGATCCCTGACACAGTCTTGATCGAGGCTCCTTCAAACTTTGCCACTTCCAATGACGAGTTGAACATGTCCTTCACAAATGCGGTGTTCTTGAAGATCTTGTACGGATGGCCCACAAGTTTGAGCTTTTTGACGATCTCCACAGCCTGGTCAACTTCCTGCACCGTTCCAGTAGCACAGATTCGGAATTGACTAGAGGCATCCTCGTTGGCAACAGAAGTGACAGCGCAAAAGCCCGTGTTGGGCGAAACCAGAGGCCCATAGAACGTAGCAGTACAATGCATATGCTCAGGAGTGTATTTGAGAATACGATTCCTCGTCCGTGAGTCAGACGTAGTGTAGATAGGGATTGTCTGGAACCTGCGCCATCCAAGGGAAACCACGATCGGATCGTTGGATTTTAAGATCTTTCTGTGCCATCTATGACGCTTGATTCGTACTTGGGAAAATCCAAACCTCTCTTCGTTGGTCAGCAGACCCCCAATCAGCACCGGGTACAGTGGGTCGAAATTGTCGACAAACTCGCACGGCATTCCCTCGAAAACAAGACGCACGTACGCACCTGCCCGGAACCCTTCAATACGATCTCTCGTCGCCGGATCCATGAGATCATACTCGGCCTTGTTAATGTCAAGCTGTTTGGCGATTTTGGCCTTCTGCAGATCATGCCATGTTTCGTGCTCTCCTTCACCTTCCGGATCCTCAGCTCCGAATTCGCGGTCCTCACCCTCTTGTTCTTCGATCTTGAGCCGGAGCTTTTCCTTTTTGGCAGCATTTTCTGCTCTTTGTTGTTCAACGGATTTCGCGGTTTGTTCTGGCTCGTCGCCTTGGCTTTCGTCTCCATTATCTGCCGCATCTTCAGCCTCGAGATCTTCAAAATCCCCAAAAACTTCTTCATCATCGTCGCCGTCGTTGTTTGCTGCATCACCATTGACTGCACCGTTACCATCAACATTTGACTCGTCAATTTTCGGTGCGACATAAAACACCGACGAAATTGCTTGAAACGACGAAGGGTCTGTCCATTTCTGTAGAACGGCTGTGACATCGTATTTAACGTTGCTCGAGTCATCGTCAGCATCATGACCATCTGTGGCTTTCTTTGTAAAAAAGTCTTCATTGTCACTAGCCGCGATATCTTCCTCATCGTCGTCCTCACTCTCGCTAGACTCAATATTCTTCCACCGTTTGATGACATCTCCAGGAGACAGATTGTCGAGATATATCAATTTGTTGATGTTTACTCTTCGCTGGTTTTCCCGGAATTGGTTTGCAGCCACTTGAGGCAAGTTGGACTTCCACCGCAGACCGGTTTCTTCCTCCGAGTAGTCACCCATATCAGAGTCACTGTCAGCAAAAGCGTATTCCTCTTGGAAATCGGACGCTTCGTCATTGAATTTCTTTTCAAAGTCACCAGTTCGGTCGTATAGCGTTTCATCGGAATCATCATCCTCCATATCATCTGCAGCACCATCATCATCCTCGTCATCATCCTCATCAAGTCCACTATCACCAGTGTCTCTGGTTCCGTCAACAGAAGTAGCAGCTCGGAGAGACTGACGACCACGATCCTGATTGGGCTCGTTATCATCATCACTCTCCTGCTCAATATCTTCCAACGCATTGGCATTGCTGAATAATTGTAAACCACCAGCAGTATCTCCCAGAAGCGTCTGGGCCGACTGCAAGCCGGTCACCAATCGCTCGCCAACACCCTTCTCTTCACCGGCTGTAAAGCTCTGGGTGCCAACGTCAATATAAACGGCATCTTTGTCAATCATTACGCCTCCAACATCACTCATCGGCGCATATATAGTCTTCATCTTTTCGTCCAACCGTCTTCTACGTTTCGGGCCTGCGGTGTTCTGCTCCTCTTGTTTCATGGCGAAAGGCGTTGGGCATGGATCAGGAAGTCGTTCGACTTCTGCGACGGTCAAATCGCCGACTCCGGGAATGTGCACATGGGCGTTAGAATATGACAATGGACTGCCGTGAACGTAGCCGTATAAAGTGACTTTCCTGTCGACTTTGGGATTGTTTTCTATCAGCGACGGATGTGTGATGTCCACTACTCTGTCAGCTAGAATGTAAGGATGCTCATTACGCCACTTTAGGGGCCGGAATTTCATGACTGATATAAATCGGGCCAAGTTAAGGATCTCACGATCCGGATACCTTCCGTTAATAACCCCCGACAAGTAAAATAGCTTAGCTCCCTGGTAAACCTCAGTCCAGAACCGGTGTTTAAGCGTCTTTTTGGCAGCACGCATAGTGCTCACCGACTTGAACAGGTCCAAGTGCGTGGTGACTCCTAGAATACGAGGAAACCCATGAGGGGCCAGGATGTTGAGAAACTCCATCGTCTCCATCTCAAACCCAAAGTTGCCATCAATCATGAGCAGAATCAGGTCAGCCACTTTGGCAATGTCAATCATGGAATTAAGAGAGTTGGAACATTCGAAAAACGTCAGTCGTCGTCGTTTGCCCGACACCACAGTGATAGGACCGTTGATTTCACTGAGCATATGTTTTGTAAATCTCCGCACCAGACTCTTGATCAGTGTCGACTTTCCAGTACCGGGTGGTCCAACTACAGCAACAAGCACTGGTGGCGGTTCGTCAGGAGTACGGTCTACCATAGGCACATGGAATGCCTTTTCTTTGATGTCGTGAGACCGTCTCGCCTGCCGTTCCAGACGACCCGGTGCAGCCACACCAAAGGCCTTGGCATTGAATCCATTGACATGCAGCTTCTTCTTCCTGCCATCTTTGCTTGCAGCACCGCGGTGCGGTTTATTTGCCTGGGAATCCATGATGAAATGCAAAAAAATCCACCACCACTATTATTTCGCCAAGAAAATAAATTTATTTAAATAAATTTCATACATGTCGTCTGCACGGAGTTGCCCTTGCCCCACAACCCTCTGCCCTAGTATCCCGCAACTCTTGGGAGCAAAGGTTAAGGTTAAAACGCTGCAGCCGCGCGAAAGGCAGGATGCCTAATATACTGCAGCCAGCCGTTAAATTGCTGGGACGAGACTGAGAAGGAGCACTAAAAGAGCAGACACGACAGTCAACAAAAACAATCCAAATTGGAAAAATAACGAGAAATTTGAACAGTCTTACCGAGTCATCAGTGGTTACTACAGTGCCTTATAGATTCTGTCAATACGTTGTCTCCAGATGACGGTATGTCTTGCATTTGAGCGTCAGTCTCGCGCTGTAAGGCACATGTGGATGAGCAGCCTCTAAACGGCCATCTCCGTGACTGGTTGGCAGGACGCCAAAATTTTATCCCACCAATTACCCAATTGTAACCGCAAGTTCCGGCGGTCCATTTTGAGTACCAATATGCCCCGGTTGGTGGTGGTTGTGTGGCCGGTCCTGCCCGACCAGCCAAACCACTTGGTGATGAGCCACAGGCTGATCGGTATAACGACTGCCTAATCAGGGCCGCCGTCCTGTCCTCTATCACTCCCTTTGACACCAGTTACCCAACCTGCTGAGATGCAGGGTTATTTTCCCAATGCGGCCGGGAGTGTCTGCATGTAAACGTATATGTGCGTGGGCGCGATTGCCTTATAAGACACGAGGTTTTCCTCGTTTCCATGTCTGACTTGTACATTATCATTGCCGGCACTCCAAAGGTCCATTAGCACGCCGCCACCCCAACGCCGCCATTTTTTTGCCTGCCACACTGCCAGGTCCGTTGCACATACTATTTTTGTGTTTCGGGGTCGGATTATTTGGATCTGGTGAAAAAAAATTTGTGGGGACATTGTGCCAGTTGGTGAACTTTTGAAGAGGAGACACAATGGTGAGTAAACCGGCAAAGTGCCATAGCACCGACTGGTTGGCTAACTGTTAGGTGCTGTACAAACGCAAGATAGTGAACTGCGACAATCCCAAGGTGGATCCGCACGATGACACTGAGGTGTGGTCCATTGGTGCCACTGGCGAGTATTTTGTGACCTACGACCAGTACCTGTCGCGCATGGACTATTACAAAGAGGTGAGTAGATATAAAAAGTTGCATCACCCTGGCTGGTCCTTTTTTTTTTTTGGATTCTGTTGACTGGTCTGGCTATCGCTGGTCGTATTTTGACTACTAGTTGGCTGGCCATGTTAGCATGATTGTTTTTCTTACTTTGGTTTTGCGACTTGCGACATTTTCTGGGCAGTTTCTAACGCAGCGCAAGTTCATTTGTGAGCTGACTGGACATTCGTGTCTGACATTTTTTGAGGCGCTCGAGTCGGAGACGTTAGAGGCCGAGCACATCATCCGCAACTTCCCAGAAGCGCTCAAGGAGCCCATTCTGCGCAAAGTACAGTTCTGCCAAACATCACGACTAGATGCACTGGTAGACGACCTATATGCATCGCTGCGCCAGGACTTTTACCCGGGAGAGGTGGTCATCGCCAAGATCAACGACCAACGTATCAAGGTGGTGATCCGCGAAAAGGCAAAGTTCAACGCCATCACGCTACCGACGGGCGAGGTACAGCCGTCATACTCGCGGTATCGAGTGGAGGTGGTGTCAGATACGTCTCGCGAAGTGGTGGTCGATGATACTCAGCTGGCTCGAGACCGCAAACAGTTCACCAAAGTCATCCTGCGTACCTTCATCAAGCATGCCGTGTCGCGCGAGAACTGGTCGGGAGCTCCGTGGGTCGTCAAAGACGAATACGCTGTAAAGTACCGTATCGACTCAACATGGCCAGCGCATATTCTCCGTCAGCACCCGCAGGTTTATTCCGAGGCTGAGAAGCAACGTAAAATAGAGGCTCGCATCAAGATGCGCGAGGAACGTGCACGAGAGCTCGCAGACATCCGTGCAGAGAAGAAGGCCAACCAACTCCAAAACAAAGCAGCAGCAGCAGCTTCTGGTGTTGGCGGTGCTGGCCAGCCAGACGGCAAAGCGGGTTCGGAAGAGCCTCGAAAACGCAAGCAGAATGCGGTTGGCTTATCTAACAAGTCCGGAATGAAGGACGACCTCGAGCTTCCTATCGACGAGTCAGTTCCAAAGCCCCAGTTGAAGTTTGAGACTCGATTGGGCCCTGATCAACAGGCACTTGTAGGCCAGTTTCTTCAAGTGTGGGCAACCATAAATATGTGTTATGTGCCTCTGGAAATTTCGCCATTTTCGTTTGACGACTTTGTGGACGTTGTCAGGCTAGCCACTGAAGAAGATGATTGCCAGCTTCTGAACGAGATCCATTGCGCCCTGTTGTCGACGCTGGTCAACGAACAAAAGGATTCATGGACCATTACTCTGCCGACTTATTCCAAAAGCACCAACATTGGCGATGAGGAAGACGATGATGACGGTGACGACGACAATAACGAGGATGAACGCGGCAAGGCTGAAAGAAAGGACGACAATGGGGAAAATGAAAGAGATCAAAATGATTCTAACGAACAAGAAAGTGACAACAACAATGATAATGACAATGAGGCAGATGATAATGAGGCTAATGACACTAATGACGCCGAAGACGACGACAACGACTTGGATGATGCGGCCCAAGGACATCGAGCTGCGTCTTTTGTGACATACCAGAAGGCCAACTGGAAAGTACGACTAGGCAAGCGGATGTTTAAGGACGGCGGATGGCAGCAGATTCTCATCGCGCTGCTCCATGATATCAGTTATGTTCCCCAATGGTCCGAATCTTGTGAAGCTATTTTGAATATTATAGCAGCAAGGAGCCGCCCTGTCACCTTGTACTCTGCTCGAGAAGGATACTATGAGTTACCAGTCGAGCTGCGACTGGCGGTGTTGAAAATCCTTTGTCAGTTGACTTACGGAACTCCTCGTATACGGTCGTTTGTAGATAAGTGCCTGGACGACATGACGCGACTCAGAAAGGAGAAGCAGGAACGACAGAGGGAGTTCAAGACGCTGACGGATATGCTGAGAGCTGTGAGTGAGGAGAGAAAGTCCAGGCTGGCGAACTTCAAAAATGCGTCAGATTCAGCTGTGAATGGAGTGGTCACAAATGGCGGCGACGCACCTGTTGATCCAGCACAGCTCGAGCTCGAGCTCGCAAAGTCCGACCCTGAATTTGCGCAGATTCTGTCAAGCTGCGAGTCAATTGAGGGCAAGCTAAGTGCCATCGGTGAGGCGAATAGAAAAGCTGACGAGGAGCTGCTGCTACTCGATTGCCAGCGTCTGAAAATGGTCGGACAGGACCGCTATTTCAACACATATTGGTGGTTTGAGGCAAACGGCTTAACTCACACAGAGTTGGCGCCAGCTTCTGTCAAGAACGAAGCTGATGAGAAGTCGTCGTCGCATGAACAAGAAAGTGACTCAGCGTCCGGAGACGAGGACGCCAAAAACAATGGAAAAGACGAAACAGACGATACAGTTGTGAAGCAAGAAGATGTAGAGATGAAGGACGAATATGACGCTGCTGAAGATGAAGATGCGGGTGAAGCTGAAGATGCAAATTCAGAGGCAGTAGCAGATGCGCCGTCTCCAGATGTAAAGGCCGAAAACGGAACGAAGTCTGACCAAAACGCTGCTGGCAAGGAGAGTCGCAATTATTTCATGGGGAGGCTGTGGGTTCAAGGTCCGGCCGAAGAGGACTTGTCTGTATTTCTTTCTAGGCCAGTCGATAGAGGATCCAGCAATAGCGGCGAAGATGACGACCAAGCTGATAACGGTACCAAGGTTTTACCTCTTGAGGAGAAAAAACGGGTCGAAGGAGCATCATTTTTGGCTAATTCTGACTCATGGGGATACTATGAGAGCCCTGACGACGTTAACGGTCTTCTGGCGTGGCTGAATAGTAAAGGATTGCGCGAGTCTCGACTATCTCAGGATTTGTCATTGGCGAAACCAACACTACTAGAGCCCATGAAGCTGCGTATAAAACAGCTCGAGGCTGACGCCTTGGCGGATTTGCAGGAGGTAGAAGACATCATAGCCGAAGAGTTTGAAGAGAGTGAGCCTGATACGGATGACGAGCAATCTGATCATGACCAGGAACCATCTCTAAAGTCAGAAAACGTGTCTGACAGCGATGGTGATGGATTGCCGGCGCCCCGTCGACGGACGAGGTCTCAAAGGACAGATGTCGTGGACGTCGAAGAGCAACCACGTAAAAAGCGAGCCAGGCGGCGTCGTGTCAAGGTCGAGACCAAAGAGGAACGGCAGGCGAGACGCGCGAAGCGAAAGCAAGAAAAGGAACAACGGAGACAAGAACTTCTCCAGGAGTTCAGGACCCGACTGCCAGAACGTCTCACCGACTGGCACAACACGTTGGCAGAAGAGACGCTTGGCAGATCGCTCTACGAGGGTCTAGGCAAATCTCGGAATCCCAAGAGGGTTGCAAAGAAAACGCGCTGACCAGTCGCATTGGATATCCCAGGAAATGCCACATTGTATATATACATACAAAAAATATATATTTAACCGCCTCGTTCTAATTCGCCACCCGCAGAACCGCTAGCCCGCTCGTCGTTCTCCTCCTCCTCTTCACCACAACCGCACGAGTATTTCTCCTCCAGCCCATTACAGTCGAACAGCGGTTTCTGTAGTCGCTCATTGACCTGATTATGAACGTAACAGCCCCATAGTGAAGCCGTCTGCCTACTGGAGGTCTGGGGAGGAAACTGGCTTAGAAGCGTCTGAAAATGCTCAGCACATTCACGACTAAAGTTAGTATTATAATATAACAACCGACAAAAAGGCAATTGCAATGTCAAACTCACCATGGATATACACGGGAAAACAGATGGATGTAGCTGCTGAGCGTCTCGCGCTCTTCCGGGGTCGGAGTCTCAGGATACTGCGCCAATATAGTATGGAACACCTTCCAAGCCGACCGTCCCAGCTCCGCTTTGACAGTCTCATTGGTCATCTTGGACATGATCGGCTTGCCCTTTATGATGCTAGATTTGGCCTGGTAGGTGTTTTCAATGCCAGACGTGCGGATGTCTTCCACAGAAGCAGCCTTGTGGCTGTAATCGGCTGCCTCAGGAGGAGATTTCAAGACAGACTTTGTAGCAGAGATGCCGCTTTCCCCCTGGAACATAAATGTCAGAAGGAATACTACCGACAGTATCACGGCTGCCACCGTCAGGGACGGCCTCCTGAGGGTTCTACTACTCATGAGATGTTGCAACTGTAAAGGGAGATCCTAACCACCGTCAGCTCATAATAATGACATGTCGGAGCAGTCTGCGAAAAGATTGAAGACCGTGGACGAAAGTTCCAATGATGCGGAAGTGGATATAGAAGCGGATCTTAAAGCCCTGGACAACGAGTGGTCGCAATTCGAGACGGAGTCCTTTTCTGCTGCTGTCGTTGAGGCTGCTCCAGTTTTGAAGTCGCCTTCTGGTGATCACGACGACGAACAGGCGTCTGGCAACGACAACGACGATCGTGATGGCGACGATGAGCAGAATGATCGCATACTCGACGAATTTGATGCCCAGGAAGAGCTCTACCAGAGGGTGGAGAAAATCAAAGCATTGCGTCAGTTGCGAAAGAACCGACTTGGTGACAAAGACGTACAACGAAGCGAAATAAGCGACGCGAATGCTGGTGGGCAACAAGTCGAAGCGAAAGTTAAAAATGGGAGCATAAATAATAACGGAAATGACGATCAATATGAGATTGCAAATGCGAACGACAACAAAATTGGGAACGACGAAAGCGAAAGCAAGCCCAAAAACAATGAAAACGAAGGTGGAAGTGAAAGCGACGTCAACTACGAGGACCAGGACGAGGACGACGATGACTGGCGTCGGCGGCATATATAACAGAATGCATCAGTTCATAATTCATAGCGTACATAGAGCTCGTCCACAAAATGAGGATGCTTTATGCCAGGCGGGCGCGACACCGCGAACCGCTTAACGGCATCCTTGATAGAAAAGCCCAGTCTCTGCACCATGTAACAGCACAAGAGGAACCCAGTTCTGTTAAACCCGTAGTGGCAATGAACAGCTATTGATCCAGGCCCATCCCCCAGCTGTGCTACACACTCATCCATGAGAGCACAGAATGCCGTAGTCTCCTTCTTGTCAGGAGGAAGCTTCGACACGGTTGGAAACTTGTGGTACTTGATCCTCTGAAACGTGGTTGGGTCATAGGGTGGCGGCTCGCGGGAGATGTCGATGATGGCAGTGATATCTGGAAAGTCAGCTTCTACAAGAGTTGGCGAGTGCTCAGCATCTTCTTGCCGAAGTGTTTTCATGCCTCTCAGTCGCGTTCCCTCTATTATTTGGCCCACTCTCTGAGTGGCCCGCCATTTAGCCTCATTCTTCAACGACCACTTGTCTGACTTGGATGCAAAATACGCCAGCTGCCACCCCAGAGAGAGCTTCTGGTCGACGTGCCTGCTTATAAAGTCGGAGATGAGGCCCTCAAGGACATGATACTTCTCCACCAGCGCAGCATGCCCACAATCATGCAGAACCACCGGATCTATCCCGGCAGATGCGCTTCCCAACCATTTGTGGATGTCATATACATGCGGGTCTGCTGGCAGCACTTGGTCGTCGGATGCCCCAATAACCAAAACAGGACACTCCAGTTTGTGCCAGTCGGCCGGCCCCAACGTCTCAAATAAACAAGCAGTGCGCATCCATGACCTGGTTCTCACCTGGAGATTCCACCGTAGCTGCTTGATACGGATCTCACTGCTGGCAGGCAAGTTGGGACTCACCATTCGATTGACAGAAGCAGACGTCACTCCTCCGGCTCGATCCATAGCTCTGAATACATCAAAAACAGCTGCAGGCATAAATGGTAGCTTCTCTTTCAGTGATTTCATGGATTGCGATACATGTGATGGCGGACACACTGCTACTACGGCTCTGCAAATCTTGGGACCTAGCCGTAGTGCAGTTCTGGCCGCCAAAACTGATCCCATGGAATGGCCCACCAGAACCACCTGCTCATCAGCACCTGTTTCTACCGGCGTCTCTTCATGTTCAGGATGCTGTTGGTTCTTGATGAAGTGCTCTATAACATCGACAAAACTGTCGGGCTCGTACAGCTTCCAGTCACTCTTGTACTCCGACTTGCCATGCCCAGGCAGGTCAATGGCTATCACCGTAGCGAAATAGGTAAAATAGTCTATCAGATACTCAAACTGGCTGAGCTGACCACCCAGCCCATGGATGAATACTACCGTTGGCAAAGCAGGCAGCTTCTTGCTTTTGTAGTGAGGCACTGATATCGTTCGGATCTTGACTGCAATGCCTCGGATGGTCAGCTCCTGATACACAGAGTGCTTGCGAATCAGTGACGAGTCCCCTAATGTCAGCACAAAATCCCGATCATATATGCACCACTTACCATCGTCAGCCAGAACGGTCTTTTCCAAGTCGTTCCACAAAAACAGGCTCTTCAACACGCCGAGGAAGGACATGGGAAGTGTCCAACCGCCGCACCTGACGATATACTTCAAGTGGCACGGCTGGGGTCCCTCTGAGGGGCCCAGGAACCGTCTGACCAGCAGCGCTCTATCTCATTTTCCATACAAGCAATTCTCAATGGGTTTTATTGTTTTATTTGTCAAATATAGATAATATGAACTGTAGTACTTCTTTTAAAAGCGGAGAAGAAGAGAAAAGAAAAACAAGACTGAGCCATACAGGGCAGCTTTGAAGAGACGCGGAGTAGAGATCTTAGCGAGATCGCCCAAGATCGTCGCTGAGATAGAGTCGAGATCTAATATATCAAATAAGCGAGGACTTACGGATCAACCGAGTGCTGAATAAGCTGATAATAAAGATCTCTCTATGATGCAGCCATCTAGGGGGTGATCAGTACACCTGTTGTGATTACATGAACAGGCACATGCAGCCAATCTCAAATTGAAAATGGGGTCATCTTACTGGCTATTTGCTTTACACCGTATAGTCGACATAAGCACTATCAAATGAGAAATACAGATGGTCAGGTCAAAATGCATCGGATTATATGGTGCTGAGAAATGGCTCTCAACCAACGAACGGGGGTCGCATTACGTTGGCTGAACACTGCATCTGAGTATTTCGCAATATTCAATAAGATAGTAAATACACCTAGGAGAGGATGGATTTGGAAAATGACAAACAGGGGGGACAGGCATCCCCTCAGAACTCCGTTCTGTTGATTACCGCCTTGTGTATTTCACAACATCCGTCACTCCCCCTCAACATGTTGCGGCAAGCTGCAGTGTGAAGCCACGTTCAGGCATAAGGAGAAGAGAAAAAGAAACGTCGGTGACACCAAAGGGGCTTGGTTAATCTGTAGGTATTTTAATAATTTGAGAAGCGAGGTTGTTGGGAGACTACGGTTAATAGGGGAAAGCCGAATGTGGATTGCATGTGGAGGTCGCCGTCCTATCCAGTAGAAGTGAGACCACCGCTTCACGTAATCCAGATCCAAATCCAGAGATCCCTCAGTGGTCGGTAATGGCCAAAGGCGAAATCAATGAGCTGAGGGGGTTCATTTTATGCCCCTGATGAGCGGTAGTGAAAGGCTGATGTTGGGGCTAAATTATTGACAAATTGGGAAATTGTTCTTGTAGCCACATATGTGCAGTTCACAAGCTGTTTGAAACTGATGTGAAACCACAAGGTAGCAGGGTTTTCTTTGTAGCCACACGCAATTTAGGGCAACGGATGCTATGATTGAAACGTCGTCTGTGGCATGCGTCAGCTAATTCTTTTTCTTAATTTAACATTGCAGGATAGCCGCCACCGCTTAGGCAGTCTAGCCGAATTCGAAATGCGATCTCCACTGGTGCTATCCGCTTTTGGCCCACTGTTTTAATTTATGCCAGATTTGCAACCATCCAAATTATATCTTGACATCATTCTCAATGATCACCTGCAGACCTTGCAGTTGGGCCTCAGATTGGCACCGCTGACTAGCATGACAGATATATGTGGCTAACGTGTGGCCATTCTCATTTTGTATTTATATTTATTAGTCCTAGCAGAAAAACCGCTATTATCTGGATATCCTTCACACCATAAACAACCATTCTGAAGGCCGTCAGACTATTTATTTTATTATTTTTTAGCAATCCCGATCGGAATAAGGGGGAAGACGACATCTGTGGATCCGCAAGCGACCGGTCATAAAACGTCTATAAAATCACTAGACAGTCGCAACCGCTGGCAAAAAGGGAAATAGCATCTTTCCCTCAGGACAACATCCGCCCGCCAGCAACAAAGTTGCCAAGGTGGTCAAGATATATCTATCTGGATCAAGCCATCCAGCAGGTTTTATTATTTTAATATTCGGTCAGCTGGTTGAATATTATGTTTTACTTCAGAGAGAGCTGCCTTCGCACGACTCTGGCTGCTGAGCAGGTGGTCGAAATTCCCGCACAGAGACAGGAGAATTTATCCTCTGTTACTGTTGATTGGCCGGCACAATGGGCTGACAGAATATCTACTGGAGAGCATGCGTCAAAACTCGTCGCGCGACGTCACAGCTCATCCAGCTCTATAAGCTCACTGAAACGTGTGGTGGACCTTGTTTCAGATGACAGCTCATCGGAATTTAGCAGCCGTGGCAGCGAGTCGCCTAGCCTCAGCACTCCGGCTCTGTCCTTTACGGAGTCTGTTGGCGAAACTGAGTTGACTGACACCGAATCAGATGTGTATAGTGAGGACCCGTTTGTGAAGGTGATTGACCCCGAAATTCAAGACCGCATTTACAATGAAAAGGGAGAAGGGAGTTCAACTGCTGGATTGTTGGCTGAACTTCCTCAAGTTGTGCTGTCGAGGAAGCGATACTCCGTTGATCTGAGCAATGTTGACGGCAAGCGAAGGTCGCAGGGCAGACCATTCACCGACACTATGTCAATTAATCTAATAGTCGCCGATACAATTGAGGATCTCTTTTCTTTGTGCTTCGGATTGGAAGCCCCTTCCTGCAAGTTCTACAATGTGGAGTTTTGCAGCCTGGATGAGGGTGACGGTGGACGCGCCGTTTCACCAGACCGTTCTTACTACTACGATCCGTTGCGCAACATATATAAGGTCAACCATAATCGCATTGCAGAAGGGATCCGGTTTATATGTGGGCTGTCTGACTTTCATTTTGTTCAGGTGGTACGATCGAGTACTAGACAAACTCATTCCATCGATCCTGAGCTTCGATGGCTCCCAGTTCAAAAGCTCGTGACAGCTCCTGCTCCTGATGACCACCAGATCAGCTGCAAATATCTGAAGCAGGCCATCGCGTACCCGCGCTACAAGTGCAACATGCGATTTTATATCTTGAGGGGAAGGGCCAACTGTGTATCGTGGCATTACAGCTCTCACGAGGTGTACGAGCAGGAGAAAATGCAGATAGCAGCTGGTATGCTGTATGTTCCTGCCAATGCAATCATTCATCCTCCCGGAACCGCACTGTTTCTGGCAAGCGAATTGCGCAAGTCACGAAGAGCTGCATCGCAAGGAAAATCTGCTGTCAGTCGCTCAGAGAGCAAGAAGCGAATCAAGGATGCTGCCACTATTCGTAACAGAATCAGCGGCCGGCTTCGCACTCGACTGTCGGAAGATCTTGTTGATGTCATTTAAATGGCAGACAACCTACAATACGAGTTCAACATTGTTGATATATACCGTGTAATAATTTTTGGAATAATTAATAAATAGTATTTTGAGGTCTCTGGCATCAACATGCAGCTCCATGCATGTTGATGCAAGATAAACATCATGGCCGCATAGGCTTGACATAGTCATGGCGGATATATGGCATGATTGTTACGTATTCAGCTAATCAACTGAGGATCACCTGGCTCCCAAAGTTCTCGTGATCCAGGTTGTGTGGTATTGACCGGGGTGAGAGGCCCATGGATGCATAAAGCTGTGACGTCACATCTGCCGGCATATGCAGAGCTGCGAGATTAATTAATCATTTCTACTTCAGTGTCTGCATGGACGTACGGACTGCAGACCTGGCTGAGCCAGCTGACGTCCCATGAAGTCTGGAACACTGCACGGCACTCGAATCGATTGTGTTTGGCCACTGTGTAAGTCCCTCATATTGCGCCAGTTTTGTGGGTGACAGACATATGTCAAAGCGACTAGTCCATTAATTATCGGAAATAATTTGTAATCATGGCCCATGCTTTCAAGGCGAATTCATCAATTCAGCTTAGAATAAAATGAGTGCCATGAACTAATCAATATAGTTACGAGTGGAGTTAGAACTGTCAGGATCAAAACCAGCACAGCACAGAAAAATAATTTACATACAATACAGTACTCCCACAAACTAAAACCGTTAAAACTACAACTATTATTTTAATCCGTAATTGAGAGCATCATATTTAGTGCATTGAGAACCCCAATTAGAATGATAACCGGTTTGGAATGATCACCAATACAAATACGGTACAGCCGCTCTCGTCAGCGATGTCGCTGCCGACATCTGTCACAGCTGACATCTGGGTCCCAACATGTACGGCTGCTGAATATGCCTGGCTCTATTGGTGGGTCAATTTTCACATGCAAACGGAGCTCAACAATCCAAAAAACAGATTCCTTCTAAATCAGACAGAACCGTATATTTAATACAGAGGGAATTGAACAGCATGGAACACCGGACCTACTTAAACTCAGAAACCATCAGTTTTGTGCTCTATTTGGCTCAAGTTGACACAAAATCACTGAAACGGTCTTAGTACTATATATCGGAGAACGCCGCACACAACTCCAAGTATTTAATGGATAATTCCCACTTTGAGTCATGGCTAGATCCAACTTCTGAAACTTTCAGCTAACTTATATTGTCTGTTTATAGAGACAATTGCTGTTTGTACCAGTTGTCTTTCCGCGAGTAAATCCAAGTTCCACAGACCTGGATTTTTCTGGTGTTTACTTTTGTCTCTCGGAGTGCGTCAGTTGGGTTTCTCTCGTTTCAAGACAGCAGTAGTCCTAATTCGCTATGCGGATCAGCCAGAAGCTCGAGCAGGCTCACAAGGCCTCCGAACTGCCTACCTATTCGTTTGAATTTTTTGTTCCTAAAACGTCGCAGGGCGTTCAGAACCTCTATGACAGAATCGATCGCATGTATGATTTGGATCCACAGTTTATAGATATTACGTGGAACGCCGGAGGTCGACTGTCGAATCTGACATGCGAAATGGTCAATACTTCGCAGTCAATCATTGGCATGGACACTTGTATGCACCTTACCTGTACGGGAATGCCAGTGGAGATGGTCAGCAATGCACTCAGAGACGCTTATAACTCGGGATGCCAGAATATCCTGGCGCTGCGAGGCGACCCTCCTCATCTGGCCCACGGAGGAAGTTCTGGTGGAGCAGTGGATCCCAACAAGACTGAATTCAACTATGCAAAAGATCTAATCAAGTACATCCGAGGAAACTATGGCGACTATTTTGATATTGGGGTAGCAGGATATCCAGAGGGACATCCAGAAGAAGAGGACCCAGATGTGCTAATCACATACCTCAAGGAAAAGGTAGACGCTGGCGCTGACTTCGTCATCACGCAGATGTTTTATGATGTAGATAATTTCCTGGAATGGGTGGGCAAATGTCGGGCTGCGGGCATCAATGTACCGATTATTCCTGGAATCATGCCCATATCCACCCACGCCTCTTTCATGAGAAGAGCCACGTGGTGTGAAATTAAAATCCCTGAAAAGTTCCTCGCTGAGCTCGAGCCAATTTCTGGTGATGACGTGCTGGTACGACAGAAGGGTACCGAATTGGTGGCCGAGATGTGCAGTAAAATGCTGGCAGCTGGCATTCGACATCTGCACTTCTATACCATGAACCTGGAGAGGGCCACCGTAATGGTGCTAGACAAGCTTGGGATTCTGCCAAAGCATGTTCCTCAGGAGGACAAAAGGAATCGCCCGTTGCCGTGGCGCCAGTCGTTGGCATTGGGCCGACAGGACGAGACAGTCAGACCCATATTTTGGAAGAACAGAAAGCAGAGCTATGTCGCCAGAACACGCGATTGGGATGAATTTCCCAACGGCCGCTGGGGAGACTCAAGATCTCCAGCGTACGGAGAACTTGAAAACTATGGGGTGCTGCTCCGCCAATCTGCGTCTAAGGCTATCGAGGCCTGGGGCACTCCCTCGAGCGTGCAAGATTTAGGAACACTATTCTCAAACTATATAGAAGGAAAGGTGAAGTCACTGCCTTGGTCTGATGCTCCTATTTCTGCGGAGATTGATTCGATCAAATCCCAGCTGTACGATTTAAACAAGAGAGGCTTTCTTACCATAAATTCGCAGCCGGCTGTGAATGGGATTTCATCGAGCCACCCAGTCCATGGATGGGGTCCATCAAATGGATACGTGTATCAGAAGGCATATTTGGAGCTACTAGTCCCTCCTCACATCATAAATCAGGTTGTAGGAGTTATTGAGAAGGATCCTGAGATCACCTACTACTGCGTGGATGTCCATGGTAATCTGCGGACAAATGCTCCTGTTGACAGCCCTAATGCTGTGACGTGGGGTATCTACCCTGGAAAGGAAGTTATCCAGCCTACCATTGTAGAACGGATTTCGTTTCTGGCTTGGAAGGACGAAGCGTTTCGACTGGGTGCCGAGTGGGCCAATTGCTACGAAGAGGACTCGCCGTCGAATAAGCTTATCAAGGAGATTGTCGAGTCGTGGTATCTCCTGAACATTGTCCACAATGACTTTCAAAAACCCAATGCCATTTTCAGTGTATTTGATGGTCTTACGGCTTACTGATCAACCTAGAAAACTCTGCGGACTTCTGTTTTGAGCTGGTCACTTCAACACGGACCAGCGTTTTTCATGTGTTACGAATTTTTATGACTGTGATCTCCGCCATTGAGCCGACTTTCATTCAACACGAAGATCAACTCATGCAATTTTGCTGTCGACTTCAACAGGTCAAGATTGATATACGACAATTCTTCTGCATCGGCCATTCAACAATGGTCACAACAACAACAACAACAACAACAACAACAACAACAACAACAACAACAACAACGACAACAGCAACCAAAAATAGAGAGAAGGAGGACTTCTCTGTATAACATGTAATAGCATGCTAAGAATAAAGATCATTTTAATAAATAACTAAGTAGCCAGTATCTGCTCGCATTTGGATCTGCTGTCGTTGTACTGATCTCCGCTGAACGCTTCGAGTAATTTTAATGTAGCAGAGGCGTGCTTTTTTGCTTCGTCTCGACGTCCTGTCGACACGAGGTTTTCAAGGACTTTGGCTGAAATTGACAGCCACTTTTCAGCCTGTCCTTGTCGGATGTCTTGCATTCCAGAACTAGCCGTGTTCGGCTTGACGTCCTTGGCAGCCATCGACTCGCTCAACTCTGACACTTTGTCAAGTGTAGTCTGCAAATCATCAACAGCTCGCAGCTGCTTATTTTCATACAGCGATTCAAGCGTGTTGGCAGCGGCAATCAGTTTGTTGTAGTTGTTATACACCAGCGCCTTTTGCTCGCTATCGAGACCACGAATCTCCGATACCAGCTCATTTTCAGTCTGAACTATGGATTTCAAGCTCTTGTCCTTGACAAGATTCCTTATATACACGTCAACACTAACGTCTGGACTGTCCAATTCTGTATCTACTTCGTTGTCGCCGCTTATAAAGTCATCCATAGAAGATCCCCGCCGTTGGGAATCGTCGTTTTGTGGCTGTTGAGCATTGGCCAGCGCCTGAAGTTTGTAAAACTCCCGCAATGCTTTGCGACGACGCGCTGATGACGACCCAGGCCCGTCATTACCAGTATGCGCCGGTTTCGACATTTCGCGTCAAATCAATGCAGATCGAAGTTATGTTTTCTGACGATTAGAGTAACTTGACGGACATTGCCTATCGTGCGCTAGCCGCGCGTGCTCCGGATCCCGACTCAGTCATAGCATCGGCATATAAAAAATATATATATATGACAGTTAGCTGCACCTATTATATAGATCTATATATATATGCCACAGATCCCGTAGCAGATTTCTGATTTTTTGTCTCATATATTTCACCATGAGTGTCGTCAAGACTGCTAGGAAGGCTGGTGAAATGTTGCTGGCGCAGTGGTTCCTCATAGGCATGGGCGTGGTGGTGCTGTTGGCGTACCTATTTCCTGATGTTGCGAGAGACGGGGGGATAATAAAATCGCAATATTCCATCACTTACGGAGCAGTGGCACTGATTTTTCTGTTGTCTGGTATGCAGATTCCGACAAACGTTCTGATGAGGATGGCGTCTCGATGGAGAGCTCATTTGGTGACTCAGTCGCTGTCCTTTCTCATTACTCCTAGTATCATGTTTGGCATTGCTGCAGCAGTCCGAAAATCGGGGGCCAAGAACATCGATAAGTACATTTTGGTTGGGATGATAATGACGGGCGTAACTCCTACGACGGTGTCGTCCAACGTGGTAATGACCAAACAGGCCAATGGCAACGATTCACTATCCATCATCGAAGTTACTATAGGAAATCTGCTGGGCGCATTCATATCACCGGCTCTGGCACAGATGTTTCTGTCTGAAGCCACAGGGTTCGCGTACGGCAACCCAGCGTCTGGTGACTCGATGGCTGCACTGTATGGCAGGGTCATGAAGCAGCTTGGACTCAGCTTGTTTGTACCTCTATTTGTGGGCCAAGTCATTCAGAACGTGTTTCCAAAGCAGGTGTCATATGTTTTGACAACGTTTAAGCTCGCTAAGTTGGGATCGTTATGCCTTCTTTCGCTGATTTGGAGCACTTTTTCTACTGCGTTTTATCAGAAGGCGTTTTCGATTGTGTCCAAGGAGTCGATTATTATGGTTGTGTTCTTCAATGTTGGAGCCTATCTCCTTTTCACAGTGCTGTGCTTTTCTCTTGCACGAGTGCCATTTTTAAAGTTTCTGCAGGAACCGGATGAACAGAGTGGTACAGCGACCCAAAAGTATATTTACAGGGCATTGGCGCCATTTTACTTTGACAAAAAGGATACTGTGGCCATCATGTTATGTGGTGCTGCTAAAACTGTTGCAATTGGGATCCCACTGATTCAGGCTCAGTATGGGTCCGGCAACCCTCTGGTAGGTCGGGTGTCAATTCCTCTGGTGCTGTACCAAGGCGAACAGATATTTACTGCGCAGATGCTCATCCCAATAATGAAGCGATGGGTCAATGCCGACTCGCAGGTAAACGATCAAGAAGAGAGCGCGATCATTAACAGTGGCATTGAAGAGTCCAGAGAACACGATTCGAGCGTGTCTCTACGGCAGATTTCCAAGACTGGGGACGCACAGTCGGTTTGATTATTTATTAGTTAATGGCAACTTAGACTTAGATTGTAATATTAGATAGTTATCAGTGGCATATATAGAACTGAAAAATAGAAAAATTAGGTAATATAACAAAACTGTTGAGTTCAGTACACGTCAATTGTAAAGGTCGCTCAAAACCTTGATGATAGTTTGCTCTTCTCCTGGCTGGAGATTCCAGTTACATGGCGCTACTCGAATTGCATCTTCACCATCCCAGACTGTGCCGGTAACAAACACTATTCTCGAGCCATTTATTTTGTCTTTCAACCCGCTTCGATCCAGTGGATTTTTCGCTCTGAACAGTACAACAGTCCATGTATCCTCGGGGCTGGGCAGCAGCAGTTCATAAGAATCGGATAATGATATCCAGCGAGCCAAGTTACGGCAGAAAGTGACAATCGTCTCCATCAGTTTTGCATAGTTGCCCTTCCCGTAAGCAAGCAGCGTTGAGTACATGGCCAAACCTCTGAATCGGCGACTATTTTCAATTCCAATGTTCAATGGACTCTGAATGTTGGACGACGAGTCAGATTTAATATATACCGCGCCGGGATTGTGAAATACGTCCCCCATTATAGTACCATGTCGACAAAAATAAAACCCACAGTCATAGGGTACATTCAGCGTCTTGTGAGCATCTCCTGTGATGCTATCAGCTAATTCCAGTCCTTCGGTAACCGCCAAGACATCCTGCCTGTAGATGGATTCGTTGCCATGCCTTAGAGCCCTCAGGTACGCTCCGAACGCTCCGTCTATATGCATCCAAGCATTGTATTTGGAGCAAAGGCGTCTAATCTCAGGGACATGTGACGTGTAGAGCCCACTATTGACTTCGCCAAAATTGACTGAAACTATTGACGCCACTGAATTCAGCGAGTTGTATTGCAGTCGCGCTTCCAGGGCGCCAATGTCAAAATCCCACGGTCGCATTGCGTCCGATAGCGACACTATCGCGTTGCGTCCGAGGCCCACTAGTGAAGCAGCTTTCCCCAGTGATGAGTGCGACATACATGTGAGAACTTCAATGTTGGACATGCCAACTCGGCTCATGGCTTGAGTGATCCCAAGTTCAGCAGACGACACCGACGGATCTCGTTGAGATACCAACCACTCTCGAGCACACGCCAGCGCTACCACGTTGCTTGCCGTGGCACCAGTAGTAATAGTCCTTCCGGGCCAAGATTTTGGATCCAGATCGAAGAGTTCGGCTGCCATTTCGAGCGCTGTATCCTCAACATCTATTGCAATTGAGCACTCCGGCAGATGTACACTGGCACTGACATCGGCCCAGGTGGCCAGGTGGTCGGCAAATGCTGCAGCGGGAGTCGTACCGCCGGTGACAAAACCATAGTAGTTTGTTGACTGATTCGGAAGAGCCGGCAGGATAGTGTTCAGCAGCACTTGTTTGGTCTTGTCCATTCCGTAGCCGCCAGTTGGCCAGGATTGATGCAATTGGCTCAACACCTGGCGTGCTTCTACAAGCTTTTCTTTGTCCGGAAGAGGCCCTTCTGAGGGGTCTCTGAATGCCGTCTCGAAATCCATAACGACTTAATATGCTATATGCTGATATGAACGTAGATGTGATCTGGTCAAGCTGCATACCGATTGGCTCTGAGGCTGTCCGCATAGAATTGTCCAAGTAGGCGCGTAAATCTGAAAACCCAGTCATCTCAGAGTGCGGACAATACCAACTATAAGAATTTAGATGGATACACTTGATAGTAGCAGTGATTATGTCAGTTGTTCTGCCATTTTTTTAATTCATTCTCATCTTACTACTAGCATTATCCACCCAGTCGCCTACCCAATCCCCACACTACCCAAATGAGCTCGAGTTACCCCTGAATTTCCAACCCTAATATGGCACACACGTCGCCAGAGACGCGCTTAACTTCGCGACATGGACGACTATCTGCTGGAAGACTACGACGAGATCCTCAACGAGGTCATCAATGGCAATGAGCCAGCAAAGAGCAAAGACGCAGATCTCGGCGTGGACGAGGAGGTGGTTATTCGTACACGTAAGAAGCTGGCCAAAGTGGACGCTGACAGGCTGTTGAGCGCCAAGGGCATCCCGTACTTTCGCCGCAAAATGGTGCCTCGAATCAAGTTCAAGGGCAAAGGCTACGAACGGCGCGACCTGACGCGGTTGCTCAGCGCGTATCAAATATGGGGTCATGGGCTTTATCCAAAAGCCAACTTTGCAGACTTTACGTACCTGGTGAAACGGGTGGGTGCTGCGCCAGTGATGCGTGTTTACAGGAGACAGTGGATCGACGAGGACCGCAATCCGCACATCTACGCGGAGGCACTAGAAGAAGAGAGTCTTGGTGGTGAACGCGACACTAGTGCGTTGCCAGATGCAGCAACATCAGCAGTAACATCAGAAGCGCCATCAGCAGCACCAGCAGCGCCAGAATCACAGCCACCCACACAGCCACTTGGAGCAGCGTCACCAACCCAGCGACAGCTTACTCCGCCCAATGACGCTCCTATTGATGAATTGGACGACAGTGACGTGTACCAGAGCCCTCAAAGCCCTCAGATCAGTGACTCGGAAATACTCACCATTGTGGACCAGCAGGCTGAAGACTATGTGGATCCCAATGAGCTAGAGCTGCTGGAAGAGATGGGCTTTTAGTGTACGCAACAATTGTATTCAGAGTCATATTGGCACTTTGACTATTTAGCAGATCAACATCAGGGGGGGGGGGGTGTTTTACATATTGACTATCTGCATATTGAATATCTGCATACAGAGTGCACGTTTGAATTTGCACACCTGGATAAGTTATCCGAACATGTGAGAACTTGCCATTCCTCCAATAGTGATCTGCGAGATCACCCTGCCGCTCCGGCTGTCCGCAACTAACAGCTTTTTTCCAGAGCTCATCGCATATAACGGCACAGCCGCATGCTCCCCCGGCTGCCTGATCCCGCGCGATGAGCAACAGCCGTTAGTCGGAGTTGCGTCGGAACAAATTGCATCGCAGTCACAGCCGACTCTGAAAGCCCAACACCAAGCCTACAAGCATTTTGGTTTTGTGAGGTTCGAACGCCGGGACCGCCACCGACTTTGGATTTTGTGGTATGATGGCTGGCTGAGCAAGTGTATGCGGCATATTTTTCCGCTACTGCCATTGTTCGCAGCCAGCTGCTCGTCTCCTTGCTGGCGCCCTAGCCCCGGCATGCAGAAGGCTGGCAGCTAAAACCCCGAATTTTCTCAGGTGGTTTTTTTTGTCTTTTCATTTGCGACTTGTTTTACAAGCCATAGTTGCGAATTTCTGGCTAGTGGTGTAGTTTGGGGGCTCTACGTACGTTTGCTCGTGCCAAGCTTGTACCATACAACTCGGTGTCGTTGTCCTCGTTGCGTAGCTGGACTCGCCTATCCTCGGCACCCTGCTTTAGCTGCGGCGTGGGTCATAAAGGACTGATCCGACATACCCACATTACCTATAAGTAACTGGACTTTGCCTGAGGACACTTGACATCTGCGCATCTCTGCATCTTGAGGTGTTGAGCGGCCCGGAGGCTCTTGTTACGAGCATCGTGTAGATAGTTGCTTGTGTCGGTGGTTTTTTGTGTCGGTTTTTTTTTGTTGTCTGTGGTTTTGTGTTTTTTTGCATCAAATGCCTCGTCTTCCTGATATACCCCGTCTTCCTATGCTGGGTCCGTCGCCCTCCACCACCTCGCTGAACGGTTCGAGCCGGAGCGGGTCGGCCAGCCCAGTGGAACAGCCCGTGGATGCTCCATCTGGGTCGGAAATCCTCGCGGCAGCCGCCAACGGGCTCGATATTAATGGCAGCAACTCTCCACTTTTTCCTAGTGCCAAGTTCACGTCAGAGTCCATCATCAACTCGCCCGAAAACCAGCTTACCTCCACAGGTGGAATCACCATCTCCATCGTGCTGGCAGAGCCAGTCCTGTTCTTGCAGGGCTTTACAGAGCACGAGTATTCGGAAATGGCGCCTGCCATGCTGCGAGGGTCGCTCATTGTCACCACGTCGAAGCCCACAAAGATCAAGGCCATCACGCTGACGTTCAAGGGCCAGAGCAGGACAGAGTGGCCTGAGGGGATCCCGCCCAAGCGGGTGGAGACCCACGAGGCCAAGGATATCCACTGCCATGTGTGGTCGTTTTTCAACGCCAGCTTCGCCATGGCAGAGTACTCGTCAGGCGCCCATCTGGTGCGCTACACCAAAGACTCGCAGGCCACCAGAGGCTCGTCGCCTGCTGCGTCGCCCTATCGCAATCGGCCCCGCAGCAGCAGCAACGAGCTTCGTGGTCGTGAGAGGTCTCCGTCCGGCAGCGTTGCGCGAGGCCGGTCGGCACTTTCGCTGGCTCCAACCGCGTCGAGCTCGTCCATCACATCCAACGCAACTGGCATCAAGAGCCTGGCAAACCGGCTCCGACGGGCTGCCAGTCCAGCACCGCCAACGTCGCATTCACACCTGTCGGCTCAGGCGCTCAACGGAGTAGCGCTGGGGCCCCATCGGTCGTTTTCGAAACATGAGGCCCACGACCAGGACGCAAATGCAAAAGGGTACCGGGTATTTGAGCCTGGCGAGTATATTTATAACTTTGAGCTGCCCATCCCGCAGTCGCTTCCTGAATCCATCAAGGCGACGTTTGGGTCGGTCAAATACACGCTGGACGCCGTCGTAGAGCGTCCAGGGACCTTCAAGTCCAATGTCAGCGGCACGCGGGACGTTGTGGTTGTGCGAGCTGCTTCAGACAACAACCTTGAAGCCAGCGAGCCCATAGCCATCTCACGAGACTGGGAGGACCAGCTGCACTACGACATTGTCATTGGCGGCAAGTCGTTCCCTATTGGCACCCAGATACCCATCGCCTTCAAGTTCACACCGCTGGCCAAAATGCGCTGCCACCGCATCCGCGTCTATGTCACCGAGAACATGGAGTACTTTTGCAAAAACAAAAAGGTCCATCGCATCGAGCCCACCAAAAAGTACCTCCTCAAGGAGTATCTGCCGGACGACGGGCTGTCAGGCTCGCTGCTAGGCGATTTCCACGGTGCAGAGCTCGCCACTGCCACCGAAATGGAGTACTATATAGACATTCCCATGACGTTCAGCAACGGGCGCGAGAGGCTGCACGCAAACACTGGATACAGCATCATTCAGGTCAACCACTGGATCAAGATCGTGTTACGCATGTCCAAGGCGGACCCTGAAGACGAGTCCAAACGCAAGTACTACGAGATTTCCATCGACTCGCCCATCAGCCTGCTCGACAACCACTGCACCAACGCCAACCTGCTACTGCCCCAATACCACGCGCGAAGGCCCAGTCTGATGACGGTGGGCTCGAGCACGACGCTACCGACGCCGATGCCATCGACGTTTTCGCAGTCGTCGTCGTCGTCCTCTGAGGGCGAAAACGCGGTTGCCAGACCCATCCACTTTCTTCGCCAGCCCTCTATCGCCCCTCCGCCGTTCGACGCCGACCAGTCACCACCAGCACTCGACAAAACAGACAGTCCTCCGTCCTACGAGACTGCGGTTGGAGAGGCGTCCACCAGCGGCAGCTCCAGTACAATCACCAGTGCCGGCACTTCCAACAGCACCGCTAACGCTGCAAATGCCAACCGGTTCGACTCGTATGTGTTTGGGGCTCCTCGCACTGATCGCGTGCCCAGTGTCGGCTCATCGAGTGTACAGTCGACAGAAACCAATGGCGAGGCGAGCTCGTCGTCCGATATATCGACTCTATCTGCGTCGTCGAGTGCCACCTCCACCACATCGGTCGCTGCTGGAGCTGCCAGCGGTCAGGTCAATCCAGCACGTATCAACAGGCAGGTGAGTATGGTCAGCAGCATTGATATCGTCGACCAGTCCTTGGAATATGACGACGGCGCCGACCCGCTGGACTCAGAAGAGACAGTTTCGAGACCTGACTCGACACCCACTGTCACGTCAGCAACAACTGCCATCGTGTCGCCCCTCGCAAAGAACAAGCAAAAGGATGTGCCTCCGCGGCCGTCGCGCTCGCTGGAACCCGTCCAGGAACCCACCGAGCGGTCGATATCTGCCAACAGCTCTCTGTTTTACGACAGGCCGGCTAATCTGCGTCGCTCGTCGAGCGCCAGCATGCTGTCGACAATCCGTGGCGCTGCGTTTCCTGGCGAGTCGATACCACTGTTGGGACACCGGCAGAGTATCAGAGACGGTTCTGAGTTTGGTGGCATGGAAGCGTCGGGCGACCTTGGACTTACTGTATCCGGAGATTTCGATGACGCAGCGTCGCTACAGAGCACTCCGTCTCTATGGATCAGCTGACCTATTTATGTATTTATTGACGTTGAAGTTGACGTTGAGGTAGATGTTGAAGTTGAAGTTGAAGTTGAAGTTGAGTTGAAGTTGATGTTGACGTTGACGTTGAAGTCGAAGTTGAAGTTGAAGTTGTAACTTGATGTTGAAATTGATGAAGTTTACGTTGGTATGTCTGTTTAGTTTTTATATGTTTCTTATTTTTTATTTTCGCATAGCTCAAGTTTGAGGACCCGTAAATGACGTCCTAGGTAACTACTGCCTATATAACTTAACTAAGTTCATGCACAATTTGAGGCTAATTTTATGCTGGTGGATTTTTTAGCTGCTTTTGGAGGTTCTGTGCTGGTGCAAATGCTTCCCCACCTGTTACCCGGCCACTCACTACCCTACGTGTCAGGAATCAAAAGGCTGCTCCAACAACTAGAATATCCGTGAAAAATGGTGAGTTTGGCAACCAAAAGAGGGCCATGGACATTTGGCTAACGGCAGTCGACAGGTGCACAGGTTCCAGGGGGCCCCAAAGCTGCTCTTCGGTAAGTCCCATTTCGTAGTAGCTCCACCAACTTGGCGTGGATTTAATTGGCGGGACTAACTGTAGACGACGAGCCAACCAAGACCGTCAGACCGCTGCTGCCAATGAACGACCACCGTCTACTCGGGCAGCTGGTGCTGGAGGAAGCACCAATACGATGCTGAAGCTTTACACCGAGGAGGCGTCGGGGTTTAACGTTGATCCCGTGGTGGTAATGGTGATGGCCCTTGGGTTCATCTTCTCCGTGATTGCTCTTCATGTTCTCAACAAGCTGTCGTCCAAGCTGTTGAGTTCTTGATCGTGTACAAATTTTGTTTAAAAGGCAGATGTGGAGCCACTTGGTGACGTTTTAATCCAAATACAATACATCATGATTTCTGTTTTTACTTAAGTACCACCAATCAATGGAATGGTCCATCAATCAGTCAATCAATAAATCAGCCAAGCAATAATCAATCAGTCGATCAACACCAATAAGTCAATCCCCTAGATCAATCTGCCGCAAAATTGTCGTCCGTTATGGCGGACTTGACTATGCTATATACTTATTCCGCAGCAAAAAAGCGTATGGTGTCGTCGTTTGTCGTAAGTGCATCACTATCCTTATCTGGTCATTATCACGCATCCCCATCTTTAACATCACTGCACACTCTCATCCTCATTGTCGTCATCGTCGTCATCTACCTCCACCACGAGACTTCCGTTCGGCCACACTGCCTTTTCGTCGTCTATACGCTTGTCATAACTGTGGTGAATAACCGTCCGTGGCAGTGGGCTCACCAGAGTAAAGTTGTAATGATGCTGGTAACCTGATGGCGGGGATTCGACGTCTGAACTATCGGAACCTTGCTGTTGCAGCTGCTGGATCTCGTCGTAGCACTCGACAAATGCGTACACATCGTCGATGGTATCTCCAGATGAAAACTTCTGGATCACCCTCTCCCCACTCAGCATACGGATGCTTATACGGCTGGTTGAGTTGGAAGCTGCTGCACTGTCAGACTTCCGTTGGAGCTCCCGGGCCCTCCATTTCTTCCACTGAGCCTGCTGTTGCTGTAAAACCTGTATATTTCGCTGCCGTTCCTGTTGCTGCTGGAGCTCCACTCGCTGCCGCTCAGCAGCGTCCTCCACCGCTCGTTGGCGTTCCCTGTCAGCAGCAAGACTGCGCTCGTATGCCGAATCCTGCTCTTCGCGAAGCCTTCGCGACAGGTCTCTTTCCTGTCTGTCGAGCACCAATGCCAGTATTTTGGGCGAATGGGTCTCCATCTTATCCTCTATAATCGACACAAACTCATTCGCGTCCACTGCACCGCCCTGCACTTTGGCCAGCACGGTCATTACCAGCACCGACGAGGTAGGTGTGCGCGGACTCGGTGCTATGAGGGCAGCAAACGGGAACTTTGTCACCTGAAGCCCATTGGCCACCTGGTATGCTTCTGATTCCTTGACATTTCCTGCCCAGAAGATAATATCCTCTCTGTTGAGCAGATCCACTACTTGTGGAGCCAGCAGGATATTGCGGTTGAACTCGGCCGTCAGATCATGCTCCTCGCTCTCCAGCACTACTACCAGATACTTGAGGTCGGCCTTGGCCTGCTCCAGCGCTTCCGAGTATCCACCCAAGTAAAACGTCAATCCCGCCGATGCCTGACCATAGTTCTCTTCAAACCTGCGAATAAACCGGGCGGCCACGTTTCTGGCGTAGTCGCCCGACTCGTGCCCAGTATGCGAAGCCCCTCGGTTGGCTGGATAGTAGCCAGTGAGCCTGGGCAAGAACGGGAACATCCACGACAAAAAGTATAGCAGTGTGTTGACCACCTTGTAGCCAATGTTGAACGGGGCAAATAGTACAGCTTGGATGATGGACATAGTAGGACCTGGTGTGTATACTGGTGGGGTCGCATCCACTCTGGGTGCCACATCGTCTGCCAGCTGCTGGCCATGCAATTCTTCCATGATTGACGTTGCTCTCCGACCAGAAGAAGCCGAAGAACCAATACCACCACTACCGCTACCATCGCTGAGATTTCCTGATGGGTTTCTGCCTGGAGTATTACCAATGTCGCTCTGGGATAGTTCATCACCAAGACTTCCTACTCCACCACCACTAGGGTGCGCACCGAGCCCGCCATCAAAATGAACAACTACCGCCTGCTCCACATTCCAACCCACAGACGACAGCAGCACAATGGCCAGATTGCGGTCGCCTTGCCAATTGGTAATTTCCACAAAAGTGTCCAGCGCCAATTGCTGGGCCTCTGTCAGTTGCGACATGCTGTCAGGTCGATAAGGGTTTGCAGCTGAATATTCGTGATTTTAGAGCCTTGACATTGTCGTGCCTGCGAATTGCAATAACACGCTGAGAACTCCCACAAATGCACGTATACAAGCAGTTGGTGGGTCCAACAGTGGTCAGCCATTGCGTAGCGTGCGATTTCATCTTTCCAGGCAGCCGGAATCTAGTGGTGGTTCGCGGCAACAGCGTGCTGCAGGTGTTTTCCACCCACAGTGTTGCAGAAGAAGTGTCAGTCAATGACGGCTCTAAAGATGACCTGGCGGAGGATGAGATGGCGGAGGACCTTGATTCGTTCATTGGATCCGAAATCACGCTTGAAAATGCCCCGATCCAATCATCGTCAAAGCTGGTGCTAGTGGGCGAATGGCCCTTGGACGGTTTTGTTTCCGACATCAAGCCCGTCAAGACGCTCGCATGTGCTAGTGACAGCCTTGCAATATCCTTCAAGTACGCCAAGGTCGTATTACTGAGCTGGGATGCTGCCAATCTGGACATCACACCTATCAGTGTACACTATTACGAGAAGAGCTTGCAGTTTGGCAGTGCACCCTCGCACAGGTCGTATGCCGCCAGTGGGCTGTCGAGGGCTCCTGAAGGTGTGGACCAGCAGGTATGGCATTTCAATGACCCCGACTATAGTCCGCGATTTATTGTTGATCCGTTTTCGTTCTGCATATGCTTGATGTATCAGAAGGATCAGTTTGCGTTTCTCCCATTTGTGCAGGCTGATACTCTAGAAGATAACCAGCCGTCCACCCAGTCAGGACTGCCACCATTATACTATCCGAGTTTTCTGGTCCATGCCACAAAGCTGGATGACAAGATTTCCAACATTGTCGACATGGCGTTCTTATACGAGTACCGCGAGCCTACTATGGCGCTGATTTTCCAACCTGTGCAAAGTTGGGCACCTGCAATTGCGAAGCACAAAGATAACTTGAAGTACGTTGTATTGTCGCTGGACCTTCAGCAGCGGTCTTCTACAGCGATTATATCTGTGCAAGGTCTGCCTTACGATATTGAGCAGATCCTACCGCTGCCAGGTCCATTGGGAGGCTCTCTTCTAGTAGGCGCAAACCATTTAGCGCATATCGACTCGTCAGGAAAGATCACTGGTGTAGCTGTAAATCAGTACTCAAAGCTGGTCACTTCGTTGCCTTTTGAGGATCAAGCATCTCTGGATCTCTGTTTAGAAGGTAGTCGCGCCGTGATCCTGCAAGGGTCTACTGACGTTATCCTCATCCTGGCCAGTGGCGAGTTTTACACTGTCAAGTTCAAATCTGAAGGGCGAAGGCTGTATGGCATTGGACTTCAAAAGCCACTCGAGCCGGCATCAGGAACAATATCTACTAATTGTCCTACGAGCGCATGCAGTCTAGGAAATCATGTCTTTGTGGGCAGCCAAGCTTCTGATTCAAAGCTGATTTCATGGAAATATCAGGGACAGAAGTCTGCTCCCACCACAGACAAAGTTGCCGTGTCACAGCATCAGCCTGTGAAGAGTGGAAACGATGATTACTTGGACGACGATATCTACGGCGAAGACGCTGCGACCACTGCACCCTCGGGGATTACGCATATCAACACTGATGGTCCTGTAGAGCTTGTTGTTGATGACATTTTATCGTGCTACGGTCCCATTGGGGGTTTAGCGATTGGCAAGCCTGAAAGCGACAACTATACAAAGTTCAAACAGAGCCATCAGCCACTTTATGATTTGGTTGCCGCAGTTGGGTCTGGCAACTCTGGAGCACTGGCAGTTTTTCAAAAAACAGTGCGTCCATCCTTGATATCAGATGTACAGTTAAGCGATAGCTTTGTGGCTGCATGGTCGCTAGCCCCCGGCAGCAACGTCGTGGGTGGTGTGTCGATTCTTGACAGCTATCTTTTGGCATCGTCTGAGTCAAGCTCTTCGTTATACAAAATCGGCAACGAATTTGAAGACGTAACAGTATCTAAGGGGCTTATCTCGATTTTTAAAACTGTGGCAGCGGCGGTTCTGCTTGATGGAGCTGTTATCATTCAAGTGCATGAAAAGGGGATAGTCAGTTACAATTCTGACTTTGTGAAGGGCAAGATCATCAAAAGTGACTCAAAGATAGTGTCTGCTTCCTTTGCTGACCCATACGTTCTCGCAGTCCACGAGGATGGTTCCTATAAATTGCTGCTAGCTTCTTTCGATGCAAATCAGTCGTCGTCTTCGCTGAAGGAAACCCCATTGCCTTCCGGCGTACCCAATAGACTCAAGTCGGCCTCTATTTCCAAGTCAGGCTTATTTCAGGATTCAAGGCCCGCTCAGGCAGCAGCGGTCAGCAAAAAAAGAAAGCGATCATCTGCGACGACAGATTCACCGACAAATATCGTTGGGATATTTGTCTGCGAAGATGACAGTGTCCTAGTAGGTTCTTTTTTCTCTTCATTTGGCTTTGATTTCACGCTAACTTTTAGATACATTCTATTGGATCAGACATCCTGCTAAGATACAGTTCATTTTCACAGGCCAGTCGCTTAGTATCAACAGACTCACCGCTAAAGCCTGGAATTGGTTTAGTGCGGTCTGCTCTGGTATCTTTGGGTGACCATGTTCAAAAAAATGACTACTTGATCGTGATTACAAGTGCCGGAGAGGTATTCTTGTACCGAGCTGTGGTTGTTGATACCAAATTGCTATTCATTAAAGAAGCATTTGCCGCATCGTCTTTAGAAGATGTCAATGATGTTGATCTTTTCGCGATCGAGGAATTTGGCGAATTTAGTACTCTGTTTATATCTGGCAGTCAACCATTAATGTTGATCAAGGGTGCCAAGACGCCGCCGAGGTTCCATCAGTTCACTGGTGCTCCTATAAATGGATTCACTTCATTAAATACCAGTTCTGTGGTGAAAGGTGTGGCCTATTTGAACGGCGACGGAATTCTTCGCATTGGAGCGCTTGATAAGAGAATAGATTACACCAGCCCAGTACCGGCGATGAAAGTGCCGTTGCATGAGAGTGTAACGTCTCTGTGCTACCATGAGTCTGCCAGCGTCTATGTTGTTGCTACCGCTGCTGCTCATCCTTATAATGCAGTGGATGAGGACGGCATACCGATTCCTGGGCTGATTGAAGGCTTTCAAAAGGCTAATTCTTATTCGAGCTCTGTCAAAGTGATATCTCCGTTGAGTTGGACGGTTATAGATGAGCTTTTTCTTGGCGAGAACGAATCCGTGTTAACTATGAAGACGTTGGTACTTGAAGTGTCAGAAAGAAACAGAATCACAAAAGAATTCTTGGCCTTTGGAACTTCTGTGTTGAGGGGCGAGGATCTGGCTGCCAAAGGATCATTTTATGTCTATGATGTTGTTGACATTGTACCGGAACCGGGAAAACCCGAAAAGAACCGCCGGCTTAAGGAGGTTGGAAAGGAGGCGGTCAAAGGGGTGGTATCAGCACTGTGTGCTGTGGATGGATATTTATTAGTTGCTCAGGGACAAAAGGTCGTCGTACGAAGTATCCAGGAAGACAATTCAATCATTCCTGTAGCATTCCTAGACATGAACGTCTACGTGGTCGAGGCGAAGGCAGTGAAAAACCTCATAGTATTGGTGGATGCTCTACGAAGTACATGGTTTGTCGGATTCGGCAAGGAGCCGTATAGGATGTCTATTATTGGCAAAGATTCGAGGCATTTGGAGGCTAGTTCGACAGATATTTCGGTGCTCAATGGAGCCCTTTTCATAGCATTATCGGATAGACAACGAAGGCTGCATATTTTGCAGTACGATCCCGAAGATCCTGCGTCGTTTTCTGGCCAGAGGCTATTACGCCGAGCGGAATTCTATGCTGGAGCCCAGCTGACCTGCTCGATTGCAGTTCCTCTCTATGCAGATAATCCGCCAGAGCATTACAGCCAAATGCCAATGTTTGGAGGCGACGATGGTTCTATTGTGACGGTCTTGCCGTTGTCAGAAGCAGCCTACAGAGCGTTATTTGTGGTGCAGCAACAAATAACCGACCGAGATGAGCATTACGCGTGCCTCCACCCGAGGATTCATCGCGAACTTCTGTCTGAAGTGCCCGCCACTCAGATGTCGTCTGGTCGAACCCTGCTTGACTATAATGTCATACGGAGGTACAGTGGTTTGTCGACAGAAAAGAAGCTACAGTACTCGCGCAAGGTGGGGAAAAATGGACGACATGAAGTTGCGGAAAATATTAGATCTGTCGAGAACACTCTCGACTATGTATAACAGTTATAATGAACCATCCGCTAATGTTCTTTATTATTAGTTCTTGCATTTCTATTGAAAACATCAGAGTGGTATTCCTTCTAACCTCTTCATCCAATACATCGTCTGTTCCATAAAAGTGAGAGTTCTAAACGTTAGCAAAACTTCCGGTCAAATAATACATACAAAATGGTGTGTGGACCAATTCTCATCAAATGTGGAATGAACCCCTTGTACAATGCCAGCGGCCCTTCTATTGTCACGGTTTTTATCAAGCAATCGATGGGACTCTTGTAGTGAGATCCTTTTTGGTTATACATTCTTGTCATTAAGACGTCCCACGGGTTCATTACAATACACACACCCAAACCGCTCGCTGCACTAGCCAGCAAATGTCGCAGAGGACCATCGCCAGCAATATTGTACTTTTCTATAACCGTTTTTGCCCAATTGTAGATTGGCAGCTGTACACTAGAGCCAGCACCGGTACGCAGGATAGCAGCATCCACTCCTCTATACAGGCCTCGAAATCCTTCGGTCCGCCAAATCTGACTCAACCCCTGAAAAGTATTTTTATAGTGGGTTTGATCACCAACTTGAAATACCGGAGAATATGACTGCATTCGAATCTTGATGAGATAAAACGGCGAGCCTGTAACCGCACCCATGATCCCACTAATAGCCCCAGACACAATGTTGAGACCAAAAACCTGCTGCACAGACTCATATCCAAACAGCTGGTTGAACCCTCTTCTCACTGGCTCATAAAATCCAAGACGGCACCCATTGAGACCGATTTGGTAAATATACTTGATTAGAACCAGACAATTAAAAAAACTCTACCTACTGCTGGAAACAGGCCCTTCTGGCAGCCCCTCAACCCTTCATGCTTGAATATAGTCGCTAAACCCTGGAACAGTCCAGTATATACTTTCTGGCCCTGTCCTTTGGCAGCCAATTCTCCCTGGAGCTGCATTCTAACGTTAGCGTTCACTGGACAGGCAGACATGTCCATACCGAGTTTTAACCAGCTCGATGGGATTAGTCACTGTGACAGCACCACATGCCGCTATTCCACCGGCAATGAAGCCACCCACATGGCTCAGGTGCTTTTCGGGCAGTTTCGTAGATTCCAAGCTCATTGCAATCAATTTTTCGCTTGATCCCGACCGACTAAGTACCACGTCCCAGCTTTCTCGGAGAATCTGCGGGGAGTGGGGTTTAGATAGTCATCACGTGACGTCCCACCGGGGTTTATTGTCCGAGCCGTTATTGCCAAATGATGAGCTTAATCATGATAAGGCTTTGAAAAGTTAGCCAAAAAAGTTATCATCAGACGCCACGCATTTCTAGTACATAAACGGAGCAATTGAAATGTATAATTATAATCCCATGTCCGTCTTTTGTCACATAGTGTACGTCTTATTCCTGGCTAGAACCTCTGTTAGGTTTCTAATTTATCCAAATCGATCATTGGGTCAATTGCAACAAAGAGCAAAATAATCATTTATGTGTGAGTCTTTTTTGACAAATATTTCATATGGTGTCGCGTGTTTTCTTGATTCAAAGTATATGCATCCGTGGGATCTGCCCGATGGCATCCCGCCGGCTGTAGGACCCCTATTCGGGCGGCGTTGCCCGTATTCAGGTCCAGCCAGTCGGGGTTTATCAGTGTAGTTAAAATGCAAGGCGTTTGAACCTCGCATGATAAAACTATAACTTATACTTCACAGCCATTCATCCTGTTGCGAATATAGAATATTTTAGAGAGGTTCGAGACATGTCGACACTGGCTGTAGTGGACGTTTCCAACAAGTCTCAGGATACAGCCGATGAGCTGGTAAACGCATGCTCCACGCTAGGATTTGTATTCATTGAGGGCTCTGATTTCACCCAGGAAGAGATATCTTCAGCATTTGCTCTTTCGAAGGGGTTTTTCTCGCTTCCACAGCAAGAAAAGTCTAAAATTCCCATTACGCCAAATAACTACGGATATTCGCACCTCAACCTTGAGGTCCTAGATCCAAAGAATCAGGCAAGTGGAGATCCCAAGGAGGCATTCAACTTCAGTGAGTTTGTTAATGGCAAGCCTTATCACGAGATCCCCAAAATCTTCAAAGACAATATTGGGCAACTGGCAGGTTTCGAGGCCAAATGTCATAATCTGGCAGTCGAATTGATGAGACTGCTGGCTAAAGGTCTCAAGATAGACGACGCAGACGGTGGAGAAGAGTGGTTCGCAAGCCGCCATCAGGCAGGCCACAAGTCTGGGAGCATACTGAGATTTCTTTACTATCATGGCCAGAAGGCCACCGCACCAGAGCAGGAGATAAGGGCTGGTGCCCATACAGATTACGGCACGCTAACGCTTCTGTTTCAAAAGGAAGGAGAGGATGGCCTGGAAATATTGTCGCCTGTCACGAAAGAGTGGACAAGAGTTCCATTTGTACCGTCAAAGAACGCCAACAGCTGCCCTCCCATTATTGTCAATGTAGCTGACCTGCTCAGCTTCTGGACGGCAGGGGTACTGAAATCTTCAATTCACAGAGTGAGATTTCTGCCAGAGGCCCAGAAATCTGGCAAGGACCGCTATTCAATGGTGTACTTCTGCCATCCCGAGGAAGATGCTCTACTCGTGCCTGTTCCGAGTCCTATCGTTGCCGCGGTTCAGGGTCGCGGAGCCAACGTCAAAGGTGAGACTATTACTGCACAGCAGCACCTAGACAAACGCCTGGCAGCCACATACGGATGGAAGTATTGAGTATACCTTATTGTATTCTAAGGAATTTGACCAGACTATATGGCATATCTCGTGTTATCGTTTGTTTGTTTTTTTTTTCTTTTTTTTTTCTTTGTAGTAACATCTATAACTACTCTCCTAATATATTTAGCTCACCAGGATTCTGATGTCCTAAGCCGCACCGTCGATGCCTCTTTAATGGCGCTGTCGTGATGACCATCTCACCCACATCATGACTGGAAGTATGGAAGCTCAGATTTGCCTGGTTATAGTGCTAACGCAGTCACCTCTTTTGATTCGTATGTCCGGGATCACAAGCTGATCAGGAGCTTGTCTTTGGCGTCCTTTAGTGGAGCGTCAATTGCCATTGAGGCGGAGTACTTTGTACAGCAGGTGCTTCGCGGAACTGGCTCGGAAAATCTCGAACCTCTTGTACATGCCATTGGTGGGTTCCCAGTTACTCTCGAAAATTCGGTGGACACGCTGATTGCGGCATTGGATGCCAATGATGTAAAGGCGGTGTGGGTTTTAAGTGGCCTCCATTCGGTGACTTCGCGGCCTGGCCTTCACCCTCGTTCTGGCCGCAAGAATCCGTCCGTTCAGCGTGACCATGCGTGGGATTTATACAACAAGGGCCAGGGAGAACAGGCTGTAGCAGTATTTGACGGATCTGGGCAGTTTGGACTTCGCAATGGCGATGGGGGATTTCGCCCTTTTCTAGATATTTTGATTCCAAGGGGCTGTGATTACATAGTGGCACCATATAGTTCTGCTGCTCAGGCAGCATATCTATACCAACAAGGATATGTGGACGCGGTGTATGGGTCGAGCGAGGTGTTCCTATACGAGGCAGTCGATAAGCTGGTTACGGCTATCGCAACATCTGGTTCTGGTTCTGGTGCGGGAACTGCCGCTGTCACTAGCACTAATTCTGGTCCTGGTTCTGACTCTCACCCGACTGTATCTACACCGTCGCAGGCATCAACCCCTTCGCAAGCGTCGACGCCTTCACAGGCATTACCATTCTGCCAGTGGGTTTCTAAAAGCCAGCTGCTTGCAGAGCTGTCGCTGACTCACGACCAGTTTGTCGAGGCGGCTGTGGCATCAGGATGTTCTCTCACTGACTACGTGAGTCTGCCTGTGATTGACCAGCAAATTGCCAGTGCTCGGAGATCGAGCGTTGCAACGCCGTTATCGTCAGCTCTCCCAGTGGCTCAAGATCTCATCAAGACCCAAAATTCGCTCTACGCATATGTTCTTCGCACAGTTGACCAGATAGACGGTGTGCCGTATGCCGGCATCTTCATAAAAGCGCTCGCGTCGGTCGAGTTTCAACCGGTCATGAAAGACAACGGCAAGGTCGAGCCGTACGAGAATGTCGAGTCGACGCCGAACGACGCTCATGAATTCATTGGCAAGAGATTGCCTGATGAAGTGTATTTTTTTCTTTCAAAAGGGCTCATCGGTCCAGAGCTGCTTGAAGGTCTCACTTCGAGCACGATTTTCGAGTACGAGCCTCTGGACGGCGGCAGCTGTCAGGAATACCGACGATATGTTTCTGGGCTGCAAGAAAGACGAAAGTACTGTGTTTCGCTGTTGGTGCAGTTTCTGCATCGCTATTACCAGTACAATACCATCAGCACCGCTTTTTGGTTCGACAGCAATCCCCAGGTGTTTGGTCGAATCACTCCGCCCGTGTATTTGACGACACTGTCGCCTTGGGTGCTGGAGGACGAATCGAAGCTAGCACATGATGAATTGGACACGCTTTTGGATGCGATCGCAAAGAACAGCGGCGATTTTGCTCCATCGACGTCGAGAACGTCAAAGTTGAGCTCTGAGTCCAGTATTGTGGCCGTCGCAGAGCTGGCGGCTCTGGAAATCGGTGGGTTTATTTCCAAGCAGCACCAGCTGACTCCGTGGGGACGAGCTCTGGCTGCCGGTATTGCTGCCAAGCCGGAGCTGGCACAGCCCCTCATCGTGGCATTCACGCTGGTTAAGGACGGATTCTTGAATTCGAGACCGTTTACTGTAACCTACTCCGAGGCAGACAAGTCACTAGACCCAAGGATTGTGCTGCTATCACGGGTGGCTTGTCACATCCCATTGAGAAACAAGCCCATCGGCTATTCAGGACCGTTGAGTCGGTCGCTTCTTGGCTACCAAGCGTTTGTCTCGAAGCAGACCCAAACGTACCGATGGTTGGTTGAAAGTGCAGTGATTAGTCTGTTCGCCAACGATCGTGCAGCTGCATCGACGCGCAACGAAGATTCACAGTGGACCTCATTGGTGTTTCGAATGCCATTTTCGAACGTGCCGAGCTCTGGCACTGGTATGGCCACCAAATCGTTCCTTCAGGAAGTCCAGACAAGTGGCGATATTGCAGCGTCCAAACTGGCTCTTGGCGAGATGTTTGTACAAGCTGTCGATGTGAACGGCGATGTGCAGGTGGCCCTTGAGCTGTGGGAGGCGCTTGTTGTAAGCGTCAAGGTGGCAGGTGCTGACTTGGTCAAGGACTATAACGAGTTTCTGAAGGCGGACTCGTTGGTCGCAGAGTTGAAGCTGAAGTAAAGAATGGCAAGACCCAGACAGATCTGACCCGACTTGACATGACTTGTCTTGACATGACTTGTCTTGACATGACTTGTCTTGACTTGACTGACTTGACCTGACTGACTTGACCTGACTGACTTGACCTGACCAGAAAGATCAGACTAGATGATCGTGCTAGATCGGAGGAGCAGATCTGAATATCATGTTTGAGCAGACAAACCGAGCCGAAGCAGGGCTCGCAAATTGGCCATACACGGGCCAGGCATTTCAGACTACACAATTAGTCGTATACTACACGCCAAACTGTACATCAGATAGCTCAAGCCAAGGCTGTATTCAAACGATAAAATATGTCAGAGTATAACAATGTGTATGTATCACAAGTAGTATACTAGCTACTTACTGGTAACGAGGTATTGTAGTATGTATATTGACACACGAAAGCTAATATCTGAGGTCTGTATATTACTTCACATCGTGATAGTTTACAATCAATACTTTCTTGTCAGCTCAGCCATCAACAATACATATATTCAACACCTCATTGCCAGCGTCCATGCCTCAACTGCGCAGCAGTTGCTCCAGCGCGACGGGAGTCGCAAGAGGTATGTTATGGTCAATTGCGATTGAAAATATCAAGATGTGAAGCAACATATGAAACTCTTCTCAGATTTAGATATCTCTTGCGACTCCGTCGTGCTGGGGCAACTGCTGCGCAGTTGAGGCATGGACGCTGACAATGAGGTGTAGTAGAGTTTTGTGTCAATTGCAATTCGCAGCTGTATTCACAGGTGTAGCAGAGGAGGCATTACATAAAAAGCACGACAGCTACAGCGTATAAAACAAGTCAATAGAATACGTGCAGGGCCATCTAGTTGGCAGCAGCGACGTCTGTATTTTTACGGACTTCATAATATATTCATTAACATCATGACCAGGTTTTGACGGGGGGTACTAGCTCTCCCTTTTTCATCATTCATTGCCCGACCTCTGCAGCGGATGGCTGCACACCAGACTGCTGCTGAGTCTGCCGTGAAGCCACGCTGCTGCCGCTGCCGGTGCTGCTGCCGGTGTTGGAAGGAACACACCAGTGGCGGTGGAATCCCCACGCCTGGAGCTGGCAGTCCTTGCTGCAGTACTTTGTGCGCTTACAGCGGCGGCACTTTGCAAATTCCCGGGGCTCCTTCTCCCACCGTCCGCACTCGAAGTTGGCGCACTGGCGGATCCCGCACTTAGCCTCGTCCTTGCGGCACGAGTTCCTCATGATCACGCCTGCCCAGTACTGGATCTCGCGCGAAAAGCTCTTGAGCGTGAACTTCTCCACCATAGGGAAGATGTTGATTTCCTCGAGGCTGCTTTCGTCGTCGAGGTCCTCGTCTTCGGCCTCGAAGTTGTACGTCAGGTAGTTCCATTTGCCGTTGGCAGAGCTGCCAAACTCTTCGATGTCCATGCCGTCGTCATCGTAGATAGCGCTGCGTGGCTTGAAGGGCAGCTCAGAATCGGTGCGGATCGACAGCTGCGGAATGATGTTTGTGTACTGCAGACACTCCTTCAGACTGGCGTATTTGGACACAAACGCCAGGATCTCGAGGCCCCACAGGATGTCTTCCTCGCGCACCACCAGCACATGGTCCTCGAACTGGCGTGGAATGCTGAATGACGGGTTGGTGGACGGTGTGCCGTTGACAGAGGGCATGCCCATGCGGTTCTCGATGGTGGCTGTAGTCGCGGGCTGAGTCGCGCCTCCAGGAGCCGCCAACCGCACAGGCCAGCCGTTGGTGCTGCCAGCAGACTCGTCCAGCAACGCGTCCTCCACCACCGCCACCTCGCTGCCGGTTTCTCGTCCCGTGTTGACGGCCACCGTGAGCTCTGCGCCGTTGGCGCCGTTCTGTGCAGTGGCCCGGAACAGCTCCGCAAGGCGCTCGACGGAATTCGCGTTTGCATGGACGTTGGCAGCTGCATTAGCGGCTGCATTAGCGCCCGCGTTCGCAATTGCAGTCGCACTTAGAGTTGCATTGACAGCTGCGTTTACAGTGACAGCTGCAGCTGCTGCCATGTCGGCGCCTCCACTAGTGGCGCGCTCCAGCCGGTCGTCACGGTCTGGGCCAATCGACTCGGGCGACACCGAGCGCGTCTCCGAGTCCACCGACGCGGTGTCCGACTCGGTGTGCGGGTTGTTATGGCTGTGGCTGTGGCCAGGCCCGGAATGCTGGCGATGGTGGTGGTGATGATGATGATGATGATGATGCTGGTGGTGGCGATGATGGTCATTCGGAACCGCTCGTACATTGGCGTGCACTACTGCGCCAGAGGCCTGCGAGTGTAGCGGGGGGTTGCGCGGGTTGGGCTGGTAGGTGCGCAGCGAGTTGGCGGGAATGGAGCCCGCTGCGACCTGCAACACGTTCTGGGCGAAGCTGGACGCTGCGATCGCCGACGTCGACATGGCCTGGCGGTCTACGCCGTCGGGCTGGTCCCGCGACGACGCGTCCTTGTTGGTTTCTGTAGGCGCTGCCGGCTCGGATGCATAGTAGGTGGATGAAGACGACGACGACAGCGACGACGCCACCGAGCGCGCCGAAAACACGCTGGTAGCTGCCGATGCTGCTGACGACACCGGTCGCAGCGGTGACTGAAATGGCATCTGTTGCGGGTGTCCGTGCTCGCAATGGTGAAGCTCCAGCCCACCATGCTGACACTGGCCCTCTCGGCAGCCGTCGTGTTTGTCGAACGAACCACCGCTCGCTGATGGCTGCTGGTGAAGCTGCTGCTGTTGTTGCCGCTGCTGTTGCTGCTGTTGTTGTTGTTGTTGTTGTTGTTGTTGTAGCTGCTGCTCGCGAGAGACTCGCATGTCTCTGCTGAGAAGCAGTTTCGACAGGGGTCGCTTGTCCTGCGCGTACGAGGGATGCTGAAGATGCGCACGCGAGCCAGACGTGTTTGTGCGGTCAAGCGACAGCAGGAAGTTGTCCAAAACGGTGGCCAAAACTGGCACCAGTCCAGCCTGCACGACGCGGCGGCGGATATGCTCCGTACCGCGAGTGCTGAGGAAAACAAGACATTGTAGCGCCAGCGTCCACTTCCAGGCCGCCAAGATCATGCGCTCCTTGGCCTCTTTGTCGTCGTCGGATCCGCTGGGGCCACCGTAGCGGTCCGCAAACGAAAGGGTGTCCTGGGTGTTGTTGAGGTCGTCCACAGGCCGCGGCTGACTGGGGGCCTTAAGGGCCACATCAGAGCATTCCTTCAATATGGCCACCAACCGCTCGAGTCCACCATCTGCACACAGCGTCTCGCGCACCCTTGCGGACGACGAGGTCAGGTAGGTGAGGTGGTTGAGCGAGTTGACCAACGGCTGGTCAGCAGTACAGTCCAGAGCCCTGCGGTCGTAGAGCGTGGTGGTTATCGACACCGACGCTCTGTTGGAGGGCACAGACCGGAAGTTGGAGTCTCTCATCAACCGTCCAGCGTGCTTTCCATAGAATCTGTGCAAATGCAAAAAGTCGCTGCCGCCTAGCCAAGTCCAGGGGGGGGTGTTTGTGTGATTTATGTGTGGGCGTGTCCGCTGCGTCAGTGGCGGGAAAAAGGGTGTTTTAAGATTATTTATGAGTGCTGGTGGCGAGGGTAGGGGTTCTTGCCCTGCCGTGCCGACGCCAGCAATATGCCACTATCCGGACCTCCTTAGCACCGACTTCAGTGGGTTGCGGCTCGCCAGCACGGCGACGTTTGTTTGCGAGTGCCGACATCGAGCCGTGTAGAGGTCGGTTATTTGGGTGGTGTAGGTCGTCGTTTACTGGAATGTTTGTTCTGTTGCTATTTTTTTCTATTGCTATTGTGTGTGTGTTGTATTTCGTGTTGTATTTCGGGCTGTTTCGTGTTGTTTCGTGTTGTTTTTCGTGTTTCATCATTATTACTGCTGTTATTGCTGTTTTGGTGTGGGCGTGTCTGCTGCTTAGCCTCATCTCCAGTCAGCGCTGTATGCACGAAGCTGGTTCGTATGCATCTGGCAGGTACGACCGTGTGTGTCAAGTCTGAGTCAGTGGGCATGTCATAGCACCGCACTGGCCTGTGTCAGCCGCTTAATCAAGGCAAAATACCGTGCCAAGCAAGGACAGATCCGGGGTCCATTCGTAAGGTGGCGAAAAACATTTGTATGACATTATTTACTGTCGTCAAATACTAGGTGGGCTGTTTTGGTAGTATATTGATTAATATGCAGGTCTCCAACCGGTACATAACTAGGTGACTAGTATGTGATCAGTATATGATCGGTACATGTCTATGTACGTAATATAACTTAACCATTAACATGTATCATGTATGATGTGTGCATATCGCTGTGGCGTGGCGAGCCAGAACACTGGCAAAATCGATTCTGTCGACTGGAACCTGTTTAGTCTGTCTGATCATAGTTTACCTCACTCGAACGGGATTTACTTCTGTGCGGAAAAAGAATCATCCACTTAGACCGATCAAACCCTGGTGCAACAAGTTTGAGGCGGCTCTGCCTATGCTGGTGGGCCGAATCTCAATATTGGTAGTAACAGCACGATTCAGGTTTGAACTCATTCAACATGAAGCTTATAACAAAAGACTCGGTTTTGGTGATTAGTCGACTACAGAGTACCGTTAATAGATAATGCTCATGCAATTGACATGAGATGCATAGAATCTACATAATCGTAGTCTTGGGTGTCACAAACCATCATTATGAAACGCAACCAAGATTGATAAATCACACCAATGGTGTGAATGGCTCACAGTACTATTTGATCACAAAACCCGGTCGAATTGCAAAAGAAAACTTCTGAAATCCTGCGTATCAAGCAACGCTGCTGGATCTAGCGTATGGAAACTCAATTGAAGCTCGCAGAGAGATATCGGCAACTTTTTGCTGAGCGATAGTACGAGTTAATGAACTGATGATATTGAAAGCATTGATCTATCAGCTACCGTCGATCATGTGGATATTTTGACGTCAGCGTCTTAAACTCCTCCAACTGTAAACTGTAAATAAGCAGTAGCACGGCTGCACGATGCCCCTCTAGTGCAATGGCGGTGCCGCACTGGCTGCTTATCAGATTAAAAACAGATCCAAATTTGAGATACCGACTGTAATCCATTTTGCCGGACCACAAAAGCATGTTATGACAGAACCAGGCTACCCCATATCACACAGAGTTTCCCGCTTTGCCAGGGCCAATGACCCGGATGACTCGCAGTATGTGGAACCAGCATCTACCGAGATGTTTTCTGGTCCCGCATCTGAGTCGGCGGCTTCGTCCTACTCGTCGTTTCAAGTGCACAGCTATACTGGCACTCCTGGACTCCACCGCCACGGATCATCACGGTCAAGGTCAGGACACCGCAATTCGGAGCACAGTATCCAGCGGGACTCGCATGATGAGAGTGGGCACTTCACGGATGCCATGATCTCGTCGGTGAGCTCCACCGCCACAAGTGTCAATTATTTGCATAGAGAGCGATCAGAATCAAGATCCAGCTTTCGTTTCTTCTCGTGGAACGATATAGAGCATGCTCAGGGAGGTTCGACAGCTGGTGAAGATGTAGATCCTGAGGTATATGAACAAGTGTTTCGTGACCATGATTCGGACGTCGACGACTCCGAGTCTCAAGACGACCACAATGAGGAAGATGTCACGGCTGTTCAACTGTCACCATATAGAAGGGCGGTGGGAGGCGCCGACATGTTGGATTTGGATAATTCTGAAGTCAGCGAAGAGGATCTTCTACCATCGACAGAAGAACCAACCACAAACCTTCGCCGACGCAGGTCGTCCAACTACTATTCGGAGTCTGCGCTGGACGAGCCATTGCTGGCAGACCAGGATCAGTATCTGCATACCGAGCATCAGCATCACCACCCTGGCAGCTACAACGGCTCGCAACGGCTGCAACAGCGGTTTTACATTGCTGAAGAGGATCTTGTTATTGCCCTGGCAGGGTTCAAGACTTCCAGAATTAAGCGCTTTTTTTACTGGGTGCTGTGTATCAGTACTCTAGGCATAGCGTTTCTCATTCTGAGGTGGTTTCCCCGGTTGAGAATCAGCTGCATAGGGACTGCAACTCCACTCGGCAAGTGTGACTGGATTGTAGTCGAGAATCAATGGGGCGAGCTTTCTATCGTGGAAATATCAAACCGCAGATATAACAGACATCTTTCAACAATCTTCCGCCCACTTGACGAAAAGGAGGGCCACAACGAAGCTAGAAGAGCAGCAACTGGTGATGACACGGATCAAGGAGAATCTCAAGCTGATGTCTCTGACGCAGAAGAAGAACAACGACAACAACAACAACAACAACAACAACAACAACAACAACAACAACAACAACAACAAGAAGAAGAAGAAGAAGAAGACGACGAAGAATATGTTGATGAAGACCCGATTGTACCATCATTGAGATGGTTCGAATATCGATATATCAAGTTCATTTACCACCCTTTTAATGACATTTACCTGACGAACTACGATTGGATAGATCCAGCATGGAGGTCGGTCGACATGGCCAAGAGTGGTCTCGACTCGGACATTCAGATGGATCGCGAGCTTGTATTTGGACTAAACTCTATTGCCATCAAAGAGAAAGGAATATTCCAGCTCCTGGTGGACGAAGTACTTCATCCATTTTACGTGTTCCAGGTATTTTCCATTATTCTATGGTCATTTGATGCCTATTACTACTATGCTAGTTGCATTTTCATAATTTCGGTGGTTTCAGTGGGGAATACGCTGGTTGAAACGAAACAAGCATTTTCTCGGCTGCGGGAAATATCAAAGTTTGTATGTGAAGTGCGCGTTCTTCGAAGCGGGTTCTGGACCACCATTCCTTCTGATGAGCTGGTTCCTGGTGACGTCTATGAATTGTCAGACTCCTCTTTACTGTCTCTACCTTGTGATTCTATGCTGCTTTCTGGAGATTGCATTGTGAATGAGAGCATGTTGACAGGCGAGTCAGTCCCAGTTTCTAAAACACCCATCCCCGAGGACCTGCTAGAGACGCTTTCGTCGAACGATGGTTCATCTGAGCTAGGAAAACATTATCTTTTCAGTGGCACGAAAATCATTCGGGTTAGAAAGCCGACTTCAACAGTAGGTCATGAAGAAGATTTTGACGTTGCATTGGCCATGGCGATGCGAACAGGGTTCTCAACTACAAAGGGAGCGCTCATAAGATCAATGATGTTCCCGAAGCCCAGTGGCTTCAAGTTTTATGAGGATTCGTTCAAGTATATTGGGGTCATGGGACTGATTGCGGTATTTGGATTTTGCGTTTGTACGGTGAACTTTGTCAGGATGCATTTGGCGACCCACTTAATCGTGTTCCGAGCTCTTGATCTAATCACAATAGTGGTTCCTCCGGCACTTCCGGCGACATTGACGATTGGCACCAATATTTCGTTATCAAGGTTGCGACGCAAGTCTATTTTCTGTATCAGCCCTAATCGAGTCAACGTGGGAGGCAAGCTGGACGTTATCTGCTTCGACAAGACAGGTACTCTGACAGAAGATGGCCTCGATGTACTGGGACTTCATTTGGTGAATCATGGCTCGTTCAGTCCACTATACCATGAAACAGCTGAAATGCCAGCAACGGGGACCGACGAAATCATGGCTGCCTTGACAACTTGTCATTCGTTACGCCGTATAGATGACGACCTGATAGGCGACCCGTTAGATGCCAAGATGTTTGAATTCACCGGCTGGAGGTTCCACGAAGAAGAAAATCATGGCGCGCATTCGAGATTTTCAATCTCTCCCGATGGATCCAATTCACTGACCACCGTCAAGACTTTTGAATTTATTTCTCAGCTACGACGAATGACGGTGATTGCAAAGGCACAGGACGGTAGCAGGTGGGTTTATCTCAAGGGCGCACCGGAAATTATGAACCAAGTCTGCGCGCTCTCTTCTTTCCCCGACAATTATAATGAGTTGTTGCATCAATATACTCACAGGGGATACCGGGTTATTGCAGTTGCTGCCAAGCAGCTTGACGGGCGATTGCCAGTTGGCGATATCACGCGACAACAATCCGAATGCGAGTTACAGTTTATCGGATTCATTATTTTCGAAAACAAGTTGAAGGAGACCACTACATCTGTTATTGACAAGCTTTGCAATGCTCGCATTCGCACAACCATGTGTACTGGTGACAATGTTCTTACGGCAATTAGCGTTGCGCGTGAATGCCATATAATTCCCGAAAAGACTGTAGTATTCGCACCTCACTTTGAGGAGCATGCTACTGGTGATGACGAGGACGAAGTGGAAAAACCAGCAATACGATGGGAGTCCATTGATGACCGGTCCATCATTCTCAATGATCAGATGAGACCAGTCGCCAAGGATATAACCAGATATACCATTGCTGTCACTGGCGATGTCTTTAGATACATCACGAAGCTAGGTACGACCGAGCAGCTGGAGCAGATGCTTGTCAATGGCAGCATCTTTGCAAGGATGTCACCGGATGAAAAACAAGAGCTTGTGGAACGACTCCAGGCCATTGACTATACTGCAGGATTCTGCGGTGATGGTGCCAACGATTGTGGTGCTCTCAAGGCTGCTGATGTAGGAATATCTCTGTCAGAAGCTGAAGCGAGTGTGGCAGCTCCGTTCACATCACGAAACTTTGAGATCGACTGTGTGCTTGATGTGGTCAAGGAGGGTCGATGCGCTTTGGCAACAAGTTTCAGCTGCTTCAAGTATATGAGTTTATACAGCGCCATCCAGTTTGTGACTGTGAGCATTTTGTATGGATTTGGATCAAGTCTGGGCGACTTTCAGTTTTTGTGGATCGACTTGTTCCTCATTTTGCCAATCGCCATTTTCATGGCCTGGTCGGAGCCTTTCCCGGTCCTGTCCGCAAAGCGACCGACTGCGAATCTCATGTCGCGCAAGGTGCTGGTTCCTCTGATCAATGAGATTGCCATCCTGTCGGGGTTTCAAATCCTGGCGTGGGCGCTGGTGCGCCAGCGCGATTTCTATTCACCTCCTTTGCAAGGAGGCGAAGATGACCAAGTGGCGAGCTCAGACAACACTGCACTGTTTCTTATGTCATGTTTCCAGTACATATTCACGGCAATTGTATTGTCTGTGGGGCCTCCGTACCGGCAGCCAATGTACATGAACATGCCGTTTCTGGTCACAATTGGCTCTGCTACGTTGCTTACAATTGGCTTGATGTTTGTGAACCCTGACAGCTCGTTTGGCAGGCTCATGACAATGTCATATACCGACGGAGTGTACAGGATGATGTTGATAGTTGTTGCGGGAGTCAACTTCGGTTGTTCATGGGCGAGTGAGATCATTGTGTCGCCGTCTATTGCAAGAGCGTTACAGAGTCTGCGCCGGATGCTTGGATATCGCAAGGTTCGTAAACGCTACAAGGTGCTCTTAGACACGGTGGCTGTGTAACGACGTTGTAATAACTACTAGACATTGACATTTTATAAGCGGTATCAAATAGAGCAGGCAATAATAGAGTAGACATCTACAAGAACAAACCAAACCACCATATATTCACACAAAATACACGGTAGAAACTCTAGTTAATGGCTGGAATGCTGGGCGTTGCTGTGCTCCTCGTGGTGATCGTGATGTGCATGCTCCCATGGCTTTCTCCATCCAAGCAAAACTGGTCCATCCTGTCGTTAGCGGTCGTACCTTTGCCAATCACCCACCTCTCGGAGTCTATAGAAAATCCAGAACCACATGACGGCACCCAATGACTTTGAAATGACTTTATGAGTGAACGAGACCTTTGGAAACGGCAAAGCACCGCTGCCAGCCGAGTACCTTGCGTGTCCGGCCATGTGTAGTAAGGAAGGGAAGTAGGGATTCATTGGCGGGCAGAATATTCTTTTAACGGGTAGCCTGCGCAGACAGGCCCATCAAGTAATGCCAGACAAACTGGTATTAAATATATGATTGCCTGAGCAAAAAAAAGAAATAAAAAACCATAAATGGGATTGAATTATTCTGGTTGAAATACAAGAGAAATTTTAGAGACATGTGCTTGTATTTGTGTATAATACTGTACTCTAGGCTGAAGCAACCGCGAGCACTTGGTTAAACGAGTCATGCGTTTATCGGTTGATGGGTAAGGAGCAGTTGGTGAAGTAAAATTTCAGAGCTTCGTCGAAGTACACTGATCTTGATAATGGAAAATTCATTTGCAAAAAGGCCGGCAGAGCGCCCGGATCAAATACATCAGATCTTGGAGTCCCTCGAACGATACAATGCCGAGTCGATTCCGGTCCTAGAGAGTTATGTCGCCGTCCAGGCATCTGGGGGTGCAAATGACATCTCTGCCAACTTGGCGCTACTAAAACACTACCAGTTCAACAGCCGGGTGGCCAAGGACGACGTTATCATAACAGTGCTGTCCAAGGCTCTGGTGCGGTTTTATTCTTCTGATTTCACTTGTGCATTGCATCTGCTTCCCCCGACGGTGCTGACGACCGAGAACCCAGCACCAGAGAGCGTGGCCGATCAGACCCAGAAGCTGTTCCATCTATACAACCTCCTGGATTCTGCCAGATACGCCGAGTTCTGGTCTACGTTCGACAAGGACGACTCGTATGCTGATATCGTGGCTGACGTCGTAGGATTCGAAGACGATATCCGACTGTCCATTGCCAAGACAGTCGAGGTGTCGTGCAAGCAGATTGCAGTGCCAGTGTTTCAGGACTGGAGCAATCTGTCAGAGTCCAAGTTCACCGACTGGGTAGAGAACACGCTGCAGTGGTCCATCAACGATAAGAGTGTTATCATTCCCAACAAGCGAGAAAACGAGCCCAAGGTGGTTGTTACCACCGAGACTGTCAAATTCGAGCAGCTGTCTCGCCTCATCAAGCGAGCCTACGAGGCAGAGCTCATTGTGTAATGAGATATATACATACTTATATATATATATAGTCCGATGCTGCTTGGTATGTAATAATGACGTTGAAACTTAATCTCAGTCTATACTGCAATTGGTTTTTGCGACTCCGTCGCGCTGTAGCAACTGCTTCGCAGTTGAGAGTGAGAGACTCCTGATACTGTGAAAATATATGAAGTAGGTTCCGCAGCGTCCACGCCCAACTGCACAGCAGTTGCTCCAGCGCGACGGAGTGGCAAATGTAGATCCTTGCAACTACCGTAAGAATTTGTGATGATATATATTTATATATATTCCAATGCTACTTGGTATGTAATAAATGATGTTCAAAGCAGGTACATTTGCCTAACGCTTCTCCACTGCGACAGCATGCTGTTGCACAGTGCTGCCAGCTGGAGACATAGGGGGTGGATATGCGGGCGTAGACATAGGATAGTATGCTGGCATGGCATAGCGAGGGTCATTTGGAACGGCCCCAGCATGATGAGGATGAGGAGGAGGAGGTACACCCATGAAGTGGCCACTTAAACCTGGCGCAGAAGCAGCATTAGCAGCAGAAGCTGGAACGGGAACCGGGCCTGGACCAGCCACACCACCAGCAGAAGCAGCTCCTGGGACCATGGGGAAAGTCCCGGGCACGGGAACGAAATGAGGGTAGTTGAATGCAACGTTTGGCGGCATCATCGCATTCATCGGTGGGTGAGGAAAGTGCGGGACAGTCATACCAGGAATGCCAGGGTGATGGTACATGTTGACGGGCTGGCGCAGAGGCGACGTGGCAGCCTGCGGCAACATGGAGGGTGGAGACGAGTGTGGTTCAGCAGGTCGGTGGACTGGGCTCGTCACAAACGCACCAGGCGAAGACGAAGGACCATGGTTTTCCTGGTTGCGCTTCATCAGCTCGCGCTCCTGGCGATCCGCCATCATGAACTGGTCGAGCATCGATATCGGCTGCGAAGAGGCAACAGACTTCATCTTGAAACTCGGTCTGGGCAGCGCAGAGGGGGCTGGCGACGCATGGAAGCTCGACCCAGAGAAGAACGACGAACCAGCACCAGATGGCGACGACGACGGGTCAGATGAGCCAGCGACACCATCCAGTTTGGCATTAGATGCATTGACGTGGCCATTAGCTATCGGGATGGAGGTGGCAGCATCTTTCTTGATTGCCGGCTTGGAAGGCTTGGGACTCAGAGAGCCGCCTTCACCAAAGATGTCGGGAAACAGGACCTTACGAAGGTCCTCAACACTGGGCTTGCGATGGTGAGAACCACTGGCAGAGTCAGGAGTTGACATCGGCGTGGCACTACGAGCCTTGTCCTTTTTAGTGTTCTTGTCAGAGGTCCTGGCTTGCTTGCTATCAACCTTTGGCTTGTCAGAACCAGGCGGCTGTTGTTGCCGCTGGTCAGGCTTGGCAGCAGGCTTGGACTTGGCAGCACGCGGTTTTGTTGCTGATGTCTTTACAGGCCTGTCATCACTGGACAGTTCTGGCTCGGACGACGAAGCTCGCGGCTTGTCCTTGTTGCCTGCAGCCTTTGGCTTGGGACCATTCTTCTTGTCAGGCTTGGGTCGTGGACTTCCCGTCGACCCGGACGGTTGTTTCTTAGAACCAAGTGCAGACTTGACAATAGCCGGGTTTGTTATGAACGACGTCGAGCCGCCAGGCTTGTCGGACATCTCCAGCACGATCAAAGACGTACAGTCAGTACGGATCAGGTGCGGATCGGGTAAAAATTCAATCAGGTAAAATCAGTCAAGTTCGGGGGTGGTAACTCTGCAAAAGGAAGCGTCAATATCGTCAATATGCTGCTCACTAATCTGCTCATGCTCGGGATCACAACGGAAGAACCTAACTTCTTAAGGATGGCACCGTCTCTTTGCACTACTCAAAGCTCGTTGACTGGGCTGGTAAGGGCAAATACCAACGCACAAGAAACGTCCAATAAACTAACCACGTCCAATAAACTAACCAGCAAAGTTCAGAACAACCGATATTTCCGTCCCAGGCTCGCTTGGATCAGAAACAAAAGACAGCGGATAGAGCAAGATAGCTTGTTGGTGGTAGGTTGTGGGATGGATTGTGTGATGCTCGACCAAGAGGCTGGATCACGCAGTGTGGGAAGAGGCCGGGTAACCTTAGCAGCCAGCCCCAGCCCCAGGCTACCGTGATGGAAAGCGTGAACTTCTTTTGAGCAGAGTAATAGAGTCGAGGTCGACGATGGTCCTGCACAACTCAAAATGGGACAAGCGCGCCAAGCGGCAGTACCTGAAGAAGCACGGACTAACTACTGAGGACGTGCGACGGGTAAAGCCAGGCCACGACGAAGAGCAGTCAGATCAGAGATCTAGCAGCGTTCCACACCGCGAGGCTCGAGTGGAGCACGATCGTGAGAACGAGCATAAACATAAGCATGCGCATGAGAATAAGGATGAGCATAAGCATGAGCATGAGAATAAGCATGAGCATGAGAACGAGCATGAGCATGGTCTACAAAGCAAGAGTAGCAATGACAACAAAACTGAACATCCACATGAGCACAGACAGGACTACGGAGGCAAGCGTGAGCATGAGTTAGATCGCGAGTTGGATGACGCACTTGATAGCGAGTCTGGGCAGGACGCAGCGTCAGAGCCAGACGATACAAATGCGTGGAGGTACGCCGAGATGGACAGCGACGAGGAGCTTGAACAGCAGTCGGAGCTCGACGAGGAGACGTACGAGCTGCTGCGACGCGCAGCGCTCAAGAAAGCGAGCAACGTCGACAACGACAAACATCACCTGCTGGTAATGGACGATGCTGCGCAGTTCGAACGCATGAACGCTGACATCGAGCACGCTAAGCTGGTCACAGATATTAAACGCCGGTTTGGCGGCAGAAAGCCAGTAGCCGAACCCGACGGCGCACACGACGACGACTTCGACAAGTTTCTGGACGAAATCGATGGAGGAGAGCTGCAGGACGACACGGGAGTGGAAACCACCGCACCGCTGAACGGGTCCGGAGCGTCCATCGACCCGTCCAAGCAGGCGTATCTGGACTTCCTGCTTTCGTAGCGGCACGGCTGTACTTGAGAGCACCGAGCAGACGGGTCGGAACTAGAAAGAGCCGACGTGCAGCAGGATGCGGGATCACTAATGAGGCGGCTCACCCTGCAGCTGGTAGTAATAGACAGCACCTGGACATGGGCGAAATGAGACGAGTAAAGTGAGAACTGACATGGTTTAAGTCATGTAGACTGACCTGCAAGCATCGTCGCTCGTTGTTGATTGACTTCTGCCAATATTGATCATTGGATTGACCAGTTCCGTCGCAAGATAATCATGTTAAGATGATCATGTTTGTGGGTGAGCAGCACCAGAAACAGCTGGCTGGATACGAAATGTATGATCTATTTAAAGCTCCCTGCTACGCGAACTGAGCAGATGCTGCTCAGTGCTAGAGACATATATGCAATCAATTAAGCTATGTCGACTAAAAGATGGCCTGCTTGATGGAGCTGACAACAGCACGCTGGGCCTTCCACAGCGAGCTCACGGTGTTGCGTCGCGGCAGCGGCATATGCTTAGGGAGAATTGTATGTACAGAGGCTGGCTCGTCGGCCACAGTGGACGTGGTCGACGAAACACACGTCTCGTGGCCGTCGAGCGCCAGCAGCAGCGCCAGCGCTGTGAAGATGATGCCGTCGGCAAACCGTGCTCGGTACGACGCCTGGGGAGCCGCCGACCGCCGCCTGCTGCTGGACCTGCTCGGCAGCGGCGATGTGTGGCTGCGGGCCACGGTGGGCGCCATGTTCTTGTGGAAGCAGTTCTGGCGCAGCTCCGTCACCATCGAGTCCACGTACATGGAGTCCACCGACTGGGGCGGCACCACCTGCAGCGTGTTGTTGTACACCATGGCCACCGGCTTGCTACGGTAGTAGAACTTCCACACGGGCTCGCTATGGTCCTGCTCTTGGACCCACCGCCCTATAGTGCGCTGCGTGGATTCGTCGACCACTGCGAACGACGGGGGCGATTCGCACTCGTTTTCAGACTGAGGCTTGAGCTTCCACACGACTGGCATATCGAAGATGTCGAGCGTCACCTGCAGCGGGTCTGGTGACACTTCACGACTGGACAGCACCACTCCGTCAGGGAGTTTTGGCGGCGACAGCGATCTCGCACCACCCTTAATATGAGGGGTGCAGCCCGACGCGAACCGCACCTCCTGTGACGTGAACTCTGCCAGAGGCTCTTTGGCGTCGTCGTAGCTGTACGCTAAGTAGGTCTTGAGTTCTGGGGCGACGGATGCGCATGCTGACTGTGACTGGGAATGTGATGACTGTGACTGTTGTGAGCGTTGTGACTGTTGTGATGGGCGTGACAGCTGTGGCTGTGACGGTTGTGCCTCATCATCTGACAGTGATGCTGGAGATGGTGTGGACGACAGAGGTCGCGGAGACAGCGGAGACAGCGGAGACGTCGAGCTTCTCCGCCTGGTCCCAGTGGGCCCTACGCTGGCGCTGCGACGCGCCAAGTAGCCAGCTGGCCGCGTCTTTTTGTTCTTTTTGGCCGACGGTTTCTGCTTGATGTCAAACAACGGGTCAGCGTGCCTGTTGTGGTGCACTCGCTGGATCTGCGACGCTATGAGCCCGGTCTTAACTCCGCGGGCCATATAGTAGAGCTCGACCGGCTGGGGCCTGCGCGAGGAGCTACCGGGATCCACCAGCCGAGCAGTCTCCATTGGTCATGGACAGCAGAGCTTCGGTGGAGTTTGAGAGGGGTTGAGCTGGCAGTTCAGTTGTTGTGTGCGAGGCTATCATAAGGTTTTTATACTGAGAGGATTTCCCTCGTAAACTGCATATGGTTACTTTTGGCCATGCAGGACTAATTGCTTTTTGTGGCGATGGTCGAACGTAATTTAGGAACCGCTCGTAACCCGTTGACTAATAAATTGCCACCCTGCTGGTACGACTAGCACATTTGCGGTACGCTGTGGCCGTTTTGTAGTAACCTGTTCGGAGCAGCGGGTGTGCTGTTTGGGCCAATTGCATCGCTGGCGGGACCTGAACCGCCATATAGAGCCAGTGGCGGGCATCGGCACTGTCAGTCAAAGAAAAGCCGCCGACCGGATATCAGGTAAGGGCCGGTGGCACCGTGCGGTATCAGATGGCCGGCGATGGGACGCTCGAAACCCACCGACCCGCTAAGGGTAATGCTTGGCGGAGATTACTATGACGATTATTACTCATCGAATCAACCCCAATAGGCTCCGGATCTTCCGACAGCACGCTTATGTCAGGGGGACAGCGGCGACGCGACGACCAGTTTGTCTATGATTATCGCCATCGCTTTGTCATCGGATTTATCGTAGGTTTGTGTTATATTTGCTAGTGGTTTTAGATTATACGATCGTCGCAAATATTAGCTTCGCTATATACGAATCGACAGCCGATTACTGCATTTCCAGTCACACACGGCACACAATGATTCAGCAACACGGTAGAAGAGTCCATGCACAACTGCGCAGCAGTTGCTACAGCGCGACGGAGTCGCAAGACAAAAATTGTAACAATTGCACGAATAGTAGTTGTGGTTTTGGTCTTGCGCCTCCGTCGCGCTGAGGTAACTGCTGCGCAGTTGACATGTCGATCTCCTGCCAGCTGCCGTCTCAGGATCTGCACTGCACGCTTGCACATATATCCTGTCGATATATTTATCAATAATGAAAAGCAAGATAACTTGATATGCATCACTGATGTGAACATCACATGGTGCATTGCTGCAGGCAAGCATGATACGGCAAGACCCTTAATCCAATCGTTAGACATTCAAATTGTAGGGGCCTAAATATGTATATTGAATCCTAGTGGACTAGCACATCTATGCCATAGTTCAGTCCCTGATAGATCAAGTTAGAGGACACTGTATAACAATGTATCATGTATTTTAGATACTGGGCACAGCAAGAACATCTCATCAACCAGCTGTTTGAGACGGTGACGTTTCATTAAATAATCCATCAATTGCTGCTGCACTGGCCTGAAATCATCCATAGACCACACCACAATTCGTTACGGTTCACACCAAATACTCCACATCAAATTAAATTACAACTACTCACAATGCAAATCAATCCAGCTAATTCAGTCAACCAATTTAAAAGGTCAGCTCACAAGTAACGGCTGGTCCTGCTGGCGCTGCTGGCGCAACCGCGCCCGTCGCTGCGCGAGTGTCTCAGTCTCTGCTTCAGCAGCCTGCTGTTTCTCCTGCTTGAGACGGCGTCGTCGCGCGCTCAGCGGCTCCTCGTCATAGTCAATGGCCTCCACGCCAGCCATGCTTAGAGCCTGGCTCATGCGCTGCTTGTGGTTGACAATGTTGGAGTCCACCGGTTTGGTGCTGCTCGTCATATGGTGCGACATCCGGTCCAGGTTGTCCAAATACACATGCTCCTGGTAGTCGCGATTCGCCTCGTGGTACAGCTCCAACAGAGACATGCTGGGCTTCTTGTCGAGCGGGTGCAGCGACTGCGAATCCCTGGCCTGGCTGTGGATGGCGATGGCGTCCTCCACGAGCAGACGCTGCTGGGCCTTGCGGCCCGCTTTGCGAATCTCCAGTTCCTCGATAAGCGATTTTGCCTTGACTCCGCCTAGCGGCATCATGCCCGACTTGCTCGACAGGATCACGCTGGCCTTGTCGGCCACTGTCGATGGGTCGAACGAAGTAAATGCTAAATGGTCCCGCTCGCTGGCCCGTAGATCTCCGTCGTCGCTTTCCGACATGTCATCATCGGCGTCGCCCTTTTTGCCCTTTCTCATCTTTGTCGTCTTCTTTTTTGTGCCTTTTCTGCCACTCTTTTTGGTCGTTTTGATATCGTCCTGGTCGTATGTCTCGTCGTCCACCAGCAGATTCAGCTGGTAGTCCTCGTCGTCGCTCTCAATCGTGGCCATGCCGCTGCTAACCGACATTGTAGGCGACTGAGCTCTGAACTCGACTGACAAAGGTCGGGCCTTTGGACGCTCGTTGGCGCGTCGCTGCACTACTTCGTCGGGCGACATTGCGTACTCTGACGGCAGTCCCATGTAGCTGGCGCCGTCTAGTGGGTTGACGACATAGTTGGATTCAGGCACTCCCGACACACTGATCCGCCGGCGATGGGTCGCCTTGTGGGTGGATTTACCCCTTTTCGACAGAAGCGGCGGCAGCTGGAGCTGGATTGGAATCGGTGCCGGATAGTAGACGAGTTTTTCGTTGTTGTCTGTTACGATAACCGACGGGAATACCCCGTGCGGAGTGCTAGGCTGCGCTCCATATAGCATCGAACCCATAGTAGACCTCCGTCCTGATGGGGTCCCCATTCGCGAGCTCATTCGCGGCCGTGGCACTGGCGCTGGGTAATCTTCTTCACTCTGTCTCTCTGCCGTCGTTGGACCTGCACCATCTATCGACGCACCCTCTGCAAAATACCCTTCAATTGGCTGGGCACTCTTCAGTGGTGCCTCTGACAATTGCAGTGACTCTGCTTCAAGCAGAATATCGGGTTCCGGTGTTTCGGGTGCTTGTACTTCCTGCCCTTCATAATGCTCCTCGTGATTTTGTGGCGTTTTGTCATCCCCCAGTTCTACACCATCTGTTGGCCCTGTGAATGTCGGTGATACCACAGTCTGCGGTGCTGGATGGTATAGAACAGCATCACTTTGAACAACCACTGTATGGTCAATTACCTCATCGGTAACCGGCATGTTATCCATCATATCATCGATACCAGCTGCAGGATGGTCGAACTGGACATCATGCGGTAGTTGGTCATCGTCCAGTTCTGGTCTGGCACGATTTGACCCTATGAATTCAAACCCCGCGTGGGGTCCAACTGCTGAACTGTCGTCTTCGGGCTCGGTATCGACCAGTGCATCCAGAGTGTTATGCATCAGTTGATCGTTGAAATAGCCTGTGTAGCCGACTGGATGGTACAACATCTTAGTAGCAGTGCTGCTGCCTGCCTCATCATCATCGATAACAAGCTCCTCAAGTTCTGTTTCGAGTCCAAGCCCAGTTAAATGCGAATGTTCTTTTTTCCCATCGGATCGTTCGTTGGCGTTGTTCAGATGCACACCGTCAAATCCCTCAAAAAGTTGGTGGTCCTCGGAAGACGGTATTCGCCTTGAAATGGCCGGCGGCCTTATGAGAATCGTGGGTCCGCCATCATCGGTGAGGGTGGTGGAGGTTTTGCGGGCCAGCATTTCCATCATCCCCTCCTGGTCGCCAAACGCCTCTGCGAACGGCATGCCACGCTGTTTACTCGACCTTCGAAGTGGAGCCGGTCGCGTGACAACCTCAGGCCCACCAGACTGTACATCATCCCCAAGTGCTATATGTGGTTGGTCGGACGACATCGTGATGTCGTCAAAACGACTCGGTTCACAGTGGTACTCAAACAGTAAATCAATGGGACTGAAATAATCTAATCTATACTTAGCCGTTGTCCCAGCAACTGCAGGCGACCCAGGCTAAGGGGTGGGATGGACTAATATTAGCGAGGCTGACAAGCGGTAGTACAAAAGTATTGGTGACAGAATAAAATGCACTATTATGCCAACCACAGGACGATTTATAAGTTTTGCTGGTAACTTAACTGTATACATCAATTGTGTGCAGATGCCAGCTGATGTAACCGCACAGAGAACTAACGATCGTCATCACAAATGATCGGAATGTCTAAGCAGGAAGCAGTGGACTTGCACCATGTGGTCAAGCTGCAAATGCCTGCTAGACGCACCCAACGCTGGCTGCACAGAGACTGTGGCTGAGTTCCATGGATACGCATCTGCTTCCGGATAACCAATGCCGTATACGGGAGGCCCTGAGCGATTTTACGATGCAACTTCACCGAGAATTAGACTCAGTATCGTTTCTGGAACTGGAGCCGCTGTAACTGCTGTAAATGGCGGTTTTGTGAGACGATCTGCTTTAAGGTTGCAGGCTGCAGACGACGAATGTGTTGCGCTGGCTTTGTTATTGCTCGGACTAAGCTTACGGGGGAGTTTCAAATGGGCCTGCAAATATGACTGGTCGAGTGATTCTCTAAGCACACACCTATCTGACCAGAGCACCCTTCGTAGATTTGTGGTCCTGACGAAAGTTTTCAACGCCTCAACTGCGCAGCAGTTGCTACAGCGCGACGGAGTCGCAAGATAAGTAATTGTGTTAGAGCTAATTAAAGGTCTGCCAAAACGCCTCTCTCCGAAAGAAAGCGATACGCCAATACTTCTGCTACAAACGGCCTGCCAACATATCAACTAAGAGCAATTACTAAGCTGTTAGGCGGAAAGCTGCCGCTGCTGAGCCGTACTGTAACTGAGCACTAGACAACTCGTCGACATTTTCCCATGCAAGCTGACAATTGGAACATCAATGCTGGCATCAATTGGACCACCAATGCCGCGCAATTGGACAGCATTAGCCCGGCGTCATTTCCAACATGGTCTGGCGCCAATCTACATCTACGAGACATGTCATCTCTGTAAAGCGGTACCGCGCCGACTGCTGTCGGAGTCCTACTGAGTGGGGGCAGGGGCGGGGGGGTAGCTGTTATCGGGGGCTTTTCATTAAATCATCGCCGGAAACAGCCTTATCGTCCTGAATCTCACAAGCATGGCATCTGAGTAGGAGGAGCTTTTGGATGATCTGATAGCGGTTCCGAGTAAGACACTGACGAAAACAGCCGCGAATCAAGTTTGTTGCCAACGAAAAATAAACGACGAACCAGGCAGTAATAGAGCTTGTGCGTCATGAAGAGCCTGACGCTCACCCAGAAGCGAGTCATCACGGTTATCGCGGCGTTTTTCGCCAGCCTGGGATGCGGAACTACCTACGTGTACTCGACCTATTCAACCCAGCTGGCAGATCGCGTGGGCCTCACTGCTACCCAGGCGTCGATTGTAGGCACCGCTGGGCAGGCTGGCATGTCGCTGTTTGGTGCCGTTGCTGGGTCGCTTATTGATAGGCACCGTCCTCAGATTCCCATCTGTCTGGGAGCACTTTTCATTTTCGCCGGATTCAGAGTAATGTACATGTGCTACGTGGACCGCATTCACAATATGGTGCTATTGGTGTGCGCTTATACGGTGGTGGGATTTGGAAACACGCTTGTGTTCAACTCGTCAGTGCGCACGGCAGCAATGAACTTCATCAAGTCGCGAGGCACCGCCACGTCGGTGCCGATGTCTGCGTTTGGACTGTCTGCGTTTTTTTTCTCGTCGGTGGCTGGGATTCTGTTTCCAGGCGACACCCAGGGTTTCCTACTGACGCTCAACATCCTGACTACCAGCTTGGCGTTGGTCAGTGTACCGTTCATCCATGTCCATAAGGACCCTGATGCCGATCGCGAGCACGACCAGCGGCAGCTCGAGGAGCAGCACCCCACCACAGAGTCGAGTAGTCTGATCGACGATGAGATCATTGGTGTTGATGGAATCGACGGCATTGAAGAAGACCACTGCAACGACAACGATGCCGAGTCAATTGTGTTGACAGCTGGCGAGCCGTCGGAGACAAACACAGCAACGCGTTCTGACACTGGTTCTGGTTCTGGTTCTGGGACGGATGCGTCCGAGGCGCTGAATTCCGAAGACAGCGCCAAACGGGTCGAAAAGCCCCAAAAAGAACAGACCGGTTGGCGACTGTTGGGAAGAAAGGACTTTTGGGAGTACTTTACACTGCTGGCACTTGTGAGCGGAGCGGGTCAGATGTATATTTATTCGTGTGGCTACTGCGTGCGAGCGCTGGTGCAGTTTTCGAACCCCGACTTTTCACCCTCCAAAGTGCAATCGCTGCAGGCAATCCAGGTTGGGCTCATTTCGCTCACCAACTTTGGCGGCCGGCTGGCGAGCGGCACAGTGTCAGACATCCTGGTGCACCGACTAGGCGTGCAACGGCTGTGGATTCTGGTGGTGTCGCTGTGCATTGGGCTGGTGGGCCATTTTCTGGCCACCGCCATCACCAGTGCGATCCATCTGTGGATCGTGTCGGTGTGCGTGGGGCTGTCGTATGGGCTAGTGTTTGGTGTGTACCCGAGCATTGTCAGCGAAAGCTTTGGGCTCAAGAACTTCTCGCAGAACTGGGGATGGGTGGCTGCTTCGCCCATCTTTTCGACCTACATTTTGAATGTGGTGTTTGGAAAGATCTACGACTCTAACAGCATTCCGCGGGAGGGCGGTGACGGCAGCCATGTCTGTGTCAAAGGTCCAGCCTGCTACATAGAAGCGTTCCACGTTGCATGGGGTGTGTGTATCACTGGCATTGTTCTGACGCTGTACATGATTCGCGAGCGAAAGGACCTACATCTCCACCATCGGTACACGAGAATAGATTGATTGATATATAGACTAATATGATGAATTATAGACTGCCAATAGCGTAGGAAGGCCATGGAGTGGGCGTGGAATACATCAGACATACCGACATCGTCATCCATCACACTGTTATCAGACTATCGTCAGAGTTATCAGTTATCAGAGTTATCAGACTCGCATCGGACTGACATCGGATGTCATCACACTGTCATCACACTGTCATCACACTGTCATCACACTGTCATCACACTGTCGTCAGACTGTCATCTGGCTCATCAGATTTTTCACCAGACAGCTACTTCTACGTACAATTTGTAAGCAACTGCAATTCTGCTGGTCAGACATCGCGTCTGGTCGTGAAATCAGGACGTTCATAATCTACATACTATCAACATCTATACTACTTATACAAGACATGGTCGTCCACTGTGGTTCTGTTCCCTGCCGTTTTCCCCCTCTCAGTTTTGTGCGCTGCCGATGAGTGAGTTGGCCAGAAGTACATGGGTATTGCAGGTATCAATATTGTGTACCCTCCCCAATGTCCTTTAAAGTACGGCATGAATCCTTAATGAACAGCATATTATCAACCTGGCCGCCAACGCAAACCCAATACATGTAAAATACACACACACACACACACACACACACACACATTTCTCTTAAAAGCTCCGTCTACTTCAATACAGGGCTTTTTTGGTTAGTTTGCGACACTGACTTACCCAGAGACATTCTTTTTTGTTACTTAAAAGCTTTACCAAGACGCGTTGTTGGCATCATCGTCGACGCGCTCTTTTCCAGCAGCCGGCGATTCTGGCACACCCGCATGGCTGCTGCCGTTGCGATCGCCTCGAGTTCTGGCGGGCGACGCCGACCGATCTCGCTCCCGGTAGCGGTCCTCGCGGAAGTCGTCTCTAGGCTCATCCCTGTAGTCGGCATCATCGCGAGGTTCGCGAACATCGTCCCGGCCACTGTCTCTATAGTCGCGGTCGTCCATACGGTCGTCCATGCGGTCTTCGCGAGACTCGCTGGGGTAGTCTCGGCTGTCGCGTCGTCGCCGGTCGTTATCGCGCGGTGGCCTGTCGTAGTCTCGTCGAGGACGGTCGTAGTCCCGAGGTCCACGGTCGTAATCCCGTCGCGGCCTGTCGTAGTCGCGGTCACGGTCTCGGTAGTCCCGTCGACCAAAATCGCGGTCGCGGTCGAATCCCCGGTCACGACGCCCCCGGAAATCGTCATTGCGGTCTCTGTACCGCGATGGAGGAGGAGGTGGTGGTGGCCGAGTATCCTCACGGAGCTCGACCCTGGCACCCTTGTAGTCCTGTCCGTCCAGAGTTCGAATCGCATGCTCCATGTCGCCACGAGACGCAAACTCGAGCACTCCGCTGCCGTCCCGCTGTCGAGAAACGTCCGAAAATGTCACATCCACGTCGGCCGTTCGCCCAAAGTCCTTCAGATCCTGCCATGAAGTCTCTGTCGATAGATTGGTCACAGAGACGCGGAATCCAGGCCGGCGGGGAGGCCGCTCCTCGCGACGAGGCCGTCGGAAATCGTCCAATCCACGGTCCCGTCGAGGCGGTCTTTCCTTTGCAAACTCCACAGTGAGCAGCTCGCCCTGGAAGTCGCTGTTGTGGAGCCCATCGACAGCCTTTCGAGCGTCGTCCGACTCCTTGAATTCAACGAATCCATATCCTCTCATAAGTTTGACTTCTCCCAGAGGCCCAAACTTTCCAAACAAATCCTCCACTTCCTCCCGACGCACGTCCGGCCCAATGGGTCGCACAAACACTCGTACCTCCGAATCGGCCATCCTGCTACCGCTGCTAGTGCGCTCTGTACCAACCTGGCTTCGACAGGGTGTTTTGTACAAAGGTGAAATCCAGATGTCGGGAATGCGCTAAAATATTGTGCGGACTGATATATAGGCGGTCCTCAAAATGCCCGCCTCCCAGGGTTCGGATTGATGCCGCATGCACTGCTCGACATACTCCATTAGCCTCGTTATGGCTCAGCTATCCGCATAGCCACTCGATAGCAATTGAGGTGTGTTTCGTAGCTTGCACAGTTCGTCATTTTTCACCCTCAGAAATATTGATTGGGGTCATTTTTGGATGGTTTTTCGGTTTATTTGCGGGGGTTATTTCACGTTCTCGGTTGTGGTTCTTTGATTTCCGCAATTTGGGTTAGGCCAGTGCCTGCCGATCTTTCGACCCGATGAGAAAACGGTTGGCCGTCATCAATTGTTATTGTAACCCTTGACAAGTGAAAGCGAGGCCATTATTAGTGTCATATCTTTCCAAAAATGACACACAAGAATCATATTTAGTCCCAGTTGGGAAACAAGTGCTTGCCAAGGGCACTAGCTGTTAACAGATCGCCACCTGCAGACTGGAGATCACTAAAGCTTGCATGACGGCATGGGGCGAACAAGTGTTCTATTAAATTTCAGTCAATTATCTTTTACAAAAGCCTATCAAACAGCGTGTGATTACTAACTCACGCTACTGCTATATGTGATCAATGTGAATATATAGATTCTTTATCGATTGCTGTGGTTTGGCATTGTGGGCTTCTGGATTACTGAATATAAGTATGATGATCTATTCTCGGTCTTATCGGCTTTTAAGCCTTTGTTTGAAATTTATCAGTTTAATCTGAAATATGAGGTTCCAACTTGTACAGGGACGGTGAATTTTTCTGCTCTTCGTTATTGCATCTTTTATACAGTTTAGAAGTTGTTGACAACATTGTCAGACACGTTTATTGTTTACTTTTGCTATTACTAAATATGCATATTGAGCTCGTACAGGATAGCTGTTCTTTTTCTCTATGTAATTATGTCTGCTACACCGTTCAGAAGTTGATGATAACGTTCTCAGATACAGGGAGTTATTATTATTATTCTCTATATTTATTATTGACAGTTGTTGATATTATTATACTCATATTTCAATCCTCCAAACTAAGTTACGTTGCGAAATCTACCTCTAGTCCCCTAGTACCATATACACTACTCTTATGCACCTTATCTTTGTGTCTTAAACTTAATCTAGAGGTATCCTGCTGCGTGATGCGGTCGAAGTTGTCGAGTGTCATCTTGTTGAGCAGCGAGTTGACCTGCCGCTGCACGTCCTCGGGGCTCAGCAGCGCCGCCTCTTCGTCGTCGCCCGGCTTCGGGCGTCTTCGCGGCACCCACGCGTTGGTGGGCTGCACCAGAGCCATTGCGGGAGCTGCTGGAGCGCCCCCTGGTCCCACACTACCGCTTTCTGCAATAAAAGAGGTCAGTTTTCAAAACCATTGGAGGTACCCCTACAGAGTCATCGTAGGTTAATGCGACAGGTTTCAGTTATATTTCGGTCCGCCCCGTCGTGAAATTGATATCATAAAGAGTCATAATAGGTGAATGCGACAATTTTTCAGTTATATTTCGGTCCGCCTCGTCGTGAAATTGATATCATAAAGAATATGCTGAGAATGATGTCATTCTGACGTCTACATTGCTACTTCGCTGACCCCTATTTGATTTAGCATGGCAAAAGCAGAATAGAACCATTCACTCTCCACTCGTTTCTTGTTTACTTGTCGTGTGGTTAGCTCCAATATTTCTCGCTTTCAGATTCTTTTAAAATTTAGAATTTTTGTTGAGTAACACCACCAGCTTGAAACCTATTCAGTTGTATGAGGCAGGTAAAATCCATCACTATCTTGTAAATAATTTACTTTTCAATCTAATATCCACGATTGGTTGTTATCGCTTCACAATATGGGCAGCTAGCAATTTAATGTGTTCGCTTTCGACTTCGTCTTGGATTCTTGTTTCATTGACTTGTAGCCACGTTCAAAGGCAACTTTGGACGAATGAGGAATGCATTACAGTAGTAAAAGTTTCTTCAACGATTTCCGGCATACAAGTGGGATCGTAAAATAAAAATAATTGAATAAAAAGAAGCGTACTACTGTTAAGGTGTAGTAAGACCTTGGAAGTATATATATATATATATATATAAATATATGTATATTGAACATGAACCAGCAGCTGCAGATTCAAATCTCGTCTGCCATTCCTCGAACACGCATGCGGGCAAGTTCCTCCTCTCCTCATGAACTCGGATTTCTCGGGTTGTTACCGGGTAGGTTAGGGTCGTATAATAAGGTTAGGGTGTGAGCAAATCTTGTGCAACAAGTAGGTTGATTGAGCTACAGATTAAAATCCGATATGGTGTAATGGCTAGCACAGTTCGCTCTCACCGAGCAGATCGGGGTTCGATTCCCCGTATCGGAGTTCTACTTTTTGTTCTTCTTTTTTTAGGTACTGCGTTCTATTAACCGCCACTATTTGGTCTCATTATACTGTATTTATCTATAAGTTCAAGTTTAGGCTTGATCATGTTAGCCTCGGCAAACAGGTCTCAAATTTCGTTTTCGGCGCATCTATACTACTGCATTAGAAGCAATCCTTACCCCATACTAAAGTGAGCCGAGGATCCCCCCATATTAGATACCATCTGCTTAATTTCACTAGAGTAAAGTAATGGAAGATAGCGAGTTATCACTCAGTATTTCGTCATTGTCAAACTCCATATCTGATCCATTATCGCACTCTTTATCTGGATCATTGTCGGAGTCACAACTTGGATCATCTACAATCGCATCTGAATCTTATCAGAAGGCTGCTAAGCTCTTCCTAAACAAGAACTTCGTCGAATCGCTTGAAACAATCGAACCTCTTATAGAGAATGCGAATGAGCTGCGTTCAAGTTCTCAGCTTTCCGATAAAGTGTGGACAAAATCATGGAAGCTTTATTTTTTGCTTCTAGATAACATCATTCGAAAGAAGAATTCAGTGTCGGCGTCAACGAGAAAGGACCTAATACTCAAGATATCTCATTTATCATTATGGAAAACGACTCAAGATCAGTTTGGTACGTCGCTGTCACAGGTTCCTCCTGATGTTGTACATGGCTTGGCGTCGTTGTCTGCAAATTATACTACGGATCCGGCAATGCTTAAAACCATGTCGGACTCCATCGAAGCGTATCTCTCAACCATGTCGGAATTTTTCGAGTCATTCGACGATTCCATGCGAAAGAGCTTTATCGGAGTACTCAATGTATATCTCCTAAAAGTACTTCCAGCTAGAGATGAGTTTGATTATTCGTTGGAGGCCCTAGGTCAGACGACACTTTACGATACCGACGCTAAGACAGCAATGAGAGAAAAGCTATTGAATCTACAAAGACAAAAAGTCCAGAAATCAAAGGACAGAGAAGACAGACAAAAAGAACAAGCGAACAGCGATTTCCAGCAAAAGAAGCCAGATGACCTTCCTTCAATGCCTATTGAACACACGGATGGTGATGCAAAACATCCGGTACCACAAGGGAATGGTTCCCGTTCTCATGAAGCAATACCATCTCTTGTCCCGCATGATGGTCCCACGGAGAGTACGCCTAGCCGCCCTCAGCATATCACGAGCTTTAAATCACTGGCAAATTACTGGCATCAGAGGCTCTTGACTCTACTACAAGAAAATGTTTCATGGAAATCACTTCTGCTGCTGATTTTAATAGTTTTTTCATTTTCAGGCAGTGTTTCCAGGGATCGTGTTTACCGTACCATGCAACGATTCTGGAGTAAACTACTCGAAACAGTGCGGATGGGTGTTAAAGTAAGCTTTGTATAGTTCGATTAACTTATACATCGATATCATCATATTCATAAACATTATAAAAATAAATAGGCATTACGACCAGTTGCGCAAGCTCATATTAGCTTCGAGCTTCATACGGACTCGCAATGGTAAATTTTTGTGCTGCACCACAGACGACGACGAAATCCCAGACGCAGACGATTGATGATCCGGTGCTATGTCATCAGTGTCCACATCAACAGAAACGACATTGGCAACATATGACTGGTAAAGTTCAGGGGACTCGACTTTGAATATCTTCTCGACAACCTCATCAGCACGAAGCCAGAACAGGGACATGGCGAGAAATTTCTCCCTGTCGGAATGTCTTTCTGCTATTATTTCATCATTGGAAACCTCTTCGAAGGGAACAAGTGGTCGACACATCCAGGGGACTAGCATAGTCCACATTCGATCTTTCTCACGATCTGTTACAAGCTTCTTCGTCAGATCCGGGTATGATTGATGAACACTGGGCAGACCCAACATCAAAGAAATCTGGATATCAAGAAAGAAATTGAGAGAGCTGGCAGCGAGGCTTGAAGAACTTCGAACAAGCAGAGGCAAAAACAACCTCATATCTTCAAAGTTGCGCGGGCCATAAACAGCAGTCCTAATTCCATACGGAAAGTTTCTTCGATTTTCAGCATCCCGTTTCAACACGGACTGCCGGCGTCGCTCAAGCTCTAGTTCGGCCTCTACTGCTTTTCGTTTCTCAATATCCCCTAAAGCCTTTTGATGTTTTTCCTTTTCAAGACGCTCCCTCTCGCGTCGCTTCTCGCGCTTTCGCTTCTCTTCCTCCTCAAGGTTCTTCAACATCTGGAGTTCTCTCTCGCGCCTCTCCTTTTGTTTCTGTGCTTCAAGCAGTTCTCTTTGTTTGGATGATTGTTTCTCACGCTCCCGCTGCAAGCGCCGTTTCTCCTCGAAAAGAGCCTTCTTATCAACAAAGCTTCTATCTTTCTCAGGCTGACCGTGCTTTGTAGCTGTAGACTTATCCGTCTCACTCTTCGTCGATTCCTTTTCATCCACCGAAGCCTTGTGTGGAACGACTGAGCTTTCCGACGAGTGTGTGACAGGGTCAGCTTCAGATCGCTCTTTCCGTTGGACGGTTCCGTCGACTTCTTTTTCGATGACAGTCTTCGCTGCAGTGCCAACAACAGGTGCATTGTTATCTGCTGCCTTTGCTTGAAAGCCCTTTTGCTTAAGAACAGTGGCTGTCGTCTGTTGGCTATCTGTTGAAACAGTATCCTCCTCGAGAGGGCCCGACACGTTGTTGGACTCTGTTGTTTTGGAGTTGATAGAACGCAGAATGGCCGGCGTTTCTATTGGGGAATCATATTCCATTTTGATAGCTCCAACTTCACCACCATTTTGTAGTTTCCGCTTCTTTCTAATAGACCCAGAATCATAAGAGCCAGGGCCATGACTTCGACCATTGGCACCCTTCTTTCTACGCACCGCAGACTCAATGAGAATAGTTTCCTCATCATCGCTACCAAGAGCTTCCTTGGCAAGTTCCAAGTAAGTCTTTCCCTGGTTATCTACCCAACAAGGGTCAGCTCCGGAATCAAGGAGGAGCTTTATTGTATCGATATGACCCCGACCAACCGTTTCATGAATAGCAGTGGTGCCTTCTTCATTTAATTGATCGCTTTCTACACCAAACGCCAGAAGCAGTCCGACCACTTCAGTATGACCGTGTTTCGCAGCCAATACAAGACAGTCTGCATCTGGTTGCCAGCCTTCCTCCAACGATCGGCCCACATATTGAAGGTCGCCATCAGCAGCTTTTCGGTACACTTGTTCTCTGCCAGTTTTGGTAGTTAAATCCATCCATAGAAGATCGTTGCGAATGGACTGCGAACGTGCCCCTCGACGACGGCCACTGGCCGTTGAATCGTCACCGTTATCCACAGATCTGCGAGTCCGCTCACTCTTATGGAGATCAGGCTCAGGAAAAGTACCTGGTACCGCACGACTGCTCTCCAAACTATGTTCCAACGAATCATCGTGTTCAGTTAAATCGCTACCTCTTCGCTTGCTTCGGAACTTCAGAGCTGCCTCCTTTAAGAGCTTTTCGATTTCTTCATGATTGTCGACGTCTGGCGATAGAAAATCCAACGCAGTTTTCCCTTGAGCATTAGAGATCCGCGGGTCTGCACTTCGAGAAAGCAACAGCTCTACGACTTCAAGATGTCCGCGAGAGGCAGCATCTATTAAGGGCGTATCCAGATCCCTGATTCCCGATCGAATGTCTATAATAGCCCCATGCTCAAGAAGAAGCTCCACAATCATGAGATGCCCCTTGAGTGCTGCGTCATGGAGCGCCGTATTCCCAGCATAGTCTCTATCGTTGATATCTATTCCACCCATATCTATAAGGGTCTTCACCCGCTCATAATCGCCCTTATCACATAACTTTTGCAACAGCAGACGACCACTCGCATCCCTGATTGGACTCCCGTCTTTGCGCACTGGTTGAACCGGCATCCCTGTCATTCCAGGCGACGTTGACCTTGAGAGTGCCTTCCTGTTTCCTGATCCGCCAGACAGTGATCTCGAACTCGATGTCTGTTTACCATGGAGGCTGCTGCCTCTTCCAATCCGTTGATTATCAACATCACCCTCGATGTCGCTGCGGCCAGAATCATCACTTTCATCCGAGCTGTCAACCCTTCTCTGCAATCTTCTGAAGCTCGATCGCTTTATAGTGGCACTTCTGTTTGCTTGATCTAACTGGTGAATTTGTCGACTCTCATCCAAGATCACTGTTTCAGCTTCTGATGAGTTGCCTTCGTTGTCAGTTTCAGCATCGCTGTCACCATCCGAATGGAATCGACCATATGGCTGCGCCATCGTTAACTTTAAAGGACGAAACAAGTGCAGTCACACCCTCAGAATCCAACGAAAGCCTGTCAGTTGTTAAGACGACAAAAAGTGACATGTAACGCCGAATGCACAAAAATTGAGAGCCAACTAGTCACGTGACTGGACACTTGTTTGGCGACTTTTTCGTGTAAGCCATCTACACGCTGGAATCTGCGCAAATATACAGTAGTGTAGTCTGGAGTAGAAGAAACTGCGTGATTTGTGGAAACATGCATTATTGTGAAGCGCTGATTTATTTATTTGGTATATTCGTGATATGCATTAAGAGACAGCAGTCGATATTAGATACAGTATAACCAGTCTTACGAGGGTTCATGCTCATTACCATATACATTTTTCTTTACGTTCAAGTAAATTCACAACTACCAAGAGCAGCTGATTGTTATGATATCTTGATATTTTTAGAGAAATTTGCTCGCGAGCTGTTGTTTTTTTTTTTTTTTTTATTGTTGAACTATCGATCGATAACGTTAAATGCTGCAGAATATTACCCTAATGCAAGCAAGATTAAATATCTAGACGTTCCTTTTGAGTTCACAGCATCAAGGGGTATCAACAGTCTCACTCCAGTGAAGCTTCAAAAAAGAAATCGCATAACAAACGTGCTGGACAGCTTGTATAGGCTTTTGACTGCTTTGTCAAAAAACTGGTTTTTAAAATCACGGCCGAATTCCATTTATAGCTCTGCGACAACAGCAAAAATGGCAACCAGATTTGAACGAAGGCTAGCTCGAACTGTTCTTCAGAACCCTGCTGTTATTGGGTGAGTAAATGGTGATATTGTTTGACGTGCGGGAGCTAATATGGTAGATCGGCCAAGGCTTTCACAGCTGCTTATGTATATATCTTGGTACCAAGGATTATAGCAATAATCTCTCGAGGCCGCAGAAATAAGGACAGTGCAAAGACAATATTATCAAAGATATTACACGCCTGCCGAGTGTCGCTACTCGCGAATCGGTTTCCAGCTTTTATTGCAAAGCTGATTGGATGTACTCATCTTTTGAACTGGATCTTGTTACGCGTTCTGCGGCCGACGAGCGCCAAAGGGCAGAACCGAGCCCTCTTTCTTTCAGCAGTCACTTCTGGGTTGACCATATTCTCCCGTTATAAGGCTAGTTTAGCGGTGTCTGGCTCTAAGCTGAATAGGCCCGATCTTTTGGATACTTCAGATCTCTCAACACTTGCTGTCATTCGTGGATTGGACTCGATTGTTCAATATGCTGCTCACAGCCAGGGTGCTGACATGAAGAAATTCAACTCTGTTGTAGACGTCACGTTGTTTACTTCGTCATGCTTTGTCATTATGTTTTCGTGGTTTTATCTGCCTCATAGGTTAAGTCCCTCTTATCGCAAGTGGATCACGAAAGCAGCAAATATGGACGATGATCTGGTAGCTGCACTTCGCGACTTACGCAATGGAGAAATCATCTATGGCCAGGCCAGTGCAAAAAGTGAGTGCCTTCGGCAGATGGCTAGAAAATATAATTTGGACGAGTCATATGGTAGCTTCTCTCATGGAAGGCCCATCGACTGTCAACTGGTTCATCAGAATAGCTTCAAGAGCTGTGAGCTGCATGCGTTGTGGAGACTCTATAGAGGATTTGCTTTTGCAATGACGGTGAGTATTTCAGGTTTTAAATTGGACGGTCAGAGCTGACGCAGGTATATTTTCCATTAAACGTCATATTCAAGTTCGATGCGAGAAAGCCTTCTCGTTCTTTACAGAATGCCTTCAAGTCTTCAGCTAGGTCTTCGGCATTCCTTGCATTGTATATTATGCTAAATTGGTACTCAGTTTGTCTTGTGAGAACCCGGCTTGGTCCCATGTTATTCCCTTCTGCAAGCCCACAACAGCTTGAAGATACTTGGGGACCAGGACTAGGCTCGGCTCTTTGTGGCTTGAGCTCTCTGGTGGAAACATCTTCTCGCAGGGGCGAATTGGCGTTATTTGGTATGTATTTCTATATTATTACTGGTAACGTTGAACTGATTGCTAACGCTAGTTGCCCCAAAAGCACTGAGCGCTGTGTTGCCAGAGAATTTCAGCGTACGTTATCCCAAATCTGAAACGGTGATGTTCTCAGTCGGCTTTGCCAGTTTGACGAGTCTAGCTGCGCTGTCGCCATCCAGCGTGCGAGGATTTTTCCGAAAAGTTCTACAGCTGACACTTTAAATCATTTAGATTAACTTAAACAAAAAAGAAACAATAAATTTACACCGGCACTGATTAGATTTCCTCCTTATTGTTGTGCAACAGAAAAAAGATAAATTTAAGGAGCTGCTCGAGCCATCTGGATAAGACGCTTAACACCAGTCATCCATTGGCCACACTGTTCACTTCGAGTCGTCAAAATATCAACGTGATACTGGGTTGCTGTTTCAAAGTCTCGGTTCGCCAGAGCTTGCGACAGCTCCACCATGTCCCTCACAGTGTCAGGCGCCAACAGATCGTCGTTGTTGAGATGGTCATAAAGGATGTTGAGACGCTTTTCAGCATCAGCAACGTGGACTCGATAGTTGGCAGGAATCGACGGCTTTACTCTGGCCAATTCACCACTCAAGATTTCAAAAATGGGCCTCGCCTCATCTGATATGTGGCTTCTATCACCAGGAGGGAACTTCGGGGCTGGAGGCTCTTCCACAGGGGCTGGTGCAGCAGGAGGAGGACTCATAGCGGCCGAAGCCTGTGCAATAGACTGTCCACCAAAGGGTTTGACAGGCGAAGACGGCGGAGGGAATGCCACACCACCAGCTGGCGCTCCATAGCCACCGTATCCCATACCACTTGGCGCTCCAATGTGCGGTTGCGCTCCAGGAGGAGGGGCATATGCATTCGTTGATCCTGGTCTCGCACCACCCGCAGATGGGCTTGGAGCATAGGGGTTCACTGGAGGAGGTGAAGCCACAGATCTAGCTGGAGGGCCTGCCGGTGGAATAGGGACAGTATGGAACGGTGCAGGTTGCTGCTGAGTGCCTAATCCAGGAGCATATGGATTCACATTCACGACTCTAGGACTGGATGCCCCAAGAGATGAGGGTGGCGGTACAACCGGGTTTCCTGAAGTTGGAGGTGGAGGTGGTGGTAACGGTGCTTGCGCTACAAACGAACCATTTCGAGAACCAGTCGGGGATGGCCCAGTTGGAGGGGTAGATATTGCCGGCTGGTTTGGAAACGGACTCACGATCGTCTGAGCAGACGACTGTGGTCGACGTGGAGCGTTTGCCAGCGTTGCAGTGGGTAGATCATTCCATCCGGAAGTCGATTTTTTACTGGAACCGGGTGGAGGCGGCCCCACCTGAGCAGCCTGGCCACCAATCGGAGGCGGACCAGGGATTTGCGGAGTCACTGGAGCAACAGGCCTATAAACTTGCTGCGGTTGGTAAGGATTAGTGGCACCGGGAACAGATGGTACGCCAGCATTGTTCTGGGACTGCACTTGAGGAACGCTGCTAAGAGCATAGGGGGAGGTATTGTTCCCACTACTTGGCATAGCAGGAGCATACTGCGATGGAGCAGCCTGTGGCACTGCCTGCGGTGCTACCTGTGGAGCAGCAGCAGCGTATATGTTGCTGGCACTGGCCCTTGGAGCAGCATATCGTGAGGCACCAGCGGCTGGTTTAGCTTGAACAGCAGCTGGAACCTTCTTAGTAGCCTTTTGCAAACGCTCCTTCTCTAGAGAAACGCCCGGATATTTGGACGGCAGCAATTCCAGGAATTTGGTAGCGAGATCCAAATGCCCTTGCGATGCAACAATACTAGCATAGTCTCGATACGCTTCGTAAAGCGGCTGTAAAGTCTCATCTCCTTCAGCAGCAACTGGAATAGATATAGTTTCACGAAGAGCAGTGACTTTTTCAATGAATTTTTGCAGCGCCTTGAAATGGGCCGCGTAAGCCGTACTTGCAGATGAAGACTTTAGCTCTGCCGACTCCTCGGTGTGTATTTCGCTCAACCAAACAGAGGCTGCCTTTCCAAGATTCGAGCCTGCGACATAGCAGAGAAGAGCATTGGATCGAGACTCAGTGTCTTGAGATGCCTCCAACAAGCGGTCCCCGAGTTTCGACACCAGACCGTCGAACTCCTGGTTGCTGGAGGAATGCTCAAGAAAGCCTGCTACGACCTGCTTCCACTCCTTTGTATCGGCATTCTCCGCAAGATCACTTAGATTTTTATCATTAATTGCCGCAAGCAGACGCACGAAGGGTTTCTCCGGGGCATACTTCTTGATGTAAGCATTCTTCACTTTTGTCTTCGTCTGTTCGTCTGCATTGAACGCAAGAATAAATGCATCCGAAATGTTACCTTCTTTCAGGCTAAGATCCACCGCTTTGCCGTAATCACCACGGAGAACAGCCTTAGTGATTTTCTGATCCGATTCCGACTGCTCGTCGATGAGGCTGAATGCGCCAGTTCCAACATACGAATCGTTCAAAGACAACGAGCTCAAGAAATCATCACCCTCATCGTTTTCAGCACCATCAGCTGTAGTCGTTTTTCCTTCTTCTGCTTCTTCGTCGACTTCTTTCTCCTCCTTGAAAAGCTTGGAAATCTTGGTCTTTTTATCTTCTGTTCCTTGAAGAGACTTCAGAAGCTCCCAGTCCAATCGATCATCATCACTGGCAGGAGACACGAGCCTGTCTTCAATAATCTTTGCAATATCTTTGTCCTGAAGTGCCTTGTCAAACTTGGCCGTTTCCTCGGTCAAAGTTTCGTCTTCCACGAATTTTGAAATGGTCACCGACGACTTGTCATTGGTAGTCGACACCGACACTAGTTTGCCACCAAATCCAAAGCTGGCTGAAGCTGGCCGTTTAAGCCACTTGGGAGCCTGCTTGAGAGAAAAGGTTGGATGCAGACTGTCAACGTACGACGAAGGATTCCAAAAGTCGTCTCCGTTAGGCTTTTCCGCTTTTTCATCCACTACAACATCCTGCAGTGTCTGCACAATGATCTTGCCATCGAATGACGCCGAAGCGAAAATGTCAGGAATCCTGGGGTTGAACTTCGTCTTGAAGTTCCAGTTGACTGCAATTGGGTACTCACCAAGGCTCTCTCCAGACTCCGGGTTCCACAGCAGGGTTCGGTTGTCCTTTCCGCCAGACAACAGCAGTGTGCTGTCCTGCTTGCACCAGTCGAGAGTCAAGACGCCCTTTTCATGGCCAGTGAGAACCTTCTCTGGAGCATTTGCGTTGCGAAGATCCCACAGCAGAATCACCGGGTTGAAATCGTCATTCGACGCGGTAATCAGCTTGGTCGAATTATTCGGATGCCACGCTACCGAGCTGACGGGACTACGCTGGCCATGCGACGATGCATTGCTGTAGTGGAGATGCAGCACCTCACGTTTGTTCTTGAGATCCCACACAGACGTGAACCCAGTGTTGCCTCCCGTAGCCATGATGTGAGCAACGTTGTTGTTCCATGCAACCGCCTCGATCTCATCGTGGCGGCTCGACTGCGTGCCTGGCGGGAATGGCGCTGAAAACTTGTTGAGATCCCATACGAATACCTCGCCACGAGCACCACCAGATACCAGTAAATTAGACTGTATAGGGTTGAACTGTATAGCTTTGATGGCACCATTGTGTTTGTCGCTCTTGTCCAGCGGGGCCGACGACCCTTCGAGCACCGATTCGGCATCCCAGATGTCGAGGCTACCGTTCTCGAGTGCTCCTGCGATCACTCCCAGCTTCTTCTTGGCAGCACCCCACGCGATATCGTAAAATCTGTATGTTAGTTGCCAGTCTCCATCACGGGCATGCCAGCACACAGCCAGCACGCAGCCTACACATACCGAGCAGCCGAGTCAACTGACACCTTCGGAGCCAATTGGAACGCGTTAGTCGAGTGGTCCAATAGCGAGAGATCCCACAACTCGAGCTGAGTGGTTGATGAAAAGTCCTCGTCAATGGCCCCTGCAACGGTACCCGTTACCACCATAGGCTGGCTGCTTGGCGACCACGCGAACGTCGCGGTGCGCGGGACCTCTTTCAGCTTGACCATGTTATCACACTACTCCAGCACCCAAGCCAATGTTTTCTAGATGGCAATTGCCAAAGGTGGTTTGTTATGTGAGAGAGAGCTCTGTTTGAGAACAGCTGGCAAAGTACCCCAATTCCTTGCCCAGTATGGCTACCGAGGTGGACGAGCCCTAATACCAGATCGCTGACGTCCAATTCATTCCAACTAAGAGCGTTAGTATATCGAGACTAAAGATCGAGTGGTGTTAGTTTTCATTTTGACAGTTTTGTGGTTTGACGGGGTTTTTGCTACTTATCAGTATCACAAAATGGCCAAGTCAGAAGCTGAAAAGCGCCGGCTCCGGATCGAAGCTATGTTCAACGACCCTGATGCTGCTCTAAAGTCCATGGAACCGCAGACGAAAGTGGAAAAGAAGCAGAAAGAGCGCAAGTACAACGCTGCTTTTGAAAACCTCGTCAATATTGCTGGTGCCAGTGCTGCAGCAGGTGCTGGTGAGTTCCACATCTACAAGAATCTCAAGCGCAAAGAGCTGGATCGCCGAGAGGAAGAGAAGCTGCAGCACCAAAAGGAGGTCAACGCTCTAGAGTTCGAGAAAAAAAGGATTGAGCTCGAGGCAAAAGACAGCAAAAAGACAATCAAAAATCGAGAACGTCGGAAAAAGCGGAAAACAAAGACTAGTGGAGCGCATGCTGACAACGGCTCGCCGGACATTAACAGTGAGCCAACTGACAAAAAGTCAATTGATCTACCTGAAAAACCGCTGTCACCAGAGGATCGAGACCATGCGTCAGTGGAGCCCGAAGGGCTTGTGATTGTGGATGAAGACGACTTCTAGAGTGATGAAACAATTTCTATTTACACGCTGTGTTGCACGTATGGCAGCTAGTTACACTGGGTTGTCCTCGTTGCCTCAGTTATTTACACTACTGGCTCTTAGACGGGCCCGTCTGGCTGGTCCTTGTGCGCTCGTCGTTTTTGTGCGCAGCCCAGCACCGTTTGAATGCCTCCATCTGCGTTAGGTTCCGACAATGAGCTGATCAAGATATGGCTGAGGCGACTTACTTCGGCAGCACATTGGCGCCAGTCCATTTTATCAGCATGGCAGTTTGTAAGTGCTAGATTCTCGGCGGCACATCCCGTATTTATAATTCTCTGATCCCTGCGTTAGACAGTTGATCCAGTTGTACCTACCATTCGTCGGGCTCATCATCTGTCGAAGGCATGTCTGTGAGTGCATCATGAGGCGTTGACTGAAATATGCAGCTCTGAATGTAATATACTTCAACGATGAATGTTTTGGTGTACTCTGGTAATATTTGAATTGATTCTCTTAGTATTGGATCTAACATAGGCCCTGGAACTACAGTGGAATCAGTGAGACATTGCACAGAGACTCTCCGTCTGTTATTGTCACCGTATTATGCCGTAGCGAATGTGGACTCAAAAGCACTACAGACCGAGCCCTGGCAGAGCTACACCAGTCTCATTGCCATCCCAGGCGGAGCTGATCTGCCGTATTGTCGGGAGCTGAACGGTCTTGGTAACCAGAAAATACGTGACTTTGTACGCGGTGGAGGCAGATATATTGGGTTTTGTGCTGGTGGATATTACGGATCAGCCAGATGCGAGTTCGAAGTCGGCTCGAGCATGGAAGTCTCTGGATCACGCGAACTGGCTTTTTACCCAGGCATCGCTCGCGGTTCTGCATTTAAAGGATTCAAATACGGCAGTCACGCTGGTGCTCGGGCCACGCCTCTCAAGGTTAACAAGGCTCTTCTCGGCGATTCAGCAGAAAACTTTAGGAGCTATTTCAATGGGGGAGCTTGTTTTGTGAACTCCTCCAAGTTCAGCTCTTCGGGTGTTGAAGTGCTTGCCGAATATGAAGACAGTGTGGATGTCGACAGTGAGAATGACATTAAGGCGGCAGTCGTGTATTGCAAATTCGGGCGGGGCTCTGCACTTTTGACCGGTGCGCACCCGGAGTTTGGTCCCCAAGTTGGAGACCCATCCGAGACTGGCGAAGATGCCATTCAGTCGGCTGTGGTTGACGCTGTTCGAGAAGACTCTGAAAAGAGATTACAGTTTCTTCGACTGGCACTGGCAAAGATGGGCTTGAAGGTCAGCCAAGCGGGTACTGCAGTCCCTCGGCTGACTCCTCTCAAGCTATCAGCATTGCATCCAGGGTCTCTCACGACGCTCATAAAGACACTGGCAACCGAAGTCCAATTTACGGGTGACAACCAGAACATCCTTGTCAGCAACAACGATACATTTAAATTCATAACGGCGTCGGACGACAACTTTGATCTCGGCAGCTTAAACATTGCAGAAGACCGAGAGGAAGACAGCCTTGAAGACTTGAACAAAGTTGTCAAGATAGTTGAAGTGTATGAGACGATGCCTTCCCACCGAGACACCCCGTATTTTAATCACCAAGTTTACTTTGATCAGTTGGCTGAATGCCAGTCCAGGAAAAAAATCAAAGGAGAACTTGGATCGACTCTGTTGTACGGTGAAGTTGTCACCTCAACGTCGACAATGCTGGATAGAAATTACTCCATGCTGAAGCATCTGCCAAACGGATTCGCAGCGGTTGGCACCATCCAGGTCAGTGGTCGAGGACGCGGCAGCAATGTGTGGGTCAATCCGCCAGGAGTTTTGGCTGTTTCCACAGTTGTACGGCTTCCTTTGGACTCGAGCTCAGTCATATTTGTCCAGTATTTGGTCTCACTGGCCATTATAGAGGCACTTAGGAGTCATGGACCTGGTTATGAAGAGATGCCTATCCATTTGAAATGGCCCAACGATATCTATGCCAAAAACCCGTCTCATGAGGGCGACGCCTACATTAAGATAGGCGGTGTGATTGTTAATAGCAACATCTTTGATGGAGAGTACGTTCTCGTGTTTGGGTCTGGGACCAATATCAGCAACCCTGCGCCGACGACCTCAGCCAATATGATCCTGGAAGCATTGAATATTCAGCGGGAGCTCCGTGGCCAACCCAGGCTGAAGCCTTACCGAACCGAAGCGGTGCTAGCGCGGTTCTTAACCACACTGGAGGAGATGTTATTCACGTTCCAGTACCAAGGATTTGAGGCGTTTCAGACTCAGTACTACGATAGATGGCTGCACAGTGACCAGATAGTTACATTAGAGCAGTACAACATAAAGGCTATTATTCGCGGCATCACCATGGATTTTGGACAGCTTGCAGTCGAGGAGGTTGACCGTGAGAACCGTCCAACTGGCCGCCGTTTCGAATTGCAACCAGACGGAAATTCGTTCGATATGTTCAGGGGCCTACTAAAGAAAAAGGTCTGACAAGAAAAAAAAAATAGCTTTATTACCATAAATAATATGCACGCCTCTTCGTCGATATCTTCAACTGTTCAGAACATGTAACGCTGAATAGGCACCGATTAGCAGCAGCGCAACGAGCCACCGCGCAATGCCCGGATCCAGCGTGGTGCCGAAATTCACATAGTCGGCATCGCCAGCCCATCCCGTGTATGGCTGAGGGATATACATACCGAACGGATAATCGAATACCGCCAGATATCCAGCCGACGCGGCAGCGGACGTATTGCTGGTGGAGTCGTATATATACATCGTGTACTCCGATGTTAACAGGTTTACTGACTGGTTGGCCTCGAATTCTTTCGTGTCCCATACGAACTTGCTATTGTTTGAAGCTAGACTCGTCGTGATGGTATATGTCTCCGAATTCAGCGAACAATACGCCTCGACATTTAGCGCTTTTGGAGTTACCGAGAGACTGGTATACGTCCACGCAAATGTAGCATTGTCGCCTATCTTGATGTAGGTCGACGTTATAGAGCTCGTTGGCTGCAATAGCGAGATCCCCCCAGCCGGCAGTTCTGCATTGATAGAGATAGATGTCGATGAAGTCACCGTGCTACTGCTTGATGCACTGCTTGTAGCGTCGGCAGCAGTATCTGTTGTCTCCGAAGAAGAACTATCCGACGATGCACTAGTGGAGGCAACGACTTCCGACACTTCCAGATATCCGGTACTTGTCGAAGTGGCTCCTTGAGTGGAGTCAGTAGATGTGGTGTCATCTGCCCGTCTAATCACTGCAATTAGGAAACTGTCTTCAATTTGGAATACTTACAACCGTAGAAAAAGTCATGCGGAGAAAAAGATGCCACGAGGGTTGTGACCGCCAAAAGCACAGTCAAAAGCAAAGTTTTCATCATAGCTACTGCAGAGTAGTACGAATATAATAAATAGAGGCTTTTGCAGAAAGTAGTCTGCCTTGTTCTCCTGCTGAGAAAAAACCTCGCTAAATGTGTTGTTTATAACGCGATGAAGAGTTTCCGTATGCAGATATCAGATCGTGCGGCGTTCTAAATATAGGTGCGAGTGCAGTCCGCGGTCATAGATTGGAAACTCAATGTGAATTTCCAACGAGTCTTGGCATGTGCGCAGCTTTTAGTGCTGTTATGACAAACCAAAGCATTAAGCAGCATTAGTTTCTTTCAATGCTGTACATTAATGAACGTGCGGTGGTGTCTTACGGTTCCTCGACAATTCATGCAATAGCCCCATGCTGTGGTAGAATATCATTAAAAGAAAAGCAGATTCCACGTATATGATCTCCCTACGATACCATTTGGAGGGCATATCCTGGTTTGATTTGAAATTACTTTGGAAGAAAATCTGCCAGAAAATGCATGATCTGAAAATTGAAGCAAATTCAGGGGTAAATCAGGGGTAAAATGTGATACACAGATACTTATATGTTAGCTCACCATCAGAGCATAAGGGAAAGCGCACATTACAAACAATACCAGATGGGTTTTTGTCAGTTCTGGGCATTGGTTCTTGGTTTTTAGTCGCGAATGTGGGTATATCAAGGGCTATGTGGTGACCTTGCTGTGGTTTAATGGTGACTAGAAATAATGAGTTCATTGAACCCACGAACTGGGGTTATCACTGTGAAGTCATTTGCCTTTGTATTAATCATCTGAATTCTCACATGAAAAAAATAATTAGATGCCGCGGGTCTTTGCCTCGTGTGAAATTTGAGTTGTCAGCAACGGCCGGTGCCACGGTATATTTGCTATGATGATCAACTCCGCGGAGTCGGTCTGTTCGATGCCCGACGGGCAATCAACGCATATAAATATAAATTGATCCATCGGAAACCGTCACAAATCTAGTGAAATGCCGATTGAGATATCTTCGGACCGAAGCATTGGCTCAGTGAGTGATGTAGACGACGGTAGGGACAATAATAGGGATGTCGAGGCCGCTAAAAACGAGGAACATGTCGTATATTTGGGAAATGGAAAGGGCGTGCCTTCTACGCCAGGCAACTCTGAGGACTATCTGGTGGGATTCGACGGCCCTGAGGATCCCGAAAATGCCGTGAATTGGTCGTGGCGACGCAAGATTCCTGGAACGTTAGCAATGTTCTATTTCACCATGTGTGTGACATTCGGTTCCGCAATATACGGATCAGCAGTAACCGATATCGCACACGAATTTCATAAAAGCGAGGAAGTGACCCTTTTGGGGATTTCACTGTATGTGGTTGGTTTCGCTTGGGGACCGGTTATTTGGGGGCCATTTTCTGAAGTATATGGCCGCAAATTGCCAACACTGCTGTCAGCATTTGGATTCACTGTGTTCTGCTTTGCAGCAGCCACTGCAAAGGATTTCCAGACGTTAATTCTATCGCGGTTCTTCGCTGGGTTTGTGGGATCATCGCCCTTTTCAGTGACTGGCGGAGCGTTCACAGATATGTATGGCCCCAGACACAGGGGAACGGTGGTTGCAATGTACCTGATGATTGTGTTTGCCGGACCCACCGTTGCACCTACAGTGGGTGGATTCATCACGTACTCCAAGCTCGGGTGGCGCTGGACAGAGTACCTAACTGGAATAATGGCAGCGTCAGCCACCTTAGCAGTGCTGCTGCTGTACCACGAGTCGTACGCACCGGTAATACTGGGCGGCAAGGCCCGGCGCATTAGAGCACAGACTGGCAATTGGGCAGTTCATGCTGCGTCGGAGACCAATGATGTGCATTTTTCAATAATGTTTTACAATGCTGTGGCAAAGCCAATCCGCCTGCTGTTTACTGAGCCCATCATTCTGCTTACGAGCATTTATGTTGCATTTGTATACGGAATTCTTTATTTATGCCTCGAAGCATATCCGATAATATTTATCTATGGGTATGGCATGGCCCCCAATGTAGGTGAGCTGCCATATCTGGGGATTCTAGTAGGAATCCTGATCGCCTGTTGCTACTTTATTGCCATGGAAAGACCTCATCTTGCCCGAGTACGCAGGTCGGGGCGTTTTGTGGTTCCTGAGGGCCGACTACGAACTCTGCTGGCGCCGGCTGTGGCGTTACCGATTGGGCTGTTTTGGCTTACTTGGTCAGGAAATTATCCGACCAAAGTGCATTGGATAGTACCGACCGTTGGCGGTGCAGTGGTTGGATACGGCTTGGTTGGTATCTTTCTGTGCATTATTCTGTATACAGTGGAAAGCTTTCTGCCGGTGGCAGCTTCCGCACTAGCTGCTAATACACTGATGCGTTCAATGTTCGCAGCGAGCTTTCCGTTGTTTGCCACGCAGCTGTTTGAAAACCTTGGCATCAACTGGGCTGGCACTCTGTTGGGATGCTTCGCTACTGCCATGGTACCAATTCCCGTGTTGTTTCTGATATTCGCCGACAGACTAAATGCTACAAAGAAACAACATGCTTAGTTTGAAATGAATTGTTGAAGCTCAGGTGAGCAGTTCTACTACAAGACGTCACCGACAACTAATGGAACCAGCCGTGATAGGCACTCCAAATGTACAGTAGCAGTAGCAGTGGTAATGGCATTATTGCGAGAATCAATCGACGTACAGCATGTAGCTAATGTACATGTGCATTTATGCATATACTCCGGATAAATTGTGCATAACCGTGGATCCAAGCGGCTGAGCTGCAGCCGATGGAGTACGAAGACAACGCCGTATAGCGGTCGTCGCGACTGATGATAACACTTGAACGCTAACATCTTGGCCAGAGGTGCATAAATTTTGTATTTGTTATGGGCTGACAAGCTGTAGTACCGATCCTCGTTCGTACAACGCCCGTTTGTCTGTAGTTTTCATCCATCGTTTGACATCTGCATGCGACAGAGAACGTTCTAGCTCAATGCGTGCAACCTGATGTCGATCACATCAGACGATCCGGCGTGAACGCTTTTGTCTGATAGCCGTTGTACAGCCGTAGTATAATAAAATAAAGTCGAGAAACATCAAAGAAACCTCATTCTTACAGCGAAGGTACTAACTATCATTGTGTTGTTTGTTGGATATCATAAAGGAGGTTCATCCGAGTCTACAAGTCTGTCGACCATTGTATTTGAGTCATTGCATGTGCATTAATGATGCATATTTGGACACTATTTATTGCATGTTTTGGTCGAGATGGAGGCAGCAGGAGTTGCGCAGTCACCACACCATCAGGAAAGTGGATCTCCGCGCGCCTGGCTTATAAACCGAGCTGGCTGCTGCTTGTCTGATCCGATTATAATCACAGACTTGGAAAATTCGCATTGTGGTCAAAGAACCATACGAATCTGTTGCGAAGCCCAGGTTCGGATTCGGTTTCAGAACCATCTAGCCTTTGCAGTCCACATCGCATCACAGACTCCAGTACAGACGGGCTCAGGACCAGTGCATTTGGTTCCGTAGCTCGCACTCAAACTGCGTGCCCAGCTATGGCGAGCAAACAGCCATCCGTAAGGAGCGTAGACATCGACGCCGAGTCACAGATCGATGATTTCGGTGACAATGAGGTAGATATCAGGCCCAATGGCGGACTTGTGGCATGGACACAGGTAGCTATGGCATATATAGCATACTTCAACTCGTGGGGGATCATCAATACCTACGGATCGTTCCTGACATACTACGAGACGGTACTACTGCCCAACGAGACCCCCTCGGCTCTTTCGTGGGTCGGATCCATCCAGGCTTTTGTGATATTTGCCGGATCAGTCGTCACAGGCCGGCTGCTGGACGCAGGGTATCTGCGAGTGCTCATTACTGCCGGCACTGTGTTTATGAGTTTCGGGCTTATGATGACCAGTCTGGCTACCAAGTATTACCAGATCCTACTTGCCCAGGGTATCTGTGTGTCTATTGGATGCAGTCTGCTGTATGTGACGTCAATTGGCACTGCTGCATCATACTTTACCACCAAAAAACCGCTGGTTTTGGGAATTCTGGCTACTGGATCGCCTCTGGGAGGTATTGTATACCCTGTCATGGTTCAGCGGCTTCATGATACGGTGGGACACCCGTGGATGACCAGGATTCTGGGGTTCTTCGCCCTCGGGCTTTTGGTCATCCCGTGCTTGTTCATGGCGTACTATACAAAGCCCAAGCCTAGAGATGGGTTTCTGCATATTGCATCTTTCAGAGAGCTTCGGCTCATGATATTCTCAGTGGGCATTGCTGTGTGCATGCTCAGCCTGTATGTCCCAATATTTTATCTGCAGTCATTCGCACTTCATATAGGCGTCTCAGATACCATTGCGCCATATCTGGTACCCATCCTCAACGTGGGCTCGATTGGCGGTCGCATCATCCCCAGTCTGTTTGCCAACAGATTTGGAGGACTTTACATCCTAGCAGTAATGGCAGTGGCGAGCGGGCTGCTGGGGTTTGCATGGATAGCCGTCCACAATCTAGCAGGGTTGATTGTGTTTGCAATTTTTTACGGGTTCTTCTCGGGGTCTTTTTTTGCACTGTTCCCTGAGTGCGTAGCAGAGCTCACCGACGACATGACTATTCTGGGCATTCGCCTGGGACAAAGTCTGCTAATCTCGGGCATAGGGTTTCTAGTGGGCAGCCCCATAGCAGGAGCCATTATAACTGCCCAGCACGGCTCCTATACGGGCGCACAGATATATTGCGGTCTGTGTATGTTTGCATGCTCAGCACTGATCTTCGCTGCAGCAAAGCTAAGGTAGCTAGCTGCTGTGGAGATGCATGGTACGGCTGACAAGCTGGTTGGATTTATTCCGTGCATTGCAGGTGGGGTTCCTTCCGGATAGCCTCTATTGGGAGTCATGATGCACGACCACCACCGTGAAAGCCGGCTGATTGAAGACTCACGGTGGCAACCAATCGAGAAATCAACATTACTACTCAAGACTAGCCACTTACCACAGCATGCCACTATTAGAAGTGCCATTGTTTGGTGTCCATATCTAGACTTTGTCGGGCCGAGTTCCGGCTCGTTTACGCAAACTGTGCTCTATCTGGTTAACCCTTGCCCAGTTCATGAGTTGGTCGGAATGACTCCGAACATGAATTAGTACGAAGCATGATATCGTGGCACGCAGTAACAGTTGGTTCGCATATATTCAAGTAATTGCATACACATAATCAGTGACTGTCGAACTCCTTAATAATGTAGCTGTAGCGAGTTTTAATGAGTTTCTGGCGCGGTACAGTGCAGAGGCTATCTGCTTAATGTCGGAGGCCGACTTCGGCGATTGGCGGAGGCACTTTCGTATACCGGTTTAGCTCCGCTTAACGGCGACGCGGAGCTAATCCAGTAAGCGTCGGTGAGCGGGCCTAAACCCCTTTATGCATGAACTTCGATCCGATAAATAGACGGACTATGCCTCGATTTTTTTTCCGTAGCTTCTTTTATTGAACGGTTGGACTATTGACCGTAGTTTTGGCACTAAATTCAGCTTGTCTCGACAGCGTTCGGAAGACATCAGGTTGGGTTCATTCGCTGGAGCAGTCGACCTGGCAGCTGAGTCCGGTTGCGATTTCGGACTACCCTCCAAAACTTTCCGCATAACAATCAAAATATGAGTACAGAAGACAGTCAGAGTGTTGATTCGATACATGAATCAACCCATGAATCTACACATGGATCAATGCCCGACTCAATACATGACTCGCTACATGACGGTGGAATGGACATGAGGAATATGGCGTCGCATGGGAATACGGACGAGGAAAAAGATTTAGGCATTAGTCCAGATCAGCCGGACGGTGGAGAGCGGGAGGATGCCCAGCCTGAGCTGGAAACGGACTTTCTGATAACGTTTGCCGACGACGACCCTAAGAGGCCACTCAATTGGCCGATATCAAAAAAACTGCTCCACACGGCATTGTACGGTAGCGTCACGCTAGCAGCCCAGTTCGACAGCACAGTGATGTCTCCGACAGCCGACCACATCATGGCAGCATTTGGCGTGGGTCGCGAGGTGGCCATCCTGGGAACGTCGCTGTATGTTCTGGGCACCGCGTTTGGTCCCATGTTTTTCGCTCCTGTTTCAGAGATGTACGGGCGCAAACTCGGTGTGCTGGTTCCGTTTACGATAACGTTGATTCTGACTGCATGGACTGCGTCTGCTGACAACATTGCAGTGGTGCTGGTGACGCGGTTTTTCGCAGGTTTTTTCGCAGGAGGGCCTGTAGTGTCGTCTGGTGGCGTGCTGGCCGATATCTGGACACCGGCGTGGCGTGGAGTGTCGCTGGTGTTCTACGCGATGTTCGTGACAGGCGGTGTGTCGTTCGGGACCATCATCAGCTCGCTGGTGACCAACGGCACCGATACGGCGTGGCGGTGGGCCCTGTGGTTGCTTGTGTGCGCAGGGCTGTTTATACTGATCTTGGGTGTGATCTTCATTGACGAGTCGTACGCGCCAGTGCTGCTGACGCGACGGGCGTTTGCGAAGCGGGTGGCCACCAAGCAGTGGGCGTACCACTCCAAGCACGAGGAGTGGCAGCTGGGCATCAAGGAGTTCTTCTCGCTGCACTTCCTGCGACCTTTCCTGATGTTTGCGACGCCCATTGTGTTCTGCATCGCGGTGTTTGCGAGCTTTGTGTTCGGAGTGCTGTACCTGGTGGTGACGTCCATCACCATCATTTTCAACACCGCGTACGGATGGGAGGGCACCGTGTCGACCCTGCCGCTGCTGTCGCTGTTTATCGGGCTGTGTTGTGGCGGGTGCTGCAACATCTACTCGGGTATCCGCTACGCGAGGATCGTGCAGGCCAATGGAGGCAAGCCGGTGCCCGAGGAGCGGTTCCCGGTGATGATGTACGTAGGGTGGCTGATGCCAACAGGCATCTTCATGCTGGCGTGGACGGCACGGCCCTCGATTCACTGGATCGTGCCCAACGTGGCCATCGTGTTGATGGGCACAGGCTTCATTGTGGTTTTCCAAGGGTGCCTCAACTACCTGGTGGACTCGTTTGCGCGGTTTGCAGCGTCTGCCATTGCGGCAAACACCTTTCTGCGGTCGATATTTGGCGGCGTGTTCCCGCTGTTTGGGGCTGCCCTGTTCACCAACCTGGGCATCGGGTGGGGTGCCAGCGTCATTGCGTTTATAGCGGTGTTGCTGACCCCGATTCCCTATGTGTTCTACGTGTTTGGGGCACGACTGCGGTCCCGCAATCCCTACATCAAGATGATTACCTAGAAACTATTTATTGAGCATGCTGCATGTATAGTAGAGCTGACGTGTGTGCATATGGCAAAGCATGGAAACATCCAAAGCATACCTAATATTAAAGCATATCTAATATCAAAACGTATCTAATATCAAAAAGTATCTAATAAAAACGTATCTAAATGAAAGCACGGAGTAATATCAGAACATGTCAATGCTGTCAAAGCCTGGCTCTGGACAAGCTGCGATGCGTAGCAGATGCAACTATAATAGTAGACAGGTTGTGTGCATACAGACGCAAGTCACTGCAGTAAACAGGCGCGCGCATGTAGATGCGAGTTATAATAGTCGACGCAAGGTGCAAACCACAGTACTTATTAGTACACTGTATCTATTGGTGAACGAGAAATCCAACTGTGCAGCAGTTGCTGCAGCGCGACGGAATCGCAAGACATAATTGTATAATTGTAAGTCAACTGCTTGAACACATGTCTTGCGACTCCGTCGCGCTGCAGCAACTGCTGCGCAGTTGGATCTCTCGTTCACCATTCTCACACTTCACAGTATTACTTTGGGTTCAAATGCGGCACATAGACGGGTGACAAATCCTTTGCAGAGGTGCATTAAATACAGAAGGTCGGAGCATGCAGATAGGCAACGTGCATGTGTAATGTCGGCGCTTGTTTGATGAGTCGCGATTGTCTCGACTGATTACATGCAGTTGTTTTAGTGATGTTTTAATCGTACAGCGCCCATTGCATGCGGTTGGTCTTTCTTTCTTTTTGGATGCAGCGTGCTGTTTTAATAACTGTTACGATAACTTAAAACAGGTTATATATTGTCTTGATTTTGTGATTTCTTGTCCTGACACATGCTTTGGTTTGCGCCACTGCGCTTTTGTCGTTAAATCTGACTGTTATATGCTATTTGTGACTGTTATCTTGTGTGCTGTATTTTGTCGCTTATTTCCTCGTTTTCGCATTTCTCCCTGCTGATCTTTTGTATCTTTTTGTGTTTCGCAGTTGCTCTCCTTTTTTTGTCGCCTTGAAGTGTGCCACCGCAGTATCTGATCTGCATGCATTGCTTGTCGTACCTGATCCGTGCAGCACACAAATCCGGAAGAGTATCCTGCCATTCATTACCTTACCTTGTAAGACAAGTGCCGGGGTGTTTCAGCACGCTGCTAGTCGGTGGCGAACCTCGATACCGTCGCAACTTCTGCTCGATATCACGCTCGTATTGCAACACTGCTGTAGAGCTTTGCCCTTTTCGACATCGCCAATAGGCTGCCACGGTCTTGGTTGGGGGCTGGCTGGTCGTCCGACTTCCGTATCAAAAGCCCCTCCAGCGCCCTGCTCCAGCTGCTCCTGCTCCTTCTCCTGGTAGCTGATCCGGACAGAACCCGTGCCCTGCGGGCCGTAAGGTGAGAGGGCAGTTATTTAAGGTTGGCATTTACCAACTGACGGTTCGTTTAGATAACGTCGACAGCTTCTCCATTTGGGTGTGGTTATTTGGATTGAGTTCTTAGTGGCGCCGTGGAGTGGATTTGCAGGGGATTGCCTATGAAAACCTGCTGCCACTGAATCTGCTGCTATGGCTACACTCGACCACTCGGCTTCGTCGTCGTCGACCTCGTCGTCGTCCAACTACTCATCTACTCCCACTCTGACGCCGTCAGATCCACAATCGGCTGCCGGCACCCGCAGTCCGCTGGTCCTCAGCCCGCAACCTGACGTCGCAGGGCTGTCTGGCAGAACAGCTGGCGCTGCGTCGTCTCCAAGGGCGTCGTCGGCGTCGCTGCTGCCGTTTCCTGCCGTCGCACCTTCGACGACCACCGCTATGCCAAACCACAGCGAGCTGCCGCCCATCAAGACCCACTACGACTCGGGTCGCCAGGGCTACGCTGCGTCGGCCATGTCGAGCGGGGGCCCCACAGATGTCCACGCGCGACTGGTCGAGTTCCAGAAATCGCGCCAGTCCCGGTCCAACTCGGGGTCCAATGGAGCGCTGGGAGGCCTGCCGTTCGTGAGCCCGACCTCAGGAACCCCGTCGCCAGGAATCGACTCAAGACTGGTGTCGGGTGGGCCCCCGTCGTCCACCCTATCGAGATCGTCGTCGTCCGGCTCGTCGTCTGCATACTCGTCGTACTCGAGAACGGTATCGTCCTTCTCGTCGCCGATAATCTCGCCCCACGCCGAGGACGGGTCAGGCCCAGTGCTGGTGGCGGCGTCGTCGGTCAAGATGAGCGCTGTGGACGAGCTGGTGGCGGCTGCTGACGAGCTGTCGATCAAACAGACGTCCATCAAGCAGGCGGAACAGATGCGGTACCAAAAGGAGACCCCAGACCAGCACCAACTACACAAACAACTGCAGGACCAGAAGGTGGCTCAGAAACAGTCATACGGCCAGCACAAGCTGCAACAGGACCAACAAGACCAGCTCCAACAGCTCCAACAGCAGCAGCAACAGCAGCAACAGCAGCAACAACAGCAGCAACAACAGCAACGAAAACAGCAGCTTCATCAACAACTACATCTACAGCAGCTACAGCTACAGCGCCAAATGCAACAGAGCCAGCACAACCTACAGCTCCAACAGCAGCAGCAGCACAACCAACAGAACATGACACAGAACACGCAACAGAACAACCAACAACAGCAACAAGCACACCAACAACAGCAACAACAACAGCATCACCCGAACCAGCCTCATCTCAAGCTGTCGACATCGGGGCCGCCAACAGTATCAGCCAGCCAGCCAGTGCCGAGTCCAGGACTGGTCAGTCCTCCGTCGTCGACGTCGACTATCGACTCGCTGCTGTCGCCTCGAAACGGACTGCCTACGCCCAGCTATTCGGGCGCCCTGTTCATGAACCCAGGCGCTGGAGCCAAGCTGCAGGCCAAGCAGCCTTCGCTGTCGCAACGGCGCGGTTTCAACCGTCCTGGCGCGCCAGGAAAGCTGCCTGGAGTATCGACGGAGAGTGCTCCGCCGAAGCTCCCTCTGGGCAGCGGTCCAACCTTGGGCCTGTCTGGAGATTCGTCCCCAGCATCGTCGTCGACATCGACGTCGACTGCCACACCCACGTCTACAGTGGTGGCGGATACCGATGACGCTGCAGTGGCTGCTGCTGAGGAAACATCTGGCGATACTGCAACGGCGCTCCCCAGCTTCCCTCGCGGCAGTCTGTCCGGCCGAAAAGTGCCCAGAGCCATCCCTCCACTGCATCAGCCGGCGCTCCACACTCCGGGACTCAATCCTCCTCGACTGACGGCACAGCCCACCCTGTTCAGCAACTACAACAAGTACGTCGACATCAACACTGGATCGCTGCACTTTGCGGGCAAGGCGTCTGTGCACGCCCGCGGCATTGACTTCTCGTCAGGGCCCAGCTTCCGGATCTCGCTCGATGAGCTCGAGCCTCTGGGTGAGCTGGGCCGTGGCAACTACGGAACGGTCACCAAGGTGCTCCACAAGCCGACCAACGTCATCATGGCCATGAAGGAGATTCGCCTCGAGCTCGACGAAATCAAGTTCCGCCAGATCATCATGGAGCTCGACATCCTCCACAAGTGCAGCTCGCCGTACATTGTGGACTTCTATGGCGCGTTCTTCGTGGAGGGTGCTGTGTACATGTGCATGGAGTACATGGATGGTGGGTCGCTCAACAAAATCTATGACGGAGGCGTCGACGAGGACTATCTGGCCGTCATTGCCGAGTCGGTGGTGAGGGGCCTCAAGGAGCTGAAGGACCAGCACAAGATCATCCATAGAGACGTCAAGCCGACAAACATCCTGGTGTCGTCGGCTGGCAAAGTCAAGCTGTGCGACTTTGGCGTGTCTGGGAACCTGGTGGCGTCAATTGCCCGCACAAACGTCGGCTGCCAGTCCTACATGGCGCCCGAGCGCATCCGGTCGCGCAACCCGACCGGGGCCATCACCTACACCGTCGAAAGCGACGTGTGGAGTCTCGGGCTTAGTCTGGTCGAAATCGCCCAGGGCGACTACCCGTATCCCCCTGAGACGTACGGCAATATCTTCTCGCAGCTGAGCGCCATTGTGGACGGCATTGCACCGACCCTGTCAGGGGACAGATACTCGGCCGATGCCTGCTCGTTTGTGTCGCAGTGCCTCAACAAGGTGCCTCGTCTACGGCCGACCTACGGTGAGCTGCTCGAGCACCCCTGGCTGGTCAAGCATCGGGGCAGGGATGTCGATATTGGAGAGTTCGTCAAACAGCGTATAGTGACTACTCCCAGTTGATGTGACGAAATCTGGATACTGTTAGTTAATGTGCATCTATATAACTTAACTGTATAACGTTATGTGTATAAACACCCGTGTGGTACTAATATATATGGGTGAATATATACGTGTGAAATATACATGTGAGAATGATGATTCTTCGGCATTGGCTTTGTGCAACATGAATCGGCGTATTTTGAGAGCGCTAGATTGTCAAGCTAGAGTACATTTCGTTGATCGCAGTTCAAACGAGATGTGCCTCATATATCTTGCGACTCCGTCGCGCTGTGGCAACTGCTGCGCAGTTGTTGGCTTAAATTTCCCTACACAGCTGGTGCTATTGTAACTTGGAGAAAGCAATTTTTTTAAACATTGATCGCATTAATTATAATATAATAATGATAGTTTCTATTGTCCTCATTGTAAGCTGCTTTAGGCTATGTGTGAAATAAAACATGCGTATTGTAATATACAGCCACTTTCGTAGCCGCTTCAAGCCTGATGATGTCTAGTCCAGTTGCGATCTACTTGGTGCAATTCGACGTCGCCAAGGGGAACACTGTCGTGTACTCGCGGACAGTTGCGGACGATAAAGATGACGAGGCCGAGATTCTGCACAATATTGAGTTCCGAGCCATGCCCTCAGGGCTTCACAATGCTGCCAGCGATGTGATATATGTCAGTTGTGTTCACTCGACCCGAGGAACTCTGGAAGGAGTAGCGGTGTTTCGAAATAAGGTTTCGTCTCCTCCCCAGGCTGCTGGGCCCAATGCCAGCTCTGCAATCGATCGCAGTCGGATACGGTTGTTCTCTCTGGGTGTTCTCTGCGCGAAGGGCCTGTCGGAGACCTCGACAGGATGCTGGTCGTATGTTGACGCTTTGGCGATGCTGTTGGACGCATTTCTCGCCAACGGAGAGTCGCCCGAGCTTTTCAAGACCTTTGACACCATCGTCACCGGTGGACACCGGATCCCTGAAAATGATGATACTGCTTTGCACCATCCTGTGCTCAGCATGGGCAAGCTGTTGAACGCCGTGGGCCCTGTGATATTCGAGATCTGGAAGGCTACAGTGATGCGTCAAAGAATCCTCATTGTGAATTCAGGGAACCACCTATCTGTGGAACTGGCCTGTCATTTCGTGTACATCTTGAGTGTGATATCGTCCTTGTCTCCAGACCTCGCGTCGCTCGTCGACTCGGACAAGGAGCAGTTGTTAGCCCCGCTAACTGCTCTGTACAGCCAATCGGTTGTTGATATTCCTGCGCTGGCCAATTATTCGTTTCCCTATATTGCTACAACCACTGATGGCATTTTTCTTGACAAGCATCATATCTACGATTTGGCCATTTTGATTCTGCCAAATGGGCACGTCAAGCTACAGGGCTCGCGGAATGCGTCTTTCGTGGTTTCGTCGCTCCCAACTATACGAGACAAGCGCAGATTCGATATGTTTTCCACCTCCCTAGGTGCACCCATCACAAGCGTCTATGAACAAGATTCCCAGGCACCCCTATGGTCTCGGTGCTACTCCTATATAACGTCAGTCGTGAACCAAAATACCCTGTTTGGATTGGTGTGGTGGGCAACCGCAGGGGAGCATGCCAACTTTGATGGCGATGATGTCTTTGATGACCACGTGCCATTATCCACTGCATTTTCCGCTGTCTCGGCATCGGCGCCTTTGTCATTGCGCCAGCATCAGACCGAGGCATCTGACGACTGGTCTGACGAACATTGGGAGGTATCAGTGGTCGGGTATTTTCAGTCCATGTCTGTCAAATTATTCAATGCTGCCCACCGCCTAGTTACTGCTGAAAGTGTTGAACCGCAATATCCTATTACTATTGAGCCTCCCGACATACTTGACATGGGACTTGATCCGGTGGCTGCCGCTGATAATGAGTTCGCCCTGTTCTTTATTGCTCTATGGTGGAACACGCCCTCCCGCATCGATAGTTTCTTCTCATATTCATGCGGATGCTGTCGCTAGGTCACTAATTTATTATTTATTACGCGCCGTGTGTTACGTCGAATCGCTTTTGTAAAATTTTAAAGTTCTTTGATTAACTATATTACAAATCCTCATGGATCGGATAAGTCGCAGTAGACGTAGAAGATGACGCAGTAGAACTTGTATCAAGACTAGTCGCTTGCTCAGTCATTAAGGTAACTTGCTTTAGCATTTCTCGGAGCGATGCAATTTGTTCTCCAAGATTCTCTGTTTCAGATGGGTCGATCCCGTCACCATCCAATTTTGAACGCAGTAACTGCGATAAGCCTTGTAGAAGGTTATTACTATTGTCGTTTCCTAACAACTGCTGTAGCTGGCTGCCGTCGTCATCGGTAGGTACGTTAATTCCCAAATCTTTTATAGTGTCGTAGAGCGTCTTGAGACTGTCATGAAGAGCCGATATGTCCCCTTCTGTATCTGAGCTACTAGACGACTCCCCACCCGGAGTAGTTGATTCTGGTTGAGCTGCCGTCTGTTTTGTTGTGACTGTTTGTGCTAGTACTGCATCTTGAAACTCATTGAGCTGCTTGAGCTTGTCGTTTAATTCCTTCAGAGAGGCATCCTGGCTTTCAAAATCGAGCCAATCTCCAAAATCCTCCTGCAACTTTTCCAGAGCCTCATCTTCATCTGCTGCTGTGAACGTCTCCCGCACTCTATATATCCGTCCTTCAAGGGTATTCCTAGCTTCTTCTCTAGCGAGTCTATCTGTATCTTGTTTTTCTAGCGCTCTGAGTCTTGACACTGCACTCATCTTTGAGGCACTTCCTAAAGGACGAGCCCCAATATATTTTGTATTGAAGTTGGCGTGCTTAGTGTTCAGTTTTGCCACTTTAACTTGGGTTGTTTCAGTTTCGACAGCGCTTGTTGTTGCAGACGAAGATGGGCTGGCCGTGGTAGCATCTTCTGACGTTGAGTTTTCAACGGCAGATTTCGCTTCTGACTGTTCTGTGCTTACAAGGCTTTCGACAATATCAGTTTCCAATGAAACAATTGGCTCGCCTAGTATTGTGCCCGACGTGGTCGACGAAGAGAGCTTGGACTGCTTCTTCGGCCTTTCCTTTTCAAGCGCATTGCATTCTGCATATACACCACTAAGCTCGAAAATTCGACTGTTCGAAAGACTGAATACTGCCGAAAGAGTCACATTATCAGTGCATTCGAATGAAGGATCGTCCAGCAACCTCGAAATTGTCGCGTTTATGTTGGTAGTCTCATGTCTCACAAATGGCTTACCATTTTCAAACAGGGTGATATCTTGGTTTTCTGTAGAAAAGTTCAATGGAATCTTTACAGTGGCGCCCACAACAGCTCCTCTTTGAAAAAGAGGGACCACCGTGTCGTTTATAGACGCCTCATAATCCCACAGAGTTCTATCTACGACCACCATGTCTTTTGACTTGAAAATTTTGGAAATTCCAACGCCACGAAGAGTAGTCCCCAAAACCGCCGCTTCGTCGGCATTTACGTTTTTCGACAGCGCAGTTGCATCGCCAACCGCCTCTTGAAGAGCCTGCTGAACAAACGGAACACGAGTGGATCCGCCAGTGAGAATCACAGACGTGATATTTGAAAACCCAAATGATTCACGGACAGGAATCAACGGATCATCAACAGAATTGAGCACGGGTTGAATCACCCTCTGAATCAAGTCAGAGCAGGCAGATTCAAATTCAACTCGCTGAATTGGTGCCCTGAACGATATGTCTTCATACACCGATTCAATGGATGCATATGTTTCAGAATTGGCACTTAGTACAGACTTGACCCTTTCCGCTTCCCGCCAGAACCGTGCAAGCGCTTTGGCGTCTTGGAGCAGCGCTGGTCTCGTAACATCCGGATAAGCATGGATGAATTTGTCTATTAGAAGATTGCGAACTCTCTCAGTAAATAGGTGACCACCCAAAGAGCTGTCAAACCCACCGCCTATTACCTCAACAACAACCGTGGGTTTTGGAAGATCCGTTCCCTCAGGAGGTATGTCTGCTTGAAACATGGCAACCAGCGTAGCCGACGTCGAACCAGCACCCATATCGTAGATAATGTGATACTGAATATTGTCATCAAAAACCCTATTGGACGCAATATTAACCGCAACAGCCACTCCATCGTTCACCAATGAGATCAGCTTCAACCCAGCGATTTCAACCGCGTCTTCGATAGCTCGCCGCTGAGGTATTGTAAAATGAGGAGGCACCGTGACTGCCACGTCTTTTATATATCCCGGAGTGGATCCCTTCAAAGCACTGGCCAGTACCTTCGATGCTCGACTTCTGATTTCACTAAAAGACATCGCAATTAGTTCTTCAACAGAGTAAGTCTCATCGTACAGAATTACAGACGTCGTCGATCTATTATTTTTTGACGGCACCAGTTCCACTGCCGGAAATAACGACTGATAATATGCAACAGCATCAGATTCTATGGACTCGCCAACCAGAGGCTTCAAATAAAAAGGAGAAGCTCCCGGAAATCTTCCAACTAGTGCAGTAGCAGCATTTCCATACACGCGCTCAAACTGGGCACCGCCAGACTCCTTAGAGGATGGCGATTTTTTGAACGTGATCCCTGAAACATCCTTCCGCTTTGAATCCGGAGTAATTACAATTTCAAAAGGCGCTCCAGGTGCAACTAAGCTGGACTTTGTGAATTCTTGACCAAAATCAATCCCAAGTACTGCAGCTCCGGTAATGCTAGCAAGTGCCACCAGTGCTATACTCAAGATAAAATGAACAGAGAGTTTCATCTTGATATCAGAACAACCCAAAAAGGCTCACAAAACCTTCGATTTACAACCGTATGAAATTGTTGGGCAAATGGATCAACTTCGAGCGTTTGACACCTGCGAAATCTGGTTCAAAGCTCTAAAGCCACGTCGATTTGACATAACCGGCAGTTTACCCACACCCATGCAGCCGAGAGTTACTACGGAAGATCTGTCATAATCATTTTGCCGAGCTTTATTGTGAATGTTCTGCGATTTATCAACTTTTAGAGCCATCATAACGGGGAAACTATGGATAACCCGTTATGTAATCTCTGATTTTTTAAAGAGCGATTGACAATTTTCGTACAAAGCATATAGCCGCGTTTCATTTTCCGTGTTATAAATCAGACTATAGGCAGCTACGTTTTGCACACCGTACTTACGATCTGCTAAATGAATCACCTTCGATAACTGACACGGCAATAACGGCACACTTGTCAAGGCAGCTGAGGTATGGTTTGAAGTATCTTCGCGTAACAAGCATTATTATTGTTCAAAGAATTGAGTGTAAGTGGATGTTGCTCGTCTACGAACATCTGTATAAACGCCTTGAAAAAAAATCGCTACCTATACCTCTGGAAGGAAGTAACATTATTCGAATCGTACTACGATATTTCGATACAATCAATTCCAGCATCAAGTGCTGAGATAAGTTTGATATTCCGTACTGCATTGTTTGAGCATTGTTCGAATTATATTGGGCAAATTATTTCGGCAGCGTGAGCTTGTTTGCTCTTGCAGAGAACGGCATGATGCATATTATATGCAGCATGAAAAAAAACTTTCATATAAGAACATCTCTCGAAGTAGTGCAGTAATTGAAAAATACCGAATGTCTTCAACCAAATAAGGTAGCAAGGAATAACGATCTGCTGTTAAGTTTATGGAATTGGTAGCTTGTGGTGGGTTGTCAGCAGCTCCACCAAAAATGAAAAATGGGGTCTCACAAAATATTCCGACGCCGCGCATTACCCTTATGCATCTTTCCATTTTGGTTTTTTTTTTTCTGGCCCATAGAGTATATTTTGCAGGTCGTTTTCCCTTGTGGTTCTTCTCCTCTCTTTCTTTCTCTCTCTCTCAACAATCAGTGACGCGTCCAATATCAAATTTCTGTCCAAGAAACTCGAAATCCACGAGCTATCTTGGTTATTTGTCATTGGTACTGAGAGGGAGGAAGATCAGAGGTCTTATTTAGATCTTTTAATACTAGATTTATCCGAGATCAAAAGTTTCCTCTGAGAGCAAAATCGCGTTGCTCTTAATTTATTTCTCTCCTGATTGTTTCCACTTAAAAATCCTTCATCACAAGGGTATGTTGTGTTGAAGGGCACAGTTTTGCTAACCTGAGACGCGAGTACTGATTCTTCGTCCCCGTCCATCACTGCGTCTGCCAATTCCTTTATAGACGGCTAAATCTCATAGAAAGGACCCAGAGGTCAGTTTTTCTGAAAACTAAAAAAAAAAATCAACAAAAATGTCGGAACTGAGTGCGATTGTCGCACCATCTCTCCCAATTTTTCCCAGGATCCATGCTGAGGATAAGCTCATGACTCTGGAGCTCAAGAATGGTATTTCTGTCCAAGGATACTCGTTCGGTGCTGACAAGTCTGTTGCTGGAGAGCTGGTTTTTCAGACAGGTATGGTAGGATATCCCGAATCCATCACTGATCCTTCTTATGAGGGCCAAATTCTCGTGATTACTTTCCCTCTGGTTGGCAACTATGGCGTGCCTGATAGAAAATTCATGGACGAGCTTGTTCCGCAAATTCCCAAGTACTTCGAGTCGAATCGAATCCACGTGGCGGGATTGATAGTGGCAAGCTACACGGAAGATTATTCCCATTTCCTTGCAACATCTTCTCTTGGGGCATGGCTTAAGGAGGAGGGTATTCCCGCTATGTATGGTGTCGATACACGAGGCCTCACAAAACTCATTCGAACTCAGGGTTCCACACTTTGTCGAATTTTGGTTCAGAAGGAGTCAATTCTAAACTCGGTTGAGTGGAAAGACGACTTTGTGGCCACCGAGTGGGTGGATCCCAATGTCAAGAATCTGGTCGCAGTTGTATCTCGTAAAGAGCCTATTCTTTACAAGCCTGATCCTGCTACTGCTATCAAATCTGCATCTGGGAAGGTTGTCCGAATCGTTGCCCTCGATATTGGTATCAAATATAACCAGATCAGATGCTTTATAAAGCGTGGTGTAGAGCTGTTGGTCGTTCCTTGGGACTATGACTTCACCAAAGAGGAGTATGATGGTCTTTTCTTGTCCAATGGGCCTGGTGACCCAGCTACATTAGTATCTGTGGTGGAGCGCATCCGAAAGGTAGTGGCTGAAGTGAAGACGCCAATTTTTGGAATCTGTTTGGGTCACCAAATATTGGCACAGGCTAGTGGCGCTTCTACACTCAAGCTTAAATTTGGTAACCGTGGTCATAACATCCCAGCCACGAACTTGATCAATGGTCGATGTTATATTACTTCTCAAAATCACGGTTATGCGGTCGACGTTGATACCTTGAAGGACGGTTGGAAGGAGCTGTTTGTTAATGCCAATGATGGGTCCAACGAAGGTATTTACCATACTTCCCTGCCTTACTTCTCCGTGCAGTTCCATCCTGAGTCGACTCCTGGTCCTCGAGACACCGAATTTCTCTTTGATGTCTTTATCCAGACTGTCTTGAAGCATAAGGCTACTGGCAAGCTTGAGGCTGTGGAATTTCCTGGTGGAGAAATCGAACAGAACCGCGCCAAACATCCTCGTGTTCATGCGAAGAAGGTTCTCATTCTTGGTTCTGGAGGACTCAGTATTGGCCAGGCTGGAGAGTTTGATTACTCCGGTTCTCAGGCTATTAAGGCTCTCAAGGAAGAGGGAATCTACACGATTCTCATCAATCCCAACATTGCTACTATTCAGACATCTAAGGGTTTAGCTGACAAGGTTTACTTCTTGCCAGTCAACGCTGAGTTCGTTCGGAAGGTTATCAAGTACGAGCATCCGGATGCCATTTATGTTACGTTTGGTGGCCAAACGGCCCTCAACGTTGGTATCCAACTTAAAGATGAGTTCGAGAGCCTTGGTGTGAAAGTTCTCGGTACTCCAATCGATACTATTATCACGACGGAGGATCGTGAACTATTTGCCAGGTCCATGGAACAAATTGGCGAGAAGTGTGCCAAGTCTGCCACCGCTTCTTCAACACCCGACGCTCTTGAAGCCGTTAAGGACATTGGATTCCCTGTTATAGTTCGTGCAGCTTATGCCCTGGGAGGTCTCGGTTCGGGATTTGCTGAAAACGAGACTCAGCTTGTCGAGCTTTGTGGTAAGGCCTTTGCGGCTAGCCCTCAGATTTTGATTGAGAGGTCTATGAAGGGATGGAAAGAGATTGAATATGAGGTTGTCCGTGATGCTTTTGATAATTGCATTACTGTTTGTAACATGGAGAACTTCGATCCTCTTGGAATTCACACTGGAGATTCTATTGTTGTGGCTCCCTCTCAGACCCTTTCCGACGAGGACTATAACATGCTTAGGACCACTGCAGTCAATGTGATTAGACATCTTGGTGTGGTTGGTGAGTGTAATATTCAGTATGCGCTCAATCCCTTTTCCAAGGAATATTGCATTATTGAAGTGAATGCTCGTCTTTCCAGATCGTCAGCTCTTGCATCAAAGGCGACTGGATATCCTTTGGCATTTATTGCTGCTAAGCTTGGATTGAACATCCCGTTGAACGAAATTAGGAACTCGGTCACCAAGTCGACCTGTGCCTGTTTTGAGCCTTCTTTGGATTACGTTGTCGTGAAAATTCCTCGATGGGACTTGAAAAAGTTCACTCGTGTTAGTAAGGAGCTCAGCTCAAGTATGAAGTCTGTTGGTGAAGTCATGAGCATTGGGCGAACTTTTGAAGAGGCGATTCAAAAAGCGATTCGTTCAACTGACTATCAAAATCTTGGTTTCAATGCTACCGATGCCCTTATGTCAATCGATAGCGAGCTTCAGACTCCGTCTGACCAGCGACTATTCGCCATCGCCAATGCCTTTGACAGTGGCTACACCGTTGACAAAGTTTGGTCGCTGACTAAGATTGACAAATGGTTCCTCAACAAGCTGAATGGTCTAGTCTCGTTTGCAAAGAAACTCGAGGTGTATGATACCAAGGAGATTCCTCCCTCAATTCTTCGCCAAGCCAAACAGCTTGGTTTTGAAGATAGGCAGATCGCTAAGTTCGTTAACTCCAACGAGATCTCAATTCGTCGACTCCGTCTGGATGCGGGAATCACCCCATTTGTGAAGCAGATTGACACCGTTGCCGCCGAGTTCCCTGCTTACACTAACTATCTCTACATGACTTACAATGCCGACTCGCACGATCTCACCTTTGACGATCATGGAACCATGGTTCTTGGTTCTGGTGTGTACAGAATTGGTTCTTCTGTAGAGTTCGACTGGTGTGCTGTTCGCGCGATCCGAACTCTTAGAGAACAGGGCCACAAGACTATTATGGTGAACTACAATCCTGAGACTGTTTCTACTGATTATGATGAGGCCGATAGATTGTATTTCGAGGTCATCAATCTCGAGAGAGTTCTTGATATCTATCAGATTGAACAATCCAATGGAGTTGTCATTTCTATGGGTGGTCAAACTTCCAACAATATTGCCCTCACGCTTCATCGTGAGAATGTCAAGATCCTTGGAACTTCTCCGATTATGATTGATTCTGCAGAGAACCGTTACAAGTTCTCACGAATGCTCGATACCATCGGCGTGGATCAGCCGGCTTGGAAGGAGCTCACTTCATATGCCGAAGCTGAAGCTTTTGCTGAGAAGGTTTCTTATCCTGTACTTGTGAGACCGTCGTATGTGCTTTCTGGTGCTGCAATGAATACTGTGTACAGCAGAGATGATTTGGAGAACTACTTGAAGCAAGCTGTGGAAGTCTCCCAGGATTATCCTGTGGTTATTACAAAGTATATTGAGAATGCTAAAGAGATTGAGATGGATGCTGTTGCGAAAGATGGAAAAATGATGATGCATGTTGTATCTGAGCATGTCGAAAACGCTGGTGTCCACTCTGGAGATGCCACTTTGATTGTTCCTCCCCAAGACCTTGATCCTGAGACGGTTAAGAGAATTGTTACTGCGACTGCCAAGATTGGAAAGGCACTCAACGTTTCTGGCCCTTACAACATCCAGTTCATTGCAAAGGATAATGAGATCAAGGTCATCGAGTGCAATGTTCGAGCAAGTCGATCTTTCCCATTTGTGTCCAAAGTGACAGGTGTGGATCTTATTGAAATGGCAACAAAAGTTATAGCAGGCTTGCCTGTCCAGCCTTACCCGTTGGTCGAGCTTCCTGAAGACTACGTTGCCGTTAAGGTTCCTCAGTTTTCATTCTCTCGACTTTCTGGCGCAGACCCCGTCCTTGGCGTTGAGATGGCTTCGACTGGTGAGGTAGCTACTTTTGGAAGAAACAAGTACGAAGCTTATCTGAAGTCTCTTATTGCTACTGGCATCAGACCGCCCAAAAAGAATATTCTCTTGTCAGTTGGTTCCTACAAGGAGAAGGCGGAACTGCTGCCTTCTTTCAAGAAGTTGCATGAGCTTGGTTACAAGTTATTTGCAACGGCAGGTACTGCTGATTTTATTCAGGAGCATGGAATTCCTGTGCAATATTTGGAGCTTCTGAGTGAGGGACAAGATGAGAAGAGTGAATACTCATTGACTCAGCACCTTGCAAACAATCTGATCGACCTGTACATCAACCTGCCGTCTAGCAATCGATTCAGACGACCTGCTTCGTATATGAGCAAGGGATATCGAACCCGACGTATGGCTGTTGACTATGCCATTCCCCTGGTGACTAATGTGAAGTGCGCCAAGCTCCTTGTTGAGGCGCTTGCTCTGAATAGTCCTTTGGATGTTGCTTCTATCGACTGTCAGACCTCTCACAGGATTGTTACTTTGCCTGGTCTCATCAATATAGCTACGTTCGTCCCCAACTTAGTGACCGCTGGATCGACTGATTTTGAGACTGTGTCTAAGAAATCTCTTGTTTCTGGTTTCACAATGACTCGAATCTTGCCGACTGGTGTTGATGGATCCATTACTGACGCTCTGTCGTTGCTCGCTGCTCAAGACAACGCTAAAAGCAAACCTTATATTGATTACAACCTATCCGTCGCGGCTACATCATCAAATGCTTCGCAACTCTCAAAGGTTGTTCCTTCTGTTGGGTCGCTTCTGGTGCCGTTCAATTATTTTGGTAACAACGTCGACAAAGTGGCAGCTGTGTCGTCCCACTTTAATGTGTGGCCGTCGAACAAGCCTATTGTCACAGATGCCAACTCGACGGATTTGGCATCGATCTTGTTGCTGGCAAGTCTTCATAGTCGACCCGTTCATATTACCAATGTTCTGCACAAGGAAGATTTGAACCTGATTTCACTGGCAAAGGAGAAGGGCTTGCAGGTCACTCTTGATGTGGCTGTTTATGCTCTTTTCCTGAACCAGCAGGACTTCCCGTGGTGCAAGAGCCTGCCTACCAAGGAAGATCAGGCCGCTCTTTGGGAGAATCTGAGCATCATTGATATCTTCTCAGTTGGCTTTTTGCCTTCTCAGCTCGCAAAGGACTCTGGGTATCCGGTTGAGGCTGGTGCTGGTATAGAGGACACTCTGCCTCTGTTGGTTTCGGCTGTTCAAGACGGGCGTCTCACAGTCGATGATATTGTTCTTCGACTTCACACTAATCCAAAGAAGATTTTTGAACTCCACGATCAGCCTGATACTATTATAGAAGTTGATCTTGACCGCCCGGTAACATCCAGTAATAATCTGTTGAGTACTCGCGCTCTGTTTGGCTCCATCGAGCGTGTTATTGTCAATGGACATACAGCAGTGCTAGAGGGAGTACTCAGCGGAGAGCCAATAGGAAAGGATGTGTCAGCCTATGGTTCCATTTCTCAGAACGTCGCTGCTTCAGCCCAGGTCTTGAATACTCCAGGGTCGCCATCGTTCAGAAATGCTCCAGTATTTTCTACTCCTCGACGACCAAGTTCTCCTGCTTCGACTCAGACCAGGAAACTGTCGTTCTCTGTGGCGAGCTTGGTGCCGACGGGGGCTAAATCCGATTTGGACAGTGCTGTGATCTTGGAAGATGAACCTTCAAATACTAGTATTGTCAAGCAACCCGAGATTCCGTCCGTATTGCGCGACACCATTAAAAATGACAATCCATTCTTAAGACGCCATGTTACGTCAGTGAAGGACTTTTCTCGAAGTGATTTGCACACTTTGTTCCGCCTTGCTCAGGAGATCAGACTCGCTGTTGAACGTGTTGGTGTTCTCGATTTGCTGCGTGGTAGGGTGCTTGCCACTCTTTTCTACGAGCCATCCACTAGAACATCAGCATCCTTTGATGCTGCCATGCAGCGACTTGGCGGTAGAGTGGTTCCGATTGCTACATCTGCTTCATCTGTCCAGAAGGGAGAGACGCTGCAGGATACGGTGCGGACTTTGGCTTCTTACAGTGATGCTATAGTTTTACGACACCCGTCGGAAGACAGCGCTGCGGTTGCTTCAAAGTATTCGCCTGTCCCTGTTATTAACGGTGGCAACGGGTCTAAGGAGCATCCTACTCAGGCTTTCCTTGATCTGTTTACTATCCGTGAGGAGCTTGGTACTGTGAATGGTATCACTGTGACTTTCATGGGAGATCTCAAATATGGGCGAACTGTCCATTCTCTGTGCCGTCTGCTGATGCATTACAATGTCCGGGTCCAGTTGGTTAATCCTAAAGATTTGGCGCTGCCTTTGCATATTCGTGAAGAGCTTCTTCGAGCAGGAAAACTGGGTGTCGAGTCGGAGGGGCTGACTGACAGCATTCTGGCCAAGACAGATGTGTTGTACTGCACTCGGGTCCAGAAGGAACGATTTTTGAATCTCAACGACTATGAAAGGCTCAAGGACGTCTATGTTGTCGACAACACTGTCCTCAGCAAGGCGAAGAAGCATATGTGCATTATGCATCCTCTGCCGCGACTTAACGAGATAAGCGAAGAGGTTGATTTTGACCATCGTGCAGCTTACTTCCGACAGATGCGATACGGTTTGTACGTTCGTATGGCTCTACTGGCTATGGTTATTGGCGTTGACCTTTAAGCGTGCCAGCCATTTAATTTCTCTCATCTATAAATATGTAAATATTCTAGTGCTCAAGCATGTATATCTGTATATGTCGTGTGCGAATTGTTTTTATTGTTATTTATTTATTCAGGTTAAGTCAACTTAATGAATCTATTTATTTTATATTTTTATGTGTATTTCCTGTGTTTGCTCCTGGCACTTCAGTTGGTGAGTCCTGATTTGGGTAGACCCTCGCCCTCATGAAATTTCAATTATAGTGAGTTCGACAGACACAGACATTTGACAACTGCATCAACGATGACGAGCCATAACGACGATTCGCCAAGCTCGTTCCAGAGAACATCTAATGGTGCGTCCGATAGAAGAAGTGATGGCGGAAGGTATTCGCGTGGTTATGACCGAGAAAGAGAACGCGACAGAGACAGACATGATCATTACGATAGGCACGACCGGTATAGCGAGGGGCGACGTACCCGTGACACTCACCGAGACCGCGACCGAAGGGAAAGAGAACGAGACGAGCGAGATGATCGAGACAGAGACAGGGATAGGAGGGGTCATTCAGATGTTGATCATCGGTCTCGGCACAGGCTCAGTCGTAGAGACGAAGAATTGTTGAAAAGCCTGGAAGACGTTGTTCCAATCGACAAGCTGAAGCGACATAATCCAAAATGGGACGTGAAGCCTCCTGGATACGATAATGTTACTGTCGACCAAGCCAAGCTTTCTGGAATGTTTCCGCTCCTGAGCCACGTTTCTGTGCCAGAGCCTAGTAAAGGAGGTCATCAAAATCATGCTGCTGTGAAGGCCATCCTTGACAAAGTGATTCATTCTCTCAAGAACCCAAAGCCTTTAAGTGGAGCTGCAACCATATTAAAAGAGGACTTGACATCGACAATCATGCCAAATAACAGTCGTATAAGCCGTCGAGTAATAGTGACACCGGCAGACCCTTCCAAGTTTGCCAAGGACGCAATCCTGAGATATTTTGTATCTGTGATTACGTCGCTTCCCCGGTTGTCTGTACAACTTGGTAAGAATTCCCCCGTTTCGGATTCTTTCACAGCGCAATCTGGGTCAAGCCTTATTATTGAGTTTGCAGAAGCTGAATGTGCCACCATCGCGGTGGCAGCAAGCGGCGAGTACGTTTCTGAAATTGATACCGAGCTGCTGGTCAAGCGGCCAGGAGGGTATATAACACCGATTGATACTGGTTCTAATGGGAATGACAGCACTGAAGTTGACTCCGTGGTTAGAGATGGTCCACATAAGGCTGTTGTAGCTAACCTTCCGACTTTCCTTGAAGAAGAACAGATCACTGAATTATTAACTGCATTCGGCCCATTAAGGGCGTTTGAGCTGTTGAAGGATTCTAATGACGAATCGCGCGGTATTGCATTTTTTCAGTTTGCTGATCCAGAGATCACAGATCCTGCTATTGAGGGGCTGAATGGCATGGCAGTAGGAGACAATAAGATAAGGCTTCATCGAGTGTGTCAAGGCATTTCACAGGCTCCAGAGCTATATCGCGAGGCTGTTGAAGACATGCCCAGAGCTGCCAGTAAATATACCAAGCATCCGCAATCCAGAGTTATGCAGTTTCTTAATATTGTCAGTGCTGATGAAGCAACAAATGATGAAGATTGCCTGGAAATCTTGGACCAGGTCCGGAAAGAATGCGCCAAATTCGGCGAGGTACTGGACGTCAAAATACCCCGTGAGCTGGGCGAGGCCGGTATAGGCGGAAAGGTATTTGTCAAATTTGCAAGTTCAGATGATTGTGCCTATGTGGTAGAGAAAATGGGTGGTCGGAAATTCACCGACAGAACTGCTATTACGGCCTTTTACGATGACGAAAGCTTCGACTTGGGCGTTTTCTAATGTACAGTAGTAGCTTTGACTCACATATGTATATCTAATGACCTGATGGGATTTTCTCGGCTTTCTGCAGTTCAATGTGATGCAAGATTTCGTTTTGTACAGTAGCATCATAAGGATGACGTACCAGCATGTCATAGAGATTATCAGGCAATCTTGCGACAAAGCTAACCGCTAGTTTGATTACCTCTTTAGCCTTCAGAGGAGGGAAAGACCTCAAAAGCGTGATGGGACTTTGCGACGCAAGGATCTTTTCTCTCATTAATGTCAACTGGGCAATCACAAACAAGATATTCATGTGACATCCATACGCAAACATAAAGTCCCAAAGAATAAGGAGTTCATTCAGAGGTGGAGTGCAGGCAGAAAATGTCAATACCGCTGGAAGGTTAGTAACATCAAATAAAAACAATTCACCAACATACAAGCGAATGCATATATTTTTGCGCTCAGAAATTTGCTGTTCAGATAGTTGTAAACGGCAGGATCAATAATCTGTAAACACACGTCCACGAGCTTTGTTGTTAGCTTCACCAAAACAAAAAAATCACCGAGTGCAGATACTTACATTCAAGCCAGTGTGGACTCCGTCGAGGGTTGGCTGGATATATAGTCGACAATCTCGTGACAGAAATGCGTCAAACATAGAATATGCCATTGATTCGGTCCGGCTTATATATAGAAACGGAGCAGCCAGGACGTTCATGCCCTGCACGTACTTCTCGTGGGACGACGCCGACGAACTCAGGACTGAACCGTCATTATTAAGCGCAGTCTTGTGAGACCACGCAAATGCATTTAGTAATCGGATTAGCGCTTCTTCTGAAACTTTGGCGTGGAACTTTTGATCAGAAGTGAGCGTTCTAAACGTGTCGTTCCGAATTTTGCTGTATGCCGGGCTTGCTCCAAGCTTCAGGAGTTTTATGTATGGTGCAGTACATGGGCCAGCCTGCAAAAGGATTCCCCACACGTAGTGTCTGTATGAGCACTGGCCATCTTCACTGTTTGCAGTGAGACCTTCAACCAGAACCTGATATCGCAGTTGTGACAAAGCCGAATGTGTTATCACAGGGGGTTTCGCGATGAGCGACTCTATGGAATCACGCGACCGCCGTTGATGGACCTTTTTCTCCTTCTTGTCCTCGGACATAGTTGGACTGTCTAATAGATCACAAAGCAAAAGAAAAACAGTTCCGGATCTCCTAGATACGCGACACTATAATAAGTACAAACGAATCAGATGTATAGCTTGTTTACAGACTTCTATTCTAGGATGTTAGGGAATGGGAACAGACATGCCAGATAAGATATGGAGGAAACGCATGAAATATGCAGTTCAAATGATAACTTATTAGTCGTCTTTTATGACCTTTTCAAAAGAAAAAGGCATATACGCGTATCCTTCGCCCTCGAAATATTTGGACATGGCCTCGACCCAGTGTAATCGTAACGAATGGAGCATGGCGCTGGTGCCCTCCATACAAACAAGTACTACAACGGTAGCCACGAACCACATACCAAACAGAAACACACACGTAACCACGCCAGTGACGCCAGTGGGCCCAAATGCATTTTGTAGAGTCATGGACCAAAGCACCGATGACAGCTGATTGTGGGCCAATGACAGTGCCCATAGACGCAGATACGAAGCCGTGTGTGACACGCAGTTGAGGCAGAACTCTATAGTGTGAATAACCTGATGAATCATGATTTCACTGAACTCAAACTGTTCATGATGGCTATCAATGTCCTGGATGATCATTGCGTCTCCGGCTTCTTCCTCCATGTCTAGTATATCACCGACATGGTTCTGATGGTGAATATCCTCATAGCCCTGAGCTTGAGCTTTGTTATTTTCCCGTCGAAGATAAAACGGCTTTAAAAAAAGCAGCCATGGCACGCATACCAGTGCCACTAACACTAGTGTCTTCTGCACAAACGGCTGGCCAGGATACAGCGGTGCGTCAATGGTGCCAGGCGACAAAAACATATTGATCAGCATATTGAGCAAACCCGGTGCTGGCTTGCCTATTGCAATCCAGTCAATTGACCACTTGTATAGAATAGCAATGGACAGGTATCCGAAAATGCTCTGCATAAATATTATTCCCGGAATAAAGTTTCCAATGACATCGATTTTCGACTTAAAATATCGGAAGTTCACATATGAGAATACCAGACTGTAATTCATGTGCGCAAATCCCATGAGAATAGATAGCTTCATCTTGTATGAGTTGGTGAACAGTAAATTGTTTACAGTTCCATGCCATGCCCAGTCCAAGCCGAACGGGTATACCCCCACTTGAGTCGCTTCAACGGCGTCACCCGCTGTAAACGACTCTGGCCATGTCCAGCCTGACCGGAAGAATGTCATTGATTTTGAAAAAATATCATTATAGAGGAACCCAGTGTAGATGGAAAACAGGCCCATAAGAAGCAGCACGTATCTTCCACCAAATGCCATGTCGAATATCTCATCGCGGTCCAGCTTTGAAATGCGCGCCTCGTACAGAACCAGAGTGGCAGCTGCTAAGGTCAAGATTATACCATGACCAACATCACCAAACATAATGGCAAACATAAACGGGAACGTGATAACTGTGGGGAGACCGGGATTCACCTCCTGGTAGGTGGCCACTCCATACACATCGACAATGCTCTGGAATGCATTGGTGAACTTGTTTGTTCTGTGAAACGTCGGAGGTGTGCGATTTGTCTGCAGCTCGTTGATAACTGACGACACATGGATGCCTGCTCGCTCGGTGATGTCCCGCAGAGCGACATGGACTCGAGGAAGGTCATCAGTCGGCACCCATCCCTCAGCAATGAGGCACCGGCGAGTGGGATCATAGTTGAATAAGTTCAGACACGAGTAAATGGCCTTTTCCTTCTTGATGGCATTCTTCCACACCGGAAGATCTTGCGCTATTAATCTCAGCTCGGTTGTTAATGCGGTTTCGGTGCCTTCAATGACAGACTGAAGCTCGTCAATCTGGGTGTTTGTGATGTGAACTTGCTCACGACGCAGATTAAATGACTCGTCTACAGAGTACAGCGTTGCGTCGAGCGACTCTGCGATCTTTTTGATTTTACTGACGATCACGTCTCCATGTCCAAACGCAATGAACATGTCTTTGAGCACGTCTTTATGCGATGCATGGTCGTGCAACGGCTCTTCTATAGGGAAATGGTTCAAAAAGAGGTTACCTCTAACGGACCTCCACAGGATTCGCTCCAATGCACCCATCCGGGTCCGAGAAATGACGCCAGCAATGAACTTGATGTCTAAAGCGCGGATGTTGGAGTCCTGGCCCTCCAGCAGTCCGTCTTCTACGCTCTGCAGAAGAGGAGCATCGTCATCCTCGTTTATGTCCAGCGACAGCCTTAGCTCGGAAGTATCTTTGCTGTTGGTTTTGTCGAAGAATTGGCCACTGCCCAGTAGTACATGGCGCCGTTCCACCAGTTTCGACCTTTTTGCCAACAGAGAATCATATGATTCTGTCAATTGAACAATGCGCGACTCGTACTGCTGGAGTCGGTCTACAATGGCGTCAATTTCACTGACGGTCGGGAAGTCGTCTATAACGTCATCTGCCACTTTCGGCAGTGTCATGTCTGCCCGGGTGAGCTCTTTTTCTAAATAGCGGATCTGCCTCTCGACAATGTCGAGGCGGCGGATTTCCTTGACAAACGACCTCTGGAATGCCGATACATCAGCGTTGAGGTCTCTGAACTGGATGATGGACATCCGGCCCAGACACCCCACCACGTCTCTGCCAATTTCTGATGCCACATAGAGCTGGACCAGAGACATGTCCGCAGACCCTTTTAGTCAGCATGGGGTTCTCCAAATACATGTGCAAATCTACTCACGGAATATGGCCTCTCTAGCTCCCTCCATCTTCGTTGTCGTAACCGGTCACTGTCAGTTTAGTGGATTAACGGGCTACGTTACAGATAAACCGCAGCCACGTGACCTGGCTTAACCGTCAGGGACCCTGGCCCCGGATCTTGCAGTGTTGCAGCAGCAGCAGCAGCAGCACAGCATCCATCACGTGCTGCGTCGGCGTCCGCCTTGGCCCTGCGAGGCTCAGTAGGTGAGGAGCAGTCATTCAGTTGCCTGACTACAAATACTAGGTTTGTTGCTCATTTCATTGTTGGATTACTCCTTAGCACGGCCGCTTTTGCACACCAGAGCGCATTTCCTTCCAGTGCAAGTGGGTGGCATTCGTGCAGCATGGATATCCGGGATCGGTTGTCGGCTCCCATCTACCATGCCTCGACAAGGGCTAAGAAGGTCGCCAACTCGGTTGCCAGCAGCACCATCAGCCTAGCATCCAGCAACAACAACTCGTCAGTGGCAGTTGATGCTGGCAAGAGCATGCGCGACGTTCGCGACATGACCATTCGGGAGGAGGACGATGTGAACACCTGTTACGGCTTCAGTCCCCAGTTTGGCAGGCAGCTCATCAAGGACATTGCGAAGGACTACAACAAGTATGTCATTGTGGATCAGAGGGTGCTGACGTACCTGGCGACCTACGAGAGTCGATGCCTCATCATTGGGGGGCAGATTGAGCTGGAGGGCTACGAGATGTACATTGTGGAGCAGTGGGCCTGCGAGCGCAAGATCAACTGTGCTATTGTGAGCTACACAGGCAACTCGGATCACAAGATCACCGCAAACGTGGTGGCGCTGCCAAAAGATCCAAGTCTAGTGGCTCCTGCGACGCAAACGCATTTCGACGAGCTGCTGCGCATGCATTTGAGGCCAAAGGAGACAAGTCACGGACTGCTATTTGTGTCGAATCTTTCGAGCTTCCCTTCTAATCTAAGCCTTGTGCCGGTGCCAGAGGGCAGCTTTTCGGATGCCATGACTCTGTTTGTGGTGAACGAGGACTTGCGACGGGCGGGGTGTGGAGGTCGAATGGTGCTGACGATATGCTCTCCCATGGACTCGTGTGCTGACAAGTTCAAGCAGCTGTTTAAAATCCATGACGGCGTGCCGATCTCGTTCTCAGTGCGCGAGTTAGTGACTCTGGTGCAAATTGGACTGTTTTACTGCAATCTTCTCGACCCGCAGTTCGTGGATGGGCTCATCTGTAATGATACTCTGAGGGCCATCACGCGGTGGTGGGACGAGACCGGCAAGGTGCGGTTCAACACGTACCCTCGAGACGGAGTATTTGGCCCTACCACGGTATCTGCAATTATTGGGTTTGTGATTGGCATTCGCTCGCGGTTGGCCAGTCTTAATTACAAACCACCAAAAGATCCATTTGACGCTGAAGAGTTTGTCCACTGCATCAAGCAGTTTCAAAAGCATGAGAAACTGCCTCGCACCATGCGGTTAGACAGCGAGACTGTCCACCGACTGTACAGTTTATCCAGCAAGGGCACCAATAGCGACCTGTTTGGCATTGTTAAGAGCACAATGAAAGAAGTGTCTGGCAAGCAGGTGCAGACCGCTGCTGAGATAGAGACAGTCGATATCGAGAGACTGATCAACTGCTTGCAAGGCAGGAGGGCCCGGTATTTGTGGCTTGGCAAGGGCCACATGCGAGCCATGGTCGACCACGGCGGTTACTGCTCCGTGGGCACCGTCACTGGCATCCCCTTTATGTCATTATCGGCAGGCGAGAGCGGCAGTACCAATAATCTCGACATCCGCAGGGCCATGCGGTCTGTCAACTACTCGAAAGCGAAACAGGACGTGCTCATGAAGATAAAAAGCACCCCACGGCCGTCTAGGCAGAACAGTAGTGTTGGATCGACGCTGGGTGCTCAGGAGCCTTATATCTATGATGAGGACGGTATCGACCAGTCAATGAAGTTGGCTCCAACCGCAGCTGACTGGCCAGATCAGGATCCTGACAGCAAGCGAAAACGGCTCAAGAGGTATCTTGCCAATCGTAAAGAGGTGTCGAGGTCTGTGGTATACTCGTCGTCCGATGAAGAGGACGCTGGAGGTGCGACTTTGTATGAGTCGAGCGAGGACGAGAGCCCCGAAGACGATAACAAGAAGCTCGACACTACGGACTCGGATGGCGGAGTTGCTGGTAGCGACCATTCGAGCAGCCAAAGCAGCAATTGGATAAAGTTCTCAAAGCATGTGTACGATGATATCGCCGTTGAGAAGGCCCGGTCAGACGACCGCAACGTGGTGAAATACGGGCTGCGGCGAACTAGGAGCTTCAGCACTGTCGAACCAGTTGTTCTGAAATGGCAGTTCGATGTTCCTGCCGATAAGATTGCCAGCACGTTTTTGTCTGCAATGAAGACCCGCAAGAAGCTGGTGGATGGTGTAGAGCTTCTGGGTGACATTTCGCAGATCTATGACGAGAGGCTGCAGACCATGAGCAGTTGTCTGAGCAAAGACAGAGTGCTGGTGACAGGACTCAATGGCAGGCTCAGAGGTGTGTTGGAACGCGAGGCCATGCTGAAGAGCATGCTGGGTGATGTGGAGGCCCTTGTAGCGAGAATCCAGTACGAGGCACGCACTCTGAACGCCAAAATGCATGAGGTGGATGAGTCGGTGGATGCATTTGCATCGCGGGTGGTCGATCTCGAGGCTCGCATTGACAAGGTCGACAGATGCTCGGAGATGTTGGAAGACATGCAGGGCTGCTCGCTGCTGCGACGCTGCCTGCTATGGTTGTCGCCCATCAAACAATACTTTACTAACTTGGCCTAACTATTTATATTGCATCGACAAATATAAGTTATTTATTTTGTTCCTTTTTTTGTTCCTTTCTGTTTTTTTTGTTTTTAGCAAGTTTTCATGTTCCGTTGCTGCAATCAGGGCTTGCAGATTGTCATTACAGTAGCTAATTACTCAGCCTGTTCAAACACAAATCATTTCTCATTAATCTATTGTACAATAAATAGTTCTGCTAGGGAAACAGGTTAGAACTGTCATCACTGGTGTTGTCATTAGCATGGATGAGGGCTCGGGCAATGGCAATTTCCTCACCTCCATGGACGTGTTCCTCAAACGCGCTCTCTACCTGCGGGTCCACAGGAATATCATGGCCATCAGCGCCAGTATGAGTGGTGCCGTAGGCCTGGGATTGATACGCGTTCGTGAACTGATGCTGGGCAGACTGTAAAGTCGCCTCATCATCGAGCTGCTGCCCAGGATGCTGGATATGTGATGCCCTGTGGTGATGGTGTTGATGGTGTTGGTGATGCTGCTGCTGCTGCTGTTGAGCAGCCGCCACCGCAGCAATCAGGCGGTTGGCGTCCTCTGCGGAATCCAGACTGAGGCCTGCCGCCGCCAAAAGATTCGGGTCTTGAACGGTTCTGCGCAGCTCATGCTGACTTAGAGCGTCATGATGGGGATTGGCCAGCAATGCTGCTGCCGCCGCTGCCGCAGCTGCTGCGTTCGACGGCACCTGGGACGTCAGGTCCTGGCCATTGTCACTTCCATCTTCATACTCCTTTTTGGGTCTTTTTGGCTGAGGACGCGACGACTCGCGGCACTCGGCGCATGTTCGGATGGCAGTAGCCACCGTATCTTTTATACGGGTCCAGTGGAACTTTTCAGTGATTTGAGAAGTGGTCTTGTTGATTCCAGCGTGTGCTTGAAGGTGGACGTCGGTGGCAATCTGCAGCTGACGTACAGGGTCTGCCACCACTTCTTTGTCCTTCAGCATCAGTTTGCCGTCCTTGAGACGGTAGTGAGCAGCAGACGACCTTAGTCGCGATTTTTCTTGGCGATCTGATTGCGGAGGATACCGCCCAGTTTCCAGGTAAAACCGGATTTTGTCGAACCGCAGTTCGCCAACTGACTCTTCTTGTTGCTCCACCAGCTCGCGGCCATAAACAAGGGCGTCCACGGCATGCTCAAGACCCTTGAGGATGCCTGCGCCCTTGATGCGGCCAATGCGCTTGAAGTTGAGGTTCTCCCAGATCCGACGGGCCAAAATGTTGGTTTCGAACACAAGATTGAACACAGAATACGTGTATCCAAGCTTGGGCGCCCATTCGAGATAGCATTCCGCCAAAGTGCGCCCGATTCCCTTCCCGCGAATCCCTGCGTTGACTAAAAACCCGGCTGTACAGATGTGCGAGCAGCGACCAGGATAGTTCGGCTTGATATAAAAGGTGCCAAGACACTCCTTTTCCCACTGGCGACGGTCCTGTATGGTCAGCGAGTCGCCTATCAGCATGACACCGGCAAAACTGCCGAACCAGTAGTTCTGGAAAGTGTCGATGTGCAGCGTGTCGAACAGCGGGAAGGTGTCGCCACGCTCGATCTCCATGTTGAACTCGTCACACAGGAACGCCAAAAGACCAATTGGTAGCTGGTCAGCAGACGATATCGGATAGATGGTGGCAGTGGTCTCTCTGTCCTTGAGCAGCACCGTGTAGGGCTCCAATTCCGGCACTACATAGTCTGGACGGTAATGCGGAGGCTGAGTGGGATCTTCTAAATCAGCAGGCATCTTCGTTAGCCACTGAACATGGCGACGCGTGTCGCGCGACCCGCCTGGAGAAGCGTTCCTGACTGAGTCCTCATCTCCAGTCGCGTCATTTTGGCAGACGACAGATTCCTTACATACCTTGATATACTGAGGGAAATGGACTGACGACAACCCGTACTGTGATGTTCGGAAGATTAAAATTTGAAGGGCCAAGGGTTTGTTTGCCCACCCATTCAGCCGCGCCATGCCGGTGATCAGGGGTGCATGTAAGCGACTATTCAACGATCAATTTCTGAAACGAGCATTACCAGATAATTAATACAATTACTGTCTGAAAAGGGTGAATTATATAGGTGGACGAACACGCGAACGAGCTCAGCGGTTGGTTGAGCCTGTTATCTTGCGCATATATCTCACAATGCTGATGGAATCGTACATGTCAAGACTACATCGGAAAAAGACAAACGGCAGGCATAATAGGGGCAATATAATTGATTGGACCGGACCGCCCACCTAAAGAGTTGCATAATCCAAGAATTAAACAGATCTAGACAGAAAAAAGCTTGACGAAGAATTATAGACTGAACCACTATTGGTTGAGCTTATATGACGAAAAACATGTCGAACCTAAAAGAAAATCAAGCCAGCAATATTATAATTATAAATTAATCATACTAGTTAGACTCTGCACTAACCGCGTGTAGCTGCTGACTCTCTCTCTTTTCATGTGACATGCCCCCCAGTGGGTGATAACAGCAGCTTGAATATTTGTTTTTCACAAGGAGTTGACAAAAAAGTGCCTGCACTATTATACAGCTGTGACTCTAATGAAGCATGCTCGTAATCTTGTCGTGATCTTCGCGTGCTGGTAATCCCAGCCAGCGTATTGAGTATGCCTCACGATCAACAGCAAAAACTTAAAATGATACAAATAAATATTATCAAATGAGATCGCGGCCGTATATCAGCGCGTCCACGGGTTTGACGGATCCTTCGAGTTTTCCGGCGCCCTTGACACGACCAATTCGCTCGAATCCGAGCGAGTCCCAAATGCGGATAGCTGCGACATTCGTCTCGAAAACAAGATTGAAAACCGAATAGGTATACCCGAGTCGTGGTGTCCACTGAAGATACAAGTCCGCAAGAGTCCGTCCAATCCCTTTGCCTCTGATGGCTGCGTTGACGAGAAACCCACCGTTGCAGATGTGCGAGCATCGACCCGGGTAGTTTGGCTTGACGTAGAACGCTCCCAGGCATTCTTGGGGCCACTGGCAATCCGCCGGCAGCTCTTCAGCATTCCCTATCATTAACACTGCTGAGAACCCTCCAAAAAAATAGTGTCGAAATGCATCGGGTGTCAGAGGATCGAATAACGGAAGAGTCTCGCCTTTTTCAATTTCCATGTTGAACTCATCGCACAAGTACTGCAACAGTCCGCCTGGCACTTCATCTGGAGAGTGGATCGGATATAGCGTGGCCACTGTCTCGTTGTCCTTGAGTAGTAAAGTGACGGGCTTAATCTCGTCCGGCAAGTAGTCGTCTGCGCGAATGTACGCCAGATCTTCTACATTGGGCATCACTGCTCTTTTTTTGTCGTCACAACCACTCCCTACTCCGTCAAAAATAAATAATGGCTTTTAGTGCGGTACTACTACTGTAGAAAGAGGTTGTAGTAGTAGGGTGCCGTCGTGATATTACGCGATTACTGCACTGTCCCAGGAGTACTTTTACAATGAAAAATCACAGCCTGGGCAAAAATCCTGCCTGCAGGGCTGAACTACTGCTGCCGCTATCTCACATTACATCATCGACAATCTTAGAAATACAATACCCACGAACCCCGCGACTGCAAAAATATTCGAGAAGCAGACAAATGGTGTTGGCGGCAGTGGGACAGTTTTGTGCCACGGCGTCTCTGGTAGGAAATGGCCAAATCGTGGCCAAATTGATTCAACAGGCATCTGCTGCGGGAGCCAAGTCTCTGTTCTTGCCAGAAGCGTCCGACTATATTGCGGGGACACCTGCTGAGACCATTTCGCTGGCTCAGTCTGTCGACGAATCTCCATTCCTCAATGAAATCCGCAAGGCACTGCAAAGCTTGCCCCTCGATAGAAAGCTCGAGGTGTCAGTAGGAGTCCACGAGCCCACTGAAACCGGAAAGCGAGTCAAGAATACACTGCTGTGGCTGGATGGTTCTGGAGTAATTGCTCATCGCTACCAAAAGATCCATTTGTTTGATGTCGCTATAAAGTAAGTCTCGTGCATTGGCTTGTGTATAGCTATGAATATGAAAATGCTGACTAGAAACGGCCCCATTCTGAAGGAGTCCAATTCTGTGGAGCCAGGAAACGAGGTAGCGCATCCGTTTGCTACTCCAATTGGCAGATTAGGACCAGCTATATGTTACGACATCCGGTTCCCAGAGCACGCATTAAGGCTGCGAAGCCTGGGCGCCGAAATCCTCGTGTATCCATCGGCATTCACAGTGCGTACTGGAGCAGCCCATTGGGAGGCGCTCGCTAAAGCTCGAGCTATTGATACACAGTCGTACGTGATCATGGCCGCTCAGACTGGCCTTCACGACAGCGAAGGTAAGCGCCAGAGCTATGGACATGCACTGGTAGTTGATCCATGGGGGTCTGTGATAGCACAGGCTCCTGACATCGACTTCAGTCCGCGGATCATTCTGGCTGATATAGATCTCGACCTTGTCGCTAAGGTCCGCCGTGACATGCCTCTGTGGTCGCAACGGCGTCCTGATGTGTATGGCTACTCAGTCTGAGAGAGTTGTCAATTAGACTCTGGTTGTTGTTGTGTAGTAGTAGTGGCTGTGGTCATTCCATCAATTGCTTTGCCAAGCTTGGTGCTGCCTTCCTGAAGGGATTCTCGTAGCGCTGCTAGGCTGAATAGCAGTCTATCGTGGTTTAACTTGAGCTCTTCATAATTCCGCCTGTCCTCTTCTAACCGTGACTGGTATGACTGCTCAATCCAATGCATCGAGTTGTAGTAGTCCCGCGTGTAGGTTTCGAGTCCAGCACGAATGTTGGTCAGGGTCAATTCGTATTGTCGAACTAGCTCGTTTGATTTTGATTCCACTTCTTGCAAGCGCTGCAGCTCCACCTGGAGCTCGACATTATCGTCCACAATGTGTGTCATGACATCTCCATTAATTGTTTCTGTGTCGTTGTCATTCTGCTCGTCATATTCATATTCATCTTCGTAGAGGTCGTGTGGGATATCTGCTTTGGCGACATACTCCTGCAGAATATTGACCTTATCGTCCTCGGACTTGAGGATTTGACTTGCGAGCTCCTCCACTTCAGTACACGAGTCCCGCTTAGCCTGTATCTTTCCTATAAGGTCCGACACAAGCTTTGTGATGTCGCCGATACTGTTGTCCATAATAGCAGTACCAGTCGCAGTATATAAATGCCGTATTTTGTAACTGTGTGGAGACGAAGCCGCTTGCTAACATCTCCAATGTTGAAGTCGTTCCAAAAACTCCGAGGAGCAGTCACTCTATTGTAGGTCGTGAAACGTCGTTGCTCTGTCTAACAAAGCCATTCACCGAGTTCGGTGGCATCTCGCAATGTCAAGTCATATATTGACCAGCATTTTTTGAATAGGGCTGCGCTTCCTTTTGAGATTGAGATCACGGAAGCCAAGCCCACTGCAGACCAGATCAAGACTATGCTACAGTATGCTGAACAGGACGTAGCGGACCAGGTCAAGACCGGTCTGGTGCGCCCTGTATTGGTGGACTGGTATCATGGAAGACTAGCTGTCAACGATGAAGCTCTTTCAATCAAGATGCTCGACGAATTGCGACATGCTCCGAAGTAGCATCGACCTGGAGTCCCATTTAGTTCCAACTACTGCTACTTTTATACTACCATTAGTGCTACTGCTACTGCTACTGCTACTGCTACCTAGTGCCATTGTTGCTCCTATTGATAACCACAACTACTAGTACTTCACAGACGTTCACGTAATGCTTTATTAACGGTATCAAAATAACACAAAAAAACAAAAACTATAAATACAGCACTTAATCCTTGTTCTTCTTTTCCTTCTTTTCTTTCTTCTCCTTCTTTTCTTTCTTTTCCTTCTTTTCCTTCTTTTCCTTCTTTTCCTTCTTTTCCTTTTTGTCTTTCTTCTCCTTCTTTTCCTTCTTCTCCTTCTTGACCTTCTTGGGCTCGTCTGATTCGTCGTCCGAGTCGTCTCGCTTGCGCTTCTTGACTTCGGCCACTTCTTCAGCGTCTTCGTCATCTGAGTCGTCCTCGTCATCCGAATCAACTTCCATGGTGGTGTTAAGGGTGTCTGCATCGGCATTGTACGACGCAGCGGCCTTAAGAGACACCTTCTCTTGGCTCCGTCCGTTCACAACTGCTCGCGTAGACGAAATCTCCCGTCCCTCAAGTGCACTAAGACGCTTCTCAATTCTGATTCGGTCCTCAATTCCAATAGTGGCAACATCATCTCTGTCCTCGGCAAATGCATCGTATCTGAGAGAAACAGACGACTTGGCAGCGAGCATTCGCGCAATCTTGCCCTTGTTTCGACCCGACGCCTGGCCAATCAGCGAAGCGTGGTAAATAATGCCGTATTTGGGAGTGTCGTGCTTGGTCTTGAGGGCTCTAAACAGTGCCTTCTCGGCGCCGAGGATCTGAACTGTCGAGGCTGGCGCCTTAGCGAGATTGACGAGACTGCCCGAATGAGCAATAAGTCGCGCTCCCACCAGCTCGCCAAGCAGCGCCGTCAAGTTGGGCGCAATGGCTGCCATTCGCGCAGACAGGTAGCTCGAGAGCTGCTCACGGTACTGGGCAAAGTCAATGACTTGGTCAGCAAGGCACTTGATATTGTCGAGATCAATCTCAGTGATCTCGGTTCCCATAGACACCTCGGCAGCCTCCTTGAGATTAGCCTCGATCTCTTCTGGCAGCACCTCCGACAGGTCAGTCTCCGAGGCATTCGACCGGTAGCCCATCACCTTGATGACACGAGCATACGCAACGTTGTCCTGGACAATTTTAGCCATCTCCGGGAAATGCCATCCGTACCATTCCTTGATTCGCATAGCATAGGTATTGAGCTCCTTGTCAAGATCGTCTAGCAGCGCAATAGCCTGTACAATCATGGTATCTACCTTGTCGGGTGAAAACTTCAACTTGTGCCTGCCCAGAGAATGCGCAAGACCAAGCGACATAGTCGACAGGTCCTTGTCGGTCAGTCCCGGCAGTAAACTGGGAAGGTACTCTCTGACGGCTCTGAACAAGTCAAGGGAATTGCTGTCCGATACAATAGACAGAGAAAGCCCAGGCAGCTTGTTAATGGCAGTTCCCAGCTTAGGGTCTGCAACGACGAGGCTGGTTTTCTTCTCATCTTTAAGTTCCGACAGCAGATTAGCGAGCTTATCCGATACTTTGCCCTCTACAACAGCATTCACCTCCTCCAGAGCTGCCGCTGCTGATTCGAATTTAGAAAAGGCCTTGACCTTGAACTGTGCAGTTACGGCATCAACGCTCGACAAGTCAGTGACAAGAGATGAAGACTTGTAGATCTTTTTGTCCTTTGCTTTAAGAAGGGCGTAACCTGCTGACGTTTCAGCGAGAATGAACGTCATTTTGAATCAAAACTCCCCAGGTATTGGCTCAGAGAGGAAATTGAAGAGATTGAAGAGAAAAAAAAATCTAGTCGGCATTTTTCAGGGAACGGGTTACAGATGGAATTGGGTTGGGGCTTGTCCAAAATCGGAATATGTATCAATTGCAGGCTGAAATCGCTAAACAGAATATCTCTAACGAACAATCACGGAACAGAAGAAAAAAAAATCAACCAATTTGTCTACATAGATTATCTACAAGTAGCTGCAAAAGATAAATAAGTTCTGGTAATATCTATGTATATATCTTTTTTTCCTCAGATGCGGTTGCCGTTCTTGTCAACGAACCCACCTTGCTCGCACAATGAGAAGAACAGCGAGTCCTTGCGCTTGAGAAGATTGTCGGGAGTGTCAAACTCCACAACCTCGCCCTTGTCGAGAACTGCTATTCTGTCGCTGTCCATAACAGTGTTGAGTCGATGGGCAATGGTTATAATGGATTTCGACTTGAACTCGCTTCTGATGGTCTCCTGGATAATCTTGTCAGTTTCGACGTCCACAGAAGCAGTTGCCTCATCTAAAACAAGAACATTCGAATGGTGGAGCAAGGCACGGCCCAGGCAGATGAGCTGCGACTGGCCCTTGCTCAAGTTTTCTCCACCTTCTTTAAGTTCCGAATCCAAGCCACTTCCCATGCTCTCGACATGCTGCTTCAGATGGCACAGCTCCAACACTCTCCAGATATCTGTGTCGTCATGGTCTTGGAACGGGTCCAAATTGTCTCGAACACTTCCCGAAAAGATCTGAGCATCCTGTGGGATAATCGACAAGTTCCTTCGTAGATCCTTGACACCTATCTCGCCAGTATTGACGCCATCGATGTCAATCTCACCTCCGGCAGCTTCGATGATCCTGAACAGAGCCAGAGTCAAAGTACTCTTTCCGGCACCAGTTCGGCCAACAATACCAACCTTCTCTGAAGGATTGATGTCCAGATTGACACCCTTGAGTGTCAGGTCCAAGCCCTCTCTGTATCTGGTCGAGTAGTTCTTGAAACTGATTTTTCCCTCAGCAGGCCAGTGCGCAGCAGGTCGCTTATTCTCGACAATCTCTGGCGCCTCTGGCGTCAGATCGCAGTACTGGAAAGCCCGCTCCAGAGAAACCCCACGCCTCTCGATCTGCACAGACTGCTTCACAATAGAAGACAGGTAGTTAGTGATGCTAAGGGCATTGGAAATAACAAGACCAATAAGACCGGGTGTCATCTTGCCAGCATTGGTCAAGTACACGCCGCTGAGAGCAGCCACCAAAACCACAAAACTACCCATGAAATTGAGACGAAGCGACAGCCACCTATCAAGTGAGTTACTGTTGTAGACTGTCTGTAGTAGCAAGTTGGAGCGCAGGTCACTTTCGTGAGTGAACAGCGTTTCCTTACCGTAGGCTCTAATAACACGACTTCCCTTGATACTCTCCTCAAAAAACGACAGAACAGGGCTTCGAGAAGCACTCATCAACCGCTTCATCTGTCTGGAGGACGTCAAATAGAACCCCTGGTAGTAGACGTACAAGATGCTGACAGGCACAGCGGCTATCAGCACGATTGGAGTAGAGTAGACGATAATAAAGACGGCGAAGATCAAGTTTGCCAACAGCTCCAACGTGAAGAGAAGTGTGAACAGGGTCATTGCTCCAATTTCGTCCATATCAGCAGTGAATCGATTGATAATCTGGCCGAGCGGAGTGGTCTCAAAAAATGACATTGGCGATCGCATAACTGCGCGAGCCATCGCTTCATAGATAGTGCGACCAATGTTTCTACCAGCCAGTGCCAGCATGAACAACAAACTCAATGCAACGCCAGAGGTGGCACCTATTCCGATTGTGAAGTAGACCTCCAGGAACCTCAAAGAGCCGCCATTCATACCAGTGAGATTGCTCTCGGATGCGATCTTGAGCCAAACAGAGCCGAACATCTTCAATGCACCAGACGAAAGCATCGCAAAAGTACCCAGGAATACCCAGTGTAAGCCAGCGGCCTTGAAATATCGCGTAAACACCGTTCGCTGCACCTTTCCACTCAAAACGACCTCGCCTCTGGGATCTTTCTTCAAGTGCTGAGTAGCACTGTCAGAGATGGATCGCAGCGACTCTACACTGGCTCTTCTATACGAACTAATGCTGTTTCTTCGCAATGCAAGATCTCCAGCGTGGTCCTTAATATCATGTTCGATTTCTTCGATATCATCGTGCTGTTCGCGGCCAAACTCTTGGATAAGCCTGAATATATCACCCTTTTTGGCAACACATTCAGCAGGAGCTCCCGAGTCGACGATTTTCTTATCCTGTATCATCACAATATTGGACGCTTCAGCAAGCACCTTGATATTGTTGGTGGCCAGGATAACCGTCTTCGGGGCAAGTATTCCTTGCGGTCCAAGAACACGGTCAATAAGATGCTTTCCAACATGCTCGTCCACGGCAGACAACACATCGTCGAGCAAGTAAATGTCTGCACGCGCGTAAACAGCTCGGGCAAGTGACACTCTAGCCTTCTGACCACCAGAAAGGGTGACTCCCTTTTCTCCAATCTCTGTGTCGTCGCGATTAGGCAGCGACTCCAGGTCTCGCACAAGGTCACAGGCCTCCAACGTTCTCTGGTAAAACTCAGGATCAAGCTTGTTTTTGAACAGAATGTTCTCCTTCAGAGACATGTTGAGCAGCCAAGGGTCCTGAGGCACATAGGCAATGTCACCCTGTGTCGACACCGAGCCACTCTTCACTGTGAGTTCACCACAAATGGATTTCAGCAGTGCAGACTTGCCGGTACCTACTTTACCCACGACACAAAGCAAGTCGCCCTTCTTGGCCGACACGTTGAGACTATCGAGAGCAATAGGTCCATCTTCATCCTCGGTCCATGCCAGTACACCGTCCTGAATGACCACTGTGGGCTCGGCAGGATTGGACCCAGCAGGTCGTCGGTAGATACCCTCGGTGGACTGCTCATCGGCAGCCAGCAGCGCCGCGAATCGCTCAAAAGACACCTTTGTCTGGATGATGGTTGTGATTGCCATTGGCAGCTCAATCAGTGGCCCACTGAGCAGGTTGAAAAGCGTCAAACAAGGAAAGATAATCTCGGCGGTCAGCGGACGGTCCTCAAAGTACAGGAACGACAAGAACATCACCGTCGACGTCAAGTAAGGCACCAGTTCGTAGAACACATTGAGCAGCACGTGCATGATGTTAATCTTGAAGCTCAGAGGGATCTCCTCAGAACTTCGGATCTTGAACAGGCGCTCCAAGAAAGGAGCCTCCCACGAGTACAGCTTCAAGCTCTTTGAGTTGTTGAAAATGTTGGTGGTGGCCTTGACCCGCTTGTCTTTGACTTCCATATATTCCCTGAAGTACTTGTTGAGGAAGAACGAAATCACCCAGTTGGCAGGCGCAGCTAGGCCCATGACCGCCAGTCCAGATACAAAGCTGAATCCGAGGAACGCGTGCAGCGAGTAGAAACAGTAGATAATCTGGATAGGCGAAGTGATCAAGGCGGTGGTCATCTGCAGACAGAACTCGATCTCGCCAATGTCGACTGTCATCAAGTTCATGATCTGGGCAGACGTCTTAGTCTCACGGGCCTTTGCCGACAGGCGCATGGCCTTTCGGTAGACAACACCATTGAGCGATCCACGCGCAGACGAGATGAACTTGATCATGGTGAGATGCACGACGTTCTGCAGCAAAGTTGACGCTATTGAGAACATGAACAGCAGAATACAGATGTAAATACCCACTGGCAGTGGCTGGCGGTTGTCGGTCCAGTAGTCGCCCACAAATCTGATGAGCTTGGCCAGAATAAACGGCTCTGAGTACGACACCACGATCTGGGAGCACTCGGCCACAATGATGAGCAGCAACTCCCACTTGACCGTAGCACCCAGGCACACCGCCATGTCCACGTAGTTCTTCTTGGTGGCCCTTGCGAACCGCGACTCGAGCTTGTCGCTCAGCGTCTTGGTGTCGAACCCATCTTCGAGTCGAGGAAGGTCCCGCTCAGCCAGCTGCTTGTGCATAGACGTCTCGATCAACGGGTTGATCCAGGTGATGAACAGCCGAGCAAATGCGTCAGCATTCTCGACACTCACTTTGGCATCGCGCGCCTTGTAGCGCGGGATCGCCAACTCGAGCAGGAAAACCAGCACCGAGTTGAGGGTCACAAACGACTGGAGCACCACCTCAATGGGCGCAGCTCCGTCAGCTTCGAGAAGATACTCAACAAGCTTGAGCGCATTGCCCACCGACGACACCAGCCAGTACCACAGGAGCGGTGAGCTTGGCACTACCACTCGATCTGCCTCGGCGTAGTGAAGCACCGCCATAGTCACGAGCGTGGCAACTGGCAGCACCTGGGTGAGTACGAGACCCGCGGGATCCACGACAGTTTCGTCTGTCGTCAGGTAGTTTCGACCAGCCCAGAAGCCTGAAATGGCGATCTGGGACAGCACCAGAGCCATCTTGATGTAGAAATCCCACGTCTGGCCACTGACAGACGAGGTGCCAGTAGGCTTAGCAGGACGACCTGCCAGCGAGTAGATGGCCACCAGCGCTGCGAAAAACAGCACAAAGTCGGGAATGGCGGTAGCGTACATGTCGAGAAAACACCACGACAGAAACCCCAGCTTGTTGACAAGGTTCCAGTCGCCACTGCTGCCTCGACACACTAGGTCGACGTCGGTCGACGAAAGTTTTCCAGCCAAGTAGACAGCCATCTGCCCAGCCCACTGGTTGTGGCTCGGCTGGAGCACGATGGCAGCAGCGTCCGTACTTTGCATCGTACTTTGCAGCAACATGATGGGGTGTGCAAAGTGACGAGACGCAAAAGTGGTTGTAGGAAACTCAAAATTAAGAACACACCCGAGACCTTATATAGTGATGCAGATCAGCAGAACCCCATTGTGCCATTTAATAGGCCGATCACCTCGATAGCGCCGTACCTGTTTGATGCCGTTCGCCTCCAATCTTATCTACTTGCATGCAGCGTGACACACCGTTACTCATTTGGTTACTCACTACGTGCATTGGGTCGAAGCTAACAAACGTCAAGGCTGGCAGTTAACCGCCGATCGCGACCATCGCACGGGGCCGCCAAGTCACGCTGGTTCGTTGTGGTGACCGTGTCGTTGACTTATTGTCTGTGTGAGTTTTGCTTGGTTGCCGCGCCCACGGGGCAGTCTGGGTTGGGTGGCTGTCTGGCGATTGTTCGCGTCGACTATCAAACGGGAAATAAAAAAAAACTGCCATGCATATGTGCCGCGTACGGCTGAATAGCAGGTTGATGCACGATCTACCGGCTACAAGCAGGCGTCGGCGGGCAAAGTTTGTTAAAATGCCGTGATAGCAGCTAGTCCGTCGAGTCACGTTTGTTTACTAACACCTGCAATGATACGGACGCCGGCTCTGAGCTATATACTACGCGTGACTGCCAGATATGTTGATGATTGTCCACCATCGTGCAGACCGCCCACTATACAGTTCGCAGTGGATTGGCAGAAAAGGGAGAACATGGTGGTGACGCTGCAGCCAAATGGACAGTGCTGGCTATTATTCTGGCACAGATCACTATCTACCGATAGGCAAAGGCCGAATAGCGTAATCTCGAAAGCCAGCGCTGTGTTTTAGTAAGCCCCTAATGGGCCAGCCGAGCCAGCCTTTCTGCATACTACAGCCGTGCGTATGGAGCATCCCTGCATCATCAGGATACCGGAATAAAAATGCCCAATTTGGATAGTGTGTGATAAGCTTCTGTGCAGCTTCCCTTTGTGGAGCAGCAGTGTGGATGAGTCTCGGTTGGTGGTGGTTGACATAAACCCGACATTATGTCGTGCGTTGGTAGCTATTTTGCGTACCACGCAATTGCTGCTGGACATACCACTGTGGTGAGTTTTTTTGGTTCTAGTATTACAAGACCTCTGGTGGGGCGTGCTGGAATGGAATGTGTTGTGCTTGTTGAAGCAAAATACTCGATGGCTGCGTTCTTCTAATCTTGGTTATCATTGTGGGTGCAGGTTTGTGTTCTTCTCGCGTTGGAATAATATTTTCAGTATAGGCCACCGTATATTTTGGTCCTAATGCTAATAGAATACACACTAATACATCGTGTTAGGTACTGACGTTCAAAACTCTGCCCACATAACTCGAGCATGCGCGCAGGCATGCTGCTGTGCAGACCGTTTGGTCTACATTAACAAAGAGGAAAATCTTAAAATACCCACAAGTTATGCTTATTACTAAATACGAACAAAATGCCGTCTATCGTTGGACTTTTCATTGCTGATTAAGTGCTGTCAGGTGGAGCAGTTTTCTCCAGTGTTGCCCGGTGACATGCTCGGCAGATTATTCGGTAGGTTGTCAATGATAGTGTCGTCTACATCACGAATGTCTGTAGAGCATCAGCCTGAAACAAACGGCAATTTATACGCTAAAAATCGCTGAACAGCACTCATCCAGTGTGTAGTTGCACGTCAGTTGTTGCTGTGGTGCGGTTGTCCAACTCGGCGTTCTCCGCCAATATTACACCGAGTACCGCTGTCAAAAAGGACAGATGCGTGGGGTACAACCCTAGACCAGATGTCTCGGTGAAAGAGTGGGGGACACCGGCTGTTCCAACATATATATAGGCCAGAGCTGGTGATTTGAAGACTTTTTCAACCACAATGACTGTAATCACCGGGTATAAAGTGCGGGACATCCGATTTCCAGTAAGTAGGCGATATGTTGAAGCAATGCTGACGAGACTTCGCTGGATAAAACCGGCTCGGACGCCATGAACGATGCTGGAGACTATTCAGCAGCGTATATTGTGCTGGAAACAGACTCGCATCTGGAGGGACATGGCATGACTTTCACAATTGGCCGTGGAAATGACATCGTGACCTATGCTATCCAGTACTTTGGCGAAAAGCTCAAAGGCAAGTCGCTGGAGGAGCTGACTGCAGACATTGGCGCGACCTGGCGGTCGCTCGTGGCCGACTCGCACCTACGGTGGATTGGCCCCGAGAAAGGTGTCATCCATCTCGCACTGGGTGCAGCTGTTAATGCGTTATGGGATCTGTGGGCCAAGGCAGAGGGCAAGCCATTGTGGAAGCTGGTGAGCGACTTTACCCCTGAGCAGTTTGTTGCAGCAATTGATTTCCGCTATCTCACCGACGCGCTGACCCCGCAAGAGGCACTCGACATTCTGCGCGATGCGCAGGCCAATGGCAAAGCTGCCCGTATAGAGGACGCTCTAAATAACAGAGCAGTCCCGACCTATACCACGTCGGCGGGCTGGCTGGGATACTCGGACGACAAAATGCGTGCGCTGCTGCGAGAGTCCATTGCCGAGGGATACAAGCATTTCAAGCTCAAAGTAGGCGCCGATGTCGAGGCCGACAAGCGCAGGCTGCAGATTGCTCGCGAGGAGATTGGAGATGATGCAGTGCTGATGATTGACGCCAACCAGGTGTGGTCGGTGCCTGAAGCTATAGACTACGTGCAGCAGCTCGAGGAGTACAAGCCGTACTTTATCGAGGAGCCAACATCGCCTGACGATATCCTGGGCCATCTGGCAGTCAAAAACGCCCTCAAGCCGTATGGCATCAAGGTGGCGACTGGCGAGATGTGCCAGAACAGAGTAATCTGGAAGCAGCTACTGCAGAGCGGAGCTATCGACGTAGCGCAGATCGACTCGTGCCGGCTGGGTGGTGTCAACGAGGTTCTGGCAGTACTGCTGATGGCCAAGAAGTTTGGGGTGCCCATCGTGCCCCACTCAGGTGGTGTTGGCCTCCCTGAGTACACCCAGCACATCTCCACGATCGATTACATTGCGGTATCCGGGAAGAAGTCGCTACTCGAGTACGTAGACCACCTGCACGAGCATTTCGAGTATCCGTCGCGGGTCAAGGACGGCCACATTGTGACTCCTCTAGAGCCGGGATATTCTGTACAGATCAAGCCTTCTGGCTGGGAAGCGTTCGGATACCCGAACGGCAGCTGGTGGCAGTCTTCCGAGGCGGCAGGCATTGCCAACCGGGTTGTTTTGCGGCCAACTGATAGCTAGAATATGGCAACCATGTATAGTAATATTCGAGTACTGTTTAATGCAGATAGCCTGTGATAGTGTAGAATATCCTCTGTATAATGTGCGTCTGCTTCGTACGCCAGTGACTTGTGCTGAAAATTGTGATGCGGTTTCCTGAATTTTGTTGTTACATTTTGCTGAGTGTTGTATTTTGCTTGTGAATTGTCTCGTCATCTGATCTCTGCTTGACTTGAATGACTAAAACATGACCGAGTTTGATTCAACTGTAATTTCCCCTATGTTTTGCATGTGATTCACACATGGATTTTCATAATAATTTTCGTTTGCAATTTTATGTTTCCAACACACTTTTCTTTTGCATTTCTGATACGTTTCTGATTTGGACTAGGAAGTTGCTATTGCAACTCGTGATTCTGTCTTTAGCTGCAAGAACGTATTTAGTGAAGATCTAGTGTAGTTATATATTTTATTTTTACGGCTCTGCATTCTCACTTGTAGTTGCGTATCTCACAGTTATATACGTATTCGTATGATTGAGCATTTGTGTGTTGTGACCTTTCTTGCACGTCTCGTATTTGTGTTACATTTACTTCATGTCAGAGCGGGTTATGCATCTGTGGGTAATCTCGCTCTCTTCATGTCACAGTGCGTTAATTTTTTATCTGGTAGGTGCATATCTCATCCGCTGTATCGTTCGCAATCATCAAATTCGCTGTCAATTAATTCTTTATTTATCAAAGAGAGAATATAAAGTTCCGCAGTCGAACTTTCACAAACATTGAATAGATGGAGCAGTATAGATAAACCCACGACTCCTCCTTAAAAAGAGTCCTATTCAAAAGTTATCAATGCTGACCGGTGCCTCTATCTACGGCATTGCGCTATCGCTGTTACGACATAACTCAGGGGGTGAAAGCGGCGCTATCGGTGCTATCATCATGCAACCCAGATGTAACTCAGGGGTACAAGCGGGGGAGCAACCAGATAGTGGGGCGCTAATGCAACAGTGCTGACAGAACGCTCCAGACGGAGAGTGGGATCTGCCGAAGCCGTAGCTGGTGGCCTGGGGGACTGCTGTTGGCGGCTACTGGGAGCATTACTACATCAGTAGACTGTCGTTAAGCAGTCCACAGGCCCAAACAACGGTGCTCATCGCCAATACCACCCTCACCAACCTAACCACAGCAGCACATGCAACAAACAATACGATACTTCGCCTTCTCAACTAGGCTCACCTTTACCATCTCTACCATCGCAATCTCCACATCCCGTATATGCTACTCATTTCCACCAATCATCCGATACCGGCTCGGTGCTCGTCTCCGGAATACCATATTAAGAGATGCCTGCCCCCATGTACTTGCATGCTTTACCCCACAGTTGTGGAGAGAGACTCGGAACCAGATATGTGGGGGATTCCTTCCGTAAATTCCGACAGTGTAGCTCAACTTCACAGTAGGTTGTAAATCTACTCGACACCGTCTTCATACATCGTGGACACCAAGCAATTGCTATCTGTGTCGCATCGACTGCCAGGAAAGTTACAGTGGTTGCTGGTGGTGAACCATACCCCACCAAAAACCCCTCGTTCGCATCGGATCGCAGTTGTCACTTCGGAGACTAAAGCTGGCTCATTACTACCGTGGCAGACCGGACTTTTGCCGCTCGCTTGTTCCTATTTGTCCCAGTTCTTTTTCTTGATGCGTCAGGGGACTCCGATATAGATGCACCTGCAAGGGATTTGCATATTTGCCTGATGCGGATGCTGCCGCGCCCCAAATGAGAATTGCTACTGTGTCTCCGCCCCTCCGCAATCAAGCTGATCATGCAGTATTTTGAACTGTTGCTGCAAGGCTTTGAAAGTCGTGCGGGGAAAAGTGGAGGATCGTCCTAGGTGACGTATATTTTCTACCGTATATGACCCCACAGTATGAGCTATTTTCGCAAAACAAATGGGACGTGCCGGTTCCATATATCACCGGATGGATTTTTTGACGCATCTCCTCTATTCTAGTTTTCTGCACTACCGGATTTCAAAAAGCTTTATAAGCCATCTTTAACCTCGCTTCCAAAGTTGACTATCTGACTAGTCTAGGTAGTAGTCTAAAACGAAAGAAATCATATTGTGGTTTTTAGTTGTTAACTCCCGTGCTGTCTAGAATAAAATTAATTGACAAGATGAAGGAAGAAGCTATCACCTCTAGTCATCATGAACGTGTTGATGATCACGATGACATTGGAGGAGAAAAGGTCGAGGACCCTACTGTTTTCCAACATGAGATGCACGATGCCTTGTACGGAGACCTCAAGCCGGATCTTTGGGCAAGAGGTCATATCAAACTTTATCTCATCTGCCTCGTTCTTTATTTTATGTCGTCTATGAGTGGGTACGATGGAGCAGTCATGAGCTCCATAAACGTGATGCCTTCGTATTTGGAGCATTTTGGATTGAAGTCGGAGGGATCTTCAACTGGTCTTGTATTCTCAATTGCTAATATTGCATCCATCTGCGTTGCTTTGTTCGTTTGGGTTGCCGATTATTTTGGAAGAAAGCCGGTGATCATTTGTGGAATTATCGGAACTCTTGTAGGCACTATTGTTGTCTGCAACTGCAGTCGAACGGAAGTGTTTATTGGAGGGCGGTTTTTGCTGTTCTTCTCATCTGGAATTGCCTATGTGTCAATTCCTCTGTACCTTGTGGAGATCTCTCCACCAAACATCCGTGGTGCCCTTGCTGGCCTGTTCAACACCTTTAACTTTTGTGGAACCACCATCGCAACACTGGCTTCTTATGGGTGTTATCGAAATTACACGCCATATAGTCCGTTGTCGTTCAAGATTCCACTCTGGCTACAGATGGTGTGTCCTGGGATTTCGCTGCTTGGCATTTGCTTTTGTCCAGAGAGCCCCCGATGGTTACTGGCTCATGGAAAGCCCGAAAAAGCCAGGAAAATCCTCACAGATTTGCACGCAAATGGCGTCGAAAATCATCCGATTGTGGAAATCCAGATGGTGGAAATGCAGTACGAATTGGACAACAACCCGATTTCAAGCTTCAAGGAATATTTCAATATTTTCGATCTTGTGAATTCACGCTCGAAAAGATATAGGATGTTTCTTGCCTGTTCATGGTCGTGGTTTGGCAATTTCACTGGGTCTCAAGTCATATCTTACTATCTCCCTACAATGCTCTCTAATCTTGGGGTGGGCTCTACCGAAATGACTCTACTTCTTAACGCTGTGTATGCAATTGCTCAATGGATCTTTGCCGTTGCTGGCGCCTTCATGCATGATGTTGTTGGTCGACGCAAGATGATGCTGTTTGCTACTACGGGAATTGTACTTTGTTTCAGCTGTGTGGCAATTGGTGCCTCGCAGTATGAAAAGACAGGCAGTCGTTCAAGCTCGATTGCCTCTATTGTTTTCATTTACGTGTTTGGATGTATTTTTGCGTCGACTTATACATCGCTGCAGCCAATATATCCCGCCGAAGTATTGACGACCCAAATGCGAGCAAAGGGAATGGCATTTTATCAGGCAATTTTCAATGTTGCGGGATTTATTCTTTCCTATACTGGTTCCATGGCAATGGCCAAAATGAAATTTTGGTATTATGTTTTCTTTGCTCTTTGGAACGCCTTTGTGCTAGCAGTCATCTATTTCTTTTTTGTCGAAACCAAGGAAAGATCTTTGGAAGAACTTGAGGAAGTTTTCACTTCGGCAAATCCGGTGAAAGCTTCTTATCAAATTCGCGGTTCGAGCGATGATGAAGCTTAGGTTAAGAAAAAGGCATCAGATAATTTAGGATGTTTAGATCTTTATTTCCTTTTGTTCTTTCGTTATACGACTGGTATATCAATAGCAAGATAAGTGACCGAAGAGTTAGTTCTACGAGAACCAATTTATTTTGTAATAAACTCATTTGATGCCCTAAAATCGTCAGCAGACAATACTTTGAAATTGGCATGTTTATTCATTGATAAGTGCTATGGCTTAAGAGATGTATAATAAATAATCCTACAAGAATGAAAAACTCAGTGACCCCGAAGATGACTCCACTGAATAGCTACTCTACTTGCAGTTCGTCACCCGCAGCAGAAGCAATCCACTGTTCAAACGGAATACGCTTTCCTTCCTCTTTAAGCTTGTTGACGCCTCTTAGCCCAGCATCAATGATTTGTTCATCAGTGAGAATTAGCTTGTAGTACAATATCCGATATTTCGAATGACCCACAATCGAAAGTGCTACATCACCGACCATTTCTTCCGGGGACACCACCACGAAAATGGCTGAACCACTATATCCTGTGATTTTATCCAATACATCATCAAGGCGTCTTAGGTCCAAGTCATGCCTCCTCGAAACAGTCATTTGATAAAATATAACCTGGTGGTTCATATTATCCATATAGATAGCGAAGGAATCCACAGTAGGGAAATTCGGTATCATTGGCATGTAATAACCCACCTCCAAATTCTTCAAGTTTGTCGCCATTTCTGATAGCCTCAGAAACGACCACAGACACTCATGACAGGGAACTGTAATAGAATTACATTCAGGATTTTCCCTCCTGGGTAAAATCTCAGACCCATTACTTAATAGATAAGCATGTGCTGCAGATTCGAATGTATTTCCCCAGAAAGTTCTTCCTGCAGTCAAATCCCGCAGTTCGGAAAAAAGATAGCTAAGCGTATCTGGTTTTTGGCGAATTATTCGTTGAAACACAAGCCGGCCGATGTAAGGCGTCATAACTTCATAAGCAACCCGTGTAAAGTTACCATCAACATCCCTGATTGCTCTCATAATGAACACTGTGTGAGACTGGCTTGCAAAATCCGTCTCCACCGCTGATATCAGCGAATCTTTGGCAACTATCGCCCTAATCTTTGTCACGATTTTGTCTTCGTAGGACTGGCAAGACGCCGAAAAGCTCGGAAATGACTCAGTGATGTCCCGAATTCCCCGTGGAACGCGGCTAAAGTAGTTATACAAATACCTTACCTGTTCCATCTGTTCGTCATTGTATCCCCAGCCGTTTTTAGCTATTTGGACAATATCATTCAAATCAGGTAAATCCATGTAATAGTGCTGAGCTTGACAGAACTTCTCGAAAAAGTGATAATTGTCGTCTTTCGGAGACGACACTTGGATATGTATCCCTTGAGTGTGTCCGGGCCCCGCAATGGCATCTGCCAACCCCCGATCAATGGGCCAATCATGAAGACACCAAATATCCGGCGATGGAATCTTGGGGTCAGGTCCACGAAGTTGACTTACGCCATCCGCATTAAACAAAAACCACCTACCATATCGCCCTCGATATACAGTAGGAAGCTCTTGGCATAGTCTTTTGATAAGAATATATATAGCAAAAACACTTTTGCCTATTCCAGGCTGCCCTGATATGATGAAACTTCTATGTTTCTTCGATTCTTGTAACAATAACTCTTCCGTCTCCACGTATGCCCGCCTGACTACTATACTCTCGTAAGCTCCCAATGAAGCACTGATACTCTCCCCCTGCAGCTCCTCCATGCGGCCCCAGAACTTCAATTTCAATGCGTCGTACAAGAGCAATAGATCTTCACTCTCAAAGAGACGCGGTGCTGCCAACGAATCGTACAATTCCATTAGAAATGACGAGCTGTCAATTATAAGACTAAGTCGGTGGCGCAAATCGGAATTTTAGGGTTTGTCTGTAATAATGCCCCAAAGGAGGTCCCAAGCTTCTTATTCTTCAGTCGTCAGCTGATACGTACCCGCTCTAATCATGAAATTATGCGGCGAACCTCCACCGGATATAAAGTAGACTAACACAGTTCCACACAGGAGAAGATCTAGTATTAAGCCCGTTTCCTGTTTTCTCTTCAAGTATACTGGTACTCCCTCCAGAGGATCTACCGTAACACTTATAGGAAATCTCTACAAGCTTTTTCTTCTATCTTGGATTCTGGATGTTACAACCTACATAATAATTCTCGTTCTCTTCGTGGCTAATAGGCTAACTGCATTGTGAACGCTTCGTCTCACTCTATGTTCTTAAACATAGCCTTAGTATATAATCAGCATATCCATTATATAGCTATTTTTCAGACTAATCAAGATGAGAAGCAAGCTAGTTTCTTAACAGTTTTATTCCGCTCTAGACACTTTGGTATATAGTCTCCGACATGTATTGGAATCTATTTTCTTATGCATAAATCAATTTTATCCCTCAAGTCGCGCCAGGATTGATATCACCCTCATTTTGTACGCTCTGATAACATAGTGCTGTGATACATAATCCTTCGGGATACTGAATTCCTGACTCGGATTAATGCACTGATTTGGACGCAAAAAAAAAGAAAAAGATGTGTGCCAAATATCACCTCCTGCTTCTAACAGATATCGATGGGATATTATCACACTAGCGGATCTGCGCCTGTCACTGTAATGGGTGTAAGCCTCTCAGCTGCCCACCAGAGATTAAGATAGCGGGGTGATGCAACAACAGACCCGTTAGGGTTATTCTGGCGTAGGGTGGGACCAGCCGGCCCCACCCGGGTCAGTGCAACATTTGAACCGTCTTTAGACTCGCAGTTCAGTCCCAGCATCTATCAAATAACCCCACCGACCTCTATCGTTCAAAAAGCCGTTTAAGCTGACGCCACGCAGCAAAACCTCCAAAATATCCCGTCTCCAATAATCAGGCACCTATTTGGATCGGTGGGCGCCACCGGGACGCAGTGCTCGGAGATGACAACCGATATCGCTGCATACATCGTCGCTCAGATGCCCAGCGTAGTAACTGACCCGGTAGCGGATATGTGGGGGAGCCGCTGCCGCAAAAGGGGCCGTGCGATGCTACCCAGCACGCAGGCACTGAGTGCAGCGAGCCCACCAAGAGCTGCCTATCGTGCTGCAGCTCCCTCGGTACATTGAGGACCACTGGCAATTGCAAGTCCAGGTCGCAGTGGACGCCCGGAAAATTACTGATTGCGGACCGCACCACCGCCGTAGGCCCCCTCGTTCTCCGCATTGGGTTGCATGTGTCGATTACGATGATAGGGTTGGTTTCTGTTTAGACATAGCGGAGAAATCCCATACAAAAATAAATACCTCTGGATAATCCCACTCAGCTACGACGTAGTGGCTATATAAAGCGTGGGACCCCGCCGTTTGCACTTGACTTGTTACGTACTTGTTGCTGCTGCGCAATTGTCGATTGTGAACCAACCTCTGTGTCGCTGTTCCGCTCACTGCCAATTGACAGATTGTTAACTGCCAACTGTCAAACACTCTGCCAGGTGTCAATTGACTATTTTTTTTCGAGCCTTCAACTGTAACAAACAACTGCAAATTACCTTGCAACATGTCATCCTACGCGGTGCACAATTTGGACCCCGTGGCTCGCAAGATCGAGACCATCTACACTTCACGGCTGGGGCTGTTCCTCCAGAAGGGCCAGTATGAGGCCCACAACCTGCCGCTGTTCTACGACAATGGTCGGCTCCATGACGCCGACTCGGTTAAACTCGAGGTGTACTCTGTAGAGGGCACCCAGCGTCCGTTGTTTAAAGATGCGCTGGCTACTGCTCAGTTCAAGCCTGCCAAAAAGGGCGACAAGTTCGGACCTTCGTGGACTACCCACTGGTTCCGAATTGCCGTAAAGGTGCCAGCCGAGTGGAAGAACGCCCCTCGAGTGCTGTTTAACTGGAACTGTGGCAACGAGGGTCTTGTGTTCACCGAATCGGGCGAGGCGCTGGTCGGTCTGTCTGGCGAGGAGCGACGGGACTGGGACATCCCTGCTGCCTGGATCAAGGACGGCAAATGGCACAGCTTCTATATTGAAACCAGCTGCAACGCCATGTTTGGCAATGCCGACCCTCACGACAACATCCAGCCACCGACCTCGGACCGCTACTACACTCTGGAGGTCGCCGACCTCGTGTACCCGAACGAGGACGCTCGCAAGCTGCGTCTTGACTTCTCGGTGATTGCCGAGTGCGCCAAGTACCTGCCAGATAACTCGTGGCAGAAACACCGAGCTCTGGAGGTCGCCAACGCCATAATTGACACTTTTGACGACTCGGACCCCTCGTCGGTAGTTAAGTGCCGTGAAATCGCTGCCCAGTTTGTGGGTCCGCTGGTGGATTCCGACAAAGTGTTCGACAAAACCGACACAAAGGCAGTCGTCATCACTGGAGTGGGCCACTGCCACATTGACACTGCGTGGCTATGGCCTTATGCCGAGACTCGGCGCAAGATTGGCCGGTCGTGGGCGTCGCAGCTCGACCTCATCGAAAAGTACCCCGAGTACAACTTTGTGTGCTCGCAGGCCATCCAGTACAAGTGGCTGAAGGAAGACTATCCGGATCTGTTTGAGCGACTGCGAGTGCAGGTCAAGGCTGGCCGATTCCTGCCCATTGGTGGGTCGTGGGTTGAGAGCGACACCAACCTGCCCTCTGGAGAGGCCATTGCGCGCCAGTTTTTGTACGGCCAACGGTTTTTCCAGGAGCACTTTGGCGTGCGGTGCAACACATTCTGGCTGCCTGATACATTCGGGTATTCTGCCCAGATCCCCCAGCTGTGCCGAGGCGCTGACATGGAGCGGTTCTTGACCCAGAAACTGAGCTGGAACAACATCAACAAGTTCCCCAATACCACTTTCAACTGGGTAGCGCTGGACGGCAGCCAGGTGCTGTGCCACATGCCGCCTGCCGATACCTACAACTCCAACTGCTCGGTTGAAGAGCTGACGCGGTCGGTGCACAACAACAAGAGCAGAGGCATCAACGAGACGTCGCTGCTGGTGTTTGGCTATGGAGACGGTGGCGGAGGCCCCACCTCCGACATGTTAGAGAAGATGCGCCGAAACCGTGGTGTGTCGGACACGGTTGGCGAGCTGCCACGGGTCGCCATGCACGGAGACGTCGAGAAGTACTTTGACAGCGTCGAGAAGACCACCAACAACGGCAAGAGCCTGGCTACCTGGGTCGGTGAGCTGTACTTTGAGTTCCACAGAGGTACCTACACCACGCAATCCAACACAAAGAAGGGCAACCGGTTCTCTGAGATCCTGTTGCACGATCTTGAGTACATTGCTACGCTGGCTTCTCTTGAGAACCCGTCCTACAAGTACCCCAAGAAGGACATCGACTACATGTGGGACCAGGTTCTGCTCAACCAGTTCCATGACGTGCTTCCTGGCTCGTCCATTGAGCTGGTGTATGACGATGCCCACGCCATTTACGCCGACGTGACCAAGCGAGGTCTGCTGGTGCTGGATTCTGCGGTGGCTGCCCTTGGTGTCAGCCTGTCTGCGACTGGCCAGGTGGTGGCGCTCAACACGCTCCCGTGGGCTCGTTCCGAGGTCGTCAAGGTGCCGTCGTCTTTCAACATCTCGTCTGCTGATGGTCAGGCGGCAGACGAGGGCAGCACCTATGTCAAGTTCGCTGCTACCGATGCCGGTCTTGTCAAGCCAGTTGCAGTTTCTGCTGTTGCCGATGGTGCCACCGTCCACGAAGTGTCCAGTGGCGTGTTTGTGCTCGAAAACAGCAAGCTCAAGGCCACAATCAAGGATGGGCTGGTCGCCAGCATTTACGACAAGGAGAACAGCCACGAGCTGCTGCAGGACGGTGTGTCGGGTGGCCAGTTCTTGCTGTTTGATGACCAGCCTCTCAACTGGCAGGGATGGGATACCGAAGTGTACTCGCTCAACAAGTATAAGAAGCTGAGCCCTGGATCAGTTAAGATTGGTGAGAAGGGTCCATTGAGAGCGTCGGTGGTAGTGGAGCAGAAGATCAGCGACAAGTCGTGGATCAAGACCACCATTTCTCTGGATGCTGCTGACAAGACCGTGGGAGGTGTGTCCGGCAACTCGTACCTCGAATTCAACTCAGAGGTCGAGTGGAGAGAGGCTTGCAAGTTCCTCAAGGTCGAATTCCCGGTCGATGTCCACAATGACCATGCCAGCTATGATTCCATGTATGGAACTGTCAAGCGTCCTACACACTACAACACGGACTGGGATATTGCCAAGTTCGAGGTGTGCTGTCACAAATATGCGGATCTGTCTGATTACTCGTACGGTGTGACAGTGCTCAACGAGTCCAAGTACGGTTTCTCGGTTCACGGCAACATCATGCGTCTCAGTCTGCTGCGATCGTCCAAGGCTCCCGACGGAAACGCCGACATGGGTCGCCACCACATCCGATACGCTGTTCTGGGTCACACTGGTGCTCTCGATCCCGAGGTGGTGCGAGTCTCACACAACTTCAACTACCCATTGCGCCTGTTTGCCGCCAGCCAGGACACTGCTGTCAAGGCTCTCAATGCTGTGGAGTTCGAGGGCCCCAAGAACATCATCATCTCTGCCATCAAGCGAGGTGAGGATGATGTCGATGTCAACTATCAGAAGAACATCTCTGCTCGCAAGACCAAGTCGGTTGTGGTTAGACTGTATGATAGTCTGGGAGGTCGAACTGCCGGAAAGCTGGTAACCAGACTGCCTGTGAAGAAGGCTTTCAAGACCAACTTGCTGGAAGACGACAAGGAGGCTATCGAACTGTCTTCCGAGGGTGGGCTGATCAGCGTCCCCGTCTCATTGAGGCCGTTTGAGATTGCCACCTACAGGTTGGAGCTTGCTTAGTGCACAGTAGTGCTTCAGTATATATTAACAGAGTAGAATAAAGCTTGAATTGTTCTGGATTGTGGAACCCGAATTACAGCTGTAGCATTGCATGGTAGGCAACAAAATGGTTCAAACATTTCTATGTCAGAGGTCTGCTGACTTACGTCTACAACTGTGTGCCTCAGCTACGTCACATACTATTCCAATATAACTTCTGTATGTATCACATGTTAAAGCAATTTCAGTATACAGGGCCAATGCAGATGATAGCTGTCAACCGACATGGCAGCTGCACTTCTGATAGTATCGAAGTAGAGAAAGCTTTAAAAACTGGTTTTGGAAACCCCCGGAGAGAGTAACCGAGAATATCATTCACTTGAATGATCAGCATCGGAGTACGAACGCATTCTTATACTGACAGCAAATTTACAGTTGAGTTTCTAGTCAACAGAAGTACGAAGCGTATTTCACCATAGCAGGACTACTAGGGACAGACAAGAGTATGTTTGCATTGCACTTTCTAGTCAAGACGGAAGCTACTGTTTACAATTGTGGAAACGGGGTTGACATATTTTTTATAACAATAGCAGAGCCGAATTAAGTATCGAAATTTAGCGATATAAGGAGAATGTCTGGTACCTCCAAGATAATTGATTACAGGCTGGCAAGCATAGATGTCCCAAATAGTAAGTTATCCCTAATATTCTTCAACTCTCCTAATATTCCTAACAGGCGTGAGGTTATGTTCAGTCTATATACGTATTACGTAAGCACCCTTACCCATTTTCCGTGCATCTATTGCTTCCCCATTTTTGTAGTTCATCTATAGTAAACTTAACATGCATAAAGCCAAAGCCCGATCACCTGTTCAATGGCAAATAACCAGAGAAAAAGAAGGGCTATAGAAAAGCAGGATACGCAAATGCCAGTGAGTACATCAGTGCTCATGGCCAAAGAGCCTGAAATTGCAAAGCACGAAAGACTTTATGTTAAATTTTGGAATCAACCAGAGCGGGCAAACGCGGATATCCTTGAGTTAGATGATGAATTTTGCCAAACCAAACGCATCCTTCCACTGAAGACATACAAAGCTACAGAGCAACTGTTGCTCGACAAAAGTGCCAGCAAAAGTGAGAAGATCAAGTATTTCATATTAACAGGACAGCCTGGGATAGGCAAGAGTGTGTTTGCACTGTATCTTCTTATCAAGAGGCTGTCAAGAAGAGAACCCACAGTTTTATATGATATATCCAAAAATTGGTTTCTTTTTGATGGCAGTGGTATGGCGCAAATAAATATCAGGGGTTGGCAATATGCAAATGATGTCTGGTATCTCTACGATAACAAAATTGATGAGGAGCTGGCAGGTCTCATTCGAGAGTATCTTGGTAATGGCGTGCATGTCCGAGTGGCGTCTTCAAATGAGGACGAATATCACCAGTTCAGAAAGCAGTGTCGGGCTAGGCCAAACGTTATTTTGTGGATATGCCTGGCCAAGATGAGGTGTTGCGAATGGCCACAGATGTGTAGGGGATGCTCCGCAGAACGAATGAGAAGAGTGCAGTATGTTTATGAATATCTCAGTCATACTCCGAGAAACGTACAAGAGCTAAGTGCTTCTGAAGGTAACGAGTTTGCCGAGGATTGTGAGGAGTACGAAGAGGGGGCCAGTGACAAGATCAGTAGCATGATTAGTAAGGGCGTTCTGACTACTGAATTGCCCGCTGATTTCAGACAAACATCTCATATGGTGTTCGCTATGGAAGTCAATTTAGTTAGGTTTCCCAGTGGAATTGCAAAGAAGACCTTCTATGACTATGCAACCAATTGTTTCCATATGCTCGTTTTCAGAGATTTAGTCAATCAGAAAACGGCAGTGATCAGTAAAGCGTTCACCGATATCAGAAGTGTGACGGGGGGAGGATCAGTGTGGCGTAGTACTTTTGAGCCGGCAGCCCATGCCTATCTTTTCAGTCAGGATTTCGAGATAGAACCCGTAGGGCCAGACTCCGAAGGCAGAAGCAACGTGGAGCTTCGCTACCCGCAAGTTAACGCAAGATGGTTCAAACGTGATGACGAGCTAAAGGCAAACTTACTGGAGTTCAACGAAGGCTATTATAAGCCAGTTGCTAAAAATTTCCCAACTATCGATTCGTTTGCTCTTTATCTGACAGCGGAGACCAAGATATTAACATTCTTCCAGATTACCGTTTCGCGGCAACACAGTTTCCATGGAAAGTACTTGGATGAGATTTTGGACATGATTCCGGATTATACGGGACGTATTATCTTTGTTTATGTAACCCCGCAAGAAACCCAAAGCGAAATTAGGCTTCCAGACCACAAGTCGTCTGCTAAAAAACAGCTTGAATATTATAAGTTTGTTCTTAGCGATAAGCAAATTATTGACTCTAGGTTGAAAGGGTTTAAGGAGCTGTTTGAAGATAAAACAAAGCGAATGCCATTCGAGGAGTGGACAAACGCTAGAGATTCTAACGAAGTGGAAGAAGCATAATTACATAATGTAGGCTCAATCTCCTAGTTGAGACTATATTCTCCCAGTTGAGACTATTTATATTCCGTTCGATCAGCAAAATTGGCAAATCGTCTAATATTCCAATAACTAATAATAAGAACTGAATAGTTATCAATATTAGCTAGATAAGACTATCAACTACATGATGATATCAACTGCAATGCTATATAACAATACTATTACATAGTAAATAGTATCCTCGTAGAGAGAAATGTCAGCTACCACAGAAATTCGTGAATTACGCGCATCAGCTGGAAATTACCGCATTCGGGTAAAATACACCCGAGCATTCGATATCAGGCGTCGATATCAGCTTAGACGCCTACTTAGAGGAAGTTTGCATGTGACACTTATACGCGCCTCATCGAGAACTTTGTCTCAGCTTTTTTTTAAATCTCTGTTGTTAACACTTGGAATATCTGTCAGAGGTCTTTTTTTCTTTATTGCATTCCTATTGTAATATTTTATCTTGCCTTTCATTATTGAGGACTGCATATTGTGGAGGATTTCTTGGCCTTGATTCTCGCTGTGGCTCGCTGCAGATACTGGCTAGACAGTTAGGTTAATAATGAGTTTTCCAGACCTCAAAGTCACGAGTGCGTCCGACAGCGAGAATGAACACGATTCTGTGTTGTCGGAAGAGAACAGCATCATCGGAGACTCTGGTTCGACGTCCAGCTTGTCGCGTACCTCGTCGACTGGCTCCTGGGACGGTTCGGCATTAAAGCTTCCCAGTGCCGGCACCGGTGGTGGCGGACTATCCAAATCGTCGTCGGCAGTATCGTTGTTATCGATACCGTCGCATAAGCGGTTCTATTCATTTATCCACAAGCATGAAATCCCTCGAAAAGCGCTGCATGTTTCCATCGGATTTCTCACTCTGTATTTATACACTCGAGGATTTGAAATTTCCGATATCACACCCGTGCTGGCCACCTTATTTATAATTATTGCCGGCACAGACCTGGTGCGGTTAAGGTTCCCACACATCAATAGCATTTACATCAACTCGTTCGGGTTTCTCATGAGAGAAAGAGAGGTTGATGGCTTCAACGGCGTGATCTGGTACCTGCTGGGCCTCGTCATTGTATTCAGCATCTATCCCAAAGACATATCGCTTTTAGCAGTGCTGCTGCTGTCGTGGTCCGACACTGCTGCCTCGACAGTGGGGCGAAAGTACGGATATTTGACGCCCAAGATTGGTAACAAATCGCTAGCAGGGTCGCTGGCGGCATTTGTCACCGGTGTGTTCAGCGCCTGGCTGCTATACCAGGTGTTCATTCCCCAGTACAGCGCCTACAACTTGCCAGGCTCGATCCTATGGCTTTCCGAGACTTCATCGGTGCCGTTTTACGTATTTGCATTGGTGACAGGGCTGGTAGCTGCCGTGTCGGAGGCTATCGACATCATAGACGACAACTTGTCTATTCCCGTGCTGTCAGCCACCTTTACATGGTGTTTCATCAAGCTGACCAGCACCGGCACTTACGAGTCGGAGGTATTTTCGATCTGAACGGGTGTGGTGAGCTCGTGTTGTATATATTAGCTATGGAAAAATCAACTCGTGCAAATCAACTTAAATTAAGCAACCAACCAAACAAACAAGCAAAAGCAAACGAGTAACCAAAACAATAAAACAAAACAGAACACAACAGAACAGAACATAGAAGAGTAAAGCTGCATGTTGCGTTTTCGTCACTGCTTGGTGTTGAACAGACTGTCTAGACCCATCCGCTTGGCGACGTAGTTTTGGGCTGCTATTCCCACCGCCAGAGACAGGCCCTCCTCGACCCAGTCAATGACCCAGTCGCGGGGGTCAGCGTCAAAAGACCGGAAGGCCTCGTCAGGGCTGTCAAGCCAGTCAGCCCACTGGACTGGGAATGGCTGCGACACCGACGAGAACTTGATGTCGTTGACTTGGTCGTATAAATAAATTATGAACACAAAGGTCCGAGCCGACACAGCACTAACGATCTCGTTGGTATCGTCGTCATGGGCCGCGTCGCCAATGGCGGCTGGCTGAATCGACAGATATATGTTTGACGTTCGAATCACCGATGCATTCTTGTCAGCGTCTGTTTTGGCAGCGCTGTCAGCATTAGCACCGGACCCAGAACCAGAACCAGAGTCAGAGTCAGAGCCACCAGTAGATCCAGTGCCAGATCCAGAACCAGAATTGTCTGTTTCGCCTTTGTCGTCGGCTTCTGCAGGGGCAGTCAGGGCATCGGACTCACTCGTCTTGGTAGTGCGCAGAAAGTCCTCAACATTAGCCGAAGCCAACTTGATAGCCTGCTCAAGGCTTCCATGGAAAACACCAAGAGTCCGCTGCTGGTGCGCATCAGAACCTCTTCTCTTCCTTTCTTTGCCTTTCTGTACGACGGTGCTCAGCCGACCACCACCTTCTACTTGCTCCATGACCCGCTCAAACACGCTGTACACGCTGTTGTCAATTGCAGGGTACCCGACCATATCATGAAATATATGGATACGCAGCTGCTCGTGTCGCGAGATGGGCGGTGCAATTGTGTCCAAAACCTGTGCCAATGTGGACTGCAGGACATTTCTGCTGATTCCAAACCTTGAAAAGCTGTCTCCCAGCGACTCGATTGCCTTCTGCTGGGATGTCTGCATCTCTGGCTGAAGTTCCTTGACACGAGCTTCTGCCTGCTTCACTGCTGAAGTAGCCGAATCCCACAATCCTCCTTTGTTACGATTCCACCAGCTCGCTATCGATGTCAACGGGTCGGGACCTTGCTCACCACTCGAGACAGCATTAGAAGGGCCCCCAGCTGAACCATCATCAGCTGGTGCTTCACGCTCACTGGTTGCAGGCACAGCAGGCTCAGCACCAGGCGTTGGCGTAGAAGCTGGCTGTTGTTCAATAGACGACGAGCCAGCCACCGCTGCGGGCTTGTCTTTCTGAATGGGTGTCGACTTTCCAGATGCAGGATTCTTGGTCAAAGAATCCAAAAACCCCATGATATCCTCCTCATCCTTGGTCTTGGACACATTTGCACGTTTTTTTGATGCACCCGCCTTGGTCTCCTTCTCTAAGGAATCCAGCAGCTGGAGCACGTCTTCAGGATCAGACTGTTTGGACATGATGGCAGTAATCCAACGTGAGGCTGGCATGCGCTGAGCTGGACGTATTACGTCTCGGCGCGCTACGTGTCTAAAAAAATGCCTGGTTGGCTGGATATATGCGAAACGACAACGTCAAACAGAACAGAATAAAAGACAATTGAAAATCAAATCACAAAAAATAATAAAAACATATGTTATAAACCTTGCTGATGCAAAAAATGAAAAACTACAGCACCTTCCGTTCTCGTATGGTCTCCCACTACAATACTGAGTAAGGCTCTCACAGGCTTGAATATGACTGATCGGACGGGAAGTCTTATTTTCCTGTAGATATGGCCGTAGCTGACAGAAAAAGGCGAAACCCATATTTCAATGAGATGTTGAATATTTTAAAAAAGGCGTTTGGCGCGAATTCAGGCTACTTTTCGGGCATTTTCGGGCTCAATTCAGAAGACTATTGGCAACTAAATTGCAGTACTGAGGTACCGCGGAGGATTTAACGTGCTGGCCGGCGTTTGACGGCTACATCTTGTTCAACAGCCACTCTAACCTAGCTTAAAAATTCAAAGGTATGAACCTGGGCCAAATCAAATCAAATAAATCGATAGAATTGACGAGAAATAAACCGTTGTGATTCTATCGGTGGAGGCTCTCGAATACAAAGTCAAATTTGATTTTGATTTTTTGATTTTTATTGGTGCGTGAGTGCCCCCATATTAGCTTTCTTGTCTCTGTGGGACGTATATGAAATTCACTATCTTGGAAATACTCCACTATTCTAAGCTGATATTTCAATTCATCGGTTCTTTTTTTTGCTCATAACATCGCCAAATCACTGTTAAATGTTAACGCATTTTACTGCAGTTTTGGAACTTTACTAACATGTAGGCAAGAGATCTAGGCTGACTGGTAGCTGGAACGCGAGAAATGGGAAGAAACTGCTGGTGAGGTCGCCAATAACTTTTCGGGTCTATGTTAACATTTGTGGATTCACTTCACTCCTAGATAACTGAGCACTATACAGGTAATATTACTTCCGCATTTACTACTGTGCAGAAGTGAAGTGAAATTTCCTATTTCAGAATTTGCTTGCACAGAGTCTAGTTTTCTACTGAAATTACGGTATTCAAATACGTTCATAAGCTGGCTCTTGGACAGAGAGAGCATGCATACATCACTGAAGTATTGTCAGCCTTTTTAAGGCATTCCCACAACAAGCAGCAGCGGAAAATGCGATGCTGATTAGACCATCTTAACTAGCCGACCCGACAAAGCTAGCAACATAAACTACACATATGAACAATGAATGTGACATCATTATTTCCTTCTAGTTACAATATACACAAGAGGAAGTTTTGGGACATAACATCTCAAACACACAAGAGATGCTTAGTAGAAAGTCGTCGGTCGCTGGGCAGCAAACAGAGAAGTAGACTTTGGCACACGGTGAGGAAGAGGGAACTTGAGGCCACGGGTGAGCACCTGCTTGATGTAGGGTCGCTTGACGTCCTCGGTCTTCTCGAGCTCGACCACCTTGAGAATGTGAATGGATCTGAATCGCGATCGGTGTCGGGCAGCCATGTCCTGGTACAGCGAGTCGACGGCAGCTGCTCGGGACAGGTCGCGGTACTCCTTGTACATGTTGTGGGTACCGGAACGCGAGTCGTAACGGATCCAGATGCCAAAGTTCTTGACCTTGGTAGGTCGCTTGTCGAAGATCTGGTTGACCGACACAATCTCACCATTGGCCTTCTTGATTCGTCGCAGCCTGGTCAGGAAGTACCAGAATCGCGACTTGGCCACCACCGTGTTGGGGGCGAAAATCCTCATTCGGTACAGCTTCGGTTCCGGCTCGACCTCGCTGGGGAGGCGTCGGCCAATAACCTGGTATTCATTGAGACGACCCATCTTTTAGTTTTGAATGTCAAGTTGGTAGTTTTGAGTCTGTGAGTGGGTGTGGTGTGTAGTGAGGCGACTGAAAAGTCAGAGCGTGCGTAAATCACCGTCCTGTGACTGCGTTTCCCAGAACGGACATATGTGAACGACCATCACTGCCAGATGCACGGCTGAATAAACCCATTTATAGAAATATTGTCGACGATCATTACAAAAACACGAAAAACTTATATCTCAGCCAGTGTTTTATAAAACTTCGATTTGCTATCTTAAAATTATCCCCAATTCGGACTGAATATTTTCCATAATTATAATTTGAAAAATAGCTTCAAAATACATCGGTTCTGTCACGTCGAAGTTTCTTCGATGGCAGAATAAACCTATTTATGGAAATATTATGGACGATCATCCCAATGACACAAAACAAATTATTTCTCAGCCAACATTTTATAAAACTTCGATTTTACTAGCGTATAAATATCGTCAAATCAGACTGAAGTTTTTCAATAATTATAATTTGAAGAATAGCTTCAAAATAGATCGATTATGTTACGTTATAGTACCTTGCACGGCTCAATTAACCTAGTTTAGGCAATGATCTTCATAAATTACCCACAGGTCCAGTGGTTTTTTGCCAAAGTTCCATTTTTTCGAAAAACTGTGATATCAGGCTTTTTCGCATTTCGCACGGCTGAGATGATACTATTTAGGAAATTTCTGTGACGATCTTTCAGTATGGGGTTGGCTGTGAATGTATCGGTATTAATTCATATCAATACGGCAAAATAGTTGATATCTTGCGACTCCGTCGCGCTGTGGCAACTGCTACGCAGTTGAGGCGAGGACTCTGGAGCTAGTTACTCATCAGATAAGGCGAATTTTAGATCCACACCAGTGTCCTCGCCTCAAATGTGCAGCAGTTGCCACAGCGCGACGGAGTCGCAAGACCACCCTTGCGATAACATATTAAAATAATCTTTGGACAATACAGGTGTTACTTCGCGCAAATTACGATTTGCAATGTAGCTCTGCTTGTCCTTGCAGTGTCGACGATCTGAGCTGTTTCAACTATCGGATTAGCATATCGCAATATTGATATTACAAAAAGGGTTATCCGTCGATCGTTCTCGTGCCCCACTGGTAATAATTAGCTGAGATGTAAGTTACCTTCCTTTAATACATTCATCTGTCTTAGAAATTAATTTCGATATTCCATGTGAAGGCAATAGTGTCAACCCTGCATCATCGTTGAAGGGATGGCACGGCTGAGCACTGCAGATGGAGCTGAAGATCAACACCCCTGAAATACCATAGGAAAAAGATGAATTGAGGCCAAAACAGAAGCGTAACGAGAATATGACTAGCTTATAAGATTGGAAACTTGTGGAGGGATCATGTACGAATCGCCAAGACAATTCTACCCAGATGGTTACAGTCAGAGTTGGAATTGGAATTGGAATTGACGATATAAGCACCAACCATGTGCGACGAACTGGCAGCACTATTGATATCAGATAACGAGAATACAAATAATATCGAGGAATGGCAAGTTGATCATGCCTACGCTGTGTAACCTATCAGAGTGATGGCTAGTTCAATGGCTGATTGGATGGCTAGTTCGATGCAATGGCTGCTCCAATCCGAGTTATGCTCTTGAGGTCCGAGAGTCGTACAATTATGATATTCATACTCTACAACGCATGGCACGCCCCCGCACCGCCAATGCAAACACTTTGATATATATTCGTTAAGACCTACTAGGATGGCCGGCTGCACAGAGAAACCGTCACGCAAACACCATCAACCCAGCAGCTGCTGATATTGGAGACCCCGCAATGGGCCCTTTCTAGGCGTGCACAAGCTCGCCCTCGACCACCACCGTCTGGGCAGCAGAGGTTGTAGCCACGCCAGCCGGCTCGGGAGCCAGTCCAGCCGACTCGGCGTCCACAGGGCCCGCGGCACTGGGAGACAGGATGGAGTAGACGTAGGTCGAGGCTTTGTTGACAATGTCGCCCTTGGCATCCTTGATGCGAATGGCGCCCAGAAACCCGTCCGTGGGCAGCACGATCGACAGCAGCGCCGCCTTGCCCTCTTTGCCGAGCTCGCGGCCTGTGCCAGCGAGCGCCAGCGCAGCGGCAAACACCGACGGCGACGGAGACCCGTTCGAGTGCTTAGCCACCTTCTCGTCGTACACCGCCACGACGTGGTTGCGGGCAGCGTTGGGCAGCGACACCACGTTGGCGGCCTGCTCCGACAGCAGCGGTTTGGCGCGGTGCACGGCGATGCGCACGATGCGCCAGGTGCGACTGAGCTCGTTCGACACGCCGTCCGACGAAGGCAGCGCTTCGTCGCCCGGCAGATAGTCGACGACAATGCCCTCCAGACGGTCGTTGAGCGGCAGGAAGATCGGATCCACCCTGGAACGGATCAGGGCTTTGCCCTTGGTGTCGTAGACCTTGGCGTAGTGGTCGCGAGCGGTGTGGGTGACTGATTTGATGGGCGTGATGACGCGGTTGTCGACAGCGCCAATGGCAGCCGTCGAGTAGGCGGTGATGGCAGTGCGGGCGCTGTTGACAGGCGCCTTGGCGAGCTCGAGGACCTGCTCGGGGTGAGTGGTCTGGAGCTGGGGGAACCGCCTGTCGACCGAGTTGAGCAGCTGGTCGCCCAGCTTGTCGACCCGCTCCAGCACGGGGGTGGCGTGCTTGATGACGGGCTCCGACACCGGCTTGGAGTGCTCCTTGATGGCAATGAGCAGCGGGATGGCGTTGGAAGCGAACATCTTGACGGTGGGGAACGACGCCGCCAGCCCAGCGACCGCTGCTATGGCAGGATATGTCGCCAGATGGGCGACAAACTTGGACTGCGGCAGCTCGTGGACGGGGCCATTGGTGGTGGTTTTAGCAGCTTCCGACATTGTATACCGACAACTAGACGCGGGACTGCTCCGCTCTGGACCTGCTAGATAGCCAAAGGGAAATAGAACAGAAGGGGGGGAGGCGACAAACTGACCTAGGGGGCGTTGGCAGCACTTTAAATATCCGATCACCCCGCCATAACCTAGTTGAGTGATCTCCTGGCCCTTGTAATAATTGCCGTTAGTTTATGGCTCGAAGAGGCTTGCCGTGCCATATGCAGCCCACCATCGCTGTTTAGATTACATGTGCGTTGACAGCTGCTTGCCCGGAGAAACATATACATATCCAATGCATACAGACAAAGAGCCGTAATTTTTTTCGAGGCATGTTATGTGCTCGCCACCTCTCCAGCAGATAAATAATCTACCGCCAACAAGAGTTTTACATTTTTTTGCTGCTGCCAAGGGGGGAGCTGCGTCGGGTGTTTTTTTTGTCGTTGTCTTCATACAAAACAGCTAATGTGTGCCCCTCACTGTGGCTGCAGCAACCCACCGCATGTGAAAATCATTGTACAGGTTTCACATGGCTGCGCATGGTTGCAACCGACAACGATAACGACAGTTGCCAACAATCTAACGCCTGCCTCGCCCATAAAAAAATACGCTGGCTGTGTTATTGCAAATTGTTGGCCAATTCAACTGTATCTCCATCAACATCCAAATTAGCTCACGTCGCACGCAATATGCGCACTGACAAAGTTTGGATCGCAGCTGGCACCGATAAAGAAGAAAACGACGATGCAGCTCCATTTGAGTGGCTGTAATTGAGCAACAATTGTCACACAAACTCTCATTGATGCTGTTGTTGTTGTGCCGTATTCGTGCTCGTCTTCCTTGGCCGGTTTGGTCTATACGGCTAGCGCGTTACAGCCTCGATTAGCACACCGGAGGCCCATGGGCACGGGTTGGCTGCAGCCTGCAAATGTTAATCCGAGCCGTTTTGGAGGGGCAGCCGCTCGGCGCAGGCCATTGCGAGCATGCCGAGCCTCGGCGGGCCGCTCCGGAAAATTATCTGGCCATGTTCACGCTATACATTCCGCCGACACGGCCCGTACTTTCGACCGAGTCGGTCGTCCGACTCTTCGCTGCGCAGTGTGGCACCCCCCCGGTCCCCTGCGCTAGCCCACCTAAACGGAACTTAATCAGTGAGGCTGGCAAGCACTCACCAGAATGAGCAGAGTTCACTACATTGCCAACCCTCCTACAAGAGGCGATACCAGAATTCAAGCGTGTGAATTACCAGCCACAACGTGACTTGGTCGGAAATGAATTATCAGCTGTTGATGACGTGAGCACCGTTGGCGGATAGTACGGGATTGGCCAGGCACCACATAGGGCAGTCGTGCAGCATTTATAATGGACGTCACACATACACACATCGCTATGGGCCGACCCGAGCACGGTCTGCCCTGAGAATTTATCCGACACAATTAATCCGATGCATGCAGCCTGCCGGTCGAGTTTTTCCGGTCCCGTCAAATGTCATTGTCGTTAGGCTGTACCAAGTCTGGCTAGCTCACAACAGAAGAACAAACAACACCGCGCATTTAGTTCAGATGTAAAATGACTACTGGCTTTAGTAGTGCTCTTGAATAGAGTTCGCGGCGGGAATGTTTTGTGGTTCTCAAATGGTTGGTCAGAATTGAATTGCCTGTGCATTGAGATGGCCGACGCATACTATGTGCATGCCGTATGGAGATCAGCGCTGCCTTGATGTTGCCGATGCAAGTCAGAAAGGAAATGATAACTGCTGACATCGGAGCTCGCGCTGCCGGATGTCAGATTTCCCGTTTCAGACTGTTGGGTGACATTCTAGCACTGAGCTCGGATCAACTTTCATGGGAATTTTATGGTCCCAGTTGCAGTACCACACCACATTGTGACTAATAAATGGTATCTTGCAACCATTTGGCAGCCATAATTATCATGCTATTAAGCACGTTGACGTTTGTTCGCGAATATTGTCCCACCTTAGTGCAACAATAAAATGAAAGCTGGCTACAAAGCTTAATAACACATACAAAAAAAGAAAAAAGAAATTCACAAGGTCACAATGAGGATCGTCCCAATGTCAACCAACTGGCTTCATGCTCAACAATATAAAGGCATGAACCTGCAGTACTTTTTTTTTTCTTTCTTGCTTGTTACCATCATAACACATCTATCATGAGCCAACAGTCTAGCGTCAATCATGATATAGACTCTCCAAAGGAGCAGCACAGCTCTGCTGCCACTTCGTTCTTTTCGCCAGTCAAGTCTTCAACCATAGCGACGGGTGGAATGTCGAAGTATCTCTTGGTGTCCACCTTGTGTGTTTTTGCTGCTATGGGAGGATTCATCTTTGGCTACGATACTGGAACTATCTCGGGATATATCAATATGCCGTCATTTTTGAGCCATTTTGGCTCTCAGAACGACGATGGTACCTATTATTTCTCAAAGGCCAGGTCCGGGCTGGTGGTCAGCATATTTTCCATCGGTGCCGCCATTGGTGGGGTTTTTTTCTCTAGAATCGGTGACACTTACGGGCGCAAAATCGGCATTGCTTCTGGAACTCTGATATACATTGTTGGCATTTTGATCCAGATTACTGCTGTCAGGGCTTGGTACCAGTTCATGATCGGAAGGCTGATCTCTGGTATGGGAGTGGGAACCATCTCTGTACTGGTACCAATGTTCCAGTCGGAAACGGCTCCCCAGGAGATTCGCGGAACTTTGGTGTCGTCATATCAGCTTCTTATCACGATGGGGATTTTCATTGGATATGCTGTATGTTACGGCACTGGCGAGATGGACAGTGTTATTGCATACAAGCTTCCTCTCGGTCTCGGGTTTATATGGGCAGCCATTCTTTTAGCGGGCCTAACGTTTTTGCCAGAATCTCCGCGATATCTCCTTGCTAACGGCAAGACTGATAAGGCGCTCGCGGCTCTGTGCTTTATAAACAGAGGCCGTCCTGATGATAGGAGTATTCTCACCATCATGGAGAACATAATGGCTGGTATTGAGCACGAAGCAAAGCTCGGCAAAGCTTCATGGGGTGAGTTGATCACCGGTAAACCCAAAGTTGGTTACCGACTGATGGTCGGAGTCGTTGTTCTGGCACTCCAGCAGCTATGTGGTGCCAACTATTTTTTCTATTATGGTACCAGTATTTTCAAGGGAATCGGGATGACCAATTCATTTAGAGCCTCTCTTATTTTTGGAGCAGTCAATTTTGGTTCTACATTTTTTGGACTTTTTACTGTGGAACGATTTGGTCGCCGAAACGTCCTTCTGTGGGGTGCTACAGGGATGCTCGTCTTTTTCATCATCTATGCATCTCTTGGTTCCAAGTCCCTGTACCCTCATGGTATGGACGAGGCATCGAACATGTCTGTTGGCCGAGCAATGATTTTTGTAACCTGTGCCTATATCTTTTGCTTTGCAACCACCTGGGCACCATGTGCGTTTGTACTGGTTTCTGAACTGTACCCAATAAGGATTCGTTCGAAAGGAATGTCTATCGGTCTGGCTGCTAACTGGCTGAGCAATTTCCTGCTCTCTTTTTTTACCCCATTCATCACTAGCGCTATTCACTTCTACTATGGGTTTGTGTTCAGCGGGTGCTTATTATTTGCCGTGATTTTTGTCTGGTTCTGCGTTCATGAAACGAAGGGCCACAGTCTTGAGCAAATAGACCAGATGTTTGAATCAAACGTTACACCGTGGAATTCATCCAGGTGGTTACCTCCTTTGGGTGGACCAGCTCCAGTAGACGAGAAACCAGCCGCCGTGCAAGATCAACGCGAAGTCGTGCATTTGGCATGACAGTTGGCGATATACCAACAGCACCGATAACTTCTACATTGTAATAATAATACAAACAAGTAACATATAAATACGTTTCTGTATAAAAGAAGTTATAACTTCAAAGGTAACTTAAACTTAACGTTTTGCCTAAAATTTCATAGTCTCCAGTGAGTTGGCGAGTGCGTCTTCGTGTGTTAGCGCGGCATCGCCGCGTCAAATATTATATCTAGTGATAGCGTACCTCGCACAACTTTGACTCGTACATTTTCGTCCTTTGAACGTGTAGATGGTCACGAACGATTGAAGAACTATGGCAAAGGCTCAAAAATCTGATCCTGCTTCTGGATCAAACGGTGGGAATTTATCGGAACCGGGAAAACACGCACAGAAGTCGGACAAATTCGAGCCTTATCCTCAGAGACGTTCGCGACGTCTCATCGAAAAGGATCACGTAGACTCTGGTGAACGTTCTCCAGGTCGAAGATGTGAACCACACCACAGACAGGCTAGTATTCCAAAGTCAGTTTTGAAAAATGGTAACCACGAGGGCCAGGCATTAGCAGCTGTCGGATTCTACTCAGCTGAAGACCTCGACCGGTTCATCACGACAATGCGACAGGATCAGCCGGAACCAGAAATGCCACAAAAGGCAGAAGACAGTTACGGTAGTAGTACCGCAGGCTCGCAGTATCAGGATGCTACTTCGCCAGATACTAGTACCACTTTTGTTATTTGGGACTCTCCGCGGAAATCTCCTCGCAAGTCACCTCGAGCCTCCAAGTTGAAGAGGTTAAGCAAATCTGTTGGATGGTCACGGACACTCGAATGGTGAGAGAACATTATTTTTTTCGTAACGACTTTATGAGCAATGACGCATATATATATATCAATGATTTTGAAATCACACGCTTTCTGAAATAGGTGGTACTCTTGTACAAAACTCATTACTGTGAAGGTAATCGTAATTATTGTAATTTTTTTTCATGTCTATCTGTACATCTAACACAACTTTTTTTGATTTGTCATATTGGGAGTTTTTTTTTTAAATAAATGAAAGCGCCTACCACAGGGCGCCAATCGCTTCCAAATTGATCACTTCTTATCCTTCCTAGAAGATCCAGCATCATACTGAGGAGAAGTAGGAGAGTATTGAGGAGACGTAGGAGAGTACTGCGGAGATGTCGGCGAATACTGAGGAGACGTCGGCGAATAAGACCGTGCACCAGCAGCAGCACCACCACCGCCTGAGAACGAGGGACTTGTCGGCGAGTACGACGGCGACGTAGGTGAATACGACGGAGACGTCGGTGAATAACTCGGAGACGTCGGTGAGTAGCTCGGAGATGTGGGCGAGTAACTCGGAGACGTAGGCGAGTAGCTTGGTGAAGTAGGCGAGTAGCTTGGAGACGTTGGCGAGTAACTCGGCGAGGTTGGCGAATAGCTCGGCGATGTAGGTGAGTAACTTGGTGACGTCGGCGAATAAGACGGTGACGTAGGCGAATAGCTCGGCGACGTCGGCGAATAAGACGGTGAAGTCGGAGAATATGCTGGCGACGTAGCAGAGTAAGATGGCGACGTCGGAGAATATGCTGGCGACGACGGCGAATAGCTGGGCGAAGTGGCACCAAAGCCAGGGCTTGTTGGAGCATATCCTGGACTTTGAGCACCTGCCATATACGCCGGCGAGGTGGCACCAAACGACGAGAATGGCGAGGTGGGCGCGTATCCAGGAGACGCAGCACCACTGCCAGCACCAAACGGACTCTGGCCAAAACCACCATACTCTGTGAATCCGCCACGATCGTCCGCCAGACCAGACTGGGCCAGAGGAGAAAAGGTTGCTTCTCCATCAATGATACCAACATGCCCATCTGAAAGCGGTGATCGGTTATCATATGGCGTAGCAGCACCCTCTGCGAGAGCACCGCTGGGCTTAGGATAAGCAGCGTCAGGCACTGCATTGGCATAATCGACCGGCAGAGTGCCCAACAATTCATCATCGAGCAGCACGTCAAAGCTGCCTGTACCCAGCGGGGCCATCTGTCCAAGCATGATATTCTCAGACACACCCTTGCAGTCGTCCAGTTCGGCAACCGCTGCTGCCTCCAGCAAGATCTCAACAGTCTCCTCAAAGGAGCATCTCATGAGAGCACCAGTATCGGCCCGGTTAATACCGTGTCGAGTGATAGCCATCAGATGGCCCCGAGAGGTCATGACGTCCACAAGCAAAGCCATGTGTCGGTAGTTGACATAAGAACCATCAAAGGCAATCACATTGAGAATCTCCTTGTACAGCGCCGACCGAGTCGCCTCGATACCCAGCACAGAAAGGATCTCCACAAACGAGTTGGAATACACCTTGTGGCAGTCAACGCCCTCAATAGTCATTACATCCGACAAGTTGATACCATCTGTTTCAAGCACCCACTCCATCTTGGTTTCAAATTCACCAGTACTCTTATTTGGCACAGTCATCTTGTGTTCCATCATAAACACTCGAGAAATCTCGGGAATACCTCGCAATGTGATAGACTCAAGCATATGGGCCTCTATTGCCTTTACCATCTGATCCTCATCTACTTCTGTGTTCTCAGCCACCGTCTTTGGATCCCTAACAACGCGGCAACGTATGATCAGCTTGTCAGCATTGTCTTCAGACCACATGACAAACAAGTCTTCTCCAAAGCTCTCGGTAATCTTTTCTGCAACCTGACTCATAGTCAGCTGCTTGTCCAACATCTTGGCTCGATCCAGCTCGAGACGCAACAGCCACGGCGAATGCTTGTGAAGACTAGCTTCAACGGCTTCATCAGGAATAGAAAAGTACGACTCGACGATATCTATATCTTCCTCAATCACTGTGCTCTTCGGGTCTGGGTCATAATAAATTTCAGTCGCCATGGTGACATTCTTCAAACTGGTGTGTTCAATTGTCGATTGCACAACTTTAGCCTTCTCTATGTCTGAGGCGATTTCGGGCTCCAGATACACAGTAAGAGCCGGAGTCTTAATGTTCTTAGCAACATTGAGAATCTCCTTTAGTCGAGGCACACCCAAAGTGACATTCTTTGACGAAACACCAGCGTAATGGAAAGTGTTCAGCGTCATCTGCGTGGCAGGCTCACCAATCGACTGCGCAGCCACCACACCCACCATCTCACCGGGGTTGACAAGCGACTTTGCAAACTGGGACTCAATCTCACCAATCACCCAATCAAATGCCGCTCGATTGAGTCGGTATTCTCCAATCACTCTCTTCACAGCAAGCCGTGATCTCACCAAGGTGGAGAATAAATACACTGCATTGCTCTGGGCCTCTTCAACAAGTCGTCCCTTGCCGCGGACTACATGGATCCTGTTAAGAAGATCACGAACCCCGTGAACAATCTCCGGGAGCGTCAGATCACTGGGACGCGACCGGTCAATGCTGAAAATCTGCTGTGCGTTCTGAATGACTCGTCGCAAATTCACAGGCAATGGCCAGTTATGGTCGCCGTTGGTGAACACAAACTCTCGGAGATGTTTTCTATCATCTAGCAGTTGATTGTATTCCTCGTCCAGAACGTGCTGAATGTCCAGGTCACCGAGGATTTCATTGCCGCTTTCCAACAAAGAAGGCTTGATGGACCGCGAAAATGACGGATCCATCACGTCGATTCTGTAACGGCGCTCAAACGACTCATCAGATCCCGGAATAGTATCAACGGTCTGCTTTTCGACCTGGGTACCATCCAATCCATCCTCACCATAGATAAATTGAATGACGTCGCCAAGAGAGTTTCTGGTTGTTCCATCGTACTGAACCATAATGTCCTCAAGAGCCTTCACGAGACGACGCTGAATGTAACCCGTCTCTGCAGTCTTGACAGCAGTGTCGATCAAACCTTCACGACCAGCCATGGCATGGAAGAAGAACTCCTGAGGCGTCAAGCCACGCAGATACGAATTCTCCACGAAACCCTTGGATTCAGGACTGTAATCATCCTTGGTGAAATGAGGCAGAGTCCGGTCCGAAAATCCAAACGGAATACGCTTTCCTTCCACAATCTGCTGGCCGACACAGGCCATCATCTGCGAAATGTTGATGAAAGAACCTTTAGATCCCGACACCACCATCTGCTTGACATTGTTGAGATCCTTCAAACTGAGCTCTGCAGACCTACCAGCATTGTCTCGGGCCTGGTTGAGAACTCGACTCACGTTGTGTTCAAACGACTCACGCAGCGTCATACCAGGCTCCGGAGAAAGAGTGTTGGCCTGCACATCCAAAATGATATCTTGAACTTTTTGCTTGGCCTCTGCGATAGTGTTTGCGATATCTCTCATAGTGGAGCCATCAGCAATAGTGTCGCCAATACCAATCGAGAATCCATTATGAAGCAGCCAGTAATTGACCACTTTTTGAACGTTGCCAAAGAATGCAGCAGCAGTCTTTGGCCCCTTTTCACGCATGATGGTGTGGATGAGACCACCTCCAGTGGCACCAACAGTTTTCTTGTCTACCACTCCATAGATTATCTCACCCTTGCTGATAAGTATTCCGTTATCCTTAGGGCTAATGAGCGGATTATTGTCATCAAAGCGCTGGAGGAAAATACCTTCGGGAATACACAAAGATAACATTTGCTTTCCAGTCCACATTGGCTTTGGCTTCCAGATGGCAGGCGGTGGGATCCGCCCGTCCCAATCAGGCACCCAGAATAGTATATTCATGACCTGATCATAGTCAATAAAGCTGTCACGCTTTGAGACTTTGCGTATTCCACATAGCGTGTCCTGCACAATACCCATGACAGGCTTGTTGGACTGCGGAGATACGATCTGTAGCGGCACAGCGCACAGCTGACTGAGCTCTGCTCGTGTTTCCTCAGACTGAGGAACATGCAAATTCATCTCATCGCCATCAAAATCGGCATTATAAGGCGATGTGACTGAAAGGTTCATTCGAAACGACGAGTAAGGCATCACTTTGACCCGATGGGCCATCATAGACATCTTGTGCAGCGAAGGCTGACGGTTGAACAACACAGGATCCTCATCCATCAGGTGTCGCTCGACTCTCCATCCATACTGCAAAGCAATGTCACCAGCTCGCTTGTGATAGCGGAGGTCAATACGCTCGCCAGTATCGCGAATCACGTACTTTGCACCAGGATGTTCATTGGGCCCGTTTCGCACCAACTCTGTGAGCTTCTGAATGTTATAGGGAGTGACGATTTCGGGATACGTCAGGGTCCTGGCGATACTACGAGGGACACCGACCTGGTCGAGATCGAGGTTGGGATCACCAGAAATGACGGTTCGCGCCGAAAAATCCACTCGCTTACCCATCAGGTTTCCTCGCAGCCTGCCCTCTTTGCCCTTCAGACGAGCTCTGATCGACTTGACAGGGCGACCTGACTTCTGTAGAGCCTGAGGTTGGCCAGCTATGTCATTATCCATATAAGTCGCAACGTGATACTGGAGCAGCGACTCAAATTCATTAATGACATGCGCTGGCGCACCCTCCTGATCACATCTCTGTACGTTGGCATTTGCCTTTAAGATATCTGCAAGCTTGTAAGTCAAATCGTCTTCTCCACGAGCTGTCTCGTTTATAGCAATAGAAGGACGCACAGGAGGAGGCGGCACTGGCAGCACGGTGATGATCAACCATTCTGGCCGAGCATAGTCCTCGTTCAAACCCAGCTTGATAATATCCTCCGGCAAAATGTGCTTGAACACGTTGAGAACTTCTGCTGGAGTCAGCAACCGCTTGTCTGGCTGGTCGCCAAACTCCGAGTTCTTGTCACGTTTCCAAGTACCCCACAGCTTCAACCCCTCCTTTCGAATGGTTGGCTGCGAGTTTCCACAGCCGCCATGCCCCAACGGCTTTGCTTTCGACAAATCCTGGTAATCATCGTCAGTAGGGGCGTCCGAATCGCACACCATTTTCGTTTTGCACAACGACCAAACAGCGTTGAACCGTCGTTTGGGGTCGCGTATTTTTAATGCCTGTGCAAACAGCGGATTGCTCTCGTCCAGCTTGAGCTTTCCACAGTGGAAGCATACTGCCTCCAACACTTTTTTTATTTTTGTAATGAATCCCACATGGAATACCGGCTTGGCGAGCTCGATGTGCCCAAAATGCCCAGGACATTCAGCCATCCCTTCACCGCACTACAGTTAGAAACTAGCCACACATCACAACAAATGGGCCGCTATAACGTACAGTCTGGCACTTGAAGTTTCTGTCGATGGTTCCGAGCCGGGGGTCGTTGAGGCCCCCGATTCTCGGTCGCTGCCGTGTTTCGTCCATAGTTTCCGGGAACTCGATCTTGGCGACCGAAATGGCTTTCTACGGTTAGAATCTTGTCGTGGCGGTCCGAGAGCGGATGCCACTTACGATTTCCTCTGGAGACAACAGCCCGAATTGAACCTGAGTAGTTAGTAATCCTAGTTCATCATACACCAAACAAAAAAATTAATGGCTACCACGCCTCTGACATACCTCCTTGACGGTGCGCAACGGCGCCGCCGAGTACTCAAACTGCGCGCCTGACATGGTTTACGACCAGTTCAAATGCGAATACCGATAACGGGGTGGCGAAATCGATCGATGACCAACAAACTCCAGCTGCTCCACGCCACGCGACTTCACCAGAGTGCAAAGCAAACTACGCCTACAACAAAAAAAAGAACTGACAATACCGGCGGGATGCGTGTGGAATAACTACAGCAACTCGTCAGCGGTCTCTCAGTTTCCTGTTGACGGCTGGTGGATGGTAAGAGGGACTCGTTGTAACTGGCGCCTGTGGCCCAAGTGGTGAAATTTCCAGCCGTGCCTATGCTTACGCGCGGCGCGTATATCGAGGGCTGACACTGGTAGCAGACGGTTGACAGCATGGACAGAAAAAACTCACGGTGGTTGTGACCACATTGCTATTTATACATGCAACATGCTAGTTGTCTGATCGTGTGCATTGCGTAGCCAACGTGAATCAGCGTGATTCGTTGTGCTTAGTTCTGTTTTGATGGGACCACTGCTCGGGGTTGTGTAATGTGGGGGACCTGCACTGCATCTGCCAAGCAGCATTTATGACATGGCACTGACACGACTGATAACCGAGACATCATCTAACAGTACTGATCAAGTCTTCATTATAGGTTCAAGCAAATATAAAGCTGTGTGGCCATCGCTTGAAATTTGGACATTAAAATGGAAAACCCACTTCAGAATTTTAGGAATTTTCTTTATTGGGCTTGTAAAGTTTCTGTATTTTAGCTGTAGATGGTGAGCTGCATATACGCCAGTTCAGAAATTAACTATAGACTAAAACAAGATTCATTGAGCTATCAATTGACCTGTCGACCAAGAATCCAGTTTACAACAGCACTCAGTAGCTTATCAAAACCAGTTTGAAACGGATTTCTCCATCTGAATTATTGTTCAACGGCTGCTAGTTAGACAGATCAGTTGTCGTTAATAGGCAGACGTTATTATTCACCATAATAAACTCGACAGGCTCGCGACGCACCAACTAAGCCGCTTCACACATCGATGGCCACTAGAGGCAGGGCCAAAATCAGGCCCCCAAAGAAGGTATGTTGGCAGAGTCCAGGGCGGTCTAACAAGCAGAATTTGGCAGACGAGGCGAGTTTTGATGTGTCGTGGAATGACAAGCTGTCTCCAGCGATCCGCGAAATCTACCAGAAGAATGCCTCTAGGAGATCATTCGAAGAGCTGTACCGGACTGCATATTACCTGGTGCTGCGAAAACACGGCAAACGACTGTATGAATCGGTCAAGTTGCAAGTGAGGGACCACCTGGAGTCACGGGTGCAGTCTGTGCTAGCACCGTTTGTGGCCAACGAGGAGGAGGGCCAGCCGGTGGAGTTTCTGAGGCAGGTGAGGAAGTTATGGGACGACAACTGCCTGTGTATGAAGATGACGAGCGATGTGCTCATGTACTTGGACCGTGCTTATGCGCACGAAGCGCGCATGCCACTCATATATGATGCTGGGCTTGTGCTGTTTCGGGACGCGGTTATCTTCAACGAGACTGTGCCAGTGGGACCACAACTGTACAACATAGTGATTGGAGAGATCTCCAAAGAGCGCAATGGACTTGTCATCGACCGGATGGCCATCAAGGCCATTGTCACTATGCTGGAGTCATTGCCAGACTCGCGGCAGTATCAGAGCAACGTGTATTCCACCGAGTTTGAAGGACTGTTTTTGGCAGCTACCGATGAGTACTTCCGGACTGCTGCCGATAAACTGCTGGAGGAGGGGGTCGACGGAGGCACCTACATAGACCGCATCAATCTGTGGCTGATGGATGAGTCCATCCGCTGCGATATATACCTGGCGGCTGACACTCGAGACCAGCTCATGACGTTGGTGCAAAATGTACTTATCGTTGATCGCATCCCAGCCGTCATGAACTTGGCCAGTGGGTTTATTCACTGGATAGAAAATGAGAAGCGCGCCGAATTGAGCCTGCTATTTGAGCTTGTCACCAGAGTTGACACCACCTACCAGCATATCAAAGATCTCTTGGCGAAGAACATTGTGGCCCATGGCCGCGAGTTCAACCAGGCGGCAGCCCTAGCTGCCGAGCAAGTCAAGCTGGTGAGACAGAACACGTCTTCAAGTGCTGCGTCAGGCGCCAAGGACAAGGCCACGCTGCTGAGCCCAACAGCCATTTCGATTCAGTGGGTGGAGCAGACTTTGGGGATTCGCGACAAGCATGAGAAGCTGCTTGTGAACTGTTTTGGGTCAGTTAAGAGCATAAGGGCGGCAATAGAGGACGCCATTGCTTCTTTTGTTAACGAGAACGCAAAATGCGCTGAATTTCTATCTTTATTTATTGATGAGCATCTCAAGAAAGCAATCAAGGGCAAGTCTGAGGAGGAGGTGGACCAGGTGCTGGACAAAGCTGTGACGCTGTTCAAATTCATTGCCGACAAAGACCTGTTTGAGACCTACTACAAAGCCCATCTTGCCAAACGGCTGCTCAACTCAAAGTCGGTGTCGGACGACGCGGAGCGCACTATGATTGCCAAGCTCAAGAATGAGGCCGGCACTGCTTTCACGGCAAAGTTTGAGGGCATGTTTCGCGATATCAAGGTGTCCAAGGATATTAACAGCGAGTTCAAGACAGCCCAGGCGTCTGTTAGAGATGCCAACAGGCCACCATCTGTTCCTGATATTCAGGTCAATGTGCTGACATCGACGTTCTGGCCCAGTGCTATCTCGAACACAACCGTCCAATGCAACCTGCCACCGGAGGTGGTGTATGCAAAGCAGCAGTTTGAGGAATTCTACGTGGAGCGTCACAACGGTCGGGTTCTGGCCTGGAATCTGGGGATGGGCACTGCTGATATCAGAGCGCGATTCAACAAGCGGGTTCACGAGATCAACTTGTCGACGATGGCGATGGTCATTCTGATGCTGTTCAATAACCTTGACGACAGCCAGAGTTTGACGTTCAGCGAAATCCAGAAGCTGACTGGTATCGCAACGCCAGATCTCGTTCGGCATTTGCAGTCGATTGCGGTGGCTCCAAAGACGAGGCTGTTGCGAAAGGAGCCAATGTCGAGGGACATAAAACCAACCGATGCATTTTTTTTCAACAGCAACTTTGAGTCTCCAATGGCCCGGATCAAGGTATTGGCAGTTTCCGGCAGCTCGAGAGTAGAAACCGATAGCGAACTCAAAGACACGATGGAAAAGCTGAACCAGGCGAGGCGATACGAGGTGGAGGCTGCGGTAGTGCGGATAATGAAGTCACGAAAGACAATGGACCATGTCAATCTGGTCACGGAGGTCACCAAGCAGTTGTCAGCGCGGTTCATGCCAGAGCCCATCATGATAAAGCAGCGAATCGACTCGTTGCTGGACAGAGAGTACTTAGAGCGGGATCCAACTAAGCGAAATGTCTACAACTACCTCGCATAAGCAGCTTTTTTTTTCTCGTACGGAGTGAGTTCCTATTGCAGTGATGCGGTCATTATTGGCGAGAAAAGATTCCTATAAGATATTTTCCAGTGGTTACTTAAATCCGCTTTATTGGACAGTATCTACCCAGTTGGCTCTAGTGGCTTTAGCATGGAAATATGTATATAGTAAAGTTGACTCTCCTCTACGATGTAGCTGCAATGGTATCTTGGTAGATCGCTCCATTGGTCAAGGTCCGAACACAATCAGAACTAAAAATGTTGTTACAATCGCCCACCTGTTCAAAGCAGACAAGATCAATTGACCGATTAGAGTGAACCAGCCGTTACTGATGCGATGCAACATTCATCATCGGACTGTCTAGGAAGTCAGAAAGTACCAATACTACTGAAATCACCGTTAATGCATGTCACAGATAAAATAAATACATACGAATTGATCTGTTACATTTGATTTTTATTAGGATTTAAGACGCAGGGGGGTCCATATTGATTCTCCATTCTGCGACTCCGTCGCGCTGTAGCAACTGCTGCGCAGTTGAGGCGTGGATAGTGGATAAGAATTAATTCTCAAGAAACGAATTGAATAGAGATTAAGACGATTGAACCATATATTAATTGTTTCAGATCAGTATTATCCCAAGGTTGAACCTCGTTCAGCGGAGTCCGTGCCTCAACTGTGCAGCAGTTGCTACAACGCGACGGAGTCGCAAAAAAAAAGACGCCGAATCGGCATTGAGACCTACAAATCAATATATGACCGCATTGAGTCTGTGCTGAAGTCTACCAAGCTATCACTCGAATCAGCAGGTTTTCATAGCTGGAACTGGCCGAACAGCTGGCTGGCATAGCCAAACGTTATTATCGCCCTAGTGGCTGCTGCGTGCATCGGTGCCTTATCGATAAGGGCAAAGGGCTTTCCGACTGATAGTGTCCTTTTAAGACTCATAGTTGCCACGAACTTGTGTTGCTTTGTGTTGGGACAGCCGCTTAGTTTCAGACTGTTGCAATCGTACACAGCACCCGTAAGAAACTTGTCAGTTTGGAGGTGTTTGCGAATACCAATTGCGTCTGTGGAGCCAGTGCTAGTAGTGCCATCGAATATCGGACAACGCCGTAGCTAGCAACAATCTCGATCGCAAGCCGATTTCAACGGAGTTGTTGGGAAATCTGATTTTCTCCCTTCATACTATTGAGGTTATTTTTTCCGATTTCAATTTGAAAAAAAAAAGATCTACGACAGCATACTAGGTGTGGAGTGTTGTGTCTGGTCTGGCTACAGTGCAGGTTAAATACAGTACTACATAACCTATAGTGGTACCTGTACAGTGCAGAACATCCACCAACCACTACTGTTGGCGGTTTCGGAGTGCGAGTTCAACTATTTCGTCTCTTTCGTCTACATCTGAGTTGTTTGTAAACAGCAGCTGGTCAGCGATTGGTCTTGCTCTGAAGTTAGACTTTCGTAAGCGACGGATAAAACCTTTTTCCGTGTTGGTATTAGTCGACTGAGTCGCCGCGACAGCCATTGAGCGCGATCGCCACAGCTATTAACAGCCCACTAGCTCCAGCCACGGCCAGCAAGTTTGTGGGTTGGATTGAGTATAAATTGAGCAGTTTATTTCAGCAGTTGCGCAGCGCCCAGCAACAGCAGCCGGTCGTCAATCAAGCCACTCGAGCTACCTTTGTCCGCACCCTATCCACCATAGGGTAAAGTTAGCCAGGCTATCTGCAAACGCAAAAACCCACCATCCTCACACAACGGACCGGCCCAGTTTCGATTGATTGGCCTGGTGGTTCGGCATTGAGGAGGAAGCGTAGAGGACTGCACAATACGGTCCGGGTTGCTTCAACTATATACAGTGGTATACAGCAACGGCAGCGGAAAAACAGCAGTCGCGGCAAAACCCAGCACAAGCTGCAGCACACATTTGGACAGAAAGACAGCCCACCATGGACGGAGACAGCAACAACCGCAACCAGTCGTGGAAGTTCTCGCAGTGCTTCGGCGACAAGGGCGACATCGAGAACATCACCGAGGCGGATGTGATCTCAGCGGTGGAGTTTGATCACACGGGCGACTATCTGGCGACAGGGGACCGCGGGGGACGAGTGGTGCTGTTTGAGCGCAACAACACCAAGAAAGGGTGCGAGTACCGGTTCTACACCGAGTTCCAGAGCCACGACGCCGAGTTCGACTACCTCAAGAGCCTCGAGATCGAGGAGAAGATCAACCAGATCGAGTGGTGCCGCCGCCAGAACCAGGCGCACTTCCTGCTGTCCACCAACGACAAGACCATCAAGCTGTGGAAAATCTATGGCAAGTCGCTCAAGGTGGTGACCGAGACCAACCTGTCTGACGGCGCGGTGCTGCCTCCCAAGCTGGTGAGCGTGGACTCGCTGCGACTGCCGCGCACCACGCTGCACGACCACATCGTGGCTGCCACGCCCAGGCGCATCTACGCCAACGCCCACACATACCACATCAACTCGATCAGCGTCAATAGCGACAACGAGACGTATATCAGCGCCGACGACCTGCGGATCAACCTGTGGAACCTGGGCATCTCGGACCAGAGCTTCAACATCGTCGACATCAAACCCGCCAACATGGAGGAGCTGACCGAGGTGATCACGTCAGCACAGTTCCACCCCACCAGCTGCAACCTGTTCATGTACTCGACGTCCAAGGGCGCCATCAAGCTGGCCGACATGCGGGAGAACGCGCTGTGCGACAACCACGCCAAGGTATTCGAGCAGTGGGTGGATCCCCAGCAGCAGTCGTTTTTCACCGAGATCACGTCGTCGATTGCCGACGCGCGGTTCTCGCACGATGGCCACTACATCGTGGCACGCGACTACATGACGGTCAAGATCTGGGACGTGCGCATGGAGCGCGACCCCATCAAGCGGATCAACATCCACGAGCACATCCGCGACAAGCTGTGCGACGCATACGAGAACGACGCCATCTTCGACAAGTTCGAGGTGGTGTTTTCGGGCGACTCTGGGTCGGTCATGACGGGGTCCTACAACAATAGCATTATGATCTATCCCAATGCAGTGGACGACCAGGCGCCAGGCACCCAGATCCACCTCCAGGCCGACAAGAGCGCATTCAAGGCCAAGAAGGTCGGGGTGCCCACCGCCATTGGCTCTTCGTACCGTGCCAATGGCACCAACAACGGCCGGCTGGGGGGCGGTCAGGGCATCAACATGATGAAGCGCGAGGGCGACCAGGCAGAGCCGGTGGATTTCAAGAAGAACATTTTACATTTGAGCTGGCACCCACGCGAGAACTCGATAGCAGTCGCGGCCACAAACAATCTGTTTGTGTTTTCAACTCTGTAATAATAATAATAATGCTGCGATGGCGTGTAGTGGTGGTGTTGTTTGAAGCGTGGGCTGTAGTTGGCGCTGGATTACCGCTGAAATGTCGGTGGATGGATATCATCAGTAGCGGTGGATATTGGCAGTAGCGACGATGGATATTATGAGTAGCGGTGAATATTAGCAGATGTGGTGGATATCAATGGCAGCATTCTACGATAGGTGATGTCAGCACAGAATGCAGATGCAGATTGATTGACATGAGCGGCATATCGTGGTGGAATTGATAGGACGGTGGCAGATAGTGGGATCAGTGCTAACATTACAGGTGTATATAGCAGATACGACTGATCAATAACAGATAGTAATGATTTCAATACAGACAGTGATGTTTAATATGATGGTACCAAGATAGTAGTGGTATCAATATCGTAGTGGTATCAAGATAGTAATGATATCAATGCCAGATATCTAGTAGATTGGAATCTGTTCCGATGATGATTAAACGTAATTATACGAGCTTGACTCAACTCAATCCCGTAGTCGAACCACGTCTATCAGTGTCGATGACTCAACTGCGCAGCAGTTGCTACAGCGCGACGGAGTCGCAAGAAAAAAAACTACTCTAGCTGCGAGCTTCATATACCACACTGTTACGGCTGAAACTAGTGTTGGGCCTACAATTGCGTTAATGTGCATGATGTTATTGCATCTATGGACGCTAAACACTGAAAAAAGTCAACTTGACACTGCTGATATGACAATGTTAATCCCTCTCGATGTGGCGGTTGGCCTTGTCGTTCCAAAACAGCGTCTTGTCTCCGTCACCCCAGAAGTATTTCTTGAGTCGCATGTTCTGGAACTCGTACTCGCGCGGAAAATCCTCATCTGGAACGTGCGACAGATGCTCACGGTGGTCGGCATGCTCCTTCTCCACGTAGTAGCTGTTGATGCCCGTGGCAATCAACGCAGGGATGCACACAAACACCGAGATGTTCCTCCACAGACCATACGTCTTCTTGGCGTGGTCGCGTGTGTGCTCGTAGGTGCTCTTGAACTCGGCAGCCTTCTCGGCATTGGGCACCAGCTTCTTGTTCTGGTACTGGGCAACGTCCGAGGCCATTCGGCGGCCCATTGGTCGGGCTGATCGAGCGACAGTTCGCAACATGGGTGGTGTGGAAGTTGTGGTCTGAGAAAATCGGCATGTCATTGGCGGGCAAGGGCGGGTAACCTTCCTCCGATGAGCACTGCACTCACTTCTACATACATGCACTCCATTCACTCCATTGCACCCCAGTGTCCTCGCCCAACCGCGCAGCAGTTGCTATAGCGCGACGGAGTCGCAAGAGAACTTGGAGTTTAGCAACGGGTTAACTATTTCTCTTGCGACTCCGTCGCGCTGTAGCAACTGCTGCGCAGTTGGGCGAGGACACTGGACAATGTCCGAGGCGTCTGATTTCTCCCAAAAGAACTTTGTGGTTATTCTAATAATGCGTACTTATTTGAATCATTCAATTTTTTGATTTTGAATAGCTCGATGGAGTGTTATTATGTGTCTTTCCTTGTAATAGTTGACTCTCTCAGGTTCGTAGGTACGGCTGCAATATTACCGACGTAGATCTGCAGTTCCGGACGAAGTGGCAGAACTAAAAGACAACAGAACTGAAAAAAGAACAACAGAAAACAACTCAATGCGTCGCAGTAGTAGATATCACGACCTGCTTATGACAGTCCCGTCCAATTGATGTCCAGCCAGGCATGGCTGTTGGCATTTCTCCAGTTCGGTGCTGGTCGTCCGGTTCTGCTCTGGAGCTCCGGTTAGGGTGCCCCTGCCCAGGGCATTCAACCACTCACAGGCAGCCAACCGGGACCGGCCGAGCACCGCACACATTTTCTCAGTACGCCCCTTCTCACTTCTTTCCTTCCAGACGTTTTTTCACGCCCGACAAAAACATTGTCAACACAGTCATAATGTTTCGATCCGTTTTGACTCGTCGAGCCGGCTTTGCCGCTCGAAGAATTGTGCCGGTATGTCTATAAATAACGAGCTTTTATTGGTGTTGTGGTGGTATTGGCGGTGGCATTGGAGACGGCATCCGTGCTGTTGTCGGTGGACATCCGTTGGGTCCAGACGGTTTTTGCCCCGCCAATGCCGTCTCAATTGACGAAAAAGCTTTTTCACTGAGTCGGACGACCGGTTGCTAACGAAAGGCCACCCGTGCCTATGCCAAGGCGGCCCCAACTGAGGTCTCTTCTATTCTGGAGGAGCGAATCCGAGGTGTTGCTGGTGAGGCCAACCTGAACGAGACCGGCCGAGTTCTGTCTATTGGGTAAGTACAGCGTACCAGGTACTGTGTGGCCAAACCCCCAGCTGTTCTGAACTGGTTTTAAACCGGTTTTTCGGCTCGTTGTCGTGATTTCGCCTGTGTCCCGACGTGCTTCGAAGTGTCCCTCTACTCCCGGATGCGGTGTATTTGCGACTGCCCTGGCCAACAGCACGGCTACAATTGCACGGCCAAGCAGTGCTACTGCCAATTGGACGAATGCCAGTCGAGTTTCCAGAGCTGTGCTGGCTGATTGCGGGGCTGTTGGTGCTGTTGACGGCACTGCTGAGCAGTCGTCGTGTGCACTGATTGGGCAGACTGGTGGCAGTCGGCCGGGGCTAGGGCTGAAAAATTGTCAGTACCCAACTGATGTAGTGGGTTTGGCTGGTGAACAGGAGCGCTATTCGCTTAACAGACGCTAACTATAGTGACGGTACTGCCCGAGTGTTTGGACTCAACAACATCCAGGCCGAGGAGCTGGTGGAGTTCGCTTCCGGCGTCAAGGGCATGGCCCTCAACCTGGAGGCTGGCCAGGTCGGAGTGGTGCTGTTTGGCTCGGACAGACTGGTCAAGGAGGGTGAGACTGTTAAGCGAACCGGTTCCATTGTCGACGTACCAGTTGGCCCCGAGCTGCTGGGCCGAGTGGTGGATGCCCTGGGCAACCCCATCGACGGTAAGGGACCGCTCAACGCCAAGCTGCGATCGCGAGCTCAGCTCAAGGCGCCTGGCATTCTGCCTCGACGATCCGTCCACGAGCCCATGCAGACGGGTCTCAAGGCCGTCGACGCGCTGGTGCCCATTGGACGTGGCCAGCGAGAGCTGATTATTGGCGACCGACAGACCGGAAAGACCGCCATCGCCATCGACACCATCCTCAACCAGAAGGCGCTCAACGCCGGCACCGACGAGAAAAAGAAGCTGTACTGCGTGTACGTGGCGGTGGGCCAGAAGCGGTCCACGGTGGCCCAGCTGTCGCAGACCCTCGAGGCCAACGACGCGCTCAAGTACTCCATCATCGTGGCTGCCACCGCGTCCGAGGCGGCCCCGCTGCAGTACATCGCGCCCTTCACGGCGTGCGCTATGGGCGAGTGGTTCCGCGACAACGGCAGACATGCGCTCATCATCTACGACGATCTGTCCAAGCAGGCTGTCGCGTACCGACAGATGTCGCTGCTGCTGCGACGACCTCCCGGACGTGAGGCGTACCCAGGAGACGTGTTCTACCTGCACTCGCGGCTGCTGGAGCGCGCTGCCAAGATGTCGGACAAGTTTGGCGCCGGGTCGCTGACCGCGCTGCCCGTCATCGAGACCCAGGGCGGTGACGTGTCTGCGTACATCCCCACCAACGTCATTTCCATCACGGACGGCCAGATCTTCCTCGAGGCCGAGCTGTTCTACAAGGGTATCCGTCCCGCCATCAACGTGGGTCTGTCGGTGTCGCGCGTGGGCTCTGCTGCCCAGGTCAAGGCCGTCAAGCAGGTTGCCGGCTCGCTCAAGCTGTTCTTGGCCCAGTACCGAGAGGTGGCGGCGTTTGCCCAGTTCGGATCCGACCTGGACGCGTCCACCAAGCAGACGCTGGCCCGAGGCGAGCGTCTCACCCAGCTGCTCACCCAGAAGCAGTACTCGCCGCTGTCTGCTGAGGAGCAGGCCCCGCTGATCTTTGCCGGTGTCAACGGTTACCTCGACAGCATCCCGGTGTCTGAGATTGGCCGGTTCGAGAAAGAGTTCCTGGCTCACCTCAAGGCCAACGAGGGCGAGTTGGTGAGCGCCATTGCCAAGGAGGGCCAGTTCAGTCCCGAGCTGCTCGAGAAGCTCAAGGCAGTGACTGCCTCCTTCGCAGGCTCCTTCAACTAAAGTAAAATAGACTCTACCCCAAAGCCACTAGTTCATATTTTGGTCAGTAGCAAAATGTTACAACTGTAGTGCAAATAGCTCTCGTAGTCTATCCAGCACGTATCTTGCGACTTCGCCGCGCTCAGTCATATCAATTTGATGTAATTGATGTAATTGATATGATTGAGCTTATATCCTGCGACTCCGTCGCGCTGTGGCAACTGCTGCGCAGTTGGTGCGCTGCATCTTGTGTTTTGCATCTTGTGTTCTGCATCTCGTGTTCGGCAGTCAAAACTGTTCAGACGCCAATTGTCTTGTGCTGCTGACTGTTGCTTAAAAGTTAATTAAAAGATTTCTGTGGTATATGACGTTGTATGACATTACTGGCTGGTTTACCACCGCCGGATTTCAATTATTGTAATTTATAAATCTGCACATAGTGATTGTCTGGTGTGGTGGTTTACTGCAGTGGTCGTATTTTAGTCGGTTTTAGCTGCAGAACTGTCAAGCTGCATAACTCATCTCGGGTGCTTGCATGCTTTAGCTCCTGTCTACGAATAGATGACCAAATTGGGAGATTTTTTACAAATAGATCGCCAAGATGTGGACTTTTTATAATAGCTGGGTTAATAATTCATTTAGGCAGAAGACGAGAGACCAACTGCGTAGCAGTTGCTACAGCGCGACGGAGTCGCAAGACATGTCGACAATTTCTACAGCTGTCGACTCGGCTTATCTTACGACTCCGTTCAACTATACCATGACTTATTATTGTATTTTGATATGCAAGCACTTCGTATGACACCAACTAGAAAATCAATTGAAGCGCGTCTGCCAGCAATTGCAACCAGATTCTGTCTAGCATCGCGCATTACCACCACCGCTACCATGAGTGTCGATTAGTGTACTACTACAGTGCTCGATATTTCATTGCCATAGAACTCGCTATTATTCCTACCTCAATATTATAATTGGCGACTACTTCAGGTCGACTTCTCGTAGTCCTCATAAATATGTGCCTGCTCAGGTCTGCTTAGCCTTGATCTTGCTGTGAAATGCGTCCACTTCTGGTTTCACTGCAGCATCGACTTCGTCAAGAATATTCTTGCGGATCCCCAATGCGTGGGCGATCTCAAACACCACGAAAAGAGGCGCCAGCAGCAACGCTTGTAGCAAACTGTCCACTAGAGCAGGCGCCCGCTTTTCAAACACGCCATGGCCCACGAATTGCAACACCCACGCAATAACATGGGCGCCGATTGCGACGTACACAGCATTAGAGCCGTATTTCGCCACTAAATCCGTCAGTGTGAGCGTAAGTCCGGTCAGAACTGGCAGAAGAAACACTCCAAATAGCGGATCCAGCAACGTGTAGAACAACCCGTAGAACACAGAAGCTGCCGTGCCCAAGTTGAAGTAGTGGTAGTACTTCGATGGCACGTCGGCAAGATGTGACGCCAATAGAGGCTCGGGAACTTTAGCTAGGCTGGCAAGGGCGAATGCTGACAGCTGAATTACGGGAACACACACCACGTGAATGGCCACATTTGTAGCGTTATCTGAGATTAGTTCCTAGCAGCACTTTCTTGTTTGCTTACAGTGGTACTTGCGGTAGAATGCCAATTCTTCTTTCAAGTTAAACATCGCTACAAGTTGGATAAATGTCAAGAAGTTGACTTTCTTCAGATGGGCACGCCACGGCATAACCACACCCCGCAGTAAGGGTTAGTGACCCGATCTGCATGCACATCCACCGTTCTGCCGAGCCGAAACGTGCATCCTCCGATGTCTCGTCCGATTGTCTTGGTCTGTATCACTTTAAAGCTCCCAAGCACGGATTCAACATGAAAAAAATAGGACATAATAGTGAGCTTATGATATTCTGGCCCGTGAACAGTACACACCTTCTACGCCCAAAAAAATGCTCCGTGGGAGGATCGAACTCTCGATCTTCAGATCACAAGAATACTTATGAGACTGACGCTCTACCGACTGAGCCAACGGAGCTATTCCAGCAGTGAGAGCCGAGAAATCTCCTCATGCCGACTATTGGACAATACCCTAACCCGATTAAAAATACGCCCTAACCCGAGCTTTCTATTGGCGAATCTCGCGCTGCCTCTGGAGCTCAGAACATTTATTCACAACGATGGTGATGGATCTCACTCGCTGTATTGGCTTAAAAAGTCTTGAAATTGAGCGTCACCCAATAAAATAAAAAAGAAGATCTCAGAACAACTATATATGATAGATCTGATTTAGTTGGCTTATCTATAGCCTTACGCCGAATCGACGCTTTAGCCAACACTTCGACACATTATGAGACCACTAAATAATAAAATCCTAATGCTAACGGGCATTCTCCATGAGGAGTTTAACATCTTTAATGTACTTCAGATATGCTGCAAATACTACTGCCTTCAGAGGCGACCCAACCTCCTTCGACATTTTAATGCCATCATCTGCATCATCTAGTACATCGTCGATTAGTCTCCTCGCGCCGGATATACCTCTTAGTCTGCAAACTGCTGCACGAAAATCCAGAGATTCTTTCAACGGAGCATCTATTCTGCCGTCCCAACCATCAATATTTGGATTGTAAAAATATAAAATCTCGAAACTCCATCTGAAGTCGTCGCTCAGAGAAATACCGTATGACAAACGGCCATCATCTCTCATTTCACCCTGGCTTGAGTCAAACCAAAGCTCGAGTCGCGTGAACAGCTTGTAAGGGTTAATGGCTAGTGTAATATAATTGTGTAGACTATCATCATTTGCAGGAACATTATCATTGAACATTTTCAAGATTGCCAACATGAACTTCTGTCTTTCCATGAATTTTGGCGTCTCTTCCAGTAATGACTCAGGGATGATACGTGCGACTTCTAGAAAATCTTCATTTGCGTCTTCAAGGATCTCTCCATCCATCAGTGTCACGGTTGTCCGCTTTTTCGCATCACAGTGCTTGTCGACCCATCTAATGTCAACGTGACCCGTAGCGATACATAGATAATTATCACGCTGTAAAACAAGCTCTTGCACATTCCTGCTCCTCTCCTTGCCAATAGCTGGCATATCATCTGAGTCGGGTGCAGATATTGGACTGTCGGTACGACTGGTTGTCGTAACTTAATTAGATCGCAGCAATAATACTTTGACTTACAGATAAATAGAAATGCAAATATGCTCGATGCAATATTCTTTAGCACATCGGTCCCTAGAGCTGGACTCTGTGCCAGCTCATTATCCACGGACTTCCATCTTTCGAAACCAGCAGCCTTGTCACGGCTGTACTCTTGGCAAAACCAAGCTATTAACACTGCCTTACTCATATCTGACTCCAAGCATCGCAAGGCGCCATCGAAGAGCTGATATGCGTTGATTGTTTTGCCTCTCATCGGCTCAATATCCACCTCTTTCAGAGTAGCTAGATGACCGCATAATGCGTTGCTCGCGAGCTCTACGTCTGCGTGGGTGAATTTCCCAATAGGCAATTGGGGACGAGAGAGCTTCGACTCCGCATCATCAACTGGCTCAGCTTGCACATTTCGAGAAGACGTCTTGCTACTGCGCTTCCTTTTGTTGCCTCGTCCACGGGGTACCATGTTGCTTTGAGGAGGTTAAGTAATTTGAAGATTAAATAGCCTGTTGCAACAATATGAGTAAAGGGTCATTGTGCCACTCTTTGTAACATGGGCTTAGGGGGAAGAAGTCACGCCAGGTTGACATTTTAGATTTGATTCGATATGGCAATACCAGTCTGCCTACCATGAATTGCCTCGGTACGAAACAAAATAAGGCTGCTCCTCAAAGGCGTGCTGGAATATGCTTAACGTGATTTGACGCTGTTCCATGTTCTGGAGATGTCTGCCACTTTGGGAATCTTCAATTACCAAGCCAAACTACAATGTAGGGAGAGAGTAGCCGGCACTATATAAGTAAAAAATAACCTACATATTTATAGACTGAGTCTGAGATGGTAACACTATAACAATCATTCAGTGTAGCATTTGAATGATGCATAAATAATGAGAGCTTCACGACTATACAACGGAAGCATTTCAACGTCTGCAATGAATTTCAGATATGCGACAACTACGACCGCTCCCAGAAGTGAAGCGGCCTCCTCGGCGGTTGCTTCAACGTTATCAAATGCGCGACCCAGTAACTTGTCGATTACTTTCGCGATGCCAAACTCGCCTCCTAGACTGCAAACTGTTGCACGGAAATCGAGCCATTTCTGCAACCGAACAGATATACCACCATTCCCACCATCAACCCTCGGATTGAAAAAAATCAAGAACATCGAATTTCTGGCGCTCTTGAACCACTTCTCCGGAAGCTTCTTAAGACGCAGTGATTCGAATTCCTACATTGACAGGTCCAGCCACGAGAATGACGTTGTCAATGTAAGCAGTAAGTGTTGTTTTGCCAGTGATGGGCTTATCCATCTCGACAGTGATTATTTAAATATTTATAATAATGATGTCATCGCTTTAGCTAAAAGTTGGCTCCTAGAAATATTAACTTAGGGCTTTTCTTTTAATTTTAGTGATACGAATAAGGCTACTATAAATATATTTGAGCAAGTGAATTCAATTATATACCATGTGGAATGACTGATTATGATTAGAGAGCCACATGATTATAATTCATGATTTACATCCAGTTTTGAGTCGACATTATTCCATAGCCAAGTACTACGTCTTCAACAGCTTCTGATGACGCAGTGACATAGATTCCCGTTCTGAAGGCATCAGATCTAATGCACCTTGGACAAATTATTGTGAACCTTTTCAAGATGCAGTGACTCAAATTCCCATGTTGGACTGCCCCAGTCTACTACATCTTAAAAGACCTCTAGGGAAGTTTCAAAAGATGCAGTATATTTGGTGACGACCGAGTTTGTTTTTGCCATCTCGCCCGTCTGACGAATCATTACTACTGGAATTTTCGATATGCCGGCTCGTATGGCGGGTCAAGGTATAGTTCATGATCTGTTTCCTATTTCGCCGCCTAATTGTTCCATAGCCAACTACTACCGGGTGTGTAAGTACACCGCGACAAGGACCATCATGACGAACAGGACGAAGAAGAGGACGGCAACGGCGAAAAGGAGGCAGACGAGAAAAATAATTGATTTGGCCAAATCCCAAAGTCTGGTATATATACTCATGACTAATTTCTTCGATATGGCCGCCGGTTAACTGGTCGCACTCTTCCATCTCATGAAACGGTGTCTACGCAACGATACATAAAGTTGGACGCTATTTCCCAATCTTCATCGGTATTGACTGGTGGCAACGTTAGAGATAGAGTTCAACGACGAAATCTGCCCAATATTTTTGATGGGCTTCCACAGATCAGTTGCAATAAAACGTAGTTACATTAAACTGTCAGACTAGGTCTTTGTTACTGAAAATATACATAGCCAACGGAGATGCAGAGCATTGTCAATTATTCATCGCCCGGCTCTATTTCCAGTCTGCGCTTTTTGTTTGCTTGTATCATACTCGAAGCACGTCCAGATTTTGATCGAAGACTTTTTAGGATACGCTGAGAGAGAGCAAAAAATTCATCGCCGCCAAAAGTGATAATCTCTTTGCCGTTCTCCCCTTCCTTTGTGAATCCGGAAATATCAACTGATATAGACTCCACATGAGTTTTCGAGCCTCTATACTCCAACCTCTGCTTTTTAACTTTCCCATCTTCAAGATAAAGAAACGTCATGGACAGATATCTATCGCGTATATACGCCCTGTTACCGTATAAAATGTACATCACCATTTTGACTTCTGGATCACCGAGCCATTTCGCTGATAAGTGGAGCAGACGCGCAGAATTATTTATTTCACCCACCAGAATTACCAGCTTATTATTTTCATTTCCAGTAAACCAATAAGTCTGGGGTACCAGGACCCAATTATCGTTATCGCCAATTTTAGATATTCCTCCAGCGCCATCAGTTCGAAATCTATCCTGCTGTGGGTCGACCTTGCTGCGCAGAAACCTTGAAATCTGCTCAATCACAATCCGATCACTTGGAGTTGTAAACTTCAGGACAGATGCTGTTGATTCCCGATCAACCGCAGCTACAAAAGGCAACTCTGACCTAATGGCGGAAATCTCCGATTCGAACAGCTGCTCATCAGAAAATTTACGAATCAAAACAAAGCCAGGACAATACTTTTTAGCCAATTCGCTGGCAAGCGATTCAGTAACAAACTTCCGGAAGTCGTCGACATTGGAGTATGCGTGGATTAACTCGTTCGGAATGGCAAATTCTCTTGCCAGGATATCATACGCCCTAATAGACAATAGACGATGACAAATCGGTATCAACTCTTCCGGATAAAATACGAATTCATTTTCCGGAAATTCAGGAGGGTACTCGTCAAAAAACAAGTCGACTGGAATTATTAGAGGACTTTTTAATTCCGACTCGCCGTTGTTACCATCAAAGGTTAATACAAGCTTGTCGTTGCTTCCACGCTTCCAAAGCTCAAAAACCACCTTTCGCCGTCTCCGCTGTACATCAACCAACAGTACTCCTTTAGGATATTCATTGTTAGGATTCATCCATAGCTCAGCATCTCGGTGTAAGTCCTCTATGGGTTCGCTCACACCAGCCTCAACGATGAAAAACGGTAAGGAAGGAGGGTCAACTGTCATCGCTGGCACAAATGACTCATCAGGCTCCTTACACTTCTGATTTTTCTTTTTCCACTTCTTCGATTTCTTCTTGCCTTCAGATGTTTCACTCGGCTGGTCGATGGCAGCTTCCGGATCTTTCTTGACTCTCTGTCTTGCAGCTCCAAATGAGCGCAAAACGTCATAAGGTTTCTCACATCCGAAATTCTGAAGCCTTTCATTAATCAGTGGTCTTAGCCACGTATGACCTTCCTCATGTTCTTGTGTCACAAGTTTAAAAATTCCGACAACTTCAAAATCATCAATCAGCGAAACTCTGAACCGCGGCAATTCACCTCGTAGTCCATTGCGTTCCATCTTCAGCAGCTTAGCCTCGTTGAAATCCAGTACTGCAAGATATTGCAGTGCTTGGAATGTCTTATCAGCATAGAACGCTTCAGCTCTTTCTTCCATAAACTTTTTCAGACCACTGAAATTTTTGAAATTATGAATGCAATCCTTATTGATTTTGTAACCACATACAAGCTGCATCGATGTCGCAGATGACTCTGGCAACAAAGATACGTCACCAGTGGTGAGAGAGGTGTCCTGTTCTTGTCGAACATCGACAGATGGTGACAGCTGAGACATGGTTTCTAGTGAGGCCTTTATCTTCACATTGGATGACGACTCCGGCGCACCATAATTTCTGAGGGAGAAGCGGCTATTCGGCCAACTTTGTCAGAAACCCTTTACAATAGTGCTAATGACGCTTTGTCTATGATACCCTTTCTCAAGTCGACGTCGTCATCTGGTGTTCGTGATCTGCCACACTACGCACGGAAGCTGCCGTGTAAAGCTCCACCACTGATGGTACAGACATTACCAGCTGGCGTGCAAGTCACATGAGTCACATTGGTGGACATCGCCAACACTAAAGCTTGCGAACCGAGTGACAATTCCGTCACAATTGTTGAGGCTGGCGCTGTGGTCGGAACGCGTGAGGTATTTGCGAAAGCTCCGTCGCTCGCATTGCTCTGGTGAAGTGAATCGCGGGCAATGGAATTTTTCTTCTTAAAAGCTCATAACCTCTAGCCCTTGTTGCAGTATACGGCGTCAAAATCAAGTCTCATTGAGTGAAAAAGGAGGAGGAGGAAGAGAAGGAGTAGGAGAGGAAGAGGATGAGGATGAGGATGAGGAGAAAGAAAAGGGGGAAGTGGAGGTTTCTGCGGTTGTCTCGGGTTTAGAGGTCACTAAAGATCCCGATGACCAGCCTGTGGTCATACGCCCGTACACTGTATCTTCGTCACCCATTACTGCCATTCTGATTTCTAGTTACGCTAAAATCCTGTGATGTTTTCAAGCAAGGAATCTGGTGTTTATATATGCGAAATATGTAGTAATAATGGCGACTTCACCAGGGGGAGAAAGGGGGACAGCTTTTTATCAAACTTCAATTTTGCTATTTATAGATATATATTCACGGCGGACTGAATATGTTAAGAAATTATTATTTGAAGAGTAACTTCAAAATACATCAATTCCGTTACGTTGTAGCTGCTTGCACGGCTGAATAAACCTATATTAGGAAATTACAAGCGTCGATCAGCTGAGTTATACAAAAAACTTATTTCTCAGCCAGATTTATATGAAACTTCAAATATGCTATCTTGTAAATACTTCAAGTTGGACTGAATTGTTTCAATAAGTTTAATTTGAAGAATAGCTTCAAAATACTTCTATTCTGTTACGTTGTAGTTTCCCGCACGGCTGATTAAACCCATGATAGGAAATGATCTGCAAGAATCAGTAAGGTTCTAGTGATTTTAGCAGACGTCTCATTTTTTTTTTGAAAAACTGTGAATTAACGCATTTTTACATTTCGCACGGCTGAAGTAACCTAGTTTAGGAAATGAGAGCGTCGATCAGCTCAATATAACAAAAAAATATTTCTCAGCCAGGGTTTGGTGAAATCTCAATTTTTCTAGCTTATAAAATTGTTCACATCAAATTGCATTTTTTGAATAATTTTAATTTGAAAACGAGCTTCAAAATTCATCGATTCTGTTGCATTGTAGTTTCTAGCAGAGCTGATTAAACCTATGTTAGGTAATGATCGGCACGCATCAGCCCTGATTCTAGCGTTATTTTGCGAGTCTGATTTTTTTGAAAAACTCTGGTTTTCAGGAATTTTCGCATTTCCCACGGCTGAGTGAACCCAGTTTAGGAAATTTACCCTGATTTCAAATTCTTGCATGGCTGAATGTACCGCTTGGGGTTGGACAAGTAGAACCGGCTTCTACGTCTCCCACATGTTGTCAAAGATCAGATATGTGTAAGTTCACAGCAGTGCACATGCAATAAATACGGGTATCAGAACTGGTGAGACCTGGCTCAGTGGTGATCATTCTTTTGAGATGCGACTTGAACGTCAATCGGCTATCTGATGAAATGTCTTTAATAGTTCAATTTCGATCGGGGCACACTACTCTGGGTAAGACTGCCAGACGGTTCCGATCAGTGCCAATGTAGCGCTGAGGACGCTGTAATACAGTACATTCTCTACGAGTGTAGCGTGTAAGATAGATAAGGCTTGGAAGCGTATTGCTGAGTTCTCCTCGCCAAATTTCAACCTGCACAACCCCTAAGGGTCACAATGCAATGACGAACTTGTTTTGTCAAAAAATGTTGGCTTTCCATACTTTAATTCAAAATAGGAAAGCAATAGTGCAGCAAAGTATTGTTCGGCGTCTAGGAGGCTAGATGAGGATCAGTTCTTGGAACGAATCTGTGTCTTTCCCAAAAAGGCTTCTAGAAGAGACATTAAAGTGGAGCAACTGCAGCGAAGTGGAGTCACACTAAATTGGACTAGGATATTACGAGTGGGAAAAAAGCAATCATGAATATTAGTTCAGAGTAGTAAAATGTTTACAAGATGGTGAATTTCGCCCACCTTTTACGGAGCTTGATGTGGGTGGGCATCTCCCAATATAAATATAATTGCGACTTGTAAAGGTTAATCGCTCTACAGATTGAAGTCAAAGGTGAGCAGGAAGCTGAGTTGCCCCACTTTGACTTCCTTTTTTGAACCTCTTAATTGCCAGATAGATACGTTAGTAGGAAATGCCAGCAACCTGCATTAGCTGCGCAACCTCTAGTTGCTGCATTATCTATTTCCCTGTTTCAGACCACCGCAGCAGCTGCTGAATCGGAATAGGAGATCTCGTCATCACACATATATTATTTTTCAGGCTCCTACAAGAATTATTTTGCTAGCGTCGCATACTTATTGGTTATGTCGGTATTCCCAACCGACTGCTCTTGTTTTGGAAATGTCACAGTTGAAAGCATCCTGGCGCGAAGCCGACAATCCGTGATTTTCCAGTAAAGCTTCGATGATATCAATTTAAATGGAGCAACACTATTACAAAGCTGCTGTGAATATCTAGATCTGTACAAGGGATGTACAGAGGATTGTAAGACTTCCACATAAGAGCCACCCATACTTCTCTGTGACCGAATATTACGGCAGAAGAATATATTACGCATAGAGTCCATTTTTGGTTAAAATAAAATATCCCAGACAAATCGTGACGCAATCTCATGAAACTTGCTTCTCGGCATGCGCGCTCTAGCCACATCTTGAGCCTCAAGTGCTGCATGGAACTGCAAGCACGAAGGGCGAGCCAGAAACGAAATTTAGATAAAAATAAAAAAGAAAAAAGAAATAAGAGTACTGTTCCTGAAACAAGAAAAAAAATCTACAGGCCTACTGCGCCACCGTTTGGCATTTGGAAAGGTGTGATAACTAGCCAGACTTACCGCAATATACTACAGTTCATTTTTAGGAATCACTCCCATATCTTCAAAGCAGCTTGATTCTCCTTTCAACGCTGTTCAATTAAGAACAGAAGCAATGTCCACCGCCAACTCCTCAAAAAGGGGTTCAATTTGCTTTTTCGGGTTGCAACCAGATATGCTGTGGGTGATCCTGTATATTATTTTACTAGTGCGATTTGATTTGTGCTCCCGCATATGTCACCCTGCTAGGTAATTGTCAAAACTTCTATAAACCGTTACAGATCGTGGAAATTGGTGGAGTAGACGCATTTTCAAAGGTTTATAGAAGTTTTGTCAAATTTAACGTCACCAAATCAGGCCTTCGTAAAGACTTTTTCGTAGAAATGTAGCTCAAGCCCGTTCCAGCTCAATGGATATAAATGCCGCTTTTCTCCTGAGCAAGGTAGGCAGATATGGTGGCCCATTTCCGATATCCAGAGAAAAAAGACACCAGTAGTGATGAGGAATTTGGTGATATCAGTGAAATCGTCGATGAGCTGGACTCCGCACATGACAAGCTTGGAGTCGACTTTATGCTCTTGACTATGTCATCTAAAAACATAGTCAACCTGGCATTCAGTAATGGATTGTCAGATTTTGTTGCGAATCAGTTCGGGGAGCCCGCTACTAGCAAACTTTTGACCAAGCTCACATCTGGCCACAAGCACAAACCCGCTTCGCGAGTTCCACAATATCCCATTGCGACAATTAGAGTATCGTCACCTCAAGCCATGCGAGACTATTTCAAAATGGGACTTAACTATCTGCAGCAGTCAACCTGTAAATTGCTGGCAAAGATTCTCATTAAGGAAATCGAGCCTGCGAAAAAGACCAATTATCCGTACAAGCTTGGTCAGGCTGCACGTCCTGCTTGGTGGCCGAGGCGTATAAGGCACAGAGAGCCCGACCATCTTCTGAAGTCAGAGAGAGTAGAGCTTCTCGTCCATCTGATTTCAGCAACAAAGCTGAGGGCTGAAAGTATGCGCACAGCTACGTTGAATGGGCAGATAAAGGGCCTGACAGGATTGAAATCGGTCGTCCTGCAAGCGATGTATGACATTGTCGAAGCGAGGGAAATGTTGAAGTCGAAAGAGGATTCGCCATCCAGTATTAAAGTCATAAGTCTCGCAAAAATGATGTTATGGACACCTCAGGACAACAAACCGAAACCTAGTTCTCGTACCATACAGCATTCCGAGGAATCAGATTCTGATATATCTGAGGACAGCGTATCTGAGAGTGACACTGACACTTCTGACCCGTGTGATGACGGTACGGACAGCTCGTCGAATGATACGTACAGAACTGAGAGCTCTAGTCCATACCATTTTCTGCCTGCTCGACAGCTTTTGGAAAGAGTCCTGTCACCAATTGCGTTCAATATCCCTCATGTCATACCCAAAAAAGACGAAGATGAAGGAAGAGAGCCAGTATTGGTTACCGATCGTTCTCCATTTCAGAAGGTGTCTGATCCATTTGTCGATGGTGCTGCTGCTCGTGACAGTAGTCTGACTGCTGAAAGCAACAACATGGCGAATATTAAACCCGATCTGCTAGCAGATCCACCCCGCGAGTTTCTGGACTCTAGTCCGTCAGGTGGCTATAGCGGTGGTCTGTCGATAAATACACCTGCCGATTATTTTTTGAGTGGAAGATTTGCGATGAGCGCAGAACACCACTCGGAAGTTAGTGATAATCAACATCACGAAACACCAACGCGTGGTCGCTTGATGCGTAAGCGCTACTTCGATCTTTCGGGAGATTCCCCTCTACTGCTTCCCCCGCTTTCTAAGGTGATGGAAACAACATCGTCTTCAGGCAACATGTACTAAACTAGCAGTGGTCCAGGATGTTATAAAAACGCTATCTAAGCTAACATACATATAACTTATATATATCATTTTACTTTCCTGAACATCTTTACAGTATTCAATAACGTTATATTTTGTAATAAATTAGATTCCTATAAGACTTTCTGAAATCGAGCATCGTGACTCGTCCTTTCTCTTCCGAAGTTACTCATAGCGGATGAGACATCCTACGCTGCGACTGCTTGAGGAATTGCCTCTCACGACGGGACTCCTGCAAAAATTGACTTCTCTCCTCTCTCCAAGTATCTTCGTGCCCAGAATTCCGGTATTCATCTCTCAAAAGTCGATGCCAGCTAGGCTGGGTGCTCCACGGCGCCGAATGTGAAGCTTCAAAAATGCGGCCCTTCCACGACGGATGGGGCCGCTTAGTCATGTAGCACCGCTGACGAAGACGTTCTTCAGGGTTGTTTGATAGATATCTAGTTGGCGAGCTTCTATGAGCCTGGTGCTGGTTGCCGGTACCATGATTCTTGGCCAATCCACCAAGCTCGTTCGGCTCTTGTTCCTCAGCTATGAAAAAGCAGCTCGAACCACCGTTGTGTCCGGGAGTAAGGGTATCGATAATGGACCTTCGGTGGTTGCTGAAGCTCAGAGACCTAGGTCGGAGCCTGGCAGACTCCTCAGGGCTGCTGTTACGTCGTCCAAAGCTGCCTACGCTGCGAGATCGACCATGAATCCCTTGAGACACTTGAGAAACAGGCTCATTAGTTTCTTCCAACACAGGACTATCTGGAGGCGTGGGCGTTGCACTCAAAGCACTGACTTGGGATCGAGATGCTATGATTCGTGAGGAGCGCTGGTTCTCCATCCGCTCTCTTCGCTTGGTAAGCGCTTCCCGTTAGACAATGCTCAACGGTCCACTAGCGGCTACTCACCTTCATCACTATAATGGCGGATCCGGTCCTGGTGACGGAATTGTTCCACCAAGTTGATTAAAGGATTGGGAATACGCGGCAGACCATGAGGATTGCGGATGATCCTATCGGCCGCAGAGAGGGGTATCGACATGGCAAAACAGCCAGGGGGTATCAGATGGTTTTGCTGCTGTGGACAGGTAGTGCCGACAGCTTGCAATATCGCAAAGATGCGGGGTATCTTGGCAGCTGAGGCGAAGACAGCTTTCAACAGTAGGAGATAAAGAGAGGTCACAAGGTTGTTTTGAATATGGCCTGAGCGGCGACACTAGCTAGTTACCGGATACAGCTAGGCGAGCCCAGAGTGGCACAGCCAAAAAAAGAGGTATTTTATATCCGATACCAAATACTACTGACAAAGTATTTCAACTGGTGTATGTAGCTCATATAGATCTAGTGAAGACAATTAGTCCTTAACTGAATAGTGAACTCAATCAGGCGCTTTGACTGCTGGCCGGTTGTTGAACCATCAAACCTAGCCTTGTCGACAACTTTAAGTTGCATTAGCCCGCAGGAAAATGCAGGGATCTATCTATGTATGCAGCCCAGCACAACTGGCTGATGATATCAGTGTGAATAAACCGAGCCATGCATTTTGAAACCGAGTGACCAATTATTGTCAGCACTAATCCTGATTCATGTCTATGACATCTGCAATTTTCTGCTTCAGAATGTCATCATGTGATCACAATTATAGTTCGCAAATTTCCTGCGCCAATAGTGATTTGACAGCACTATTAAACTGATCGAAAGCAAAACTCGCATTACGATAGTTTCAAATTGAGCTTGACATTATAAGCAACCAATGGGAATCCCAGCAACTGTGGAAAAAAAAGAGAAAGAACTCTACAGCAACCTGTGTTGATCAGCCTCGCTCATCATGTCTGTGAACCTCGGCATGCGTCGCTACCCCGCAACCCCAGATTCCCACAACCAGGCATCCTACCGTCTGACTGGAATCCAAGACTATTTCATTTACAAACCGTAGTACAAGACTAAATAAAATGGCTCGTGTTTTTGTAGCTGGTGTGGGGATGACAAAGTTCATCAAGCCCAGGGGCCAGGTGCCGTACGAAGACATGGCGACTGAGGCAGCCGTGAAAGCCCTCGTTGATGCTGGTCTAAGCTACGACAATGTCCAATATGCCTTTGCGTCTTATGTGTATGGAGATTCATGCTCGGGCCAGCGAGCACTATATCAATTGGGAATAACAGGTATTCCAGTCATCAATGTAAACAATGTAAGTCAGCTTTTGACGATGGTTCTTAGCTAACAGAAAGAACTGCTCGAGCGGATCTACAGGGCTTTATCAAGGACGACAGTTCATACAAAGTGGAATGTACGACTGCATATTATGTGTTGGTTTTGAAAAGATGGAAGCAGGTTCTCTAAAGTCGAGATGGGATGATCGCACACCGCCGTTAGACCGCATGCTGGAGATGATGGGTGATACGAATAAAGTTGATTCAAACGCGCCATTCGCGTGTAGAATGTTTGGCAATGCTGGCATTGAGTACTGCGATACGCACGGCGGTTCTTACGATAGTATGGCAAAAATAGCTGAGGTCAACCACACACACTCGGCGAATAACCCTTACAGTCAATTCAGGACGGTCTACAGTTTGGATCAAATCAAACAATCACCTTGTATCCACGGACCAGTAACGAAGCTTCAGTGTTGTCCTACCTCTGACGGTGCTGCTGCTGTGGTTCTAGTATCGGAAAAATTCCTCAATAGTCATCCACATATTAAGAATCAGGCTGTCGAGATTGCTGGCCAGTCTATGGTTACAGACACTGTGAAAACATTTTCTGGATCTGCCGTGGATCTCATCGGGTTCGACATGACCAGGCGAGCTGCAAACGAAGCATTGTCTCAAGCACAAATAACGGCCGATAAAGTAAGAGTCGTGGAACTCCACGATTGTTTCTCTGCTAATGAACTCATCACGCTGGACGCTCTGGGACTCTGCAAGCCAGGAAGGGCCTGCCAGCTGGTACAGGAAGGAAATATCACATATGGTGGGCATTATCTAGTCAACCCATCAGGCGGCCTTATCAGCAAGGGCCATCCTTTAGGCGCCACAGGTCTGAGTCAGTGTGCAGAACTGGTATGGCATTTGCGAGGATGGGCCACGAATCGAAGTGTTCCAGATACGCGTTATTGCTTGCAGCACAATATTGGTCTAGGAGGAGCAGTTGTGGTGACTGTGTACAAGCGTCCGGGCTCATCACTGCCTCCAGTGGTCGCACAGCAGCCAACAACTGATGGAAGATCCCGACTGGGATATAACCCAGCAGTAGAAGCTCGTCCTATAACACTGCAGATGCTTCGAAAAGTCCAATCCAAGGAAAACAGTGACTACATTATAAGGAACAGCGCACTATTTGAGCAAGGACAGGCTTCCCACATGTGATCCTCTAACTACATAAATATATGTATGTAAGTTAAGTTAACTGTTACTTAATTGACATCAATTGGTAAAATTAATCGCATGTACATTTATTTATATATTCTCATGCTACTATGTAGATATCGATACGCTATCTGGCAATATACATCAGGTCAGACACCTGTTAACAAATCACAAGTGGATAGGTATCATGGCTTATAGAGCATTTCACTTCTTGAAATGCTTTGATTTCCAAGTATTGTATCTTCGGGATACAGTGACATCGACTATCTTAGCCCCATTGAGCTGATTGCCCACCGTGAACCAGCCAGATCGAATATTATGCTGGCGCCCAAAGAGCTCCAACTTTCGAGACGACGATCCGCAAAGACGCTCTGCGATGCTGTAAAGCTCATCAGGCTTGTGGCTTTTGTCACGAGTAGCCCCAACAATGACATCTACATCCAAGCCCTTCGACAGCCATGCAGGATTTCCTTTGATACTGAAGTCAGCCAAAACGCAAATCCACAACTTACCCGACAAGAACGTGCTCTTTAGTATGGTTGAGCCAATGGCCTGTTCTACCAGTGCAAATAGTCCTCCCCAACTGGTTTGTTTTACACCAGATTATTTCTTCGATATTTCCATAGCCCCACTTTTTGAGACACTGGCGACCGACATCGACAGCTCTTCCAGTGACCCACAGAAACATGACTCCTTCGTCCTGGATTTGGTCGATCCTGAACGCCATGATATCGCAGAAGTTAGAGAGAGCTCGAGGCGTGCGTGCACGATACTTACGCGTCAGTAATCATTCCTTGCGGTGAATTCTGGCTGCCACTAGTGTGAATATCCCAAGGAGCTGACATTAGCTGATTCATTTCACAAAAGCTTCGAACTCACGATCAATTATAACTGCAGAGAACTTTCCCAATACGGAAAGATCCAGTTCGCGAATATCGCAGCTGATCCACTGGGGAGGCGAGGGAGGCTGCAGAGGCCGTCCCATCGACAACAGAAGCTCGTCCGAGGCAGACGCTTCTCTGAAATCCTTTGCCTTTACGTGCTTGCGGATTCGGTCAGGATACACAATCTTGTAGTGCACGTACTTGCAACCTTTCCCCTTGTAACAAGTATCCAGATAGGAGCAGTCTCCTATTGAAGGGTCGGTCGAATTGGTGAGAACCTGTTCGAAATGAATCCTGTACAGGCAATCAATATCACCGCTGAGAAGGCACTGACTGCGCTTTGGCCGTGAACAAATTTCGGTGTACCTTTTAGGCTCGACCTCATTCAAAACCCTGTTGCGTACCATGCTGGAGACAGCAGTTCCACTGGCCAACAGTTCTTGGATGGTGCTCGAAAGCGACGTCGACCACGAATCATCAGTACAAATATACCTCATCAAAGCACTCTTCAGTGAGGGCCTGGGTGGAGTTGATGCCATACTGGTATCTTTGGTAGAAAACGACCTGTCGTCCTCCTCCAGAAGAGACCCGATCAACGACACGCTGAGGCCTGGAAGATCGCTGGTCGACAACCACAGATCCAATGTGAACGGATCAAAGAACGCCAAGTAATATTTCGAACAATACTGGGTGTTGCACGTGTGCAATTGATCGAGAACAAATGACGTGGGCAAAAGAGCAGCCAGTCCAGTGGCCACATACTCGAGCTGGATCAACACGATACTTATCCCTGCTTCATTGATCAATTGCACCAAAGTAGTCAACGGTAGTGGCAAGAGTGTGAACAGCTTGGTTTTAGACTTTAGCAGGAACTGAACAAGAACCCTCTCAAGCTCGTGCATCGTAGCAATGATCAATTTCTGACACGAATCAAGCCCCTTTTTATAGCTGTCGCTGCACCGAATCTGGTTAGCTCAGAGGACCTGCATCCCATTATAATATCTGCCACCAATGACGCGATGAAGGCAAACAGTGTGCTTTGTGGACCATCTAACGTTGGCTTACCATCTAATTACGCGATTTTGTAGAGTCTATGCTCATATAATAGCAGTTCAAAATTACCATGCGCCTACTCGGCGTTTTGACAGCTTATCTGCGGATCGTTACCCCGGATTTTAAGGGCTGCCAAACCCTTCGCTGCGCCAGCCGCATCGGTGCTACTGTTACCGTGGTAACGGGCATTGGCTGTTGCATTTCGCTATAAACAAACGCGCTCTCGTTGATTTTCAAGACTTCACAACTGCAGGCATTTTATTGTTGATATGGTTCGAGAGAACAAAGGGTCCGACAGAACGCTGTCATCCCGAAGGCAGTCTGGCCGTCTGAGCTCGACAAACCTACAGCGGCTGAAGCATCTCAACGACGATGATGCTGAGAAGAAAACTCGCCGAGATTCAGGAAATGTGCCGTCAAACCCGTCGTCAAAACGGCACAGCCTAGTGATCGAAGCACGAGATTCCCGGTCGCGAGCTGGCGGACACTCTACATTGCCGCTGTCTCCAGGCAGCAATGCATCAACAACCCCTATTCTCGCAAATTTCGAGCAGTGGATGAAGCTTGTCAAAGACAACAAGATCAATGCAGCCAACTCGTGGAATTTTGCGTTGATTGATTACTTCCATGACATGTCTCTGTTGCGGGACGGCGACAGCATTAATTTCCAGCGTGCATCGTACACGTTAGATGGATGTGTCAAGATCTACACATCACGAGTCGATTCCATCGCTACTGAGACAGGAAAGCTCCTGAGTGGTCTGGCAGATGCTCGCAAGAACCGGAACCTGAAAGGTGATGGAGATGAAGACGAGGAAGGTGCCAGAGAAAGAGCTGACGGTGATGACGACGATGATGGCGATGGTGATGGCGATGGCTCAACTGCAGTGAAAAAGAGGACCAGGTCTAAGAAAGCTGAAAATACCCTGGCGGCTAGCTACGATCAGCTGCAGGTGAAAAAGCTGGATTTAGAGTTATCTGTTGATCCGTTGTTTCGCAAGATGTGTGCAGATTTCGATGAAGGTGGAGCAAAGGGTCTCCTGCTGAACAGTCTCCAGATAGACAGAAATGGTCGTCTTGTCTTTGATGGCGCCGTCGACGACGAGGAGAAAGAAGACAAAGAAGATAATAACAGCGACAATGATACCCAGGCCAATGCTGATATGATCAAGAAGAAGACAACCACGAAGGGTCTGAATCTCGAAGAGTTCCGACAAAAGTACTTTGCCGACATGGATGAATTCGATCAGCTGGAGATCAGTCCTTCGTTACCAAGCATCTACGACGCGCTGAACGATCCTAATCTAATGACAAATCCGCTTGTCAAGGAGTTGCAAGGCATGTCGCTGGCTGACAGCCCTCAGAATTTCCAAGGCGATAACGTCCTCGACGAATTTGCTGGTGGATACGACGGCGAAGGTGACGGCATTTTGGATAATGTGTTTGCAGACTTTTTGGATGATGGTGGAGATGATGCGAATCTGAGCTTTGGAGATGCTGGCAATTTCGACGGTCTTGCAGGTGGAAATTCTTCGGGTGTGGCTTTGGTGCGTACCGTCCCTGGCAGGGAATCGGATATCCTTGCTTATTTTGATGAGACTCTGAAGAAGAACTGGGCCGGCCCGGAGCACTGGAAGATACAGAAAATCAAACAATCGGCAGCGCCTAATCAGCCGAAAAACAGTAGTTCGCAGGATCCCGATAGTAGCTTGGCAAGTGTGACGGTGAAAAGAAGTTCACGTCAGCAGAAAGAGCCCATAGTTATCGATTTCTTAACAGATGCAGGTGCTGTCAGTGAATCGGTGATATTTGCCGAAGGAGGATCGGCCATCAATCTGCCAAAAGCTCAATGCAAATCAAAGACGAGGAATCTGCTACCAGACGACAAGCATTTTTCGTCCAAGAATCTGATAAAGCTATTTATTAGGCCCCAGTCTTCTATCACCAGCAGCAAGTTATTTGGTGGTCGGCTGCCGGTCCTCAACGAACAAGATGGTGAAGTCGACCAGGACTTTTGGGCTCGGCAATACCAGTCGCCTGACGAAAAAGCAGACGGTGTTTACGATGGGAACTTCTTTAATGACGGCAATGATAACCTCCCTGATTACGACCGTGCAAATGATGATTATGACGACTATAATACTCCGGACGAGGGCATGGCTGATGCAACCGAGTTCAACAAGACATACATGCAAACTCCCACGCTTCTGCTAGCAGGAGGTCAGCGTGCACGCCCAGAGTACGTCAACTATGCTAGGTCAGCTAAAAAGGTCAATATCAAGCTGTTGAAAGACAACATATGGGATGTTCTCAAAATGCCAGAACCGCCAAAGCAAGAAGAGCCAGCTATCGAGCAGCGCAGATTCACTGAAGTCGCACACGACCTCAAGACTCTATACCCCGAAAAACAAATGTCGGAGATTTCTACTAGTTTCTGCTTTATTTGTGTGCTTCATTTGGCGAATGAGAAGGGTCTCGAGCTGCAGGATAACGATGACCATACCGATATTGCAATCAAGTGGGATGCTGCAGCACCTCGCGATGTCGAAGTTTGAGCTCAGCATATTGTATTAATATAATCTATACAAGTAATCTAGAATGTATCTGTGTGTGATTCAGCACAGCTTAATGTCTCAATATGATTAAAATATATGTACGTAGACTCTGGCTGATTTCTATTTGTGTCGGGAGTTTTCAGTGACAGAAGCATAGGTCGCTGCGGAATTGTCATCACGGCAAGTAATTTTAACCCCTGGAATTTGAATATATAACCCTTGGCTAGATATACTTCGAAACTCAACATCAACTAAGTTGGTGCCATTTGGTATGGACATTCAAGGTCCTTCCACGCGCAATAAAGTGCCATCTTTGGTGGATTTAGCAAGATGGCAGTGTATGAGGTTTGCTCACGGTATGTAATGAGGTTGTTTTTTTTGAGGGCCAATTGAGACTAACTCAAGTGATCAACGATGTAGGCAGCGCACCTTATGATCTGGTCGCTCCAATTCTTAAGAAAATGACCGCGAAGCAGCTAGCATCGATCGAGCAAAAAAGTCCCCAAATCAAAACTCGCTCTGATGATACATGGAGAGTGCTTGTAGAGCGGGATTTTCACGACAGACCAGTGCCATCGTCTGGTTGCCGCAAGGCATACATCAAGTATTACCGAGATAAAGAGGCTCTTCTTAAGGGCGCGAGAAATCGGCTAAGAGAAAGCATGGAAAAATTCAAACAGGAAAAGGCTTCTCGTACAATCACATCACTGGAGATCGATCCACGCGCTGCCAAAGCACGCGCTCGTCAGAAGGCGAGCATGCAGTCACCGGCGGGCTCGAGACTCATCCAAAGGGCCTTTAATGCTGCCAAAGTCAAGGGCTCGATGTTTTCACCGCGCAATACGCAATTTGTAACGGCACCAAAGCAAGTACGGGCCCCACTGGGTGCACCAGTACTGCCGTCACCGTCTTCTGTTACTGATATGGCATCTGCGAAGAAGGCGCGTCCACCTGAAGAAACCATTCTGAAGAGTCTGAAGTCAACTGATATGGGGAAACTACAGAAGGAAGAGACCGCAAAGCAGGACACCAAGAAAATGCTGCGTGGAAGTGAAGCACAGGCTGAAGGGGCGCCTCCGGTCAAGAAAAGGAAGGGTCCCAGTATATTTTTGCCCGCCAAAAGGTGATTTTGTTAGCAATTTGCATTTAGAACACCAATTTTGCCATCAAGAGATGTGCCACGAGTTACGATTTTATGATTATAATGTATCAATGAATTACTAAAGCTTTGAGAAAGCTGATTGTCGTATAACGTGCTAATCGTCGCTGTCATCGTCATCATTTCGATATTTTGACTTGCGTTTTCTTTTCGGCTCAACTTCGATTTCATCTAAGTCGTCATCTTGCCCAATATTGTAGCCGTCATCCTGAGCAGAATCCATTTGCTTTTCCGACTTCAACGCGATACTTCTTTCTGAAGCAGCGCTTAGCGCATGGAGAATTCCTGCATCTTGTAAAACCGACTTCGGTTGTGCTGCTTGGTCGTTGTGCATTTCGAATAGTGGCTCGATGCTTCGTCTGCTCGTGGTCGGCTGCCGATTTTCGAATGGGTCATAATCTGAAGAGTCAGAAAAGGGGTCTGCAGAGACATCTTGGTCTTGTGGTGACTGTTTTTCATTTTGTATTAAATGATCAGTTTCATTACTGAGTGGCTGTTTACTTTGTGGAATTTCACCGCTTTCAGGCAGACGCACTCGATGTTGAAGGTTATCGTTGCGTAGTGAATTTTCATCCCGCACAGTCGTCACTGGAGTCTTTTCTGGAATATTTTCTATATCAAACTGGACTTTGCCCTCCCGGAATTGCGTACTCGCAGTTTCCAGTCCCGGCGAATTGTCGACATACTCTATGTGGCTAGTCAATATTGGTGGAGTTTCGCTGCGTTGCATATCGGCAGATTCAGATTGTGATCTGTTGTCTATAACAACTTTTTTGCGTTTCACCATGCGCTTTATTTTACCATCTGGACCTGTGACATACTTGATTTTCGCCTGAGACTGCCCTGTCTGGCCGACAATAGGCTTAAACTTCATGTCCTTCGCGCTTGCGGGCCTCTCCGACATGACATGCTGCGAGGCTCACTGCATGAGTTGCTGATAATGTGTCATTGACTTAGAGAATCGGACAAATCCGACGACTTCTCTTTCACAGGGTAGAAAAAACTCAAAATTTTCAGCACACAGCCGTCAGATCACTAAATTGTTTGCCCGCGTGAGTGGTTTTACGCGGCAACCCATTCCAAACAAAATTCGTGGTTGGCTGGGTGTCCGACGGCATGCCGACGGCATCCCACCGACTTCGCTATCTATCGTGTAGACTATATAAAGATAGCACGAAGCACTTGGTTTTAACCACTACATTTACTCTCAACAGATCAGCCGACCACTTCCAGAGGACTGAACAGTAATATAAGAACTAAATCATGACTTCGGTGGCTACAGTCGCGGTGAACAACCTTGGATCATCTGAGCTGGCGTCGCCTCAGAGTGTACTTCAGGTGTTCCCTCTGTCCCACGCACCATTGGGAGCAGTCATCAAGCTGCCAGATGGAGTGACGGACCCTGCCAAGCTCAACGATGCAGATTTTAAACGATTGCATGATGCGTTGCTCACGTATTTAGTGATTGTCATCAAGGACCAGGCAGATTTGGATCCTGCTTCTCAGCTTGAGTTGACCAAGAGATTCGATCCCACGTGTTCTGGACAGTATGGCCATTCTAAGGAGTTCAGAAACGAAAAGTCTGTTCTGCGGAAGGACGGTGTTTCTGTGCCAGCAGTGCCTCAAGTACAGATCCTCGGGCAAGGCGTCCACTACAACCACTGTGGTCATAAAGAAGTGTCGTTGACACATCCCACGCATAACACTTTCCACAGAGACATTCTGTCACAAGAGGAGCAAGACTCTGGATTTACAAGATTTTACAGATGGCATATCGATGCTGCCCTGTATGGCCTCAGTCCACCAGTATGCACGACGCTGCTGGGGATCCATTGCCCTCCGACCTCGAGAAGAAAAACCATTCGGTACGAAGATACCGGGGAGAGTCTTGAGGTTGCGCAGGCAGCTACTGCGTTTGTATCGGGCGCAAACGCATTTGACCTTCTTTCTGACGAAGACAAGACGATGGCTCTGGGGACTACAGTAGAGTATCCTCCTCATCCGTTCATAGTCATCTCGAATGCGAGAGCCACCTCAGATGGGCTCACCATGGTGAGCGAAAACAAAGAGCTTGCATACGACGAGCTGCCGGAATGGGATGAGTCCAAGATCAAGAAACTGCCATTGGTGTGGACAAACCCCGTCACTGGCAAGCACCATCTTCAAACTGCTGCTTGTGCTGCTGGCAAGCTGCATCTGCCTGATGGGCGGGTGTTGGGTCTCGAGGATACTAGAAAGGAGCTTCACCGGCTTATGAGGCCAGCCATTTCTCCTCAGCATGTCTATGCCCATGACTGGCAGGCCGGGGATCTTGTGCTGTTCTACAATCGCGGAGTGTGGCACTCGGTGACTGGCCAGTTTGGCCCTGGCGAGACTCGCTTGATGCACCAATGTAACGTATCGAGCGGTCTCGATCCAGTTTGCAACAAGTAGATAATGTGTGTATGTATGTGTGTGTATGTGTGTAATATGTTATTGGGATTGATATGATTTTTGACGATGTTTAGCGAGCTATTGCGCAAATATTGAGTACAAAGACTACCGATGATAACTGGGATAGTATCGGTGCTATTCTCGTCTTTTTGGAATTGTAGCCTCAGTCGAATGAAATTGGCTGTTTTGGGAGTGTCCAATTCAATAGAAGAGCTATAAAACTATAAGTATTATGCCGCTATTTCATCGCGCTCCCAACCTACAGGCCGGTAGTTGTGAGTTTTGAGGTCCTTACGAGGCTGTGGCTTGCCAGTATCGATAGTGAGGGCAAACGGATTGCGATCGACGTTCTGCTCGAGGTTTCCAAACGTGTGATTGACTTCTCTATGTTTCGACTCGTCTGCTCTGACATAGTACAGAAGATCCTTCAGAGTAGCGCCATCTGACATCTTCCAATACTGCCGAGCAATATCAGGGGCAGGAGTAGCCGCCCACTCAGGATGAAGCCCTCTCTCGAGGTCATCAATGCACCTCGTATATGTCACTACCGCCTCCTCTTCCAAGTAGCCAACGAACCGGTGACATGTTCTGGGACTCAGAAGGTAGGCAACGAAAAAGCTGTTGAAGAACACGCCTTGAGCAAGCAAGATCATTGTACGCATCGAGAAGCTCGGGTTCGTCAGTTTAATAAAAGTCAGCAGATGCATTCGCTCATTGTAGGCCTCTTCCAGCAAAGTCTCTATCCAAGCTCGGTCTCTTCGGAGCAGTCGAAGCGAGTGAAGATGTCGAACCATGCCACCAACCATCCCGGGCACTCCAGCAATGCTTTCCAGAAAAACAAACCGGCGCAACCACTCGTTAGGAGTCATGATATACTTGGGGTCGTCTTCTTTACCAGGAGGAGCATGGGGTTTGTAACGAGTAGCGGTATCAAAACTCCATCTGATGAAGTTGAGCAATCGAAATGCCACCCGATCAGAGAGAGTTTTGGGTTCACGATGAGCAATTGGCACTTGTTTCATTTCCTCTATCGAGAAAATCGGATGTGCCCATGCCTCTTTGGACAAATCATGACGGTCGCCTTTAAACAGGTCGTTGCTTCGAGAGGCGCCAATATCAGCACTGGTAAGAGTATCATACACCTTGGTGGTACCATCGGTTTTTGCAGTAGCCATTGTGACTGCAAGTCGAGGCCCCGACCTAGCAGCCACCAGTAGACCAGGCCGAGCTGTCAAGCTGTATAACGAAGAAAGCCGGAGCATCTCTTTTATGTTCAATCTCTTTGTGTCGATGGTTGCGAACTAGCTTATTTACTCGGATTCTTATATAGTAGGTTAGCTCCGCACGTGATCTCAACCCCTCTAGAAGGCTGGCTGCCCCCAATTGAACGGGCCCACAGTTTCCAAGCCGAAGAGATGCCCCGGGATTCTCCATGACAGATCCATCATACGACCATCCAGAATGAGCCATAACCAATCCCACAAAAGCTATTTTACTAGGGCATCGGATCAATCTGCCGTGTTGGTGCCGGCTGCGGGGAGATAAGAGCGGCGTTAGCAACGGACGATGCCGGACAGTTCTCAGGGGACTCCGAGACTTTCCGCTTCAAGATGGGCCATCCGAGGACGCAGCGCCGTCAAAACCAGGGGAAGAAGACGGGTGCAGAGCAATTTCCTCGGAGAAACTCGTATTGTACATGCAGCTGCTTGCTGTGTTGAATTGGATAAACCCGTCGATCCAGCGTCACATGGGGGTACAAATCTAAAAATGTCCAGAAATAACTCTCACATCCTCTGGCTGGCTGGATATAGCCTAAAACGCAGAAAGACTGACACAGACTCATGCTGAAGGTATGGATAGAATAACTAGGCGGATTGCTCTCTAAGAGTCGTTCTTCTGCTTCTTTGCGATAGGATCGTCCCCGACAGGACTAGCCCGCTTTTTCCCCTTCTTGTCTGGATTGAGGCATTTGTACAGTTTCTTGTCGAGCAATTTCCCCTGCTCTGATGACGGCAGTTTCACAGCTTGAATGTCTTGTATGCACTTGTTCACCACATCAAATAGAAATGACTTTGTGTCTTCGTCGGCTGCAAACTTGATTTTAATGTAGCGTCGTGTGATATCTTCATTTGCCTTGAGCATCGCTGCCAGTGCGATCTGAGGAGGCGTGTAGAGGAAAGCGACGTCTGAAATGAAGCTCTCGATGGTTATGGACCGAGCAGTGTCGTGTAACTGGCCCAGCTGCTCCTTGTCGGATGACGCTTCAAACACAGTCTGCATGTCTAAAAAGAACCCATGCAGTGGAGTCAGCCCGTTCTGCACTGCCAATGTGAATGACAGAGACTGCAACAGCAGAAACTCCATGCCTAGCACGTCTGCTGGCTCGGTGCCAGGCAGCATGCTGCAGAACTTGCTTATGGGGATGAAATGGTTCTCGGCCTTGGAGGCGAGAAAGACAGACGTAAACATGACATTCTTGGGATGGTACTCCATGACGCTGTACACAAGGTAGAACTTGCTGAAGTACGAGATGGCAGTGGCCTTGACTTGGGAGGGCATACTGAACAGGCGCGCGATCTTGTCGATCTGGCTGGCGTAGAACACCACCAAATCATGCTCCTCTTCTAAGGTGAGGTATTCGATATCAGAAAAGCCCTTTTCTATAAGAGACATCTCCATTTTCGAGGCAGCACGGTCGTGAACCAGCTGCTTCTGTTTGTCAAAGTCATCTCTTGTGAATGACCACACGCGAAACTGCGACGAGTGTCGGTACAGATCGTCGTCCGTCACGGTCATCGCTGCCTCTGCTGGTTGACAGGAGATGGATGGAGATGCCAACTAGCCGCATCAGGTTGTTAGCGCAGTACATGGAACTCCGAGTTGCATGAGTGCGAAATAACCAGTCCGACAAGCACTGAAAACTAGATATAGAAAATAACTAAAAATAAAAGTATTCTTGTTGCATGTGATATTGTACTTTAACATACCGTCAACATTGGTATGGATTTCTTTCAGGCTTCGTCCAGTGCCCTGATGTGGTCTTGTAATGCCTGACGCCTTACTACTACGTACTACAATATCGGGCCACAAAGGTCGAGTTAAGGCCGTCAAGGCATAGCCAGCGAATGATCTACGTCCAAGAGTTATCTACTAGGGTATTCCACCAGAGTTTTCTACCAGAGTTCCCAAGTTTTCCAACAGAGGTTTCTCTACGGTATATTTTATAGTCAATTGCTAATAAAAAGCCCAGCAGCCAGACTGCTTGTTCCATTTGGAGCTTGTTTAATACTTGAGCTTCGAGTCGCGTGCTTGTCTGCAGATGCTGCAACTTCCAGCGATAATGCATCACGCGAAAAATACAGCACTCTCAGCACTCAACAATTGACGAAACTAGTCAAACGTAATATAACGACTAAAAGTACAACACAGACAAGTGTCGCGTCAAACACTGGATTTGCAAAACCACCGCAACAAAATTGCAGTCGTACAAATCTGAGTCGTCGCTGTCAGAGACAGAGATCTACCCGGTGCGCGGCGGCCGCCCGGCTTAGGGCTAAAAGGTCGACTGTTGAGCGCAACTTGACAAGTTCACAACAGGCAGAAAGCAGGGCTGTTGGCACCAACACGACTCACTACGACAACCCAGACGCGGCCAGCAAAAACAGGCATTGCTTGCGTGGTACTTTGCATTAGAGCGCGGTTGGTGGTTGCGGCATCACCATCTTCGTCATCATGGCTCCGTCGCTTTTTATAGGCGTGTATGTAGCGCTCTACAGCTACGCAGCCCAATCCGACCAGGAGCTCACAGTCAATGAGGGGGATCTGCTGTATTTGCTCGAGACCTCGGACGAGGATAATTGGTGGAAGGTTAAGAAGCGGGTGCCTGGACTGGCCACCGAGGAGCCGACGGGACTCGTGCCGAACAACTACATTGAACCAGTAAGTGACTTTATTTGCAGTCGACTTGCTCTAGCTGAACATTGATAGTCGGCAAATCTACACAAAGTGTTTTTGTCAGTTGTCGAGAGTGAAAAGCTATACAGCAGCTGGTGCAATTGTGGCAGATTTGACTGCTATCTGCAAACAATGAGCTGTACTAAAGAGCTGTACTAACTGTAGGCACCTATCAAGGGACAGGCTCGTGCCCTTTTTGACTACGACCGCCAGACCGAGGAGGAGCTGACTTTCAAGGAAAACACTCAATTCGACATCTACGACGAGTCGGATGCGGACTGGATTTTGGTGCGGGCCAACGGTAACGAGTACGGGTTTGTACCTGCAAACTACATCGAGCATGTTGCTGCTGGTGCTTCTGCAAACGCACCGGCACCAGCACCAGCACAAGTTCCGTCTGTCAGTGCATACAAGCCGGCAGCCACCACGGCAGTGAACAACCAGAACGTGCTGGCTAATGTCGACAAACCGCTGCCTTCAAGTCCGCCAATTGCAACCTACTCCAACAGCTACGAAGACGAGCCGGAAGAAGAAGAAGAAGCACCCCCGTCGCTGCCAGCGCGACCAAGTCCAGGCCGTCGTGCCAGCAGCGGTCGCGACACGGCGTCGCGCCAGCGGGCGAACTCGGCGTCGCAGTCGCAGTTCTTTAGCTGGGCTATCCAGGAGGTGGATGGTCGCAAAAAGTTCCGCGCCACGCTGGCGGTGGGCAATGGATCCATTATGTACTCGCCAGAGAGGGCGTCGTCGACCCCTCAGCAGTGGGACGTGGGCGATTTGCTCAGCTACAGTTCAGAAAAAAAGCATGTATTTTTAGAGTTCCAGCATCCGCGAGCCTCGCTGGATCTACATGCTGGTGCCAAAGAGGTGGCCGACGAGATCGTGAGCGCTCTGGGTGAAGTGGCAGGCGCCAATCGAGCGGTGGGTCTGCGCGAGGTGATGGTGGCAGCGAGCTCGGCAGGTCAGAAAATGGGCAAGGTGCTGTACGACTTTGACGCCCAGGGAGACGACGAAGTCAATGTCAAGGAGGGCGACAATGTATTTATTATCGACGATAGGACGAGCTCGGAGTGGTGGACTGTCAAGACGCCATCTGGACGGGAGGGTGTGATGCCCAGCTCGTACATCGACTTGTCTGCAGACCCTTCTACTCGACGATCAGCTTCACCCGTCAAGAAGAGTGGAGGCTCGTCGTCAGGACGCCAGCAGTCATCCAAGTCCAATGGCCACCACAAGTCTGCCGACTTTGACGGCTACTCGTCGTCGCGGATCAAGGGAAATGGCGGCACCACGAGCTCCAATTTCAAGGCCAAGCCCGACTTGTCGCGAGTTCGAACATGGACTGATCGGTCGGGAACGTTCAAAGTGGATGCTGCGCTGCTTGGATGCACCGACGGCAAAATCCATCTCCACAAGATCAATGGTGTCAAGATCGCGGTCGCCGCCAGCAAAATGTCTTTAGAGGACCTGGAATACGTCGAGTCGGTCACTGGAGTGGTTTTGGACGATGACAAGCCACTTGTGGACCTGCGAAAAGGGCGGTCTGGTCGCAGCAGGAGCAGCACCGCGGTCAATGGCGTCCCTGGCGGTGTGAGCACTGGCGACAGTGGCATTCGGCCTGCCTCTGCTGGATCGAACCCCAATGGTCCAGCGCCATCCAAGCCTGAGTTCGACTGGTTTGGCTTTTTCCTAGAGTGCGGTGTCGACGTCAACAACTGCCAAAGATACGCGCTGAATTTCACCAGAGACCAGATGGACGAAAGCATACTGCGCGACGTGAGTCCTCAGGTGCTGCGCAACCTGGGTCTCAAAGAAGGCGACATTCTGCGCGTCACCAAGAAGCTGGACGAGAAGTACGAAAGGTCCCGGCAGCCTAGCAGCGACGGCCAGGGAGGGCTGTTTACAAATGCTGACGGCAACTTGAAAAACAACACCAGTCGAGCTGTCGATAGCGCTGCAGAGTCCCGCCAGGAGCAGCAAAGGCCAGTATCTGTTGCGACCCCTGCTGCTGCGAGCAGTGCTGCTGCTACTCCTGTTGGTGGTGGTGGCCACGCCAATCACATACAAAGACCTTCGACTGCTGGCTTTGAAGACGATGCATGGGCCGTCAAATCAGGCTCGCCAGCTCCTCCTCCCCAACCAGCTCGACCGCAGGCAGCAGCAGCTGCTGCTCCTGTAGTGGTTCAGCAAGTGCCGTTGCAGCAGCCTCAGCCAACAGGTTCTCTTCGCGACTTGGCAGACATCAAGCCATTAGAACCTCAGCAGACAGCGCAGGCGGTTCTGGCTCAACAGAATCTGCAAAAGCTCCAGCAGCAGCAGCGAGCTCAATCAGCGGCAGTCCCATTCCCTCTTCAGCAGACTTTTACTGGTAGTGCGCCTTTGACAATGCAACTGACTGGAGGTGGTACTGCCATTGTGCCACAACAAACAGGGCAGCTGCAGCCTCTCAACCCGTTTGCTACCGGGAATGTTGGCCAGGTGTTTCTTGTTCAGCAGCGCACTGGTGGAGGCACTGTACTAACAGCGCAGCGTACAGGCGGAAGTACGATGGTGCCATTTACAAATGCTTATACTGGACAGTCGATTCTACAGCCGTTAGGGCCGTTTGTGACCGGCAATTCGCAGGGCTTCTCGCAGCCTTTCATGACGACCCAACCTGTCACGACCGCATTTACTACATCTGGAATGGTTGGACCGCCACTACAGTCCAATGTGAGCACCCCAAATCTGTCTGCTCTCACCAACCAGTTTCAGCAGACATCATTGACTGGTCCTTCTGTTGGATTGGGAGGTTTCCAGAATCAATTCCAAGCTGCCCCTGTTCAGCAACAGCAGTTTTTTGCGCCGTCTGGACTCAACCAGCCGTTCCAGCAACAGCCACAGCTGCAGCAGCAGCCATTTCAAAGTAACTTTGGTCAATCTCCGTTCCAACAGTTTGCTCCTCAGCAACAACCGTTTCAGACGAATAATATGGGTTTTGATCAGACGGGTCTTCAGCCACTGCAAGGTCAGCCAACAGGCTTTGGATTTGGCGACGGGTCGACGGTCGGATCCAATGGCATCTTCCCTGGCACTGCTGCTCAAGCACTCGGGTCTAATTTCCAGCCATCCGTTCAGCAGCAGTTCCCACCTCTTCAGCCTCAAAAAACAGGACCACCTCCAGCAGTATCTTTCGGTGGTCCCGCACCATTGCAGCCTACTGCTACTGGTCGTCGAGCTAACTTGGCAGCTGCTACTCCGTCCAATCCTTTTGGCTTTTGACCGCCTTTTAAGCTACGAACCATGAGTGATAATTGAAGGTCGCGATGTATTGTTTCTGTTTCGAATAAAATAAATGTCTATTACTACTACCACTACTTTTCCTCATATAATTGCTTTATTGAGATGTGCCAAAAAAAATATAAACTCCGATACGGGGAATCGAACCCCGATCTGCTCGGTGAGAGCGAACTGTGCTAGCCATTACACCATATCGGATTGTTTACGGAAGAACGACGTCCCAGGGCATCACAAGGTTCAGTTTATTTCTCCCTAACCCTGAGTTCGAGATGGACCCGAGCCCGGATCTCTTCTGGGCGGCGACAGCTTCTGAGCTTAGCATTAAATGGCTGGATATAGACTTGTGAGGGAAGTTCTCCAAAGGACTTTAGAAGGCAGTTTGACTGGATCTATTGCACTGTCAATCAGCCAATTGATTTCTTATGGGCGTTCTTTTAATGAAATTCTAGAGATTGCTTTATTTTCCTCTGAATATTAACGTATGGTACGAGATATTAGGAACACAGAGCTACGACTGTGGTATGTGCCAGTCTTTGAGCATTAATTATGAACTGAAAGCATCGACATCTATATATGAGTACTTTTCAGACAAATGATGATCCAAATTCAACTGCGTAGCAGTTGCTACAGCGCGACGCAGTCGCATACGCTGAGTCAACACTCACAACTCTAACGTTTAAGCGCATATCTTGCGACTCCGTCGCGCTGTGGCAACTGCTACCCAGTTGGTTCTTTTGCTCCTGTGTTTCTAGGATAGATCTTTGATTTCATTTGTGTTTGTTAAACTATCGGAAGTCGTGCTCTGCAGGACGCATGCTTATTGAATCGCTCCTAATTATTAGTAGCCGCACCCGAACTAAGATCAAAAAAATTAGAATCAAGCCTGGTAAAACGCACACAGTGGTTATCTGAGTCGTCTCATAGAGCTGCGAATCGATGCCTGTGAAACGAGAAAATGGTACAGGGCCTCAGTCTATATCAGACCTGGCATCTGCCGTGCCATCAAGAGGTGGTCGAGGCGGCACCTCGAGTAGAGGGCGGTTCGCACCAAAGGTCGTTGCTCGACGGTCCAAAGAGGAGCGTGATGCAACAGCACCAGTGGAAAGAGCAGTAGACGTCAAGTCAGAGCAACCTCCACTTCCACGCAGCAGTAGTATGAGAGGTGGTATGCGCGGGAGCTCATTTCGAGGAGGTCGAGGCGGTCGAGGTAGATTCGAGCCAATTTCTAGTGCTGCAGTTGGCCCTTTAGCAGCACCGTCAGGAGTGGATCCTCGACAGGCTCGCTACTCGTCGCCGGCAACGGGAGCCTTAAATACTCGGTCGTCGCCATCGACATTTGATCTGTCCGCATTAGTAGGGCGCCAAAAATCTGAAACTCCAGTCCCTCGAGATTCAAGGTCACCGTCAATAGAAATCGACGACAGCCGAATCGATATGACAAGTAGTACGGCAATTGATCCTAGCATTTCGGAATTCTTCCCTGTACGGTTGGATAGGCGAGACCAAGATGATGACACCGACGACGAGAGTCATCCAGAAGTCAAAGGCGAGCAAGAACACCCTACTGATGACATCAAGATCAAGGACGACCCAGATGGTCCTGTGGGTGCACGAATCAAGCCGTCTGTACTGCCAAAAAGATCATCGAATAAGACTGAGCATGTTGGTATTGAGGAAGAGCAAGTTCGCGAATTCAGAAGGATTGCCCGAGACCATCGAGAAATATCAAAGGAGTTCCGAATCGAGGAATCCAGCGACAGCACCATATCGGACATTGAAAAAAAACTGTACTTTTTCCAGTTTCCTGTCATTATGCCCGAGTTTACCAGTCCCGACCAGCCGTCGTCGTCGTCAGCAGCAGCAGCCCCGAGTGACGACGATGTGATGGTGATTGACGAAGTGGCTGTCTCCGACAGTTCAGATCACAAAAACAACGAGTCTGCCGTCAAAGACAGAGCCGAAAACGAGCAGTTCCCAGAAGGAAGGATAGGCAAGCTACGGCTTCACAAGTCCGGCAAGCTTACTATGGTGGTGGGCAATATTACAATGGATGTGTCGCAGGGAACCGAATGCAGTTTCCTTCAGGATGTAGTGGTGCTCGATGATGAGGAGAAAAAGGGATACCTGATTGGCCAAGTATCGAAAAAGATGGTTCTATCGCCTGAACTGGAGAATGCATGACGAACGAAATAAAAGAAAAAGAATTTAAAGGGCAAAACGGCAAAAAAGAGCCAGCGGATGAGATGATCTGATACAAAAGTATATGATGGTTTATCATTGCAAAAAGTGTTGTCGGTTCAAATCAGAGCATGACAGTCGTGAGTCGTCAAAGGGTGGGGCCGTGGAGCTCCCAATGGTCAAAGCAGCGGAACGAGCAGAGATTGCGTCTGAATGGAAGGTCGTCAGGAATCCCGTTAAAGCCATTCCACCACTCGATGACATAGCCAACTCCTTCGAGCATGAATTGGCCACACACTCCGCACTTGATGCCCTCGTGGTGCGCGGTGGAGCCCCTGCTGACAAGGGAGTGAACTATGCTGGGTAGGCTCCATGCTTCGAGCTCTCGTTCAGATGCGAGATGGGTGTTGATGACGTCGAGGCAGTTCTCGACCAGACTTCTCGAGTACCGCGAGGGTCGAAGACTGAAGTTGATGGTGGTGGTCCTGGTGGCCACGCATGAAAGGCTGTCTACCGTCATGGCAGGCTCGAGGGCCTCTTGCGGGAGATATGCAATGAATTCGTTGGCGTTGTATGTGAAAATACGCAGTGAGTGGAGGGTCAGAAGCTCTACTGGCAGGTACTGGAGTCTGTTTCCAGCCACTGACAAGTCCTCGAGGCGATGCAGCCTGGCAATTGCTGGGGGCAGCGAGCTGATGAGATTGTGTCGCAGCGCCAGAACGGTGATGTTGGTGACGTCGAAAAGCCCTGCAGGGAGCATCGTCAGCAGATTGTTCTGCAGAAACACGCAGATTTTGGGCTCGAGCGAGTCGTTGTCGTTGGACAGGCAAAACAGGTTCTTGAGGTCCGACACTTCGGCCGGCACTTGGTCGAGCTGCAGCGAGTGCAGTTGCAGTTGCGGGTCTCCAAGGTCCACTGCCCGCCGGATCACGGCTCTCGCTTCCTGGGTAGGTCCTGACGGGCCAGTACCGACTTCGCGGAACGCCAGAAAGCTGGCAGTCTTGCGGCTGCTGCCCACAATGGTCTCCATGCTTTCGGTGTACGACAGGTGGGACGTGGAAACCGTCGTGGCTATGCTGGAGTCAAAATCGTCCTCATCTGTGTCGTCGTGGGGTGGCATGGGCGGCGAGCTCTGGATCTGCCAGAGGTCGGAACCCTGCCCGTCGGTGAACTCGTGAAACCGCTTGTTGGATCCATCGATTAGCGACTCGGAGGTGGGGCAGTCCCGGTCTCGCTTGCGAGTCACTGACAGAGCAGGCTCGGTGGACAGCACCAGTTGGCCAGTATCCTGGCTACTGAATGCAAACGGAAGTAGTGGCTGTGACATCTAGCGGTAACAATTGCTGTGTGACCACCATGGGGTCTGGCAACACGGGCAAGACAGGTGCTAGCAGAGAGGAAAATAGAAGGATCAAAACGCGCACCAGGCAGACATTTATTAGTCTCGCGTGACGCGAGATGGAGGCAGATCCCAATGCGGCTGCGTCAACGGCGTAGCTGCGACAAAAAAACACCACTCCCACCTCCGAACTATACGTCTACAACATAAATTAACTGCTAAATAGAACTGATTTAGAAGTTATCGAAAGGTGCGAGTCGAGGGTAGTACAATTGTTTTGTAGTTTGGGCATGTATAGTGCAGTTGTATATGTCCTGGACGTATCAGGTAGAGGTAGATAGTGCGGTGCGGTTGTGTATTGAGAGGGGTGCGTCATATACACATACAGAAGCATCAGTCTGCATTAGGCGCATTAAATATACGCCAGCTAAATTTGTCGCTCAACGCCGTTTACATCATCTGCAGTCCCAGACCGAGGCCATGCAATAGAACTTGTACAGACTAAGGTTGGACCGAAACAGACTATACAAGTCGACTCGCATATTGTTGCCTGCAATTGTATAGTGCTATGCTTCCATTTTTTTTATCAACTTGTCCCGCTATCTCGTAGCTCTATTAGCTATCTATCTGCAATCGCTGCCGCATCCGCAGCTAGCTATCTATCTACACAGTAAAGATATCGGCTCGCATTCAAACGTGACTTCCCTCGCCCTAGTGTCTGGATGGCTTTCTCTCGTACAATTTTGTAATTGAAAACAATCTACAGGTGCGAAGAGCCGTTTAATTGTCAAACTGGCTGCTCAGCAAACACCAGCAGAGTGACACATATCTGGATTGATGTCCATTGGATTTGCGTCATCCATTTTGCATAGTTGCTGATTGTTGTGGGACCGACGGATTCGGTAGCCTCCACCCCCACAGGGCAATTGGCCTTGAAATAACAATATAAAAGGAACAGACCCCCTTAAGCAGGTCGACCAGCTGCTATGGGAGTGCCTATATGGCGACCAAAGGCAGACGAGGCGGCCAAGCCGAAAAAACGGCCCCGTTTGGAGGTGGACTCGTGTTGCAACGATTACGAGTGGGTGATGCGCCAGTCAGTGCAAACGAGGTCGCCTTCACGAGGTCCCGACGCGAGTGGTGAGTACTGGGCCACTACGTTGCGCCGGCGACCTTCGATACACCGTGGATTGGCCGATAGGTACACGCTACGGCGGCGCAACTCGCCACTGAGCTCCGCAGACCGTCCGGCTCCCAGCAGCCCGTACGGCAGCGACGCCGTGTCCCGGAGATATTCAGCTGTGGATCTGCTTTCGACTGTTGGGAATCCGCCAGATACGTTGCCACCACCACCACCGCCACCTCCGCGGTTTCGGTCGCCAACTGGGCTTCCTGTGAATCTGCCTCCTCCTCCGCGACCACCTGCAGTGGACCTCGACTACGACCGGGCAGTATGGTACTTCCCCACAGACGTAGAGCACCGCGCAGAGCAGCTCATGAGCGATAGCCGGCCGCCGTCCGGCAGCGCCAGGTCACGCGAGCGGTTGTGGTCGTACGACGACCTCGAGGCCAGCGACTCGAGCAGCAGCAGGTTCCTGGACGAGTTCGACCACGCCATGTCGATTCTGTCGTCACGCAGCCGCCGGTCCAACTTGCTCCAGGTGCACTTTGCGAACCCGGTGGCAGAAGACGACACGCGACATGGCGAGGATACTCAAGACGACGACGATGACGACGATGAAGACGACGACCACCACCATCACCACCACGACCACCACGACCACCACGAGCACAACCACCACCATGACCACGACCACGACCACGACCACCAACACCATCACGATCGCAGCCACCAACACCATCACGATGTAGACCTCCACGACCACGGTGATGACGACGACGATGACGGCGACCGATCACATCCACACATGTCGCGACCGCTGTTGTCTCCACCTGCTACCACAGACACTGGCGAGGCCAGCGATGACGACGACGGCCGCGGGCCTGCCGGTGACCATATACTGGCTGAAAATGCCTACGAGGGTGCACCAGATGCCGAACCAGATGCCCAAGCAGATACCCAAGCAGAACTCCCGGGAGATGACCCAGCATATGGCAGAGCCCGTTCACCGCCGTGGCACTGAAACAGTGGCGGCAGCTGGCTGAGGGACATTCAAAATTGCAGCTTCATCTCGTACCATCAATGCATGATGTCGAGTTATTTATTGGTTTTAGTGTGTTTCTGTACGGGGTTTATGTATGACTATGCAATACACGATATACTGCGACGACACGACAGTCTAATGTCTATAACAACTATTGGCGAACAATCAATGAGCAGCAATTGAGCTGACAATTATCGCTAACAGAACACTACTGGAAGTAGGAAACGAAAACCTACAAGTAAGCTTGTTCTATGAATTGCAATTAGCTCGCTACAATTACCGTTTTAGAGAACGACACTTAGTTACCTATAATTGAAGGTCACAGCTAGAACGACAATTAAAATGTATAATTAAAGACCAAATCGGACGATTCAATTGACTATCTACAATTCAAATACCGGAACTAGACGACTCCACAAAAGAATAAATTGTCTGATTAAAAGACTAGAAACAGAGGACTCCAACTAGACGGAGTCCTCTGTTAATAATGCAATACTTCTAAAGCGCAATTATTGTCTTGCGACTCCGTCGCGCTGTGGCAACTGCTGCGCAGTTGGTCAAGGATGCTCCTGATGCCTCAATCTGATCGTCGCCGATCTTTAGGACTCTATTTTTCAATATGTATATGCATGAGTACAGAGTCCTCGCCCAACTGCGCAGCAGCTGCCAAAGCGCGACGGAGTCGCAAGATAATGAAATACTTCAAAGACAATTATTGTCTTGCGACTCCGTCGCGGTGGTACAGCTGCTGCGCAGTTGAGCATGGATATAAACTACACAATAAAATGTTCCAGGACAACAAACGCCAATAAATCTATACAACCTTACTGGCACAACTAAGCAGTGACCTAGCACTAACAGCCATGGATTAGCTTCAACTGCGCGGCAGTTGCTACAGCGCGACGGAGTCGCAAGACGGAATGCCGGCCTTTTTGCTTCTGAAAACTGGATCACAATATTGCCAATTCCGTCGCCACTGGGTGCTCGAGTGCTGCCTCCTGATATACCGCAGTAGGCATGGCTGCATGCGCCTGCAGCGAACAAAGTCCCCGACATCGGCTCCGCCAGCAACTCCGAGCAAGCCATCAGCACGAAGCAACCGCTGAAAAATAGCCCCGATGGTCCAAAGTGGTTGCCAGTGGATGGACCAAATTTTCCGGCCCGTCATCTGACCCGCAAGCAAGTTTGGACGGGCCCGAGGCGGCTTCTTGGACTATCGGCGGCTGCCCCATCGCCGGTCGACGGTTGCCTACTTCCCAATCCGGCAAGTCAATCTGATAAAAATTTGACAGTAGGCGGCTGCGATGCGGGCACGGATCGGTGGTTTTCGGCCTTTCGAGCCGTGCGTTCCCACCCGCAAACGAGGCATTGTCCCTTTCTTCATACTTTTCACTATCTGGCCCCGTACAACGTTGGCTGCCATCACCACAGTTGGCCAAATACTCGATAGTGGAGCCTAAACTCTGTGCCATCTTAGGGACGCCGCAGTAAAGACAAGTCTAGGCGTAATACTAAGCACTCAAGCATCGGCTCTGTTTTGTCACATTCTAGACCGCCCCGACAACCCATCTATATAAATCCCTGGTTGTGGCTAGCGGACAACTTTGCTACTCGACTGGCACTCTGACACCGTCTGTGCCTGGTTTTCAATTGCTTTTTTCCTTGAACGGGCTCGCGTCTGTTTTTTTGGTCGGCATCGGCATCGCAGGCGTTTTTTTTCGACCTTAAACTCTGATATCTGATTAGCATAAATCCTTCGACAAGTAGCTGCGGAGCTGGGCCTCGTTGGTATTTTGCACCGTTGGAGTGCTGACCGGATTCCATTGACTCGCACTGGGATACTTTTTCGCTAGTTGCTCTCATAATGCCGCAAAGTCTGTCGGACGCGGTGCGGTCCACCACTCCTCATCTGGCGGTGCTGGGAGGGTCGCCGCCGGCAGATGTGCTTCACCTGAACCACGACAAGGACAGCGGGTCGCCGCTTAAAGGCTCGGGGTCGCCGTCCGAGCTCAGCGTGGTGTCGACGTCGGTGCTGGCGGACGGCCTTACGAGGACGTCCAGCAGCAGGCCCGCCACAATGGCTTTGCATAGCAGCGACGACGACTTTGAGGACTACGAGTGCCTGCCGCTCAACACGTCGTTGGCTGCCAATCTGATGGCGGGCGCCTGTGCGGGGATCATGGAGCACACCGTCATGTATCCTGTGGACGCCATCAAGACCCGCATGCAGGTGGCAGGTGCCATGAACACATACTCGGGTATTGTGAGCGCCGTGACTCGGATATCGGCTGCTGAGGGCGCCCGCAGCCTGTGGAGAGGCATGTCGTCCGTCATGGTGGGCGCAGGGCCGGCCCACGCCGTGTATTTCGCGGTTTACGAGTCTGTCAAGCTCTCGTTGGGCGCCAACAGAGACCGAAACCACCACCCAGTCATGGCAGCGCTGGCAGGCGCCAGTGCCACCACCGCGAGCGACGCGCTCATGAATCCATTCGACGTCATCAAGCAGCGGATGCAGCTGCACGGAACAAAGTACAGGTCGTTTTTGGGGTGCATGGCAGATATCTACCGCCGCGAGGGCTTCAGCGCCTTCTACGTGTCGTACCCGACGACGCTGATGATGAATATTCCCTTTACGGCTGTCAACTTCACCGTGTACGAGTCGGCGTCCAAAGTGTTCAACCCGAACCGGGTCCACGATCCTCTTGTCCACTGCATATCTGGAGGAGTCGCTGGCGCCTGTGCAGCAGCCGTCACCACTCCGCTGGACGTGATCAAGACGCTGCTGCAGACCAAGGGACTTAACTACGACAACAAAGTCCGCCAGCTCAGCTCGTTTAAGGATGCAGCACTATATATATACAAGACTGGAGGATTCCGAGGGTTCCTGAGCGGTCTGAGACCGCGGGTGGTTTCCAACATGCCGTCGACCGCCATCAGCTGGACCTCGTATGAGATGGCCAAGTTCTATTTGTACCGGACCAATGTGGCGGGCTCATCGCGGATCTGAAAAAACCGTAAAGCTAGACGACCGATATCACCAAAAAAATAATATTGAGGCATCTGCACTGGAAAGCGCTGGATGCCATTTTTGCATCCAAAAAACTAAAACAAACAAACAAACCTTGTTGATCTTATGACATGTGTATAGTTATGACGATAATATGATGATGACGATGATGACGATGATGACATAGTCATTATGCGAGCAGTACATGATTCAGTTGTATTGAATATCTGAAGTTTTTCACGTAGATGATAGAGCGTTGACTATAGGATATCTTACACGAATTATGCTTTTGCCATCTTGACTACTGGATGCTTGACGTAGAATGTTTGATTTGTTGATGACATCGACTCCATGCTGACCACCAGATGTTGTTTTATGGCAGACTACCAGATGTTGTCTTATGTAGATACTGTGTGCCATGCAACCGTGGAGAATGCTAATTGGAAGTCTTACTGGTTATCTCTGGTTATCACTGTGTGAGCCCGTCGACAGAGTCAACTTCTGCTTCTACAAGCGAAGCCTTTTCCATGACCGACCGCCATTCGCACTGCGATGCCATTGGACACGCTCTGCATTTGGACGCTTCAGACGGATCCACTCCTATGGCCTGGCGCCTGCCCTTCCAAAACGACATGGAAAACTCCACCAGACTGGTCAGCGTTTCTTCGCTGTAGTTGAACCTACATGTCCCAATTGGCTGGCCATAGCTTTTGCCAGCAGCCCGCACATACGACACCTCCAGCACTGTTGATAGTCCCTTGTCCAACTGAGCCATTTTGGACGCGAAAATGTCCTGCAACCCATACAAACAAAGATCATTGTGGTGTGAGTAGCCAAGCTCGTTAGGGACCAGCGAGACGAACTGATCGCTCAACGGCATACTGGCATCCACCCCAAACCATTGGTATACACGGTCAAAGTTAGTGGCATTGTGTATCAAGTCGCTGAGCAGCTTTCTATATACGAGCAGCTGATGGTAGGCCGATAGGCGCTGAGAAGGCGGTGGTAGACTGCTTTTTATGCGGGTTTTTGTATCGCTTATCACGTACTCACCGTTGTGGATGTGTACTTCGTCGATATATCCCGACACCACCACATCCTGCAGGACTCCAAATACGTAGAGCTCGCGGATATTCTGGCCCCGAGCCAGTGCATCAGCCCTGTCAATCATGTCGAGCATTTTCTTGGCAAACGCTTCCTCTTTGGAAACCTTCAGGGTTTTAGGAATATCTACAGTCAACTGCAATAGCCTATCGGCTTTGACCTCCAAAGATTTGTGCAATTGAGTTCCGACTTTTGTCGCAGCCGTCTCGACCTTCCCGCCTTGACACGACTCATAAAAGCTCTTGAGTTCACAGTATTGCGTAGCGATATCAGTGACGTTCAGCTTGTACTTCCTGAACCTCTTTAGTGGTGAGTCTCCGTCTTCTAGCATGCGAGGAAGAAACCTGCCTTGAGACGGTTGCTGCTGTTGCACCACCGCTTGTGAATAGCGGCGAGCTCCACATAAAACTCGCTTGCGGAACAGCATTTCGCTCCCAAGATCACGTAACTGGGTTCTTTCCAGACAGTTTCTGAGCTATCAGGCTGAACACCACACAGGTACCCAAAAAGCTGATCAAGTTAAAGAACTTAGCGGTTAGACTAGCGCGTTCAAATAATATGTACATACAGCTGCCCGTGAATACTCTCTTTCTTCTTCCTCGGAGCGGAAAGAGGCAAATATTCTCCTGAGATTCGGCAACGCCTAAATTAGACCACCATGCTGAGCATTACTTGTGCTATAGCTTACCATCTAGACGACAGACATAAATATGAAAGAAGTGTAGTTGCCCAGCCGTACTAGTAGTTCATCAGGTAAGGGCATGCTCGAACACTGAAAGAGGGAGTTCAATTTGGAACAAGTACAATAACTTTTCTTTGCGGAGTAGATTCCAGCGCGACGGAGTCGCAAGATGCGGTCTACACCGACATCAGACATGCAATTGGTCTTGCGACCCCGTCGCGCTGAGGCAACTGGTAACAAACAAGGATAGGGAGCGAGAGAAGGATTGAAGTAATATGTAATATACATGCTCTACACGAGACCCCGTACAAGGCATTGTCAAGCAACTGGCCGGTAGACAGACTGGTGCTGGTTGTCAACTAATAATTAAATGGCTCGATGACAGACTCAGAATCGAGTTGAGAAAATGGGATATATCTCGACTGGCGCCGGCACAGACAGATTGTCAGAGCTGACATTGTTGCGTTATCTGCCGAATGCATCTTATCTGCGACGATAGCGGTTAGGGTGAGAAGAAGCTATGAGATCGCCTGAATGGCTTTCAGCTTCAATGCTTTATGGATCAACTTGTATCCGCTTGCGCAGAGACACAATGATGCTGGGACCAAGCACAGCTGTCAATGCATGCCGATCTTTATCTGGAAGCAATGGGCTGTGGTGAGTCTTAAAGGGTTCTTTTTGCGGCACGCGTCATGCTAGGCGGGGCCACCAGACGAATCCACTGCGCAACTCTGACAGACTACTGTTTCATGTTGGGCCCGCAATCCAAGCAATACCCCTGAGAATACTCCAACAATCGGCAGCAATTCCAACATTGGATGGTGCAAATAGCTCAGTGACGAAATTCAGCGCACGCTAGTAGAGTAGTAGATACCTAAATCAATTGTCAAAAGGTCACTGCAGCATGTCATTGGAGAATATCATTGGCGAGTGTCACTGCAGGATGTCATTGTAATTGTCACTGCAGAATATCGCTGTAGTATCACTGCAGACTATCGGCAAGTGCTGGTGGATACTTGTATAGGAGTGCTGTGCTTGCAATGTCTCAGCATACTGCTGCGGACGGTGCGAGAAATACGAGCAGACTGACGGGGTACGATAACAGACACCGTCCTCTACAGGAGTCCGCTGCCCAGCTAGCGAAATCCAGCAACAAGCAACTGTTGAGCACTTGGACGCCAGCATGGACATCTGCAGCGTGCCGCAACCAGTGCTGGATGTGCGATTGTGAAACTGCTGATCGGCGGGCGGGATCAGGGACAATCAAGGGGCGGATAGTAGGTTTGCGGTCTGGCAACAATTAATTAGCAGCGACCCTCAGACTGGAAATTATTTTCAGGGCGGGAATCGAAACATGCTAAAAATTGACAGCTGAAAGAACAACAACTTTAAACTTTAAATTGTAGAACCGTGATAGCTGACGCCTGCAGCACTAGCAGATCCGGTACCGACACCTGAGGCGGACACGCAGCATATCGCAGCGCGCCACAGCTGAGCGAGCTCAACTGCGAGATACAGCAGGTCGCCCCACTCCGCGATACGCTGCCAAAGACCCTGATGTGCGCGGTGCTCTACAGCTGCACAGGCGCTGCCAGCACCGTGCGTTCATGGAAGCAATGGCGCGAATCACCCCTTTCTCGATCGATCCCGTCCAGATCGGCTGGTAGTGTGGATTTATTATTTAGATATTATTTATGCTCTACAGTGCAACAGTGGGAGTTGTATTAATCAATATCCAGCCCGCTACCAGCACATTGTCAATGTACTGCCTATGTAAATTGCCAATGCATCTAACATAGCCGTATATAACCTAGTGAAGACCAAATATTCCACTCGTTCTATGTATAGGAAACGTGTGTCGTACCAAAAGGGAAATCGATGCACAGTAGGTAGAAACGTAGTTATTCAACCACAGACAATGACGTCCGTAGCATGCCACAATGGTGCAGAAATAGTGCAGAGCCCTTGTGTGGAACTTTACTTCCCACCAGCGATGGCAGGAGAACAGGCGTTCCTGACTACAGGCGTGGTTAACCATCCTCGGGCCTGCTGTTCACTGTGGGCTATGACCTGCAGCCCTGGCGCGGGTTGGGCTATCAATTTACAGTACAGGGCAAAATAGCTGCACCAAAAAGCAACGGGGCTGCAGGTATATTTGGGTTGTCTGGGCATTGACGCATGTCTGAGAGCAATATGGCACCGATTCAGTCCATGGCGTTCGGCCAGAAAACTTGGTTGCAACGCGAATTCTGTGGCGGCGGACGGTTTATTAGCTGGTTTATTAGCTGCGTCGCTCCATTGGCCACTGACGGATGGTTATTTGTGTTGTTGGCTGCTGACTGGCTGCTTGGAGAACTTTTTTTCCGTGCACCCCGGGTGCCGCACTCGGGCACACATGGCTGGCTGGCAAGTGCGCAGTGCTAAAACAGTCATCTAATCAATGAGTGCTGTGCCATATTGCGGTCTCACCCGTGGCCCAGCCACAAACTTAAGCACCTATATTGCCAATTTGCCAAGGTGGTCGGCAAATTGGCTGCTCCAGCGCTGCCATATACATAGGGGCTGGTCTGCCGGCTGGGCTCGCTGACCCCTGAAAGCTGCTTCCTGCTCGACGCTGGCCCACCGCTCCGAGCCGACTTCAGATCTGATCGCCTATGCGCCATACTGCAACCAGCTAGAGTCCAGGCTGCCTGCATGCTTAAACCTGCTTACGATCGACTGCATCATGTCGTGCGAATATCTCTGTAACGAGCCCTCCCGCTATAGCCAACGGCCCCGGCTCGCCAGCAAATCCGATATAAACGGCGCATGGCCGTATTTGCAGTCTCCGTTAGCACTTCGCACGTCCATTGAGCACCCCTGCACGCCAATTGACCGTCTCGTCGTCCCTGCTGAGCACAAGCCGCCGTCGTCGCACAGAGCTACTACACATCAATCGCAACTGTCTGATCGAACTACTGAGTACCGTTTCCCACAGTTGCAGCACCCTGCCAAGCACCAGGCATATTCGACAGACAGAATTGTTGAGCACAAGCCGAACCACTCGCACCAGCACCGTCTATACCAGCCATATCCTCGCCAATCGCTGCTGCTCACTCTCCTGGCGGACGATGGCCATTTTCGCAGACAAAGTCCCCCGAGATTATTCCCTTTGAAGCGTCTGCGCTACCGGCAAATTCACAACATCCTCAAGAGCCACAAAAACCACCAGCCTACTACTACCACCACCGCTGCTACTACTAGTATCCAGCACCAGCGGCTTTCGCATCGTCAGCATCACCAGCATCATCGCCATCATCATAGTCGCTGTCTCCACAGTCCCGACCTGCGCACAATGCCTGCCAAAGTTGGTCATCTGGATGCCTCGCGGTACAGTCCGTTTCTGAGCAGCGACGAAGGCACTTTCGCGGGTGCTGCGCCTAAGCTGACGGCCAGTAGTGTTGACAGGGAAGCTCCAGCCAGCCAACAGGCTGTGACTGCATCTGCAAAAAGCACCAGGAGGGCTCCCAGAGCCACCAATGCGAACCGCACCAATAGTACCAACAAGAAAAACCACAGTGCCAGAGCCAGCAATAGCAGCAGCTTCAACCATGGAAGAAAATCTACTAGTAACAGCATTAATTTCGCCAACATGAGCAACCCCAGCAATGCTTCTATGAGTAACTCTGCCAGGACCAACAGCACCAACAGCGCCAACAACACCAACGGTCCCAGTAATACGCCATCTCACAGCCCCAGCAGCTCGTCGGGCGGGTCGTCCAGCATAAGGGACCTCCGACCAACAAAATCGAGGTCGACAATCAGGAGCGTAACCCGCCGGACCCTAAATAAAGAACTGCCTCCGCTGCCTCCCATCCGGGGAAATATGAGCTCCATGCCACAGTCGTCCGTCTTGTCTAGTGGACCTACCTCAGGAATTCTCTCGGTACATCTGAGCGACACCTACAAGCGGAACTACATCACAAGCTCGCCTAACCAGAGCGAGAGTGAGAGTGACGAAGATAGCGTTCTGCTCACAAACGCAGTGCTGACAGGTCGCCAGAGCAGCGCAGACAGGCGCAGCGAGATTGCGTCCAGTCGTCATGAAAGCCTGTCTGGTGAATACGACCATCTCAGCAGTAGTTTTCCCCACGAAGAAACTCTCGAGGAGCAAGTGGAAAATACTGGAGACGGTTCCCCTGCCGTGGTGGAGCAGCCGAGAAGTCCAATTGGCCTTTCAAAGCAGCCACTACTTGATGGCAGACCACCTGTTGAGAGGCGGCACAGTGAGCAGCATTACGGAGATCGAAGATCCAGCCGACGATACTCGGAGCGACGCCATAGCGACCGCCCATTGTCATCGTCAAACAAGAGATACAGCTCGCAAGTACTGACGTCCAAGCTGAATTCGCCCAGATTGAGCGACAGCCTCATACCTGGTGATGGCGGTGACGATGGTGATGGCGGTGACGGTGGTGATGATAATACTCACAGAGGTCTTCGCAGCCCCAAAGGCAGAAGCAGCAATACGTTAGGACCTTACATGTCGCAAAGCCCTGTGGCACAAAGCGTCAGCTCCATTAACACGATGGAGACGGCCTTTTCAGTACATGGTGACGTCCGAAGAATCAGCATTATCCCGGTATCTCCTGAAGCACCGCCCAAAAAGGTGTTCACCTCATTCTCTTCGTCAGAGGGCGACCACCACAGCCAGAGTCCTACCATTGATGGTCTGGCGACTCCCAAGCTAGTTCATATCAGTGGCGGCGATTCTAATGATTCCAACGATGACGAGTTTCAAGATGCAAATTCCAGGCGAAGTTCAGCTGTTAAGACGAAACTGCCTCCAACACCCAAGAATGCCACGACTATGACAACCACGCGCAACACCTCGAGCGATGACGACACTGAGTTTTCTCCATCGTCGAGTGTGCCTTCACATATTTATAGGCATGCCAGCACGGGAACGGTCGACACCAAAAGGACGTCGACTTCTTCGTCCGAGTCTCTTATTGGAGGGTCGTCCAACACTAAGCACACCCATGTGCCTGCGTTGTCATCGTCCACTGTTGAAAGTGCAGATCTCATCGACGACTTGCTTCTTGAGCATCAGAATAGGAAACACAACACACTGTCACCACCAGTCATTATCATGCCCAGAATGGACTCAGTTAGTCCCAACTACAACTACAACTACGTGACACGTCTGCGGGAGTCGGCATCCATCCACGAGCAGATCATACCGGAAGCACTGCTGTCCGAGTCACTGTCCTCAGAGGACCAGATGAAGCTGCGAAGGAAATTCAACCTCATCCGAGAACTGGTCGATACCGAGGAGGTTTTTGCCACTGATATGGGCGTACTGGCCGATATCTATCACAACAAGCTCTGCAACGAGCCTTATGTTGGCTATGTTTGCCGGGCAGACATGAGACGACTGTTTTCGAATGGAGAGCAAATCTTGATGCTGTCGCGGCAGTTCGTCATGTACTTGAAGTCAATCATCGCCCCGTATGTGTTTGATTCAAAGTCACAGATAAAGGACAGCCAGCTATTGTCTGATGTAGAGACCAAAGTCGGCGAGGCAGTACTGAAGTTCATCCCTTCGATCGAGTCAACATTTCATATTTATTGTGATGCAAATAAGGCCCAGATGGATGCGTTCTACAGACTGCGCACAATGGCGTGTCCCAAGATTGATGAATGGCTCGGATTGTGCCTCGAAGAGTCAAAGCCCATGACAACCGCATGGACTTTGGATGCGCTTCTGATCAAGCCAGTTCAGCGGTTGCTGAAATATCCTCTGTTATTGGATTCCATGTTGGAGCTGGTTTCTGAAACTCACCCTGACTATCCTTCGCTAAAGCGTGCCAGTGAAAAGATGCGTGATTGTGTGGATCGCATCAACTCAGACCACCCAGTACCTGCCACACCGACCACTCCCGTCACACCGTCTGATCCTGCGTCGATTGTGTCTCTGTCTGAGTTGGAGGACGAATCGGCCATCATGCGACGCCTTCAGCATGATCCCAATTCGGACCCTATTTTGCAGGTTTTGCTGGGTGAGTTCTACCGGCGCCGAAAGGGTATCCGCGCATTAATTCAGTCGATTGCCACCAACTCAGCCGATGTCCAGCATCAGTTCAACAGTAACGGCAGTCTGGCCAAAGCATGGCTGAGCTGGACAATGGCTGGAAGTGCCGAGGAAGACGAAGAGTCGTCTCGTATGCGCAAATACAAGCATTATGCCCTGTTCTCGACACCATTCACGTCCACATCGTCAACACCTTCATCTACAGCCCGCTTGTCGCGCAAGATAGAACGTGAGGTTCTAGTCCCTCTCGAGAAGTCTTGGGTCATGTACGAAAGAACCGACGAACTGGTGGCTGATAGACTAAAGTTCCACTCTGCTTATGCTAAATATGTTCTCAACAAGAATGACTCTGTCCATTCTGTTAGCATGCCGACGATTCAACAGCAGTCGTCTCAGTCGAGCTCGGAGCTGCTGAAAGCTGATCAATTCTTCTTGTACCATAACAGCTTGAAAGATGGGCTACCGGATCTGTTCGCCCTAACAGACAAGATGGTGGATCTATGTATTTCAAAGCTGATTGATATCCAGTGCAAGTGGTTTCGCAAGGCTGTCGATTCAATGGCTTCAGTATTCAACATTCATGTGCAGGATATTCAAAATACTGACGAAACTAGTGACCGCGATCCCATTATTGACAAGTTCAACGACACCGAAGCAGAGAGGGAGGCCATTTTGAAGTTGAGAATGCTTCAACAGCCCTTTTCTGATAAAGTTTCGCCTGCTGCTAGCACCATACGGCAGCCATCAATGAGTGAAGCGACAAGAGTTTTGTCAACTGCTACAGCAACGTCGGCTTTGTCATCATTGAAAATAGAAGACGATGTCCCCTCTGCAGTAGAAAGATCGGACCGCTATTCCATGGTATCCATATCGACACGAGACAGGCTCAAAGTACATCGCAAAAGCAGCATTCTGAGTCTCTCAAGTTGGCAACGTACTCTCAGGCATATTCCATCGAGAAATTTGTCCTCGACAAACGAAAAATGAAACGAATAATGATTTATGTAAGTATATTAGATGGAATAGGCAAATAATGATTATCTTTTTCTTGAAACGGAATAAATTGTATGGCAAATTAGTTTTATTATTAAAAAAATATAAGTAGCGATACTTGGTTTCGATCCAAGGACATCAGGGTTATGAGCCCTGCGCGCTTCCGCTGCGCCATATCGCTGGGAATTTAATGACAGCGCTTTCAGCCAAGGATATATGAAAGTATGAAATTAAAAAAGAGCTTCTTCGCCGCGGGGAGGGGTATAAGTTGCTCTGAAAGCCAACTGGGTCCATGTTTATGTTGGTATTACCATATATAACCCATTAACGAGCGGGAAAACGCTCTGTTTATGCGAGAAACTCGACTCAAGTGTCCAGAAGAATTGACCAACCTGTTGATGACGTCAATGCGGGAGATGAGGCGCACGTAGCTGCGCGGGTGACAGAGGAGCTTACAGTATACGTCAATCTCAATAGTCATAAAAATCAACCGGAGGCGTCGTCGAAAAAAATACGTAGCAACAGCCATGTGGATGCTGTTTCCTAGACAATACAGGGCGATGGCTAATTCTGCGGAAGTGATATACATCAGAAACGTATTGATAGCCTTTCTTGCATTATTAGTGGGACTCTGTGCAATGAATAATGTATATCTGAACTACAAACGTATCAATTCGATAACTGCTCAACGCGGACTGTTTGATAATGACATGATGGAATCCATTGAGAGGGCTACGAAACAGCCAGCATTTGTTTTATTATTAATTGGGCTGAATGCATTTACAGTGTCTGGGTGGTTCGACAGAATCAATTCGATAATTGTTAATCGTGGAGCTGGTGATGTGAATGAATTTGATGACAGAGCTGCACACTGCGCAGCATATGCTAGGGCATTTGGTGGAGTAACCGTTGGACTTTTCATTTCTGCAGGGAGCATCGGGATGGTGGCGACTAAGCGGAGTAACAGCGATCATAACTCATTCTCTGTGGGCTTGAACGCCGTTGCTGCTTTGATGATCGCTGCGAGTCTCGGTACAGCAATCGCTGCAGGGCATTACTTCTACTCGTTGATCAACGTACCAGTTCGGCGCAATGCTATGATTTTAAACAGTACGGAGCCTACTCAGAATAGTGATAGCAAGTAAATGGATGAAATGTTTCATATTGTGGATGTCGAGAATACACACAGTTGGAATGTTATATCCGATAATGATTTGTGTTACTGTTTCATTAGATCTTCGTAGAGCAGTTTCGGTGGACGCACGTTCGTTGATGCGGCATCCTTGCAGCGCCTGTCTGTGCGGGGGATAAGAGCCGAATTGCTAAGAATAGTGCACGAGATGATAATAATCAGCCGTGACTTCCGCCAGACTGCCAATAGAATGAAAAATGAAAAATATTTAATGCAATATACCAGCTGAATAAATATCGTTTAAATGCGACCTCCAACATCTGTTCAGCATCGACCCCTGAAAGACGATTAGCATGCCAACTACCCTAAACAGGCTAGATACAGGGGTAAAATCGCGCCTAATAAAGTTCAAAACCGAACCACGCAGCAGCCAGCGATCGATTGTCAGCGAGTAACTGGTAGAAAAAATCAACAACTACAAATAGCATATCTCGGCAGAAGATGGTTTCAGAAGCGCAAACGCCAATTAGCAGCCGTAAAGATTCGACTTTTGCATCGTTTGGCATGAACGAGCCCTGGTGGTCCATCAATCTCAGAAGCCTTTACAAACGCATGCGAAAGTACAGGAAAATGACATATCACGACCATGATGACTACACTGTCATGCAATTCAGAGAAGCTTATAGAGCGTTCTACGACCAAGTTAGGGTGGCTAAAAGATTATGGTGGAACCGCTATGTAACTTCACAGTGTCCCATGGAGAGCATGACGGTAGGATTCAAGAGGGGTCCATTTATTGAACGAGAGACATTCATTAAACAAAACGAGCTTTCTGCTAACAGAACTGATGTGTCAGTCTACGACTCTGCAGATATATCGTCTATCATGTCAATGTCGGAGCCAGACCCACCTCTAGAGAGCGAGTCTTCGCTTGATGATAGAAATAGCAGTTCCGCAATTTATGATGCTTTGAAAAGGTTGGAGTCGCGAATCAACCGAGTGCAAATGCAGCTGCACGAAAAGCTTAATACGCGCAGTGTATCTACCGTCCAAAAGCCTGATTCTCCCTCATCCCGGCACGCAGCATCTCCATCCAACAGTGTGAAAGATTTCCTTGAACTTGATAAAGCTGTGAGGAGCTTAGAAGTACGTATCGGACTTCTTGACGTCCAACCCGGACACGACGAACCGTCCGAAGAGGTCAGATTGCTGGAGAAGTCACTTGACAATCTCGAGTCTCAGCCAAGCGAGTGGACCAACCCAATCGGTGGAAATAGCATACAAAAAGTTTCAACACTGAATTCCCCACAGCAGCACAAGCCTACAGATATCAAACCATCAAACAAAAAAATCGGTCGGAACGAATCCAAAAAAGAAGTCATTGAAGCCGAAAACACCAGCTTCGAAGGAGAATGGCTCGATAGGTCTGAAGCCGAAGAACTGGTGGAGAGTCTAATGCCTCAAAATGCTCACATTTTGGATCAGAAAAGGTTCGATGGCCACACGGAAAGTCTGGATGACCGACCGGTCGGGCAGCAGCCTGATGGTGAGACAGAAGATACTAAAGTCGGGCGGACTACTCAAAAGATGGCTAAACGGAAAATGAAAAGTATAGACAAGTCTTCATCTAGTTCCAGCCAAGTTCACAAAAGCCATGGTGAAGCTAGCTCAGAGCGTCAACGAGTTGTCGAGGAAGGATCTCATAAGAGCAGACAGAAACTAGAGTCGGTGCATGGCAAAAATACGAAGGTGACGCCGGACGCGGAGGAGGAGTCGGAATCTCAGCAACCTATTGTCTTCTTGAAACCTCGAGGAGACCATATTTGTGATGAACGTGAAAGAGCACAGATCGCGTATACGATAGGCAAGAATCTCCGAAATAATCGCGCTCTTATCTATTCGACTTTGACACCAAAAGGGAATCTGAAATTGATCTTTTCATCACATGCCTTTCTCGATAATGCCAGGCTGAAGGCCAGATGGCTTAGTCCATTACAGGTGCATTTCGAGGAGGTCAATCATACGCCATTTTACAAAGGCGTGATTTATATACAAAGTACTCTTTCTCTAGCGGCACTGCAAGAGGATTTTGAAAACAACCACGGAATCAAGCTCGCACTGCCATTACGGCGACTCGATTACAAAGACCCCGAAAGGTTCTTGGCGGTATTTGCTGTCGAATCAGAGGAAGTATTTAGAAATCTCAAGCAAACTGGAATCAGACTGGATTATCGGCATATCCGCGTTCTACCATACAGACCTCATGCTTGGAAAAAGCCAAGCACCTCCTCGACTGATAGCGAATAGGGCCGCTTCAATAGGAATATGAATGAAGGCTCAGCATATTTTAGCAAAGAAACCATCAATCCATGGGATTATATTTCAGAATCCCAATGATGAAAGGTAAGATAGTTGTGGATCTAAACCAGTTTCAGAGAAAACCAGCATTTTTCTTTATATTTATTTTTATGCATATAATCATTTTAATATAGTATAGGTTATATGATACAGCTTACTTTTGTTTTTGCGAAGAATTGTTTTTGCGAATTCGATGAAAAACATGATATATGTAAATTATAGCGAGCTGAAAAGGTTTTGTTGATTTCTACCAAAGTAATAGTTTAAGCCATCATTTACATCCTTCGATTCTTATCATTCTTAATTGTTTTAGATTACAAGATGTCCAGTCATTTCACACAGAAGATTTTTTCACTTGAGAGGAGGCTAGCTATCATTATTAGTATGATTTTGGTGTTATCGATATTCTATCTCTTCTCTGAGGTCTGTAGGATACACAGACATAAATAAATACGGCACATCATTTAGTGTGTGTATCAAGAGAGCACAAATGCGAATTTGGACTTGTCCCTGAGAGTCTTTCCATACTTATAAAACAGCAATGGAACTGGCGCCAAAGCAACAGCAATACATCCGACCAAAGTACCAGCCCAGTTGGTTCCAAGGTTGTGAAACATTGCCGTGGTAAACAGCGGGAACGCAGCACCAAATGAAGACCGAAGAAAGGTATTTGCTGCCAGTCCAGATGCCGCGTACATCAAGTAACAGTCGACAATGTAGTTAATAGCGGGAAGAAATATACAAATGAGCCCAAAGCCAATGGGAATTCCTGCTAAGGTAGGCACAATCCAAGGAACGTGCTCGGGATAATTTCCCGTCCACGTCAGCCAAAAAATACCCATAGGAAATATCACACCAGCAAGAACCATGGGGGGCAGCCTTTCTTCGGGGACAATGATCCCATTGTTCCTGTCGGTGGCTCTGTTATACCTTGGTTCAAAAACAAAGATAATGGCCAGGCAGCCCAACACCATCCCCACAATAAGCGATAAATATGGCAGCTCTACAATACCACCTGTGAAGCCATATCCAATGAAGATCACTGGATAAGCCTCCAGGCACATGTAAAGAATACCGTAAATAAATGCTGTGTACACAGTCAGGGCAAACAAAATGGGCTCAGTGAAAAGCATTCGAGCAGGTCGACTCAAGTTCTTGGTGACCAATGCGTCGATGTCGAGTTCAATCTGTTCCTGAGGTGCATATACGGCCCAGTTACCGGTGGCTTCGCGGATCAAGGCCGCTTTCTTGACCAGTACGACTGGGTGGTAAGTCTCCTCGTATACGAAGATGTCAAGAATCAGAGCGGCAGCAGCCATGATTCCCGTCAAATACTCAGTCCACCGCCAGCCGAGGTACGAGTTGACAATGAACCCGCCAACCACGGGGGCAAGGAGTGGGCCCACAAAAACCATGAGCGAGAATGTGGCGAGCGCGGTTCCTCTGCTGTGGCTGTCGAAGATGTCTGCGAAAGCAGCTGCCACCACGGCCAATGGAGCCGAAGCAAATATGCCGCCAAAAAACCGGCATATAATTACCGTCTGGAAGTCTTTGGCAGTGGCAGTAGCAAAAGAGAAGCACATGAATCCCAGCATTGACACCACTATTGGTGGCTTTCGGCCGTACACCTCTGATAAGGGAGCCCACATCACCGGTCCAAATGCAAACCCCAGCACATACACAGACACCCCCAACACAGCCGGCACCAAACCTACGTGGAACTCAGCAGCCACTGCCTCAGCAGCTGACGCGTAGATAGAAGACGCCCAAGCAGCGCAGAAAGTGGTGTATCCCAAGGATATCGCAATGATCATCTTTGACTTGAGGGACCAATTGTGGGGATTGTCAGGGTCAGAAGGCCCGTCATACATGACCTTGTATGCTTCTCTATCGATATCAAGAAGGGGAGGATATTCACGGTCTCCTCCCATTCGCGGGACAGGCCGCTTTGAGCGAGACAACACCCTGCTCAAGCTCTGGCTCAGACTCCTGGTCTTGTGGAGCGCCACAGGAGGCTCCTGCTGTTCAGGCGCGTATGACTCTACTTCGCTGTTGGTATCCATGGTATTTGCGCCCTCAACATCTGAAGATTTATCAGTTGGCATCGCATCCATGACTATGAGCAGTCGAAATGTCTAGTAGATGTAATAAATGGTGTCGCACTTGTTGCAGCAAACTGCAAACGCATTCCTTATATAGCTACTGCCCTGGCATTACTAATAAAAAAACGACTCCCACACGTATTGGGAAGTTGCCTATCTCCGACATGCGACACTCAGCAAGCAGTGTTTCGGAGCTAACTAACTCACCGTGTGACAGCTGCAGAGCGACGTGGGGAAACGATCCGGAAGGTCAATTGATCAAGAGCACGGCTTTGCAGCTCCATCCGATAGACTGAAAGCTCGTGGTTGTGTCCGAAAAGCTCTGGGATTCATTAAATGAAAAGTTCCGAGCACTTTTCGGAGTATTCGCTGTCATCTGGCCGGTCATGTTTCTTCATTCCGAGTTGCGACGGCGATAAAAGTGCTGCATGCCGCCTAGTGTCATCGCAGTAATAATCGGCTCTAAGTAATACCGATCGGAGCCGCGCCTGCTAAAAAAGTCGGGATTATTTTGTCCACTGTCTGCAGGGTATGTAGCGAGTCCAGCAGTGTGTCGGAGTGCACGGAACATATTAGGGCCCGTGTGGCGATGGACCGAAAGAGCGCCACCAGCCCAAGCAAGCAACAGCAATGGCAAGTGTCGCCACAGAAGATCCGATGTTTCGACATGGTCGTCGTTGGCCCCGCTCTTGCTCAAGCCACACCGACCCCTAATTTCCGAATCAGGACATCGGCATTAGCGGGTAAGCCTGAGAGCCGTGCTCACTAGCTCTCCATGTGCAATGCACCATGCCGATGCGAGTCATCAATGCGAGTCATCAATGCGATGCGTGCTGCAGGGCGCGTTAGTAAGCTTGAGCAGACTAGAAGACCATCACATAAGCACCGGAGAAATAGCGTTCCGGCGGAGCGGTTGACTTTTCGCTCACATGGTACGGCTGACAAATGGTACGGCTGGTGCGATACGACAGGCGCGATACGACAGGCGGACGACGGCCGGGTCGGTAAAAACTGAATATGCACGACATCCCGAGATAGGAGTGGGAAAATCCACTGCCATGGGAGTTATACCAGTCTTAACCATAGCCACCATAGCCACATCGGTGGAAATATAATAAATATCATATTAAAGAATAGAACGAAACGAGCAAGTATCACAGAACAGGAGAACATATCAATTATAGTAATAGTGGAACAAGCATGGCAACTACAGACAAACGTAAAACTGAACAAATATACACAGTACCAGAAGAATATGTCGTCAACAGTGACAAATACCGCGCAAAAATGGATTTATTTGAGTAGATATCGACCGAACAGTACGAAACAGGTCAAATTAATGAGAATTGTACCGTCCTGAATCCAGCTGCGTAGCAGTTGCTACAGCGCGACCGAGTCGTGAGAGTAGGTCTCCACTCAGTGTAGTCCAACATCATTGTCGACCGTTAGTAGTATGAATTGTAATGTGGCTGTAACAGCTCCACTCCAGTATCGCACCATCCTCGTTCGACAGCGTGATATATTGTCGTACTCCAGTTCATCACACGTGTCCAACGCAGCTTGCCAGTTCTGCGATTACAATGCTAGCAGCTCATTCTGCGGTTCTTCCAGCTAGTGTGCATGGCCCTGCATATGACCCAACCCGAAGCTCGATTCTCACGGCGACTCCCTCTTTCGAGATAAAAGTTTAACTAACCTCTGGTTCTGTATGTCTTGTATCGTGTGGATCTGGATGAACCTTCGCGCTACATCACAGCTGCCACCGTTTCTCAGGCGGCTTCGACGAGAGTTATTATATAGCGGCCCACACTGCCCAAGTGAGGCCCGCCTTAATAGCGAGTGGGCCAGCTAACCTAAAGTATTTGACATCGGTGGACCGACGACGCCAACCTTGAATTACGGGAAAAAACAAGACAAGTGGGCAATGGCACAGACATTATGTGCCACTCTCAAGTCAGCAATTGCAATCATCACAGTTCTAGAATAAGTAACGCTGCAGTTGCCATCACATGCCACTAGCAGAATTACCCCTGAAACCTGCTGAGCTACTGATGCCCAGGGTTGCGGTTTTCCCTGCGGACCCGGGCTAATGCCCATTACAGTTCGTCGGCACCGGCGAGACAATATTGCCAAAAAGTAACCATCCCGTAAATCGTTACCACAGACAGCCATTCAATAATTATACCACAGGAATGCACGTCAATTGGTGCGTTTCGCGACGACGCACAATGAAAGACTCTAGCAGCATCTAATATTAGAACCGTGGCAGTGGTGACGTGACGTGCATAACCAGCCACAGGCGGAGGCAGACGCTAGAAAAACGTAACAAAACAAAAAAAAACAAACACAAAACACAAAACCCAAGGAATGAAACAGCATTCATAGAACTTAGTGACTTCTCAGACGGTTGTCGCATTCAGTGGTAGCATGCCATGATTTTATGGTGGTCGTGGTAGCAAGTGGTGAGTTGCATGGCCACGGTGGACCTGCTGTCATGCCCAGCATTAGCCTCTGCAGCATCAGTTGCAGCAGAGCCACCGACAGACAGCCATCCTGCAATGCGCTGCAGGCATGCTGGCCAGATGGCTTGGACGAGCGGATGCGTGCAGTTTCGACCAGCCACGGCGGATGAGACACACATCCGTCCACAGTATGCGTCTGAAAGCGTCCTATTGCACAAATGGGGCTCCTGATAGCCAGCGCCGTTTGTAAGTGCAATCGTGGCACCGCGATGTGCTGCTGTATGCTGTATGCTGCTAACGCTACTCTGCATGCGCATTGTCTGCCCTACCGCTAGTGCTGTGTCGTCACTGCCGGGCCATTACCGTCGGATTGCTGTTGGAGTCGGTATATACTGCTACCACTATAATGTCACTGACAGAGTGTGCACTGCTATATTGCTCGAGATAATATATTTGGTGGTCAATTGCACTGCCATCCCGACCGGGTTCCAGCAGCAATCGACCACTGTTGACAGTCTGGCAGTAACCCGGCACTAGTAATTTATCAGTGCAGCCAGCCTAATTTACATGCGCCGGCACACAACCCCTTCCACAGTCGTGCTATAAGTGGTTGTGACCACTTAACTTCCCACCTTCTACATTTTTTGGTTTGTTGTCTTTTCATTCCATCCGACGTTTTTGCCGCCAGTTGGATTCCGCTCCCTTTGTCGCTCACCCCGCTCCTTCCGTGACGGTTTGAAAGGTCGAGGTCCCACCTGTAGCTAGCCGGCTGACGAAGGCACAATTGCGGTCGATAGTACTGTGTGCTGGTGGTCGGTCCACAAAACAAACGCATCATTGCTTGATGGGCCCTGCCCACTGACTGCCCATTGACCATGTCCAACCCGGACTCGCCCGGCTCCCGCCAAGTGCGGGGGAGGAACTTCCATATCGCTCGCAGACGGTCTCCGTCCGAGCTGACCCCGCTCATGGTGGAGCAGCTGGCGCTCCAACAGCAGATCGAGATTCTTCAGGCCCAGCAGCAGCAGATTCTTGCCCAGCACCGCCAATTCACCCAGGCTGGGCTGCTCCCACCCATGGTGGCGGGCCACCCCGGCCAACCTATGATGGCTGCTGCTGCTCCTCCGAACATGCCCTCGTATATGACCTCGACGGGCCCGTTTGGCCAGTTTGCAGCTCCGCCGCCACCAGTGGGCCACCGGCGCGCCCAGTCGTCCATTGGCAACGCCCAGGCCCCCGCTCCCTCGTACCACCACCACGGCGGTTCCAATGGTGGGTCCATGTCGTCGCAGAACGGCCACAACCGTCGCCATTCCCTTGCATTGTCCGAGGCCAAGAAGGCCGCTGCAGAGGCCCAGGCCCGCCGCCACCAGCACCAGGATCCTGCTGGCACTGACTCGGCTGGCGCAGTTGAGTCTGCAGTCGCTGAAGACAACTCTTCGCGAGACAATGCGCCCTCCACTCCTTCGATCCCCTCGACCCCATCGATGCCTCCCCCCTCGTTCCGATTCCCGGCATCCAACTCTCCGGAACGGCAGGACGCTTCGTCGTCTTTCAGGGGCCAGAGCCACGGGCGCAGCCACAGCATGCAGTACGCCAACAGAAAGGCGCCGGGCCAGTCGTTTCAGTTCCCAGCCAAATCCACGTCCCCTGACACCGGCAGCGACTCGCATGGCCACGACCGAAAGGGCTCGAGCAGCTACGGTGGCCACCAGCGGTCTGGATCCCGCAATTACGACAACAACAACAACAGCAATAACAACACCAGCCCCAGAAACTTTGATTCCAACTGGCGTCAACAGCAGCAGCAGCAACAGCAGCAACAACCACCTGTAGATGCTTCTGGAATGCTGGCGCCTCCGGCAAACTTCATTCCTGGACACCGCTCCAGGGGCTCGTACAGCTCGTCCATTTCGTCGCTCAACGGCTACTCGATGTATCCTGGCGGTCAACAGGGTGGAGGAGGTGGTGGTGGCGGTGGCCAACAGCAGCGTAAGTCTCTATTTGCACCATATCTGCCCCAGGCGTCTCTGCCAGCATTGCTAGAAGAGGGTCGTTTGGTTTCGGGGGTGCTGCGAGTCAACAAGAAGAATCGGTCTGACGCCTATGTGTCGACCGACGGGCTGCTTGACGCGGACATCTTTATCTGCGGTTCCAAGGACCGCAATCGTGCTCTGGAGGGCGATTTGGTTGCTGTGGAGCTGCTGGAAGTCGACGAAGTATGGGGTTCCAAAAAGGAGAAAGAAGAAAAGAAGAAGAGGCGAGACGCGTCGGCGTATGCTGACGATGCCAAGATCTCTGACACCACGACGTCGACTGTGAACGCTGGCAGCGGGTCGGGGCTCCGAAGGCGTGGCAGCTTGAAGCAGCGTCCGACGCAGAAGAAAAACGACGATGTCGAGGTCGAAGGACAGAGCCTGCTCCTGGCGGAGGAGGAGGAGATTAACGACGACATCAAGCCGCTGTATGCAGGCCACGTCGTGGCAGTCATTGACCGGATTGCTGGCCAGACGTTCAGCGGAACTTTGGGCCTGCTTCGGCCCTCTTCGCAGGCGACCAAGGAGAAGCAGGCCAGGGAAAAAGGCGACGACCATCTCAGGGTCGACAAGCCCAAAATCGTGTGGTTCAAGCCCACCGACAAGCGAGTACCGCTCATCGCCATCCCTACTGAGCAAGCACCGCGGGATTTTGTTGAGAACCACGAGCACTACGCCAACAAGACATTTGTTGCGTCTATCAAGCGCTGGCCCATCACCTCGTTGCATCCTTTTGGCACTCTCGTCGAGGAACTGGGAGACGCTGAAAGCCGCGACATCCAGATCGAAGCCATTCTTCGCGATAACAATTTTTCGTTCCAAAAGTTCTCGGATGTGGCCATCAAGTCGATTGGCGCCGAAGTCGACGATTCCTTGACCAGCAACACTCCGCGACGAAGCTTTGCTGACGACTATGTTATGGCTCTGTCGTCCGACGGAGCTCTATCAGACCAGGCCATCCATCTTCGGAATATTTCCGACAAGAGAATCGAACTGGGCATCCATTCCATTGACGTGACGCACTTTTTCAAGGAGAACTCCCATCTCGACCGTGAAGCAAAAAAGCGCGGGACATCTGTGTTCCTCAAGCAGCGGCGGATTCACATGTTCCCTGACGAGTTCAACGAGTTTGCTTCTTTTGCGGTCGGCAAGGAATCGCCTACTATAAGCGTGGTGTTTGAAATAGACACGAACTCGTTCGATGTGCTGGATACCGACATCTGCATTGGCAGCGTTACGCCGAAGGAAAAAGTCCTATACGATGATATTGAGGCAATAATTTCTGGCAGCAAGAACCAAAAGTCGAAAACAACGAGCCCGGCAGCTACAGACTACATCCCGACTGTGCAGTTGATCTCGCAGAGGTTCCGACAGCAGCGACTGGGCTTACAGGCGGAGCAGGCAGCACAGTTGCCGTCGCTGGCTCTTCTCAACTTTTTGGAAGAAGAAGATGTATTTGTCAATTCGACACTGTTTGAAGGACATGTTTCTAGTCAACTGATCGACGAAATCAACATCAAGGCCAATACTGCTATCGCACAGAAGCTGTATGCGGTGCTATCTTCCAAGGCGCTTCTTCGTCGCCATGCTGAACCAGTGCTGTCTAAACTGGAGTCTTTTGCTGCGCTGGTCAGGAGCCTGAACATCGACATTGACACTTCTTCGTCTGCTGGTTTGCAGAGAAGTTTGTTCAACGTCGAGTCGGACGATGTGCGCAAAGCTCTTGAAACGCTTCTCTACAAGTGCCTCAACAAGGCCAAGTACTTCGTGGCAGGCAAGGTGGATGTATACAGCCATGGCCACTATCTGTTGAACGTGCCGCTGTACACCCATTTTAATGCCCCGCTGAATCGGTACGCTGATCTGGCTGTGCACCGGCAGATTAAAGCAGTCATCACTGGCCAGGACTATAATGAAGACGACATTTCTCTTGCTGCTCTGGCGGACTACTGCAATTTCAAAAAGGATTGTGCCAAGAACGCTCAGGAGCAGTCTATTCATTTAGTGCTGTGCCAAGTCATTGACGGACTGGCAGCGTCCACGGGACAGATCGTTCGCGATGCCATTGTTATAAATGTCTATGAGTCGGCGTTCGACGTTTTCATCCCTGAACTGGGGATCGAGAAGCGCGTCCATGGCGACCAACTGCCGCTAGTCAAAGCCGAATTCAATAAAAAGTCCAGACTGCTGGAACTGTTTTGGGAAAAGGGTGTCGACTCTGCTACGTTTGTGCCAGAAGACGAGCGAGACACCCTGTCTGCATCGTCCAGCCTGAAACGCCATGCATCTGCCGCCGAGTCGGCTGCAGCCCAAGAACAGGTGGAAACCGTCACCAAATCCATATCAAACCTCGCGGTCGAGGCGGTAGCTGACGAAGCGATGTCAGCGTCCAGAAGCCTACCGGCCTCTCCTCGTCCTGCGGACGCTAGCCCTCACAGAACAGCCTCTCTTAGTGGCGTTCGCAGCAGCGCCACTCATGCGAGTGCTCTGGATGCATTTTTGGAAGGGGTCACCACCCGTGTGGAAGGTGACAATCTGATCCAGGAGATAAGACTGCTTCAGCACGTACCGGTCATAGTGCGAGCTGAAGTCGGCAAAGGCATTCCTTGCATCACAATTCGTGCGATTAATCCATTCACCAATTGAACACTAATTTTGGTACATAAATTTATACTCTTTTTGTCTTATGTCTAATAGTGGTAGTTGTACTGTTGTTTGATTTAAACAATGTTTATTCCTGCAATAGGTTTAAGTTATATGACGGTTGAAAAAACTGGTCATTAGATGCTCTACTAACGCTCGAATATGACAGCTTTAATGTGAAGCGGCTTGAAACTGAATATCGAATTTGAACTTTGAACCTGATGCTTGTGCGGAAGCTGTGTCGCAGCACCATCCTAAACAAAAGGTTCATTCAAACGGGGTCTACTGGGCTCGTTAACTTTGTAGCAGAACCTTTTGATCACAAGTCTCTTCAGAGTCGGATAAATACTCATATACTTGACGCTGAGTCTCCGGCATCCCAAGAATCAGTTGCTGCAGCCCTTAGAGCCTGTGCGAAACTGGAAAATATCTATCTCGACTCGTCGTCTCCAGAGTCGCCCGTTTCTGAGACTCCAGTTCACCATGCCACACAAATACTAGACCAAGTTTTGGACAACAAAGCGGTCGTACTCACAGTGCCTATTCTGAAACATTATTTTACCAGCAGTCCGGCCCCGAGCTCGTCATCTTCGATAAAGGTCATTGCGTCCTATAATAAACAGCCATCGGCACGTCCTATTCCTAAGAGTATTTCTCTAGTGCCCTTTAGAAGAGCGGCATACAATGCAGAGTTTGAGAATGCACTCACTCTTATGGATGCGACTGTAGGACGAGTAAGTTCGTACCAAAAGTCCGTTGGAAATCGACTCAAGAAATACGCGGCGTATTGGGTAGGAGCAACGGGGTCTGTTTTGTTAGGCGTGGATCAACTGCTGTCGTCGGGTTTGGTTGGAGAATGGGGTTCAACTTCTATGGTACAGGCCATGGTGTTTGTGTATATTACCAGTCTGAGTGTTTATGGATTTCTGTCTTCTGCTGGGCGGGTATCTGGCTCAGGAGATATAGTGGAGTGGGTGCCGGGAGCCAGTTCAGTATACCGCTACCGACACGCCCAAGAAATGAAAATGGCGGCACTTCTTGCCCAAATCAATATGTCGCTGCCGGAGAATATGGGTGAATGCTCTTCGCACATGATCAAAGAACTTACGGCTCGCCGTATGCAGCCTGTGGTGCCAGAGCATGAGGCAATGCTGAAAGAATATTGGGCACGAGCTGGTGAAGGTTTTGAATGGATCGAGCCAGAGCAAGACCCCGCCGATATTCTATGGCGCCAAAAGATGGAGCTTTCGCGGTCACAACGCATTGGCTCACCGTTCACGAGAAAAGATGCTGATCCCAGTCAGTGGGCCGACGGTATCAAACAGCTTCCTCACGCTTCTTTGATAGATACAGGTGATAAATCGCTGCCACCATTCATAAGTCCCAGCAGCTAATGTGTACATATAGATAGATATTTATAAAACCTAACAAAAACCATGTGAATTGGAGAATTTATTTCCAACCGATAAATACATATTTACATTCAAACCGCCCGCTTTTTGTACGTCACGCGGTTTCACCATCAGCATGGTTGGCCTCGACAACCAGCTTGTCGTTGTTGACTGATACCTTCACCGTCTCATTCGACCGAACTAATCCACGTAGTAAATGCATCGCCAGAGGATTAAGAAGCTCCTTTTGAATAAGCCGGTTGAGCGGTCTGGCACCGTAAACTGGGTCATATCCGTGATTGACCAGCCACGTTTTGGCATCAGCAGTGACCTCAAGCTTGATCCTCCTGTCAACAAGGCGATCCTGGACCTCACCCAGTCTTATATCGACAATTGAATTCAACGACTCTTTGGACAATCTGTTGAAAACGACAACATCGTCCAACCTATTGATGAATTCTGGTGGATAGTGCTGCTTCATAGCTTCAATTACCAGTTGCTTTGTAGCATCGCTGACAGTCCCCGACCCTGTCGCGATTTCTCTGTCGCTGACCAGAATATCTTGCCCAATATTGCTGGTCATAACAATGATAGTATTCTTGAAATTCACTTTTCTCCCCTGGGCGTCTGTCAGTTGCCCTTCATCAAGAACTTGCAAGAGCAGCTTGGCGACATCAGGATGGGCCTTTTCAAACTCATCAAATAGAACAACAGCATACGGTTTCCTCCGCACTGCTTCTGTGAGCTCGCCACTCTCCTCATACCCAACGTATCCAGGTGGGGACCCAATGAGCCTTGAAACAGTATGGCGTTCCTGAAACTCGCTCATGTCAAAACGGATAACGGAGTTTTCGTTATCAAATAGAAACTCAGCCAGAGCCTTCGTCAATTCTGTCTTACCTGTACCAGTTGGGCCCAAAAACATGAAAGACCCCACAGGTCGACGCTCGTTGGTGAGTCCTGCTCGCTGGAGATGAACAGCATCTGAAATTGATTTGATGGCAGCATCCTGACCAATCACCCGCAACTTCAACTGGTCTTCCATATACAGCAACCGATCTTTTTCGCCCTTCATAAGAGAATCAGTCGGAATACCAGTGACTCGGGAAATTACCCTTGCAATATCGTTAGAGGTTACAGACTCATGCAACAGAGAATTGGGATCATCAGAGTTAGTTTGACCATCTGCTGGAAGCTTTGATTCCAACTCAGGAATGGTAGAATACTGCAGTTCTGACGCCCTTGCAAAGTCGCCATCCCTCTGAGCTATTTCAAGGTCAATCTTGGCCTGCTCTAATTTGGATTTCGCAAGTTTTATTTCCTCAAGGTTCTTTCTCTCCTTCTCCCACACCTCGTTCAGGCGGGCAACTTCATCCTGTTTACGCTTGAGTTCTGCATTCAATTTATCACGTCGATCGGTGGAAATTGGATCTGTTTCCTTCTTCAAAGACTCCAGCTCAATCTGAATTGTCATTATTGCCCTGTCAAGTTCCTGAATACTATCCGGCTTCGATTCGTGCTGTAATCGCAGAGCTGAACATGCTTCATCAACCAAGTCGATCGCCTTATCAGGGAGATAGCGATCGGTTATATACCTATTCGAGTACACAACTGCTGTGACGAGAGCAGAATCAGTGATACGAACGCCATGATGCACTTCGTATCTCTCTTTCAATCCACGAAGAATACTGATAGCATCCTGTACCGAAGGCTCGTCAACCTGCACTGGCTGGAACCGCCTTGCGAGCGCAGCATCCTTCTCAATATACTTGCGATACTCGTCAATTGTCGTAGCACCGCAGCATTGGAGCTGGCCCCGTGCTAGTGCTGGTTTCAGCAGATTTGAGGCATCGACGCTGCCTTCTCCTTTTCCTAGGCCGAGCAAAATATGCAATTCGTCAATAAATAAAATAACCTTTCCATGTTCCTGGTCAACTTCTTTGAGCACATTTTTCAAGCGTTCTTCAAATTCCCCCCTGAATTTTGCTCCAGATATTAGACTCCCTAAATCCAAAGACACCACACGCTTGTTTTTAATGCTATCTGGGACTTGCTTTCGAGCAATTCTCTGAGCCAAACCTTCCATGATGGCTGTTTTTCCAGTTCCAGCGAGACCGATCAATGCGGGATTGTTCTTCGTTCTTCTTGAGAGAATCTGGATCGTTCTGGTTATTTCCTTATCACGTCCAATGACTGGATCAAGCTTGCCTTCCATAGCCAGCTTTGTAAGATCAGTACCGTAAGCTTCCAGAGCAGACTGCTGGGGTTGATCATCCTGCTGAAATCTCATCTGATTTGGTCCTAATCCCGAGGCGAACCTTGTCTGCTTAGAAACGGAAGTCTGGAATCCTAACTGTGGTCGAGAAAGTAACAACTGTGATGCTAAACGTGCAACCATCATTCGAGATGGCCGGTAAATACTTGCAGAGTTATCAGCAAATAAACGCCTGCTGCTAGCAGCACCGCTGCGTAAACTTGCAATTTGCCTGGACATTTGACAAAGCAAATATGTCTGATTGTAGAATCACCTTATCCACTTCCAGTATGCATATATATGTATGGTCATCGGTATATTAGGGTCAACGACCAGAATCATCTTGAACATTCTGTGACATTCACTCGATACTGAATTCAACTCGCGACGGAAAAATAAGACTACTTCAGCTACAGCATCATTAGAGATGGAATTTGGGGTTACCAAACTGTTCAGCTTTTCTGTAGTGTACACACTATTAAATAACATTCAGTGTGCATAACAAAAATTGCATCAAAAATAAATAAGTAAGCCAGCCCTCATTCATTCTGAAATGGAGCTTTATCGTCCCAATAGTCCCCTGGATTGAAACCAGGGATCCTATTAAATATATTAGGTGGTTCATCTGGTGGGTCAATCTCGGAGATCTCTCTACCAAAACTGCTCATGTGTTCGTTTTCACCTTGGCGGTCAACTACGACGTAAAGATCATCATCATCGTCGTCGTCATTGTCATTGACATTGCCATTGCCGCTGTCATTGTCATTATCCTCTCTGTAATTATCCCGTCTACGTCTGGCATCGCTTGGTACGTCATCAATGGTATTCCTCACTGTTCTAAGAGGAGTCGCATTACCATTATTGACAGAAGAATCTTCGCTGCCGTGTGGTCCATGTCTGAAAGTAGATGTCGAATCAGACAATTCACTTTGCAACACCTGAGAGCCATTTGTCGAGTGGAAATAGCGGTTGAGGCGATAAATTCTGGAATTATCGACAAAGTTGTTTATGCATGGTTCCGATTGTCGACTGTCTTTGCTTGCATTCGAAGAAACGAGATCAACGGCTGTTCCGTCATTTGAAGGCTCTTCAGACCGGGAGCTCACATAAGCCGTGAACATTTCAGTTGGGCTCGAGCCAGACCGTAAAATACTCTGCCATTTTGCCACTGTCCAAACTACCAAGTCGTAAGTCTTGCTCATAAACTTTGACGGGTGTTCATAACTGGGCATGACCTCACTACCAACATTTCCACCAGTATCAATACCGGGTCCTTTCAGATCGATCACCATCTCGTCTTCATACACTTGGCGTCCCATTACACCATGCTTTTGCTCTTGTCTCTCCTTCAGCTCTATGATATCAATCCAGTCCCATAGTACGACAGCGGCGGCACCATTACTGACAAAAGAAGCATACCACGCCCATCCTATTAACCAAGGTACAGAGTACAGACCAAGGAAGATCAGTGGAAGAATAATAGATACTGCTGACAATGTGGCCACCACCGTTGAGTAGTAATTGTAGGCAAATCTCCTCTTGCGTATAGAATAGATCAACAGGCAGAGATCGTAAGTCGTTATCAGCACGATCTCAAACGCGTAAGCCAGTATAGTGGAAGTTGATGTTATCAGGTGAAGCCCATTGCGTGAAAACAGGCGATCTCCAGTAAACATCCCTAAACACCACAACAACAACTCAAGACCCCACAAGATACCACCAATAATGCGCACCGCATACATCTCCTTTGGTCGGTTGAAAAGCCTAAAAACGATTTGAAGATGCGCAAGCCACATGATAGACTGCACTATGACTGCTGGAATCTCCACTGAAGTGTTATCCAACGCTGCAAGACGGAGGTCTAAAGTATCCTGGTAGCCGAGTTCATACTGAACAAGAAGACTTTTTGTTGCTAGACACAAACAGGCAGTCAATAGAGCAGCTATCGCTAACGTAGACACTTTCTGCAGAAGTGGCCTCTTCTTCGTCGAAGTCACTAAAACAATAAAAAGAAGCCACGCGAGAGCAGTTGCGCCCGAAATCACAAAAATAATAGGCGCGACACTTGCATAAAATGGCGCTCGAGATGCAAAAAAATCTTGGGTGGTATCTGCGACCGACTCTTCATATTCAATCATTGATGCAACAGACGGCTTTCCTATAAGATATTCCTGAAATCCAAAAATAAATATCCCATTTCCCGCCGTGTACAAGTTCTCCAATTCGGAAGGGTAGTCCTGATTTCCTATTGTCAAGACGCCGGCTGGCAAACTAAAAGCCTCAATACTTTCGATCTGGATATCACCCATATCAGTATTCATCTCCATGGTAAAATACCTGCTGCCAAGAGGCAAGCGACAACTCAAAAATGTCAAGTAATGATGATGCCTCGTATATGATAAGGATGAATAAGAGCGAACGAAGGATTAAAGATTGAGGCTGCAATATCGAACTTGTAATCGGTGCGCCGCACTGAACATGCATTCAAGCTGAGCCTCCCGCGTGTTAATAGGGTCTCAATATGGAGCTGATATCAACAGGCCCAAATCAGCAAAAACACTCTATGTTCCGCGACAAATATACCCCTGAATGCCAATATAAATTGTATTTTTGTCCTGCTATTGTTCTAGGTCCCAGAGCTGCTAGAGATCCAGCCGAGGCTTCCATTGAATTTCCCGGAACGAGTTGAACCCTACCTGCAGAACCAAATTAGACAAGAATCTTACACAACCGAAGGCATTTTCATTGCAGTGCCCACTTATATGTTTCGTTTAGTATGGCATTTAACCTTCATTTTCTGTGGTTAATCATGTTTCCTGTCTTACCTTTCGCAATTGCCAATTACATTTTGGGCTGGGGTATCTCTCACAAATTTCCGGATTGGTCCAACCCTAACCTTATATATAGATTAGGAGCATTTGTTGGAGTTTGCTTACACGAAGGGTTCAGTGGTGTAACGGTTATCACGTCTCGTTCACAAAGTTGAACACAAATCCGAGGAGGCTCCGAGTTCGATTCTCGGCTGAATCATTTTTTTTGGCGGCATTGATTTCAGTTAATAATGCAGGGTCTTCTTTTAATATTTAGATGAGCTAGTAAATCTCAATACGTTTCAAAAGCCAATTGTAAAATCAAAAAGTTGCGCCACTACAACGATATATATGTGGCATCAATCTGCTTTAGAGATGATCCCAAAGCCAGTCTCACCTTGTTACGGTAGGTTACTCTGTTCTCCAACTGAAGAGGATTGTGCTCAAAATACACCGTGTGTAAATTGGGCAACTTTGCCAACTCAGTTTCGACGTTTTGGAAACTGGATATCTTATTCCGGGAAGCCCAAAATTCCTGCAGGTTTGTCAAATGCGACAATCCAGACAATTCACCAATCCGGTTCGACGACACGTCTATCGTAGTTAGCTTTGTGTTATTCTCCAGGCCCTCTATTTTTTCGATTGCATTATCGGAGATGTAGAGTTCTTCCAAATTCTCCAATCCTTCAAGCCCTTCCAACTTAGTGATACGGTTTGCTTGGATAGAGAGAATTTTCAACTTCTTCAAGGATGATAGATTCTGTAGTTTGGAGATCTTGTTCTTTCCCAGCCACAGCTGCTCCAAATTTACTAGAGAATCGAGATTCTGGATCTCTCTAATCCGGTTCGCGCCCAGCTCAAGCGAAGTGAGACGATGTAGTGCTTCAAGTCCATCAATCCGACTAATATAGTTTTGACAGAAATATAAAGAAGTCAGGCCTTCTAAATGCGAAATGTTTTTAATATGCTTGATCGTATTGAAGCTGAGATCCAGAGATTTCAATGAGTCAGTGAAATGTCCCAAGTGGTTGACATGCGAGACTCTATTGTCGTACAAATCCAGCTCTTCAAGGTCTGTAGGCAAATCCTCCAAACCGTCTAAAGATGTGACTAAGTTTTGTCTGAAGCAGATTGATTTCAAGTTTTTCAGTCTTCCCACTCCCAGGCTTTTGATAGAACTGATTTTCAAATGACTGACATCGACGTACTCGGCGTCATCGTCATACTCGGCAAGGATATCCTCATCGTTGTCAAGCTCCTCTCCCTCTATAATATGAGTATCGACTCCTCTTATTTCTTCGACTCCTCTATCTTCTGGCTGCTGCTCGACGTCAGAACCATCAGAAAGGTTATCGTCATATTCCTTATCAGTAGTCATATCTTATAACAAACCCGTTAAATGAAGAAAGTCTCGCGACTCTTTATTACCGTACTGCCAAGTAATGACTCCAAGAAACTATTAGTTCAAAGCAAGCGCTTTCCAACCAAGAATTATGTTTTGAACAACAGTTATGAGAAACAGTCGCAATATAGGAGAAAAACAACAAAACGACGAGTTGAGGTGGCGAGTTGCTACTATGTACGCGAGGCTGCAGCTTCGTAGCTCAAGCATCTACAATTCAAAGAACTGTGTTGATAATAGAAGCTGATAGAGATACACACAACTCTAGAGTTTTCTACTTCGAACATGATTACAATTAAAGGTCGTTGAACGTTAGTTTACAAGTCAATTTATAAGGGGAGAGCTATACACTGTACATCTAATAGACTGTATTTAACGCGCTGAGTTAGACACAAATACGCCATGCGACCAATCACATACCTTCAGGCTGTGCCAAAATGTACTCCACGGCATCAGAAATTGACTTGATTTCATCGGATTCGTTGCTGGGTTAGTGTCTGAAGGAGTGGATATTACCAATTGTGTGACGGCTATACATACTCAGGAATCTCAATGCCAAACTCCTCTTCAACAGCAACAATCACCTCTACAGTGTCCAAACTATCGAGTCCAAGCTCATTTGCGAAGTTTGCAGTGGGAGTGATCTTGGCAGGGTCCCCAATCTTCTCGAAAGCCTGGAACACCTTGATGATTCGGTTCTCGACATCGGGCTTAGCCAAGCCATTCGTAGAGTACGCATGGGCAAACATTGTAGCCATGCTCGGAGTCTGACGCCTTACAGCCATGCGACTGGAAAGAGCAGCGCTGGCCCGGCGAGCAATCATGGATCCGTTAAACCTGTACATCCTCAAGTAAAGATGGAAGATTTGCCAATGAGAACGACAAATTAATACTAATCAAACCCTAAGCCCACGGAGAAGTCGAGATAATTAAGACGTGAGTAGATGCCTGTAGTGTAATGTTCCTAAACTTTGATTATTTCTGTCGTTTACTAGTTTGGACATAGGATGGTACAACCATTATGCCATACGGTTTGTTTTAGAGTTTCATAAACAGATATATACTTGTGATGATGTGCTTCTGAATATAAAAGTAGCTCCGGCTGCAGTCTAATCCTTCTTACGACGACCCTGTTTATCCGATATTGGTCGCTCTTTCCACTGCTCTGAAATAGCAATCCCCAAATTTGTATCTCCATTGACATATAAATCAGTTTCAGCAAGAAAACTCCTGCGGGCTACTCTTAATTGCATCACCGAATCCATATTTCGTATCCTGTCCAATTCTCGAGCGTAGTTCTTCTGGAACAGAATTTCCATGCTTTCATGATGGGGCTGTAGCACTGCACTGACCTGTTTCCCATGAATTACCAAACATCGTCCCACCGCGGCAGTATATTCTACCATAGTGTCATCCAGCTTTTGGCGCATATGGGGTTCAATGTCATCCAACTCGAAAAACTTGCGAAAAATTTGGATTCCACCATTAACAGGTGAATCAACGGCTCCCGAAAGGACGAGATTTAAATTCGACATCTCGCTGGTGGTTAGCTGTTTTTGTTTCTGGTTGTAGCTGAGTTCAAATTCCACCAGGGTTGCAGTTTTGTCTTTGAGTACATATATTGCATTCTCAATTGGGCTTACTTTTTCGACCTTGAATTCCTTTACCGCGCTGCGCCGAATTATGGTGGGAAATGCTTCATATGTTTCATATACAGTCTTTTCGACCCACATATCGAGTGGTGAAGTTGCTCCAGGAAGTGGGTGCGAATATGAGAACCACTTTAGATCGCGACGCATTACACATGCCCGGGTACGACTTGACGGCTCTGCTAAGGTCAGAAGGTGATCAGCGAAATATTGGTATCCACTCAGTGGGAGTTCGGGAGCGACTGATGACACATATAAGCACTGAGTTTCCCTGTTCACTTTAGAAGGGTCTGAAACAATCGTTGCACCTGGATACATTTCATGAAGCCTATCGTGGATGTTTTCAAGCTTGTCTCCTGGATCTCCTTCGAAGATAAATTGTCTACCTTGCAGAGATGACGGAAAGCCGACCCCTAAGTACTCAACTCTGAAGTACTGCATTAGCGGTCTATCGATCGTGTGAATCATCTTATACATCGATGAAAACACTACCGCCAGTTTGATAACTTTGGTGAATTCAAACGATATAGTCTCATAAGCTACTATCAGCTCCTTCATGGCTAGTATAGCCTTTTCAAATGCATTACCTTTCATCAGCAAAGCAACAACAATTTCACCGAATGCCTCTTTTCTTTCAAAGGACGTTTGTTCCGGAAACTTGAAATAAGGACTAGGTTCTACAGTCTCAAAAGTCCATGTATATGCTCTGGAGATCAACTGAAGTGCCAGTGCTGCCTCTGTATAGTTATGTCTTCTGATATTCGCCAGCCAAATGTCGTAGACGTATCTCTGCAAAAGATTTCGATCCATATCTTGAAGAAAATTGAAAATATTCAGCAGATGGAAAGTTCTATCATCGCTGAAAATTGGAACACTGTGGAGATTCTGCAATAGATCCAAAAATTCGAAGACATTATCATAAATTTTCTTCACTTCGCTCCGGCACGTTTGATCTTTCAAAGACATCATACAGTTATTCAATTGCAGCTGGAAGTTTTGCTGTTCTCGTTTGTCTGGGACAAATGGTTTAACACGAAAGAGATTTTCAAACGATGAAATAACCTCTCTTTGTAATGAGGTGGTAGTTCCATTAGATCTCCAATCGTGGATCATCATTGAAAATAGAGTATTGGTTGCAACTTGTTGTGCAACTGGATTATGTGCTAGACATAGTTCGCAAACATACCTAATTATTGCCCGACCATCGGGAGTCATAGTTAGCTCCGACTGAATTGTAGCATTTCTGGCATTTGCCGATATGTCCCACACTCTGTTAAACAGTTCGACTGCTCTTGTCTGCAAATGTGGACATAATTTCCAGACAGCAGCCCTCTGTTGCTTCGACATCTGATCGATAGCTGTAATCCAAGAAGTCGCCACTCTGAGCAGACAAGTAAGATACAATTGCCAGAGGTTCCTCTTTCGCACCATTTCACTCTCTGATAATTCTCGTGGAGAGAAGTTGTCAAGCATCATTTTGCTCAAATAGTCAAGACTTTTGAAAGAATATTCATGAAAGACTGCCGTCAGAGAGACCCATGACTGTGGGAAAGATGGCTGCACAATAAGACTATTCGCGACATCCATAATATTTGTAGCTTCATCGAATAGTTGCTGTTGGGAGAAGTCCTCCCGGTAGACATATTCCCCCGAATAATCAGCGAGTCCTATTAGCATGCAGAGAACAATGCTGAACTCCGTTAGTGCCTCGTAGAAGTTATTAGTGCTCAAAGCATTGTCAATTGGTCGTGTTTCGAATGGATACTCGTCAGGAAAAATGCCAGAGAATACCTTTCTAGGACTTTGGTACTGTTCAGAAGATTCCACTAAATCCATATAGAGTTTCGCTCCTAACGGCAAGATCTTCGCATACTGCCTACACACGGGAATCTGCGAAGATCTCACCGACCAGAGAATGTCTATTTGACAAGCGATAATAGAGGTCCAAATTCGGTGATGTTCAACATTTTTGTGCAGGTACCGGCGATTTGTTGACCAAAATTTCAGCAGCCATTTTATGGTGTATGCCGCAAAATATGCCCTATATTTGGTCCGATGATATATTTTTGACTTAGACAGCTTTTTTATCAACAGCAATAGAGAACTGTAGGTTTTGAATTCTTCCGTTTCAAAAGAGTCAATTATCTCCACAACGTTCTGGACTACTCGATCAAGCGTTACCAATTCCTGCAACAATCGAAATTCTTGATATAGATGTTCTGAGATTGCACACTTAAACTCTTCAAGGCTCGGGTCAACAATTGCTACTAGACGCTTCATTGCATCTACTATCCAGTCCACCCTTTCTTGAAATTGACGACAAGTCAATTCATAGCCCGCAGGATCTGAGGTTTTGTCCATGGCTCCGGAAGATACGGCGATTCGTGCCAGAAAAGGACCTGATCGAATTGCTGCCAAAATCAAAGGAGCATTTTCCTTAATATCCAGTTTCAGAACATCCAAGAATTGGTCTCCAATCAGTATAGCCACATGACGTGTATTGAATTTTTCACTGAAATAATGCTCCTCTATGTAGGACCCAGAACCGTATAGACGGTCAAGTTTCTCAATAAGCCATATGAGTCCATGAAACACGAACTGGCTTTCAGGAATCTCATCTTCGTTGAGTTGTTTTAGCAGATCCAAAAGAACCTCTATCAGTTCGTAGCCCCACTATATTAGAAAGGAAGACAAATATGGGAATTTAGACTTACATTGAATATCGTAACAGCTTTATCCAATTCTTTCACAGCCCCAATAAGTTTCAAAATGTCATTCGTGGCATAAATCTTTTTCCAGTTAAGAATGTTTTTGATGCATTCCTCAACATTGTGAGAGCGGCCGACATATTCTACTGCCAGTTTCAAATTGCCTATTAAGCCATAGTCGACAACGAAGCTCACGTCCCTTTTGGGCTGCGACGAGAGCTTGGATAGCTTTATAACAAGTTCAGATGTCGACTTCTTGGTGTTGTTGACAAGTAAATCAATTTTGAGGACCAGTTCATCACTTGGAGTCGTTAGTTTTATGGTCTCTCCAAAAGATTCTCCGTTATAAATGGATGGAGACCTCCATGAAGAGAGAAGATGAGCTTTTGAACCGTAAGAAATGAAGCTAGTAGGATCGGAACAATTCACGAAAATTGCATAAGCATCATTTGGACTCTCTTCGGCTAGTAGAGATAGTATGCCGAAATTGATGTAAACGCCCTCCTCGATAGAACCAAAAGTGTACTGGTCAGTGATCAAAGTACGGGCAAACTCTAATGAGAGCACATCTGGCGAAATTTGTTTTATTGCATTGATTGCCGTGTCATCAGATGGCATTGAATTTAAGATGAATGATATGACAGCTATCCGTTTCGCAACCTGTGAACCCAACTTTTCTCCGGATATGAGCCTTGTTCCAGCATCCTCCCATCCTCTAATGCTTTCCATATCCACACCTGGAAAATAGCCACTTGTATAAAGCTGGATCTTAAACGGTACACCATTTATGTTTGCTCCTTTGAACATTCGCGTTATATCCGCAACCCCTGTCGCTATACACTTTCTTCTCAGATGGTGAATACCGTCTGCAGTGGCATTCGTATCTATAGCCGCCAACAATTTCACCTCTAAATACACATCTTCCTTTTTGATGATATGCAATGGAACGTTGGGAAAAACACACACGGGCAGCTCCTCAATCGCAGTGTTTGGGGAGATCTCCACTAAACAAGCATCACTTAAATACTTGTATTTTATTCGAAGAGAAATTGAGACAACCAATTTTTCAGCTACTGTGTTACTGCCAGCAACAGACCTGAAGCCAACCAATATCGTTGATGCATCACGAGAACCTATGGTATTATCTGGAACCGAATAAGGCAAAGGATGAAATGGGGACATTGTCAGTAGAACTTGTTCACAAGCCAAGTTTACTATATCTTTGACAGTTCCGGAAGGGATATGATTTGAAGTTGCATATCTTACCAGTATGCCATTATTGAATATTTTTGCCATGTATGTGATTTCTCGGATGGCCGATTTTCGAGCAGCTATCTTCTCTGATATAGTATAGAGATCCGATTTCAAGCGAAAGCATATATCCTCCAATTTATCAATTGATGCGAGCAGTGCATTAACGACCTTATAATTGCTGTCGAGCATGTAAAGATACACGTTGATGCTAAACCACTCCTTCAAGACCGACACAATATCGTCAACCAAAGGCTCATCTGGTACAATTAGGGCGTCGTAAGCGATATGAAGATGAGGGACACTGGGTGGTGGCTGCTTTTGACTAGCACTCTTTTCCACAGAGTATGCATCGTAATATTCACGTATTGCTACCAATTGAACTGGGAAAACATCAATAAGAATATTGGGATCAACTGGTCTTGACAGTGAACCCTTGCTTTTAGATAGATACCTATTCAATGCTTGCCGATAATGTGGCAGCGTTACAATGTACCCTCTGTACCAGCTGCCACTTGAATGCTTTTCGAAAACGTAAACCTCATCGCCCATTTGCAGAACGTCGGCCCTCGACTCAGGATCCGTATAGCTCGCGATGGCAATGCCACGTCCAATCAATGGTAAAGCATTCCACGACATGTTGTCATATCACGAACGACATTCTAACGGAAGACAAGGACACATCCATCCTGTCAGCAATATGATAAGATGTTGGACCAATTAGGCAACTCCACTGGACTCAGCTTCCAGAAATTCCAACAGATATTCTAATGCTAACCGGGCAAATTCCGCCATGTTTTCGCTTCTGTTTGTTAAATCGGTGCACTTGCTGGTTGCCATGTTCTTGTGGGGGCTCGAAATGGCAAGGAATACAGTCCCAACCTGTGAAGGCTCTACCGAGGTGGGGCCTGCCCAACCAGTCTCTGACAGCGCAATTGTACTACCTAATTCTAGTTTCAAGTTACGAGCGAGTCGCAGAGCCACGTCTTCAGAGGGGCCTCTTGAAGTCAGTTTCTGATGCTACCAAGCAATATACCATGATATGCTTACGTATATGAAGAGATGTCTTCCCCGGACCATCCACTCAGCTTGAGACGTGATCTGAGGGCATACGTCAATGTTCCTCCCACAAAATACTGAGATGCCCCTGGAATTGAAACCAGATAGGATGAAATCAGACCTCCACAAGCCTTGAATATTAGCATCATCATTATATCATCATCATTATCAACATGACACCACTTCATAACTGCGACATCAAGTGGATATTTGGGTCACTTACAGATTCTGAGGTTGCCAACGTTTGGTTGCGCTCCTTGAGGATTTCTGCAATCTTGGTTACAGTACTGGCTACGTTTTCAGGCGGAAACATAGTGATCTCACGTAACCTTCAGCGAATGTGAATGAGTTTCGAGACCATATAGAAGCGAATTACCCGGCTGTGTCTGGATTACATATATAAGGTGGCAGAGTAGGGCTCAAGACAGTCAGCATCATGGCATCGGAAGCATTATTGACATTCAAGGCGGGAAAAGTTGATTACAACAGAGAGGCCAAGGTGGCGACTCCAAAGAGTGGCCAAGGCCTTGTGCAAGTGACCAAAAACCCCGATGATCCGATGCTCTATTCTTTTATTTGGCAGCCTCGAGGCAGTCATAAGACTGTTGCGGGTCCGGACGATAATGAGGAATTGCTGCTTTTCCCAGGAGATGCCCACTGGAATCACGTCAAGGAGTGCACCACGGGAAGAATCTTTGCCCTCAAGTTCAGGAGTTCGGGCCAGAATCTGCTGTTCTGGATGCAGAGCGACAATGGCAAGAATGATCCTGCCGAGCTCAGCGATGACGACATCAAGATATCTGAGAAGCTATCTGCGATCCTTGGCGAGGAATTGCAAGGTGACCCCGAGGCCATGGACGTGGATTCGGCCAGGTAGGTTGGCGGAATGCGACTTTCAAGGCTAAACAAGTCAACCGGCTCCTTTAGAAGATGCGGTGCAGGAGCATCACGATTCCTTTGAACCGTCACGGCAGCAGACCCAGCAGACCCAGCAGACCCAGCAGAACCAATTGAGTGACGAGCAGATCGATTTTTTTAGGCAGGCTTTGAGACAGCAGCAACGGCAGCAGCAGCAGCGAACTGTTCCCGTGCTATCGCTGGATCATGCTGTGACCCCATCTGATTTTGTCAGCTATACAAACGGTCTTTCAGATGCGCAATTGCAGCCTCTGTTGCAATACCTGCCTGAAGGGCTCCCTAGGACGCGTCACGAGCTCATTAGGGTTATCCAGTCGTCTCAGTTTGCGCAAGGAATGGGTTCGCTCAGTTCTGCCGTCAATCAGCCGGGTGTTGATACAATTGTTGCCCAGCAGCTGGGATACCCGTACGTAGGGACTGGTGTAGAGGGGTTTTTGGAGGGCGTTCGGCAGCAGGCGAGGCGTGATAATGGAGAGGGTGAACATCAGAACGCTGGCAATGACAACCCCGAGTCTGCTGACAGCACGCATCCTTCTGAGAGGAGCTAATGGTTGACAAACTGATCTGCATCGATGTATAAGTGTTCTTGTTTGAACATATTGTGTTATTTTTGTAAAGAGTATATTGCACTTGTGTTGGAGAGAAGAGGGATTGGATTTTTCAGATCTATGTAAAGCTTATTGTAGCTGCGTAGGAGTGTAAAAGACCACCAATTGGATGCATCAGCCTATACAGTTGACCAGTTGACCAGTATATTAGTCTATTTCAGCCCATGCCGTTGTTGCCCGTTTTTAGCGACCCGTAAAATTTCCAAATTCCTGGCTAATTTTAAAATTTTCAGCATTTTAATGGTTCGGAGGGGTCAGCGGCTGTTTTCGTTGTGCCTAAGTGACCCACTACAGATCTTCATCTGGCCGCACGTAATTTGTTATTGTGAGTTACACAACGTATATACTCATACACACACCACTTATACATCAACAAACTTTCACGTCGCCAATTGCCCATAATTTTGGCACAGTCCACTTCTCGGTCGGGTTCGTGTTTATACGTGTATCCACAGCCTTCTTTTTGGTTAGTGGCTGCGATTTGGTAGGTCTAGTTCCGAGCGGTTAATCTTCAGGGGTAGAAGTCTAACGACAGAACCATGGCCGACAGCAGTGGTCGTCAGTTGAGCCAGCAGCTCAATGCTATCAGGGATAAGCAGAAACAAACGGAATCTATAAACGGGCAGTTGAAAGAAGCGGAAAAACAGCTTGTGGACGCCATGGCAGGCCAGGAGAACGAGCGGGCACCCCAGATTCGCCAGCATCTCGAGACTCTCATCGACGAGCACGACCAAGTTCTCCGGTCAAACACGGTAAGTGTCGGCGGATTAATATCGAATTTGCGTGTGGCTAACCAATCGCAGCTCACTGGCCTTGGTTCTGGCAGTTTGTCGCCCAAAAAGGCCTCTACGAGACGCCAGAAGTCGCTGTCCCGGTCGAACGACGTGCAATTTGCAGCCGATATCAGTGAAAACCTATTGGCAGAGTGTCGTCGGCTTCACAGCGCGCTTGCTGACAAGGAGAAGCTTCTTAAAGAGCAGGAAGCAGATCAGGATGAGCTCAGATCGAAGAATTCTCAGCTAGAGTCGCGGTTGCAGGCGCTCACTGAGGCAGAACGTGAGTGGTTACCGTTTACAAAAGTATGCTTTGTCTAACTTGCAGGACGCTATAAGGACGAGACTTGGAACTTGGAAGTGCGTCTGCGTGAAGCAGAGGATACCGTGTCGAAGTCGAGCGATGTCATGTCTAAGATCTCATCTGAAGCTGGCAAGCTGCAGACAGCAAAGAGCACGCACTTGGAGCTCATAGAAACGCTGCGCGACCGAGAAAGTCAGCTGAAGGACCAGTTGGATGTCCTGTCGGCACGCTACGAGAGCGAGATCGCTTCTTTGCGTAAGAATCAGGGCGAGTCGGTTAAGGAAAATACTCAACTGCATAAGACTATCGTCGACCTGAAGCATGAGCTCGGTCTCAGGCCGCCTCTTGGTGCCCTTGTGCCTGGAGAAGTGATGAACACTGATTTTGGTGACATGGACTATGGAAGCGACCAGGATGGCGATGGCTTTAACACTCCTGATCGATCGCCTCCCCTGTCTCCAGTTAAAGCGACGCCTTCTCGCATGTCGGGTCTCGAAGCCGATACGATGAAGTCTTCTCTGAATCATGCCCACAAGATGATCTCAAGTTTGCAGAGAGCATTTGCAAAGGAGAAGGCCGAAAAGATGGACTTGTTGCGCCAGGTCAACGAGCTTCAGAATGTGTCTTCCAAGCAACGGCCCCTGTCCGGCTATGGTTCGTCTGTGGCATCTTCCAAGGGAAAGCGATCCAAGCAAGCCAAGCTGTTGAGTAATGTAAAGTCTCTTGTGAGCCTTGGTACTTCCAGGAAGACGCGCACCAGCGTCACGGAAGATGATGACGACGAGGACGACTGGGAGGAACGTAACGATGGTGATGCTGCTGAGGGTGGTTCTGTTTCTGCAACCACTAATAGTGAAAGCGATGTCTATCAATCAGCCTTTGAGACAGCTCAGGAGGATGTGGCAGCTTCCACCACTGAAGACGATTTCTATCACACTGGTCAGGAAACTGTCGACGAAGGCTCCTCGGGTGAAAACACCGAGACTGAAGAAGTGTCGACAACTCCGCGATTTGCGGGTGCATGGTCTCAACAGAAGCGTTCACAGCAGCCATCCAAAGAAGACGCCGATGACAATCTGTCGGACGACTCTGTGGCTACTGGTGACTACAAGTCCAAGCGACGGTCGTTCAAGAATAAGAGGAGCAGCCACGCATTGCATTCAAGCCCCTTCCTTAATTCTGATGACAGCAGGCTTTTCGATACGGATGGCACCCCGATCAAGCACAATCAGACGCTGGCAGCCGAGTTCATGTCTGCCGATGATATCGTTGCACATGCCTCCAAACATGGGCTGACTGCGGTGCCTAGTGATGATTATGACTTGCTGGTTGCTAAGTCTGCGTTGATAGACAATCCGTCGTCTGATTTCTTGGAATCAGCTGCTGGAAAAGTGGGCTTCAAACTAATACCCGAATCTGACTATGACAAGCTGGTGAATCCCGGAGTCGACGGAATTACTACGAGTGCGACCAGATATGGGCTGACGGCGGTTCCATCAGCTGAATATGATGAGTTGTTGCGGTCCAGAAACAGCCCGACTATCAATGAAGTGCACGAATATGCCAAAAAGAATGCAATGGTTGCAATTCCGGTATCTCAGCATGAAAGCCTGGTGAATCCTTCTGTGGAACAAATCTCGTCAAAAGCCGAAGCATCAGGGCTTCGTGCTGTGCCTACAGGAGAATACAATGAGCTTCTGCGTCGTCGTGACAGTCCGACAGTAGACGAGATCTCGGCTAGTGCTGCTAAGTATCGTCTGGTGACGGTTGATAGTGACGCATACAGCCAGCTGGTCGATTTAACAACCAGACCATCGGTAGATCACTTAAAGGGCTGGGCAAAGGCCTCGGGTAACGTCGTTCTGGACGATGTCGCTTACCGTGATCTCCAGCGCGAGGCTAAAAATCCTTCTCCTGAGGAATTGAAGGAGCGGGTCCAAGGTCTTGGAATGTCTTTATTGAGCAAAGCCGAACATCAGAACCTTTTGCAACTTGTTAATGAGCCGTCTAGGAAACATCTTGAGGGTCACGCTGAAAAGCTAGGTGCCATTGTCATTGACAAGCCGGCGTATGATCAGTTGGCCTCACTGGCTAATAGTCCAAGTGACAAGCATATCCGCGACAAAGCTAAAGAACGCGGATTAACTGTTCTATCTGACGACGAGCATGCTGACCTAGTTCAAAAAGCTAACAATCCCTCGGAGAGGCATATCTACGAAAAGGCTACCGCTGCTGGTCTTGTTGCATTACGCGCTAGTGAGCATGCTGATATGGTGAGAAAGTTGCAATCGCCGACAAAGGAAGAATTGGAAAAGCATGCGTCGTCTCTGTCCGCGGTTGTTATTGATAATGAGACCCATAAAGAGTTGATCCGCAGGGCCGAGGCCCCATCTCAAGATGAGCTCAAATCGAAGGCTAATAGTGTTGGCCTAGTTGCATTGCCTCTTCAGGACCACGAAGAGCTGGTTCGTAAAGCTTCGAAACCATCTATTGATGAGATCAAAGAGTTTGCAAGTCACAATTCACATGTCGTTATCCCTCGTTCGGAGCATGAAAAGCTGACAGCCCCTACTCGTGACGATGTTGTTCGGTATGCTGAGGCAAATGGTCTAGTGGCTCTTTCCAAACAAGAGCATGCAGAGCTTAATGAACCATCGAAGGAAGCGACCATCTCACGTGCCAGCAAGCTTGGATTGGTTGCTATCTCGTCGGAACAGTTCCGCAACATGACGGAGGCTGTTAATCAGCCTATTGACAAGCAATTGATTGAGTCGGCAGCTCCGGGTCTTGGTTTGACAGTATTGGAAACTTCCGAATATGAATCGCTCAAGAATCCACCAAAGAAGTCTGTTTCAGAAATCAGCGCCATAGCAAAAGATGAAGGATATGTTCTCGTGCCAACAGCTGTTCTGGCAGACTCGAAGATTCCGGAAGTTTCTGATGGCAGCAAATTCACTTTCATTTCTGAATCCAAACTGGAGACTTTGCTGCACCCAGACCATAAAGACATCGAATCAAAGGCTGAGTCCCTTGGTCTCGTAACTGTGCCTGCAGCAGTATATGCTACTTTGACGTCAGAGCCAGCGAAGGAAGCACTTATTGACAAGCTAAAGCCACACAATATTGTAGCTTTGTCTAAGGAAGAATATGATGATTTGGCATCTCGGCCTACGGAATACAATCCATCCGTTGATGAATTTGTTTCTCATTCTGGAAAGCTTGGCTATGTGGCGGTTCCTAGTGAAGAGTTTGAAAACCTCAAGAGAGATGCAAACGCTCCAGAATATGACAAAATATTGTCGCATTCCGACGCTCTGGGATACTCACTCCTCACTAAAGATGAGTTGGCGGATATGAAGCGCAGGATTGAATCTCCATCTATCGAAGAAATCAGTCAATCTGCATCACAGCACGGTCAGACCATTATCGATAGCACGAAGCTGCGTGAGCTCAATGAAAAGATTGAGAAGCCGTCTGCCGATGATCTCCACAATTGGTCGTCTAAGCAGGGTTATGCAGTGATTCCAGTTGGTGAAGTCGAAAATTGGAAACGAAAAGCAACAAATCCATCCAAAGATGAGGTTGATGCATTCGCTGCAAAGCTTGGATTGGCTGCAACTCCTGTTGCTGTTCTGCAAGAACTGCACAGGAAGACTCAAAAGCCATCCCGAGACGAGATCAATGGCTTTGCTCGAGGTTATGGTCTTATCACTTTGGGGCAAGTGGAATTTGATGAGCTACACAGGAAGGCAGTAGAACCCAGTCTAGATGAGGTGAAGCAGTTTTCGGATAACTACAAGCAAGTAATGATGCCGGCTGATGAAGCACAAGCATTGAGGCGACGTGTTGAGAAACCTACTATTGAGGAACTCAGAAGCGCAGGGGAATCCAAAAATATGGTTTTCGTACCGAAAGACGTTTATGATGAACTGGAAAAGTCTGCCACTGACCCTGACGAGGCTACTATTTCTAGGTTGGCAAAACGATTAGGATTGGCTGCTGTCGCAGCTGCGGAATTGGATGGTCTTAGAAACAGAGTGGACAACCCTTCAAAGGCTGATATTGATGTATGGAGTAAGAAGATGAATCTAGTGCCGGTATCGAAGGAGCAATATTCAAGCTTAATAGAAAAGGCTGAGAAGTTCGATAGCGGTGAGTCAGCGGCATCAGTCGCTCAAACCCCTACCAAGGATCTCAGTTCGGTGGCGGCAAAGAGAGACCATTTTGAAGACATCATCAAGCAGTCGACTCGCGACAAGCAACGAGACAAGGTTGTTGAATCGATCAAGGGATTGGGTTATGTTCCAGTGTCTAGTGAGGAGTATAAAAGACTCGTCAGTAATCAGAGTGTTTATGAACCAACTCGGGGTGATATTATTCGCGCTGCGAAGACTTTTGGACTGACCACTATGCCAACCGAGGAGTATAAGAGTCTGCTAAAGAACAGATCTACCTCGGCTGGAATCCCAGATTCTCCATCTCTAGTGGGTGCCATTTCTGCTAACTTCCAAGGCACCGAGTCGTCGACGCCTACAACGCCTGTCAAATCGAGCATTCTTTCGTCGAACAGCAGCCCGTCAAGGCGCGAATCGCACTTAAGGTCGCCATCAGACCTTGACATGAAGGCGGTTCCTTCAGAATACTTGGCTTCACTGCGACGAATTGCAGAAAACCCTACTGAAGAGGATATCATTTCAATGGCTCAAAAGCACGGACTGGTGGTTGTTTCAAAGGATAAAGCTGATTCTGCAAATGTAAGTGGTTCGTCTGTAAAGGAAGCTGTTCAGAAACAGCAGTTGCCTTCTCTGAGTCACGATGAGATAGCCGTTGTCGCAGAGACTCTGGGCCTCGTGGTGTTGAGGAAATCCGAGCTTAACGACCTTGTGAACAATAAACAGAAATCCGATGTCGTGGATGCTCAAAATGTGCGTGAAACCAGTTCTGAAGAGCTCGCATCGGCTGCTTCCAAACTGGGTCTATCTGTTGTGCCAGAGAACGAGCTTAATGCACTTCGATCTAAAGCTGTGAAGCCGCTGTACAGTGTGTCCAGTGATGAGGTGTCGGCTCGTGCCCGGGAATTAGGTTTGATTACCATGTCTTCCACACGGTATGAAAAACTGAAACAATTGGAGACTGATGGGCCAGACATTACGAAAGAAATGATCGAGAGCTCGGCGGAACGTCTTGGCCTTGTAACGTTGTCTGCTTCTGTCTATAATGATTTGGCATCTCGTCCAGCCGAGGTGGCTGCTCGCTCAGTAGATGACATTAAATTGGACGCACATAAGGCAGGTTTAGTGGCACTTCCGTTGGTCGAATACCAGCAGTTGAAAAAGCCAGTGGAGATTTCTGAGGAAGATGTAATTCGAAAGGCTGAAGCATATGGTCTGAAAGTTGTTCCTCTTACTAGCTACCAAGAGCTGGTTACTAAGTCTTCAACTGGGGCAGGCGCAGATGAAGCTCAGAAGATTAGTATTGAGGAGATTGAGGAGCAGGCCAGAGCTCGTGGGCTTGTCCTTTTGAGTCATAATGAGTACTCTGATTTGGCTATGGCTAAAGAAAGTACGACTGCAGACCTCGCGCCGTCTGTGGACCAGTTGCGTTCAGAAGCCGAGATGCTTGGCTATGCTATTGTTCCGTCTAGTGATAAACGTGCTTCGGAGGCGACATTGCGAGATTCGCGAGGTTCGCCTGTCACAATTGTCAATGGAAGGTCGCGCTTTAATGTGCAGTCAGCTGTGCTTGATGACACAGCGTCGGTGAGCTCCAATGAGCAAGTAGATACAACCATTCCAATTAGCAGTCGGCCTCCCCAGCTACCTCTTCCAGCAGTATCTGAATATTCTCCCAGCCTCGATGGCGGCAGCAGTTTCATGCAAGATGTTGGTAGAGCTACGCCTGGTGGAAGGAATGACGGCATCATAGGCGGTTCGGCGGCATTGTTTAATTTGAGCCAGGCTACAATCGCCAGCCATGCATCTTTGACCGAGCGGAATATGATTCCTTATATCACTCAAGTTGTTATTGGAGAGTTTCTTTTCAAGTACACGAGAAAAATTGGTATCAGCGGTATTTCCGACAACCGCCACGAAAGATACTTCTGGGTTCATCCGTACACATTGACATTGTACTGGAGCAAGGAGAACCCGGCATTAGAAATCCTTCATAGCGCTAAAACGAGGTCGGCTGCTATTGTTAGTATCGAGGCTGTTGAGGACCTCAATCCATTACCTCCTGGTCTGTATCATAAGAGCATTATGATACAGACCTCTGATAGAGTTATCAAACTGACCTGTCCCAACAGGCAGCGTCATAATATTTGGTTTAATTCTATCAAATATTTGTTGAAACGGTCCATGGACGACTTGACTTTCGATGAAGAAGAGGGTGAAATGTCATTCCAGACTGATAATCGTGTTCAAGCAGAACGCTCAAAAACGGCAGCTGGTAGTTTAAGGGGTTATCGTGGACAGCGCATTGCGTCGTCGATAAGGCATAGCGTTGCGCCAGAAATGAACACACCTCGACCACAGACCAGATCTTCGGCTCGTCAGCCCAGCATGAGCTCGATTCAGATGTTGCAACCTTCAAACTCTACATCCAGATCTAGCAGCAGGTTCAGCAATAGGTAGAGCCGGCTTTTATTATGTGTTGATTATTATATTTTCATGGTAAATTGCAAACAATAGGATTAATCGACTAATGATTTTTGTAACCTTATAGCAAATCTTTAAATACTATGATTAACCGGTCTCCATGCAAATAGGTCATAAGCTTCAGCAGACCAGGGACCAGTTTCAGGATACCGCTCCAATGCTGCTTCATCTTGAGTGGAACCCTCAATGAGTGTTTCTAACTCCTGAGTTATTGAAGGAAGCTCTTCTTCCTCCTCCTCGTGCTCTCCTTCTTCCTGCTTTATGGTGACTACAGGCGGGATGTTTTTCAATACATTCAGTGATTTTCGCTCTTCCACAACCAAAATATCTTCAGACTCTTCTTGGTCACTGTCGAAAATATACACCACCTCCTTGATCGCATCGATTTCATCTGATAGTTGCCTCAAATCCACAGATGTCAGCAAGTCAATATCTTCTGTTTTGATAGCAGTTACGGGCTTTATGTTCCGAGACCTTTGAAATGATAGTATTGGTCTTCGAACTCCAGAACCAGTACCAAACGAAGGGGCAATTGCAGTTACCAACTCAGACTGTCGTCTAAGACCAGATAATGGCTTCCCTGAGAGGACCTCTTTTTCATCCACAACTTTTGCGCGAGGGGTGTCAAATTCGCTGGAAGCTTTCTGCGCTTCAGAGGGCTTTTCTACTATGGTCGGATCAACTTGATGTGTCTTGTCTCGAGGTTTCTCGCGTGTAAGCGCCGATTTATCAGATCTATCATCCACAGAAGCATGAAGTTCTGGAAGCTTGTTGCTTGACTCTTCTCGTGCCACAAGTTCTCTGGCAACAACGCTGTTTCGAGATGGCTGGTGACGCGCGTTGTCCAGACGTGCAGGTAGAGTTACACCAAAATTTGTTGATTTTGCAGAGCTTGTTTCATCTGACACATCACGAGAGACTGGAGGCAGTTGGGTATTGCCGATTCGTCGCCTGATGCCTAGAGGCGGTCTTCTCGCGCTGGGGGTGCCACTTTGTGCCAAATATAGTGGGTATGGCGTTGAATCGACAACCTGTATTGTGTCAGGCTGCGAGTTATAAGTACGTGGAGTTGTCCTTTTGTCATGCAAAGACACATTCCGAACTACAACCTTACGCTTTTCCCCAACAGATACTAAAGTACGGTCGAGTCGTAGTTCTTCACCTTCGTCAATTGTCGACTGAGATAAGAAGCTACTATCGACGAAAACTCGTGCTTCGTCGTACAACATTGCGCGCTTGTTGAATGCATGGAATCGAAGAATTCCATCGTTCCAATTCTTGACCTTTTGTGTTAATTTCGTCGTCCACATTGCATCATATTCGTGGACTTCGGCCGCCAGTGGTCGATCACCCATGATCTCTGCCTGCAGCCATACGTTGAAAGTGGCTGCAGCTAACCCCTGAATTCACGAATATGTATTGCGTGGCTTCAGGAGAGTCCGACTTTCCAGCTCTAATGGAGTCTTGAATTCAGTTGACATATAAGTTTTTAAACGACAAGTACACAGTAAAAAGTGATAGCATATTACTAACACAATTTTGAATTGGGACATATATTTTAATATATTAATATGACGGGCCTTCATTTTTAATAGCAACTTGTCGAATATTCTCTATGCAAATGCAGATGTAAATAACGAGTGGATTGAAGCTAACGGCATTTAAGATCGGACCAGTTCAGATTATTTCTCTATGTCAAAAGTACAAAAAATATGTCAAAGATATAATCAAAGCATGATTTACACAACATCATACTCGACAGAACTTTTATGCAATAACTGTCTCCTGGTAAACTACAAAATGTCTATCTATGACCACTCGACGGACCACGGCAGCTTTTCGCCAGCTCTAAATGGAATAACCACGTCAGAAGCATCGGTCGCCTCTGCTGCAACCTGTTCAACTATAACCTGTGGATTGCGCACGAGCGTCACAACAGATTTGTCGACGAGATCATCGGACGAAATGCCGTAAAACTGCATCCCAAAATCCGTGACAAAGGACTTCAACAAGTCCAGTTTTCCGCGCTGCTCAAACACTTCTGCAACATAAGCAATGGCATAAGACTGGGTGAATACTCCTGCAGCAGCTCCCTTCGCTTTTTCCTTGCTTTTGACGGGATGAGGGGCCGAATCAGAACCGAAAAAGAATTTGGGATTGCCAGACGTCGCTGCCTTAATAAGAGCTTCTCTGTCGGACGGAAATTTGGCCACAGGCTTACAGAAATTGTGAGAATTCCCTCCCCAACTATCTACTATCAAGTACAAGTGATGAGCAGTAATAGTAGCTGCCACTGTTGGGCCACATTCGAGGACTGCCTGGATGGCTGCTGCTGATGTGCAGTGCTCTAAAATAATACGCAGTTTGGGGAACCGCTTGTGAAGATCCTTGAGCGTAGGAAGAAACTGTTCTTCCGCATTCAGCACATGGATATGGTCTCCAGATGGACATTCTCCGTGGAGATTCAGAATCATGTTCTGCTTCTCCATTTCAGCAAACGTCTCATAGAACGGTTCGTATGACGATACACCGTGATCGGAATTAGTAGTCACACCAGCAGGATAGCACTTGACTCCAGTGATTCCGGCTTCTTTGGCAGCACGGATGACCTCTGGAGTGATTTGTCTGCTTAGGTACAAGCTCATCAGAAAGGTTGTCTTTGGAGCAAGTGACTGTAGAGATTTTTTATATTCGAGGACGCGACTCGGATCCGTCAGCGGAGGGACCAGGTTTGGCATGACATAACACACCGAGACGCCGCCAGCTCTCACCGTCGGCGTCACCAGGTCCTTCATGGCGCCATCTCGAAGGTGGACGTGAAAATCGCCAGGAGTTCCGAGCTCGATGCGAGTGATGGTGGACATGCTGAGATGTGGGGCTGCAAACTGTCAGCTTAAATCTGTTCACATATGACCTTGAACGCAAATTTCACCAAAAAAATACCATCAACAAAAAACGCCGTCAGGGAAAATCCTCGCTTCTGATTCAGAATGCTTTTTAGTCAATTGGTTAGTACAGACTTATATTTTGGTTCTTGAATTACACATATTTGTGCAGTAGAAATATGTGCATGCATATCCATAGTTAAACAATCCCACAAAAAATATTGAATCTCAACTTCTGTGTTCAGAAGATGCCGAGTGAGCGAGATTGAAAACAAGAGAAATCATATCTGGCGTCATCTACTCATCATAAATGAAGGTGTTGATATTATTTACTTAAAAACCTTTTACCTAAAACTTCGACTCAAGCAGCTTGAGCAGAGTGACGCAGTCGGCAGAGAACTTTCGGATACCGTCCGACAGCTTCTCGGTTGCCATCTGGTCCTCGTTGAGCAAAAATCGGAACTTTGCCTCATCGTTGATGTAGCTGACTTTCTCAAGGTTCAGAGCGCTGGCACCCTGGGCATCGAGCTTCTTGGGAACCGGCTCGGTCGAGTTATAGAGCTCCTCAAGAAGACCCGGGGAAATGGTCAGGAAGTCGCAGCCCGCAAGCTCCTTGATCTCGCCAGTGTTTCGGAACGAGGCACCCATCACGATGGTCTTGTAGCCGAACTTCTTGTAGTAGTTGAAGATGTTCTGCACAGAGTGTACACCTGGGTCCTCGTGGGAGGCGTAGGTCTTTCCAGTGCTAGCTTTGTACCAGTCGAGGATTCGGCCCACAAAAGGCGAAATCAGAGTGGCGTTGCCCTCAGCAGCAGCTACCGCTTGTACAAACGAGAACAGCAATGTGAGGTTGCAGTGGATGCCGTGCTTGGCCTCGAGCTCACGAGCAGCCTGGATACCCTCCCAGGTGGATGCAACCTTGATGAGCACGCGCTCCTTGTCAATGCCCTTCGCCTTGTACAGCGCAATGAGCTCCAGCGCCTTCTTGATGGTCGCTTCCTTGTCGAAGGACAGTCGGGCGTCCACCTCGGTCGACACTCGTCCTGGAACGATCTTGAGGATGGCAGAACCGAACTCCACCAGCAGCAGGTCGAGCGCCACCGAGGCCTTCTCAGCAGGGGTCGACCCGTGGGACTTGGCAGCCTCTACGGCGGCATCGATGAGCTTTAGGTACTCCGGCTTCTTGGCAGCAGCCAGAATCAGCGACGGGTTGGTGGTGGCATCTTGGGGCTTGTACTTGGCAATAGCTAAGTTAGTAAATACGTCATAAACAATCATCAGGCTGCGATTGTTTCATTGTGTCGCTATGAGTTGTTGATTGTAAGCGCCGTTATAATAGCAGCTTGTCTACTATATCAACGGCGCAACAACAGCGGTTCACACTAACAACAGCCTGTCAATACAACAGCTCTGCATTGTTACAACGACAGTCCACCAACAGAACGTCCAACAAAACAATTGCAGCCGAGAACAAAGACTACTCACACTCAAATTCACCAGTGTCAGTCACGACAACGGTGCCAGCAGCCTTCAGCAGATCCAATGAATTAGACATGGTTTACAATATGTAGGGAGTTAGATAATTGTTTCGTCACCGTCCTTTATATATGTGGGGCCAGTGGTCCAGCACGGTCCGAACCCTGGCCCTTGGAGCTGGGGACTCGGGCGGCGGCTGTCCGAAACCCACCAGTGTAATAATAAAGCCGGTCGGCGGAGTGGTGAGCCGCCGGAACCAGGCACGGCTATTTAGGCTTGCTCCGTGTCCAGGGCCACGTTAGGTAAGCCGATGAGCTTGCTATCTCGAGGTTATGCTTGGGCAGTGTGTGCTACTGAATATATACTTTTCTATAGCTAACTGTGTCTTGCCCGTCGACCTTCGATTTTTTTATATAACCTCTACTAGTAGAAAGTGGGTTGTTCTGAGGCGGGACTGATATAGAATTGCGTTTTATAGACGCCGTTAGACTGTTAATATCCCAACGGTTGCTATAGTTCCGTTCCTCGGGTTATACATTGTAAGATGTCGCTTAGGGTGTCTGCAGGCGCATCCTACGAAGGCCCACACCGCGAAATAGAGGTCAATGACAGCAGTCCGGTGGAGTTTGAAAACGAACATGTATCTGGGCGACTGGCAGTGAGGATCAAGGACTTCCCGGGGGCGCAGCCCAGCGATTACTTCGAGCAGCCAAACCACACGGGTGACAACCTGTCCATCCAGTTCCAGCTCAATTTCAAGGAGGACGTCAATGGCAACGACCTGCTGTTCGGAAACGACTTTGACGAGCCGATCCGGGACATTCTGCCATACGGGTTCTCAATTGGCTACGGAGTGTTCCATAAGTACATCGATCCTAGTGTGGAGGGTGATGCCTATGCGGACAAGCCATACATATACGGTCGGGCATTGACGTCTATCAACGTCATTGGCGAGACCAGCAGTGACGAATGGAATGAGTTTATAAATGAGGATGGTCTGGATGACTGTGAAGACATGTCGTCTGCAGAGCGCGCCAAGTGGGCCCGCCACGAATCCCACAGGCGCCATGTCACGTTTGTCAAGGGAAAGACCTACACGTTTGACTTTTTCACGCCCTATTTGACGCTCGGCTCTACGTTTGCGGTCAAACTCCCGGGGTTTACTTTCGATGTCGGCAAATACGCGGGTGGCCTTCCTCTGCGCTATGTCGTCAAAAACGCCTCTAACGACCATACTTATCTCGTTGTGCTGTTTTCCCTCGAGAAGGCTGGTCAGCCAGGCATGCGGGCCAAGTAGAGCAGTCAACAGGGTCTGACGACTCTGATACATCCGATGAATCAGACGAACCAAGTCAATCAGATGAAATAGACTAAAAATGACCATGCATATCAACGCACGCCATCCAAAATTACCAGATCTGATTATGGTTTGACGTGTGGTTTATGGCTCAACAGTTTGGTTTCCGAGTGAATGAGTTCCTGATATTGACATATTTGCAGCGTATACTCATTTATTTTATTTATTATTTTTCATGCTGTCAAATGTGATCTGATGCTTAAATATGCCCATGCGACCTCTACATTATCGTTATCGTACCCCTGAGCGGCTGAAAAATTTCATTACCCGCCTCGATTTAGTCTTTAGATACACTCCATCAGACATCTCTCACAAAACAATAAAATTTACATTCCTAGCCATCCGACTTTGCACTGGCGACTTGGGGCCTCGTGTATGACAACTGAAGGACGCTCCCACGTGATTTAGTGCCCCCTAGTAACTTGTCATGTCTTCTGAGCCTCCTGCGGGAGGCGTCCAGAACACGAGCGAGCCGGCCTCCGATTTAGAATCTCAACTAAAGGCTCTGCTAGAGCCGTCACAACAACAACCTACCGAGGCGAACGATTCCAACGTGTTGGTCGCTTCTTCGGCGCCAGGTAGCCTACCTGAAGTGGCCGATGCGAATCACGATGACGCGGTCGAATTAGCACTTCAGTCTGTTGTCGCAGAGCTTGCTAATCACGATGAGCCATCCACACAACAAACAGCCACCTCTCCTGGAGATTCTCATGTTTCCGGAGACCTTTCTGAGGAAGCACTTGGTGCTGCGCTTGAGTCTATCCAGCAGGCGCTTGGCGGTGGTAGTGGTGTTGACGGCAGTGGTAGTGGTGGTACTCAACAAATGGATTTAGAGGGCGACGGTTCCGACAAGTCCACAGCCGACATCGCTGCAGCCATCACCAGCCAGTTCTCGCTGGGTTTGTCATTGCCAGCTACGTCTGACAGCTCTCACTCGGTCGAGAACCATGAGGATCTCGAAATTTCAGCGCGGCAGAGTCTCGCTGACGGTGCGTCTGAGGATGGTCGAAGTCGTGGAACAACTCCGCCAGACGGCCACACATCGCGACCCGATTCTGAACAATCCAGCGCAGTACCTTCTGCAAATGATCTTCATATGGAGATTCACAAGCTGCTTTCGCAGAACGATCTTGGAGAAGCCATGATGGACGACGACAGCGACATGCAGGCAATGTCCGACATGAACTTTGACGATACCGAGCAAAGCATCCTGGCTCTTCACCAGGCTCTACAGACTGACGGTCATTCAGGACAGCATATGGGACATTCTGAGGAAGACGCTGCTCAGAGAGCGCTTATTGAGCAGCTCACGGCAGCGATTCGCGCCGAAGATGAGTCAAACACAATTCATAATAGCGCGCAGGCCCATGACGGAAACGTGCCTGCACGAAGTGTTGCCGATATGCTAAGTACTACAAATTTGGAAGCTGCTCTGACATCGCTGTTGACCGCGACTGACGGTACGGCCGATGATGCCTCCGTATTGGAGGGCCTAGTGGACTCATTGCAGCGCAATCCACATGAGCCTCTGGCAGGGTCTAGCCATGCACATGCTGGCTTATCGATTGCTGAGACGCTGGCGTTATCGCGGTCAAGCATCCAAAGGTCTCGTGAACAACTGGCTAATAGAGTCGACCCGATGCTTACCAGACGAGGCTATTTGCATTCTTGGTCTGCAGCCAACGCGCGAAATAGAACACAGAGCCAGCAACAGCAGCACCAGCATCAGTCACAACAGTCGTCACAGCAGCAACAGCAGCGCAACGAGCAGGCTCAGGCAGCGTTGTCACACCAGTCGCAATTCTCAGTTGAACCACAAGATCCTGTCCAAGGAGACAACTCGATTGAGGACTCTAATATGCTGACAGCTCTTTTGCTGGCGAAGCAGATGATGGGTGACGATGGTGACGACGTGGCTGACGATGGTGGAGTATCCACAGAAACCATGGAGGCATTTCAGGCAGCGTTGCAGGCTCTCGGGCGGAGCATTGGTGAAGACAGCGGTTTTGAAAACGCTGCACCCGAAGCTTCAGGAGATGGTCGTAGCCCTATTAATGGGACATCGTCCGCTTTTGAGGTGCTGACTGATTTCACGAGTTCCATACGTAGCAAGAGGAGTCGGGACAGGTCCAGCGCTGAAGAGCAGGAGCGGATTCGTCAGGAGAATCGAGAGCGCAAGAAGAAGTGGAGGGGAAATAACACTGTCAAGAACAAGGACAATGACCTGCGAGCTCGTCTGCACCGGCGAGCTGGGCTGATGTTTGGACCCAAGGATTCAGTTGAGAAGCGTGACTGGATAAACGATGAATTCTCACGCCGTAAAGAGCGTCGACTTTTGAGGGAGAGCCAGGACGCGCGTAAAAGAGCGAGTGGCATGGGCGGTGGAGCTGGAATGGACGATATAGATGGAATTCGCTCCGCTTTAGAGGCTCTGGGAAAGTCAGGATCGGAAATTGAGGGCCTAGCAGAAACGGTCGATACCCTTGTAAAGGACCCTGATTTGTTGAAGAGTTTAAGCAGTGTGGTTGGCATTTTGGCCGGCTCAGACCCAGGTACCGATGACGCATCTTCGGCTTCTATGGACGATAATGGCCAGTTCAAATTCAAGACTCAGTCGGTGAAAACCATAGCTGGTGGTGGTATGATTTCGTCGTTCAAGATCGAAAAGCCTCCAAATGTGTCTCAGAATGCTCAGCAGACTCCGAAGTATCCGTCAAAATTCCCAGACCGCGGTCTCACGTCGTTGGTGAAAAGCGGTCGTATCGGACGTCGTATCACTGGTTTGCCATTGATGTCCAGCACAATGACCACTACGCAACAGCCTTCGATAGAGAGACCTGTGTATAATGGTGGGTTGGTGTCCACTGGTGATAAATCAACCGGCACCGGTATTAACGATGGTGCTGCCTCTGGTCCTTTATCTGTTGCAAGGCCTCCACTATACGCGGCAGCGAGCGGGTCTCCAAAACCCCCGCAATACATTGCAGTGGCTTCCAGTAGTTCAGGCGACGACGATTTGTTGCCGAAAATGACAGTGGAGGACAAACGTGTTAAAGCGCTTGGCTTCCCACCGTTGCTGACTGGTGCTACTACTGCCTTGAAAAGGTGACAGACGGCTGACGGTTGGATCAGCTTCGTCATTGATTATTTATTTGTGTACGACTATTTAAAACTATTTATGCCTTTTATTTTGTTCTTGTCAATGTTGAGGAGTATGTGAAAAGCGAAATGTACTAGATTAAAGTTGCATTGCAGTGCACAATTTTGTGTCATTAAATACATGGCTTTTCAGGTTTGATGGCTTTGCACAAGATCAAGGGCCTCGTGCAGGGCTCCGATCTCTTGACCTATGGCAGTTGACAGTAAAGACCATTTGTTCTTGTCACAGATTTCAATATTTCGCTCCAATGTCTTGAGAGTGTTTTGTATCATTTCTGAGATGCGCTTTGGACTCTCCTTGTCGCCCGGCGTCAATTTGGCAAGCTGAGATTCCAGGTCGGAAATGCATGCAATGGAATCCTGCCAAATCACTATGCCATCTTTTAATGCTGTAGACTCCTTGTCTGAGGAGGACTTTCGGTCTTTGAATGCCTCTACCTCTCGGCTGTTCCTTTCGATATCAATGCTTGTTACAGGGATCTTGTCCAAAGCTTGCAGCTCCATTTCGTGAGATGAACATTTACTCTCAACTGTGGACTGCAACATGGATATATTAACTGACAACTCCTTGCGCTTGTCTTTCAGCTTATTTAGCTTCGCCTCGACCTCTTGTATTTGGGACTGCCGTTATTTTCTGCGACCTAATGCCTAACGCTACTTACGTCTAATGTCTGCAATTCAGTAGATGCTTCAGCTAGCTTAGCCGCCTCTGGTCCTTCGCTCCTTATTTTGTCGATTCGATCTCGCAGGTCCTTTCTTTGGCCTTCAATACCTCTATGGTGTTCTAACCAGTCTGAACGATAGTCGATTTCCTGCTGATAGAACTTGGACATTTGCACTTTCAAGTCCATCAGTTGGCGCATACACGTCGTGATGCCGCGACGTGAAACCGCCAATGTCCGCGATTCCTGATTTAGGAGACCATCGCATTGCGCGTCGAGTAACGACTGTAATTTCCGTGTTAGGGCTTCTGTCTCTAGATACAGATATTCAATATTCATGCTCTACGCACTCAAACTAATTCAACTCCAACTGCTAATCGGGGTTTAACAGCCGCGCTTTATCTCAGCGCATAAGACAGCTGGCTAGCTGAAAAGGTGAGGAAAAAAAATGAACGAGATCATGACAAAATCCATATGCGTATGAGCTACACTACGCAAAATCTCTTCAATGACGAGAGGTTCTAAATAAAAAAATCGTCCGCGAGGAGAAAATCCGTAGTAAACGTTTCAGAGTCTGGTGGTTCCATACATATGACCTATTCTTTCTACTGTGGCAATTATCCCTACGGGATTTCTCACTACTGCTTTAAAATCAATGATCAGATTTGCAGTAAAATAGCTTCCATTTCATAGAACTTTACTGCCAAAACTTGTTTAAAAGTACAATCTGTGTACTCTGCATCTTCTGCAGTCGCTTCGGTGCCTGTAATTCATAGTCGGCAATGAGAGGTTAAGGGTCTATCTCGGTTACCAGTGTTACCCTGCTTCAGCCGACTATTTAAAGGTGACTTCTCTCGCCCTCTTTTTTTTTCTTCATACTTACCTAGAGACGTCCCGGGAGATCATCAAGTCTTCGTGACTGCAGGTCGAGCCACATTGCACACGGTGGTTGTGGCCTGTATCATATGCTTTATGTGTATGAGTCTTATAATTTTTGATTTCGGCCCTTGGGCCTTTAATGTGGTTTAAACCACGTTTATACCACTTTTTTGGCGTTTTTAATGAGGTCATCAAGAACGTTTGAAATGTGTATAAACGCGGTTGTTGATTGAGCAGTTGTTAGATGAGATTATTATAATTTATGTGAGTGATATAATGTAAATTGAATTAATAGGCTTGACTATTTCGTCACAGACTTTGTAGTACGCTTCTGATATACGTGTCGGGTTGAAAGCCAATTAATTAGGTAGTGCCATTGTTGGCTTGTTTCGTGCCATAACCTTTCATTCTGACCGTTATCATATCTGCCAGGTCAGAAGTTGTTGTGGGACTGCACAACTGATTTAGATTTTCCTTTGCCAACTGTTCAACCGATTCGCAGCAGCGCTTCAACTGCTTGAAGTCGATCACAATTCCGTATACTCCAATCTTCTCGGCTCTTCAGAAATAGGGAGCCACACAAGCTGCCGGTGTGACTAATTGAAGTGTTTGAACTCCATTATTGTAGAGTTCGTCTTAAGCTTCTATGGCCATGAAGTACGAGGCAATTATATGTATATGCTGTTCTCCTTTGCGGACGAATAAGCTTCTGATCTGATCGAGCTCGGTTTCTAATTTTGTAGCCATACTCTCTGGGTTTTGGGATGTGGTAAGGGTTTAACCCTTACCCCTATCAAAGCTAAGAGCAAAATTGCTCTTTTTGCTATTGCTGGGGCTGATGGCAATTTGGCCGAGTTGGTCTAAGGCGTTCGACTCAAGCGGAAGCTTCCAAGCTTAAAAGCGTGGTTTCGAATCTCGTAAGAGGCGAGGGTTCGAATCCCTCAGTTGTCATTTTTTTTTGAAGTGTGATCGCGTTTAATACTTCTTTCAATCTTGTTATAATTTTTGTACAACTCCGTCATGAGTATAGGCGTGATTGACGTGCCACCGTCCGTTGCTGATTATACAACACTTGCAGAACACCAATCATACACACCCGAGAGCTTTTCGCTGGAGGAGAACCCAGTATTGTATCTGAAAGCGGACCATGCTAGTTTGACTGCTTCTTCACCGATACAATGCCTAGCGCTTGATGATACCACGTTCAATGATGTCGGCATTTACGTATTGTCTAGGTAAGTGTTTGGTTTCTTGCATTTATTTTCAGAAACTAATATCAAAGCAATGTTGTGTTTTGGCTCGGATCAAAAGGAATATCAATTCCATATCCTGCGATAATTCTTCATGCAATAACTGCAGGAGAGCCCGAGGTATACTTACAGTTGGACAGTAGCGCCGTCAGCACAGATTCGAATGGCGAGTCGCTCGAATTGACCCTCAAATTATCAGATGTCTCTCGGACACAGGAGCTTTACAAGGCATTGAGCGAGTGTTCTGCGCTTCATCCGGATCCTGATAACTCAGACTCTGAAAATGACGAAGAAATTATGGTCGCTGATGAATTGATCGAAGCTGACGAAGCGCAATGGGAACTTAACGGTGGCCAAGGTGATGATGATGTGACCATGCAGAATAGTGACAAAATAAATGGACCTGCTGCTGGTCTGGAGATAGAAGTGGACACTGATGGAAGCGTGCGTGCAGGTCATCGAAGACGACGAGAAGACGACCAGCAAGATGATTCAGCGAAAGATTCGGAATCTGACGATGACGTATCCAAGTGGAGAAGAATCTAAATGTATTATGGACGGATCCAAGATATGTAGATGTACGTGGTTTCACCACACTGCTAAATAAATAATAATAAATAATGTGACGTTAATCAGTTGGGTCAGTAAATAAATATCAGCGAAAGAAGGAAAATATTTCGTTTTCCAGGTCGTACGGATGTACGTAACTCGCTCTCAACCGTCTCATTCCCGAGCTGTTGCTATCCATGCTTTTCATCATTTGATGAGATTTCCATAATTTCTGTTGAATAGGACTCGGCATTTTCACCTTTGGAATAAGCTCTTCATATGGAAGATTGGTATTGGAAATGTATCCATATGCGAAATCTCTTAGCGGAACTCGCTGGACCGAAACGACCTCTACTGTGGAAGTTGTCAAGTTTGTCCCATTCTCGCTAGAAAATCCCAGTTCAGGGGTCGAAGTAGGTGTTTCTGGATTATCATCATGATTTCTCAAAGATGGGAATTCCCACGAAATATCGTCATAATCTAATGATACTGACGATTCAGTAAACATTGCCATGTCATTGCCAGTCTCGCTGGGCTCCTCTCGATGAATCACGAACGAAGCTTCGTAAATGGAACTCCCTCTAAGGACAGCCCTTTGAGGTGACGATAGTGAGACGATAGATGGCTGGAAAATCCTACTCGGAGTCGGTGTTGTGGGTTCAGCAGGCACAACCGCTATTCTGCTATCGGAAATTATGTCAGAATATACTGTATAAAATGAGGGATCAGAGAATGAATCGGCATTTTCCATTTGTGCACAAAGAGAATTCACGCTGTCGCTTTTCTTTACCATGGGTGTTGAAGAGACCCATTCGCCAGACTTTTGACAGCCCAACAGACTGTCTAGAAAAAAAGCACCATTAGTTGAGCTGTGTGGCTCTTCGAACGTCGGCTCTAACTTCGCTGTCAAGTCATTCTCATAAGTGAGTTGCAACTGGCTCGAAGTGGACTGCAACCTGCTGTTGTCTTGCGCTGCAAACCTTTGCTGATGCGTTGCCCCGTTTTCTGCATTATCAATCAGATGAAGAGCATCAAGATGATCTATTTTGCATTCTGCAGCAACAGAGTCATCAACAGTCGTATCAAAATTTATATTGGAAGCGATTCTCCCGTGGCTGGAGTTTATCGTAAAGAAGCTCTGTGCTGGGAGTATGATATTCTCCTCATCTTTCGATCGTTTTGCAGGTGATTGACGTAGTACCTTGATATACAGCACTGCAAATGTAATGGAAGATATGATTAAGCAGGCTATCAAGCAACAGATCACGATGATGGTGATCCTCGTGGATGACGACGACCACCAGCTTGCAGGGCCCGTTGCAGATGCACTTGCGGTCATACGCTGGCAACGAAATCAGAATAGCACAACAGAAGGCAAAGCGGCCCTTCAAGCGGTGTCATCAATTTATATATTTCTCACAGCAGACCAGAGCAGAGCAGGAACGTATTAACTGTCATGTGTTTACTCATCGGTGGATGTCAGATCTGATGTAAACAATCGCATCGGACACCCCCATGTGTACGAACCATCAGGGTGCCTTGCATATGCGGAAGAAGAACGAAATTATATTAAGCTAACTACTTCAATACAGTTGCATCTGTATGGCAACAACCGTTATGACCGAATATAAATTGTAGAAGCTGTGACAACAACAAGCTCAAAGTTTGGATTCGAGTTACTTCTGGGTTTGGAAACGGCCCCCGAGGCAAATTACGGGTACCTCTCTACTATACGTGGTGGCCACACTAGAGTACGCGTTTACATGGCCAAAGGCGTTTCAGCCGTCCAGATAGGATTCGATAGGTTCCATGATGGTATTCGAGGAATGCTCGACACCTGCACATGTACGTTTTCAGCCTTGCACCTGCATATTTTTGGTGTAGATCGCCGATCGTTCCCCTTTGTGTGATTTCATACTCGACGGCAACAGGCTTACAAGCGGCCCTGTCAATGTACATTCTAGGTACAAGTGCCACTGTCAATATCAATATTAGCAGATTCTGTTCCCTACATACTGTAGACACCTCTTGTATAGCAGTTAGCAAAGAAACGTACAACTGTCATTTATCAAAAACGTAGTTTTCCTACAGCGTCATTATGCTACTGATCCACATGATTCGAACGAATAGTCGCAGAAGGATTTGCGAGTTTACAGAGGATCATCAATCCACATACATGGCAGGCGGAGGCAGGGCACCGTCATGACAATCGTCAATAACGAAAGCTGTGCTGTCAGCATTAAATTGACTGCCAGAAATCAATGCATGCATGCAATTTCATAGTGCTACAAACAGAACAATCAATCATGATAGGCTTAAGCGTCGAGCCAAGTTCTGGATCCGAGCATCCGAGTCGGCTTCTTCAATAGCCTTATGAATAGCTTCTTGTCGATTCTGCTCAGTCTTTTGTGCCCGCTCGTCTGCGGTGGGCGGGAGTGATTCATTGGCCAAATCGGCCTTCCTAGCATCTTCAAAGCTCGTAATAGCATTCCGGATACCCTCCACGCCTAGCATCAGAGTTCCAGCAGGCAGTTTGCCTCCACTGGCAGCCTTGAGTTCGCTGACACTCTCAGATTCCTGGCGCAGGACCTGGAACATACGGGACAATCTGCCAATTGCCAAAATTTTGTTCTTGAACTTGTCTCTCTTCACATCCGACACGTCGAATTCGTCTCCTTCTTCGCCCTCTGCGTCGTCTTCGAGAATTTGAGGCTGGTTAGGAGGTGATCTAGGCGATCGTGGGGACCGTGGACTGCGGGGTGACCCCGACAATGGAGTCTCTGCACCTCCGAGTGCTGCATCGTCCAAAACTGTGCTGTCGATATAGTGCTTCGTGTCCTCCTCAAGCTCCTCCTTAGTGCAAATATTGAGAATCGAAATCAGCATGTCGGTAATCTTTTCGCCAACAAAGGGCAAAGACCACGTGAATACATCCATGAAGTTCGGTAGGTAATATGGATGTGGCGAGCATTTGAACTGTCGAATGTTTAAAACATTGTCCTCGTAGCGTACAACCGCTGCAGTATTGTTAAACGCGTCAAGATAGTTTGGTGCAGAAAAGATAGTCATCAAACAGGGGAACGATGCGGTAGGCGAGTTCTGATACGCCCTGTATCCCGCGTCCTGGGCTTCATGGGCTCGGATCACTGACAGCAGGTTGTTTCTCGCCAAAAACGCGCAAACTGCTGGATAGGTGTAAAAGTACGAGCAGCCTCTCACATTGTTGTGAACAAAATGCCGGTCGTTATCCTCTCGACCAAAGTTCTCGATTGGATCAGACCATAGCAAGTCACACATGAGTCCATGAGTCGGCGGCTCCCTGAATCGATCCAGTTTGCGGAGGTCATCCAGCGTGTGGAGCTCTGGCGACAAGCCTCCGTGGACGCAAAAGAACTGCTTGTTCACAATAGCCGCCAGCGGCAGCGCGCAGAACGACATCATGCACGCATCGTAAACGTCCAGCGAGTATTTGTGTTTGCATTCAAGTTTGAACGTAAAGTAGTCGGTAAGGTGCCTACATTCGTGGTTCCCACGCAACAAGAACACTGACCGTGGGTACCAGATCTTCAAGGCCCACAAATACAGGACACATTCTATGGAAAAGTAACCTCTGTCCACATAGTCGCCAAGGAACAGGTACTGTTTTTCGCTTGGATCCCCGCCTGCCTCAAACAGTTTCATGAGATCATAATATTGTCCGTGGATGTCTCCACATAGCGTTACTGGTGGGTCGATTTCCAGCAGATTGGGCTCCTCCCTGATGATCTTGGTCGCCGTGGTGATGATGGAGAGCGCCTGCTCCTCACTTAGCCGTCCCTCGCGAAAAAAGTGATCCTTGAGGAACTTAAGATTGGGCTTTTTGTCTGGCCCAACAAAGAGTTCATTGTCGGCAGGGATTTTCGTGGCAGGAGCAGGAATAGTGCGAATAACGCGCTCCGTAGTAGACAGCTTTTTGCCATCCTCGGTTGTGAACGAAGTATAGTCGATCCGCGGGAGTGGTTTCTTGTCCTGGAACGCCCGGATAGCATTCTCGAGCTTTTTATCCACGTCTCCCATAGTCGTCAGTTCTTTGATCGTAGCCCGTTATTCAACGTTTCTTCGGATACAATATGTCACTGTAATAGATATGCGATGGACTTAGCTGCTTGACCGTATCGACTGAAAATTGTTCGCTTATCTTGTTACTCTACACACCCGAATCCTTACAGTTTCGCGGGTCTACTAGAGGTCAAGTGAGCAAAGCTGCAGGGGCTTTCTTAAGGTTTGGTCTGCCGGGGCGAGCCCACTGCGGATGCAGTAAATTACAAAAGTCCGATGCAAATTTTAGCTTTTGGAGATTGCTTGGAAGATTCTCACCGATAAATAAGTGGCTGTTATAGCTCTTGTAGAGTTGGTTGGCTTGAAAATGTATCAAGACTGGTATCGGTCTAGAAATCAATCATCAGTCTCTTGTACCCGAACTACACTGAGTTGTACATTGTACTTCTGAGTTTGAATCCGCTGCAATTAGTTTTGCCAGAGGTTATTTGAGGCCTTGAACTTTTGATCCTCGTCTGTTTGTTAATTTGTTTATTTGGTTTCGACTCAAACGGATCCCACTTCCATCTCAAGAACTTGTTCGATATTATCCTTACGCTGCGATAGATACGGCTGAACATTTTTTTATGTGCCGGCTTCAAGTTTTAATATTGAGACTTCATTTTTTTTTATTGATTCCTATTGAAATGTCACAAGACGCTGAGTTTGTAGAAACTGGCAACCAGAACTTGGTGCTGGAAGACTTGGCTCAACGAGCTCGCTTCGAACTCGGCGTTTGCATGGCCATTTACAAGTGGGATGTGTTGCAAACAGCTGTTGAGAACCAATGGGGAGGATCAGATAGTGCCGACAAACGAGACTGGATGGTTGGCAGCGTGGTAGAACTTTTTGAGCAAAGCAATTCTGTGGATAGCATAGATATCGAGGAACGAATATTAAGCATAATGGAGGACGAATTCGGCGTCGTTGTCGAGGACGACTCTGCAGTTGCAGTTGCAGTGGCTGTAATCAACTTGTACAAAGAATGTGCACGGGGATATTTCGCTACAGTTGATGACTTGTATAAAAAATTCCAAGAAAAAGAAGCGCGAAGAAAGGCCGGTCTTGAACCGGTGAAGCAGGTGATTATTGAAGACAGCGGTGATGATGGCGACGATGAAGACGATAATGAGGATGCTGAGAACGATCAAGAACATGACCACACGCATGCTGATGAGAATGCCATGGAAACCGAGCCCAGTGGGCCCGTTATAGACGAAGATGGATTCGAGCTTGTGCAAAAGAAAGGCCGACGACGACCATAGTTGCAGTAACTAATATTTAATGTTGATTTGTAGATAGCATACCAAATTTCTGGATCAGTGATCCAGCGACTGCGTCAACGGCGGCATCCACTGCTCCTTTGGGCCGCAATAGCGTTGGTGACTGTGGACCAGTCTCCTGAATCTTAAATAACTTGATGTGAGTACCATTCCACACTCCAACGCTGCTGATTGTGGGCAAAACAAGACTTGTAGCCTCGTCCAATACTGAATTCACCACTTGGCTCTCGATTTGGAAAATCTGGCCCCAAAGTACTGTTTCGTACCATCCCAGTGAACTGACATTCCAAGAAAACATCACTGGCTGAAATCCATATTCCGCAGGTTCAGCAGTATCGAGGTCCACACCGGGTATCGACGAAACATTTTTGATGTTATCTATCAATATGTGTGGTTGAAGCTTTGGCCTTGGCGCCTGGTCCAGGTCACTGTCGGTGAAATATTCAGCATAGGGAACATTTGACTTGACGTAGGTCAGTATCGCGATAAGAGGATCCAGCATTTCCAACAGATCTTGTCCTGTGTGACGTTTTGAATGCGTTGCAGGAGCATGTTGATCAACTGATTGCTTCTCTTTACCTTTCAGCTTGACATCGAACGATGTTGAAGTAAACGAATCATCATCTTCGTCTATGGTGAACTTGGCGCCAGTTGACACAACACCCGCATGCAATCCGGATAGCTTGGACAGGTTTTTGAGCATCACAAATACAAGGTTACTGTTTGAGCGGAAATGGCAATGCACCATCAGAGATATGATCCCAAGCAGCTGTTTCACAACAGCCAACCCATTGGCCTTATGAGATAGTAGAGCATTTGCGCTCAAAACATTCAGCAGCTGAAGCATATGAGACGCTGCAGAATATGATATGCTTGTGACATATGGAGACAAGTTGAAAATGATGTCCAGAAATGTCGGCGCCATATAATCTAGATGCTCGGTTGTATTGCTTGTCATGGACCGCAGGAGCTGAATTATGAGATAATCAGCGTAGGTACCGTTGAATGATGCTAATTTCAGTTTGGGGGGAAGATTATTCTGAGAATCAAATCGCTTTTCAAGTGAAGTTGCGAATGCCTTGTCCGAAGACAAGTATAGTAATACATATGCGCACAATCTCACCACGGCACGCTTCGACGGGTCCAGGCGTTTTTCGCGGATGTATATCAATAGCAACACGGTGAAATCATACCCATAGCTTGTTTGTGCCAAATATCCCTTGAACTTGCGGTTGCATTGAGCTAGCTCCCAGAACAGCATTACTAATTCTGTGGTCCATTGAATTTCAGCCTGGCTTCCAGGAAGGTATGAAGATGATACCTGGATAGGCTGAGATATAAGCTTGATAAGTGAATCTGCTATAAATTGGAAGTCTTGAGCCCTGTGAATTTTGGAAAAATAATGACGATACCAATTCACACTACTTGGTTCGACCCCATCAGGCAGTGGATACACCAATAACACCATCAGCAGCTGCAAACAGTAGATCACCAGCTGGCGATTCCTGTCTGCTATAAGTACATGATCGTAAGGAACCTTCCAACCAGGAGTATATTTGAGGCAAGTGTTCAAAAGTGAGCATAGCACTGACATGGTGACTTGCTTATTAGGTTTCGTGACGATATACGTCAGGAACTTTGACCCCTCAGATGCAACAGTATTCTGAGACTTGTAGATGCAATCGGAGCACAGCGTTAAAAGTAGGCGGAGCAGTTCAACTCGAGCTATTTGCATTTCGTGAGTCACTGTCAGCGGGGTTGAGCAGCCTACACCAGTCTCCCAAATGGCATAGATTGAGCGATCATTAGCAGCATTGCTGCCCCTGGGAACCGTGAACCCAGGCATGAACAGCATGCTGAACACTGTGTCTATGAGTTCCTGTGCGAGAGGCTTTTTTGATCCCTGTCCAACACCACCATCGTTGCTGCTGCTGTCTCCATGACTCCAGAAAAACCGGTCTTCCCATTGTTGAGAATCATTATCGCTGTTTTCATATATAAAAGGTAGTACCCTGGTCAATAACCGCACGCAATTAAGCACTTCATAAGTTGGAGCCTGTTCTGGATGAGGAAAAGCTGAATGATGCACTAAGTAGAACAGTCGCGAAAATACCACAAGGATAAGCGTTTCCAAGTTCTCTGGATGGAGGTCCCTTGTTTTCCGTATGTCTGATGCAGTGAGGAGAGTAAAGACATCATGAGCAGAATCAGGGTGCTTCCAGAACTTGGTCCAGTAGCTGTCGTCTTTCGCTATGTCTGATACTTCGAAGAGCTTGAATACGTGGGTTTTGAACTGCAACTTTGAGTCGGCAGCACCCATGCTTGCTGATGGCAACTATAATAAAGAAACCACCTTTGACATTCACCGCAATATGGTTTCACACATAAAACAACAGTCCATCACTCTGCGCCTCATCAAAAGTACTGCTGCGCCCAAAAAGATAACGACACCAGCAGGACTCGAACCTGCGCGGGAAAATCCCAAAAGATTTCTAATCTTTCGCCTTAACCGCTCGGCCATAGTGCCATTACTGCATCTGAGCGGCCCTAGTCTTACACCAGCACATATCACGGGTTTGGGTTTCACCCGATTGGGCAATTTCTCTTGATGTTTTAACCTAACCTTTACATATGTCGCGAGGAATCCAGGCCAACCCGGTGTTAGCGATGAAAATATACAAATAAATCAATGTCTCCAGCGGTAGATCTACGACTTTTACAGAAGAAGAAAAATGACTTTAAATATATCTGGTCTAATTAATGGCTTCTTTCTTTACAGCGATCTACTAGGCTACCAAAGAATGTCATACGGATTAGCTGAATATTCGTATCACAAATCGTTTAATATTATTAGAAATAAATAAGTCCAAAGACTAGATAAAAATGACCTTCACTCACCTGCAGACTTCAAAGCCATTCGTTGTGCGAAGCATAAAACTAAAACGGGATTATTAAACGTCCACAGAACTTGATGCAGAATTATCGGTGGAGGGCATACTGGCCTTCTCGACCGTAGTGCTACCAGTGACCGGAGGTGGAACGCCCGTAAAAGTCTGAGCAAATTCTTCAAAAAAGGCAAACTCTCCAATCTGGACGGCATCAGTTCCTGCTAACTCTTCCTCTTGTGTCATTCGAAGATGGAGACCAGGGATTCTGTTCATTATCACCAAAATTAGCGAAGAAACGCCGAACGACCAAGCAAGAGTGGCAGTTGCACCTGCCAGCTGATATCCGAGCTGCACGTAGTGGTGGTTCATCCAACCGCCCGGGATCACAACACTGTCCAGAGCTGGCACATAGTCGGCAGCGAATAGACCCGTGCACACACTGCCGATGAAGCCTCCCACTCCATGGAGAGCAAAGACATCGAGGCCATCATCAATGTGAAGAATGTGTTTAAGGTCACCCGCATAGTTAGCGCCAACAGCAGTTAAAAAGCCAATTGGCACTGCCGTGTAGATGGGCACGAATCCTGCAGCAGGTGTAATACCCACCAAACCCGCGACAGCCCCGGAGCAAAGAGCAACAGTAGACCATTTGCGCCCTTTTCTGAAGTAATCAAGAACCATCCAGGTTAGTGCGCCAACAGATGCGGCCAGATTAGTGTTGCAGGCAGCGTATATTCCTCGCAGCGAAGCATCACCAGAGGATCCACCATTGAATCCAAACCATCCAAACCAGAGGAAAATAGTTCCAAACACTACAGAAAGAACGTTGTGTGGCTTGTAAACAGGAATGCCTTCAGCAGCAGGATCGTGGCGCTTTCCACAGAACAAAGCATATGCCAAAGCACCGGCGCCAGACGACATATGGACGGGGCCACCACCAGCAAAATCAAGACCACCAAGCACCATGATCCATCCCTTTGAGTTCCAGGTCCATTCAGCAATGGGACAGTAGACTACCGTCATCCAAATGAAGAGGTATACCATCATAGGGCCGAGGCGGGCCCGCTCATAAGCTCCGCCAACCATAAGCATTCCAGTAATGGCAGAAAACATTCCCTGGTAAAGCATAAATAAAATATCTGGGATGGCAGCCGACCCCACGGATGGAGCAGCCAGCACGTTCATGAGACAGAAGTTGTCCAGCTTTCCAAGGAATGAGCCTGCCTCGTGTGAGAATGTTAAAGAGTAGCCCCAAAAAAACCACTGGAATGACACGAGTGATACTGCCATCATTGAAGCCCACACAAGAGACATGCCGTGGTGTTTTCGCGACAGTCCTGAATATAGCAGGCCGACGCCTGGAATCATGATCCACACGAGGACGCTGGCAGTGAGAATCCATGCCATGTCCCCCCGGTCATACGGGGTATTGAGGTCAGTGGTGAGTGAATCACCTCCTGTACTTCCCATGTTTGAGTTTGTCCTTTCAATTAAATGTCTGATGAGACGTGAAGTTGAAATGAAACCCGATGGACAATAGTGTGACTATCAACGAAAGAATAACAAAAACAACTGGCTTCAACGTAGGGAAAAGGTCGTCATTATATAGTCGTAGGACCTTCGCGATACGAAACTTAAGAGAACCAACCACAGGCGTTGCCGACATTTCATAGCCAGTGGATGGCCACATTTGGTAAATCCGGGTGCATATGCCAAGCAGTGATCGACGCGATAGCAGCGCTAGAGCCAATGGGACCGTGAAAGCGATGCCTGGATATCCCGAACAGGCAATGGAATACCGGTGCACGTCAACCTAAACGCCCGGAAAACACCGAGCATAGACATGAAATAAGAACAGAACACAGCCAAATCTAAACCGAAATACACCTGGCAATCTGTTATCTGCTGGTGTTTATCAGTGTGCAGGTTACGGATCTTCCTATTTGGCTTGGCTTTCGCTGTGTAATCCTTGGCAGCGGGAACAACCGCGCACTCCCAGCCGTTACCCCCTAACCACATGCAATGATAAGTCATGGAGTAGATTTCATTGGCTCGACTGCGGATTTGTGCCATCAGAATGCGCCGAGCTGCTTTAGGATGATAAATGAACGTGGCCAATGGATGTCGAGATGCGTAGTGAAAGATTATGTGGCTTAGCTTGGCACCTTAACTTGGCAGCCCAACTTGGCAGTTCTGCTTGGCGGTTTTGCTTGGCAGCCATTTGGGTCCGCCGGAAGGTTGACGCCAGCGTGCAATTGTAGATATGGGCATTATGAAGGTCCCTGGATACATTTGATTGGTGTTTCGTGGTTATCGTTGATTCGTACCGCAGTTAAAGTACAGTTGTGGGAATTTGTGGAATTTGTGGAATTTGGAAACATTACGGACGTTAATTAGCTGTTGCACGTAGGTAACTAACTATACATGGTAACAGACTAAATTCCCTACAACTTACTTGGTATTCTATAAAAAGTAAAATCGACATAGATCAATAACACAGGATAGTGACGACTTTTCGTGTAATCGATACCACTAGACATGCTTTCTGGTGAGCTATCCGCATCCTGCACTATGAGCCTCTGCAACCGAGTCAGGATATAAAAGCTGTAGTGAAGTGTGTTATGCAGGAGCACGAATACTGTATAGTACTGGCGAGAGACTGCAAATTGACTCGATATAGGTGCGCAACAGACAACTGCGTAGCAGTTGCCACAGCGCGACGGAGTCGCAAGATATATTATTGAGTTGAGAGCTGGCTACAGGCTCATCTTGCGACTCCGTCGCGCTGAGACAACTGCTGCGCAGTTGAGGCGTGGATCATTTCGGTGCGTGTAGTAAAACTTAGTATAAATAATTAACGCCCCCACATGCGCCGCAGAAATGACAGATCGGCTTTCGGCATCGGGATATGACAGGCATGTCGATCGGCATATAGAAGGCTCGAGCTGCAGACCAGTACCGACAAAAACTGCATACCAGCTGTTGAAAGCGTGAGAAAGTTCCAATTCAACAGATCATGACCGACCAGCTCTGCATGCACTGCCTGCTGTCACGATGCCTTTAAATGGCACTGATTCCGAATCGTCAGCAGACTATCCACAATTTGCCCCACGTCTATGCACGTGCATTCGACTTGGAAGCAGAAGCGCACATCACAAGCAACTTATATAAGGCAGCACGGCCCATCCGGAGAACTGTGATTCCTGACACTGACACTCATATGATAAAGCTGCGCCGGAGTCCGTTTCGTGCCATAGACGACTTCAAACCGCTTTGTGCGGGCCACCGAGGGTGAGTGGCTGCTGTGGCGAGCTGGTGACAGCTGCTAACAAGTTTTAAGGGCAAATATCCTGAAAACACTATAGGCGGGTTTCGCAAGGCCATAGAGGCGGGTGCGAACATCATCGAAACAGGTACGAACAGCAGAAAAGGTGTGGTAGTAGAACCGAGGCTAACTGTAGACATTCAGGTGTCGAGTGATGGAGTAGTGGTCATCATCCATGATCCCAACACAAAACGATGCTTTGGTGTCGACCACGAAGTACAGGATACTCCGTTCCACGGCGTGCTGGATCAGCTGGAGGCGCTGCCCCTAAAAGACGGCGAGGAACTGCCGGAAAAGCAGCTCATGCCAACGTTCAAGGAGACAGCGCAGCTGTTTGCGTCGGACCCGCAGTTTAAGGACGTCATGCTGATGCTCGACATCAAGCGCACCAATGAGCCGTGGGTGATGGCCAAGATCGTGCAAGATCTCGCCGAAATCAACAGCGATCTCGGCGGGTTCTGGGGCAACCGCATGGTGCTGGGCATCTGGCGGTGGGACGTGCTGGAGGAGGCCCACAAGGTATGCCCTGCGCTGCCGGTGCTGCACATTGGCGTGTCGCGGTCGCTGGCCCGAAAGTTCCTGGGCCAGTCCCAGGTGGTGGGCATTTCGATGCTGGACCTCAGTCTGATGGTACCAGGTGGCCAAGCGCTGATCGCAGAGGCTCGCGCCAAGAACAAGTCGGTGTACTCGTGGACCATCAACAGCACCGCGAGCATGAAGTGGGCCATTTCGTCCAACCTGGACGGCGTGATCACCGACTTCCCTGACCGGTTCTGCGAGCTCATCAAGACGATCAGTGACGAGGACATTGACAAGGTGTACTCAGTGCTGGACCCGTCCTCTTTCCACTCTGTATCGCAGCGAGTCCGCAACGGACTCAGGCTTGTCATGATCTGGTGCTTTGTGATGTACTACGACATTATGTGGTACATCAGTCCAACTCGCAAGGCCCAGTTCTGAGGGGCATGTATATAATATTTTAGATGGATGAACCGGACCGCGGCGTCGGTTTTGAGAGTATCATCAAGTCGGGAGACGTTACAAATGAGCAAACACAAGCGCTCATATATAAGGTATCACAATATGTTATGAGTGAAAATGAAAGACGCATAGCGTAAGCCAGCATGTCTGGAGCTATAATGGCTTCACAGGGCAACAAATAGTCCTGAAGTGAAGTGCTCCCATATAAGTACTGCATATAAATACTGTCGTATAAGCATTGTCGTATAAGCGATGTCGTATGAGCATTGTCGTATAAACATTGTCGTATAACTACTGTCGTGTAAGTACTGTCATATTGAGCCAACAACGGGTGATAGGCTTAACAAATTCAAGTCACGTAAATTTCAGGAACTTGGCTCGTATAACTAACGGACAAATCATACGGCATTTCACACAGTTCAAACGGAGATAATCACTCCTCAACTGCGCAGCAGTTGCTACAGCGCGACGGAGTCGCAAGATAAGAGTTGGAGTTGACATGGTCGACATATATACAACTATCGACCCAACGGATTGCATAAGTCTCCTTCCTATAGTTCGCAACGTTGCATTTTGCAGTATAAATATCTGCTTCTGTCAGTTAGCTAGGATATTTCAGAATTTGGTCTGCTATTTCACCCAGCAGCCACAGCAGCTATATCTATGTGCTCGGCAGTTTCTACAACTAAGTATCCCAGTTTTTTTGGCTTTTTTTGCAGCTCTATAAATGTATTCAGTGCACAGTATCTATGTCCACTAGCATAGAGAACGTCGCATCTAGTCGTATCTACGAGGCGCTCTCGTCAAATTTTAGGATTTGCAATGCTGATAGCGGTGTCCAGCAAGACGTGTGCGATGGCCTGTGGAGGAGGCACCCGGAATTCGGGTCCACTGACATTCGGATCCTTGGCAGCGTCCAGCGCACGTCGCACCTCGTCGAACGTGAACCATCGGGCGTCTACGAGCTCAGGATCGTGGCCGAGGTGGATGTTGTGGCTCTGGGCACTGTCGTCAGCAACCTCAGCGATACAGCCGATCATGATGTTGGCAGGATATGGCCATGGCTGGGTGGAGTGCACCTGGACCCGACCCACCTTGACGCCCGACTCCTCCCACACCTCGCGGCGAACACACTCCTCGATTCCTTCTGCTGGCTCCAGAAACCCTGCTAAACACGAGTAGAAACCCGGCGGGAACCGCCGTCCACTGCCCATCAGCACACGGTCGTTTTTGTAGTTGACCACTGCCACGATGATGGACGAGTCGGTGCGCGGAAACGACAGGTTGGTCACCACTCCTCGGGTCTCACAGGTGCCCTGCTGGCGGCCTCCGTCAGTAGGCGGACACACCAGCTTGCAGCCTCCATTGACGCTCATGTTGCGAGATCCACAACCCCCACAGAACTTGTTGCGGTTGTTCCAGTCCACGTACATGCGTGCCTGGCCATACAGAGCATACGCAGGCTTGGCAAGCTTTGGACCCATTCGAGGATTGATGAACTTTTGCCCGTCGGCAGTATGAGCAGCGATCAGAGCCTCGAGCTTGGCACGCAGCGCACCGTCAGTGGCCCGATCCGGGGTCAGGTCGACTGCGAAGTACGCCTGCCCCGAGAACTGGTCGCGGCAATTGACGTGGAGCTCTGGCGATGCCTGGGGACCCTCTTTGGACTCGTCGATGCCCATAAACACCGTCAGCGTCCTGCCAATGCCCACCGCATCTTTGGAGGAGTCCCATGCAGCAATCATCTCGTCCTCGGACGCCACAAACGGGTCGCCTACAACCTCCTTGACGTCCTCATACGACAGATATTTGATATCGTGGTGGTTGGAGTAGGTGCTGTGCACCAGCAGCTCGAGCTTATTAAGCGCTACGAACCTGGTTCCCGGATGCTTGAGCGCCGTGTGGAGGAACTTATAGTCGTCTCGGACAAAACTGAGCCGGTTGAGCGGATTGCCCGTATAGAAATTGTACGTTTCGGGACCATAAATGCGACTGATAGGTCCTGACATGGTTCTTACGAGTCTCAGTCGGGACATCACAAATGCATTACATATAGCCGTGAAGTGTAGGGTGCCCCCACTCCGGATGCATCAACTGGCCGATATCGACTGGCTGATAGCAACAGGACCGCGAAATCACAGTCAATTGATAAAATCCAAGCAGCCAAAGTTGTTCGCCCAAGAGCATTTAGTGCGATAGAAACTGAACACTCAAGGCGAACGCATTCGACCCATGCTTAGCGGACTAGTCGCCACAGTCTGGATCTATAATAGGGCGCTTGATCTGCAATAGAGCAGCTTAGTCAATCAAATACCTAACAGAAACAATCGATAATAATAACTGTTCATACCGCTGACAATCACTAGTAAGCATCAATAATGGACTACAAAATATTAAAGAGATTATGTTGCTTATTTTTAACAATCCATTGACAGCGATAAAGCCTATTGACAGTCCTTCTGGTTCTGTTTGGGGGTATCTATATCCACGCCCAACTGCGCAGCAGTTGCTACAGCGCGACGGAGTCGCAAGAGAATTATGGTTTCTATGTGATTTTTGTCTTGCGACTCCGTCGCGCTGTAGCAACTGCTGCGCAGTTGGATGTGGACCCTACTGATATCACTACTAAAAAGCTTACGGTGCTCTTGAAAATAATGAACATAGTCAACGACAATATATAATAGACAATCAACAATACTTAATAATAAACAGTCAATAGACAGCCACTAGCTAGATATCAGACAGCAATAATAGACATTTTGCCCACGACAGCCAATCTTTAGAGAGTCACAATGGGGCTATCAATAAACAATCGTCGACAGTCAAACAATCGACGGATACGCAAAAATTCTCAACACATGGCGTGTAGGACCTGACAGTACTACATATATCGCCAGTACATCGCCTAGTCGGCAGACTGTCGTCGCCAGCTGGAGTCGGGCAGCGGAAATAAAGGGAAAAATCACCATGTTGATGCAACAGTGTCGATGCCAGTCACGTTGATTCCATATTGTTGACGCCAACCATGTTGGTTTCATATTCGTGTTCACAGGCATGTTGTTGATGCTCGTTCATGCCTATATTGCTGGTCGTTCAAAGCCACGCTTCATTGACTGCCACCGACTCCATGTCGTCGCCCGGTTTTTGCGCATACCCAGTCTGGTCCCGCGGAGTATACTTCACAGACCCCTTGTAGTACTTGTTATACTCGGGATCGCCCTTGAGCAAGCCATTGGACGTTTTGTCGTTGACGTTCTCGTCTTCATCTTCTTGTCGGTAATGATGCTGCTGCTGCTGCTGCTGCTGCTGCTGCTGCTGGATCTGCTGGGACTGCGATGGCTGGGACTGTTGCTGCTGAGGCTGTTGCGGTTGCTGCTGCTGGGCTGGCTGTTGGGATCCAGACTGCTGCTGGTGGAGCTGGAGCTGCTCGGCCTGCTTGACCTGCTGCTGCTGGTGATGCTTGTACACCGTCCAGTCAAACACGTAGTCGTATGCGTAGCCCTGGCGGTTGAACAGGTCGCGAAGCAGCCGGCGCAGATACAGATAGTCGGGCTTGTCGTCAAAGGTCAGGGACCGCGCGTAGTTGAGGAAGATGGTGAACTCCGAGGGCAGGCCCCGAGTGAGCGCCTCGGTGGAGGTGGTCATTTTCTTCTCCATGATGCGGTCGTACTTCTCCTTCTTGGTGAGCGCCTTGAGGCCCTGCCACGGCAGCGAGCCCCGGCAGAAGTAGATGAGCACGTACGCCAGCGACTCGAGGTCGTCGCGGCGCGACTGCTCGACGCCCAGGTGGGTGTTGATGCTGGCGTACCGCGCGGTGCCCGTGAGGTTTTTGTTCTCCCGGTACGGAATATGCATGTGAGTGCGCGGGTCGCGGAACTTCTTGGCGAGGCCAAAGTCGATCACGTTGACCTGGTTGCCCCGACGGCCAATGCCCATCAGGAAGTTGTCGGGCTTGATGTCGCGGTGGATGAACGACTTGGCGTGGATGAACTCGAGGCGGCACAGCAGCTGGTCCGCCAGCAGCAGCACCGTCTTGTACGAGAACTTGCGGTTACAGAAGTTGAACAGGTCCTCGAGCGACGGGCCTAGCAGGTCCATCACCAGCGCGTGGTACTGCGACTCGGTGCCGTACCACCGTACAAACGGGATGCCAATGCCGCCAGCCAGTGACTTGTATACACGGGCCTCGTAGTCGAGCTGGGGATGGCGGGCGCGAACCGACTCGAGCTTGATGGCCACCTCCTCGCCCGACAGGATGTTGGTGCCCAGGTAGATGTCGCCAAACGACCCCGACCCAATCTTGCGGCCGATGCGGTACTTTTTGCCTACGCGGAGATCAAGCGCCATGGTGAAAAGATCCTATCAAAATAGCACCCTTAGATGCAACAAAAGAGACGACACGATCTCCAAGCTGATGCACTGAGTTGCAAACAGCCCGAGATGCAACAATAGACGTCTTCAGACAACAACTGCTAGTCAGCCAAGCAGAATATCTCCAGAAGGCCACACAGCAGACAGACGTCAGACGAGACACAAGTCAGACAACACACAGACGCCAGACAAGAAACAGACGTCACAAACAGACGTCACAAACAGACGTCACAAACAGACGTCACAAACAGACGTCACACAACAAACAAGAGCTAGACAAGGAACAGCGTTGCACAAACAAGAGCCGTCACGACAAACAGACTGTCCCAAGAGGAAGAGCCGTCACCACCACGAGAAAGCTACGCACACGAGCAGCTGCTGAAACAACAGGTTGGGGCCCCACAACTGCTGGCGGCTCCTCAGATAAACGTTTTCAGACAACAAGCAGTGCGGTCGTGGGAAATTGCTGGTCGGATAATGCGAGCCGGGACAAGTGCAGCCAACTGAAAGGCGTCGAGCGATGAAAGCAGCAAGGAATTTTTCCCTGTTTGTAGATTTGTGGTGCGATTATGATTTTTCTAGCCGATGCAACAGTTATGTGTGGGAAAATAAGAGGGAGAGATGACCCAACCGAGCCAAACCTCTAAACGTGAGCCACTCCAGACCAACAGGCGGGTGCGGCACCGACGCCAGCGCACATAGCAAAGGATAAGCAGTGAGGAGTCAGCTGGGGGTGGAAACCGGGCGTGGCCGGTTGAGCAAAAATTTCCTAGCGAAAAATAATCACCGAACTGAAAAACCAAATGAAAAACCAACAAATTGAACACCAACAAATCAAACAACACTAATGCAGGGCAAAATACTGTTAGCCGGTACCATGGCCACCAGCTGTTTTTGGGCGCTGAAAACTCCAGTTGTTGTAGCTGCAGTGCGTTGCCAAGCGGAGTGGGCAGCTGGAGGAGCCGGAGTCAAGGGAGGCAGGTGGGGGTCGCGGACAATCTCGCGACCACAACCAAGCAATACGAGCAGCGAGACACGGCGATTGGACTGGAATGGACATAATGGATTAGACTGGACACAGTGGACTGGACTGCGATGATCCGTCAAGTCTTACTGTCGAGTCTACGTCTCGGCATGCTGCGACTTGCAGACTATAAATAACACTGCAGCCGGTCTGCTGTGACAGATCGAGTGTCTGTCAGCTCGGGATCCCAACGGCTGATCAATTGGCTGCCACAGTGTCCTCGCTCAACTGCGCAGCAGTTGCTACAGCGCGACGGAGTCGCAAGACAATTGTGGTTTTCTGTGGCTTTTGTCTTGCGACTCCGTCGCGCTGTAGCAACTGCTGCGCAGTTGGGGCGAGGACACTGTAGCAGCCAACAGAATTTGATTGCATCTCAAATAGACTTCTTTAGGGGGTTCGTGAGTTTATGTTCAGCTATGTCAATATAGCTTGTGTTGGTATGAGCTTCTTATATGTACAATTTATGCATACATTTTGACAGCGTCAATTACTGCGTCTCTCTCTAAGGTCGCTGTTAAGCATTTAAAAGCGTCGCATGCAATGCGTTGACAGCTCTATAGGAAAGATTAGATTAGATTATATTAGATTAGATTAGGAGATTAAATTAGCAAAACGAAAACAAACAAACCAGCGGAACGCATCTATTTGTTGACAGACTTGACCAGCTTCTTGACACCGCCAAGGGCCTTCTTGTACCAGTTTTGCTTCTTGACGGTCTCGGGTACGGCGCCGTCCACCTTGTCGACAGCCTTGTCGAGGGTCGATTCGCCCTCCTGGGACGCCTCAGCAGCGTCAGTCTGGGCGGTAGAGGCCTCTCCCTCAACAGCAGACAGGGGAGCTTCCTGTTCGGCCTTGGCAGCCTCCTCGGCAACGGGGGTCTCAATAGGGGCGGTGGTGGGTTCAGCGACTTCAGACATCTTTGTTAGCATTTGCATTTGCGGGACGACGCAGCAGACGACGCATGTACTCCTGTCATCGGAGGGGCTGACGCACCAGCACCAGTACCAGCAACAAGAACTGGCACGACAACTACTCTACAAGCAGCTGCCAGCCAGCGAACCACAAATAGCACCACTACTGGTTTAGCAGAGCATAGACTCAGCGCTAGCAACCAGCTCAGTAGCAACTATGAGCGGCAGCAACTGGCATACCAGGTACTACAAGCACCAGCGACAACAGCAGCGGAGGTACCAGCAGCAACAAGTACTGCCACCAGCGCAACCATTGCCGCCAATACAAGTATCAGCACCACCTAGGAAAACCGTCGTCAGCACTACCAACTACTCACGTTTAAATAGTAATAACAAGTAGAAGGAGCTAAAAGTGGGGCCTGGCTGTTTATATAGTGGCGGCTGATGCCCAAAGGAGTAGCGCGGGAGTGACTAAATCGAAAAAAGGAGGCGACACACAGCAGATCAGCAGATCACCACAACACGTCCGAAAATTATTAGCGGACGCGCCAGCCTCACCACCGCCGGGCATCGCCAGCTGCCAAACCGGCTGGGAAGGGCTGGCGTTTCGCCATCGCATGAATTTTTTTCTGCATACAAAAGCAATATGCTGCAGGGTGGTTTGGGCCAGCCTGGTAGTTCCGAAGCTTGGGGGTTGGCGTGCCCAAAATGTTGCCTAGCCTCTCTGGCGGTGGCGGTGGCAGTGGGCGAAACGGCGTATACTGGCAAATGTTTCAAGTAGTCAGTTTTTGGGACCGAAACGGCTGCCAACGGCTAGGGCACGCGCTGCCAACTGCCGGGGCCCCAGGCCATCACCTGACGTTATCTCACATCGGAGGCCCGTGAGCTGCCATGGGCAGGGTTGGAGGTGCGCGCCCGATGGATTGCCTCATCGGGACAAACGCAGCGATCGCAGCCCTATAGGGGGCGAGCCCTAGCCCTGAGGATTCATTCCAAGATAACGTTGCGTTAGAGACGATCGGATGGCTAAGAATAGGCCGCGCCAAGTCCGATGGAACGGCTGGCCCGCCGGGAGTGCGGCTGAAAAAGGAAAAAAATAGACAACCAAAAGAAAACAAGGCAACGGAAAAAAGCAAACAAAAGAGAAAAAAAAAAACAAGCGACATCTGAACAGAGAACAAAAGAAGTAACTAATCAGACAGATCAAAGAGACCACAGCAAAACACACCGACAGTTGGATCTGCGCCGGTTTGATGTGCCTACAGATCAAACAGATCAGAGTTCACACAGATGACACAAATCACACAATCCCGCGCATCGCACAGAACACGCAGATCACACAGAACACACAGAACAGGATATTATCACATTAGATCTACACCGTACCGAATCAATGGAAAAAATTAATACCGCGAGCTACATTTCGTGCGGATAAAACGGGAAAAACAAGGAAATCAAAACACCGACAGGTGTCCCGAAACAGAAGCACACACTGACATACATGGCTGGAGATGCACGACACAACTGGGATGCAGCACCACTGCAGCACGCAATGGCTGGACGGTGGGCGCCCACTGCGTACAGACGGCTGACATGGCAATGAGATCAAGTATAGAACGGCTGTCCCAGCACAGTCGTGAACTGGAAGCTACCCTGGGTGACTTACGACGATCAGGCGGTACCCACGTGTTTGCCACGATCGGACGCCATTGTTGAGTGCCCAGTGCTTGGTAGTCAAGGCGTATTCATGGCTTTCTCGGTGGTATATTCGGGGGTGTCGGTGACGCACTAGCGTGCTAAGCATTTTTTTGACGTTCGTAGCCACATACGTCGATGTACAGCACTCAGTAGCGGCGGGGGTGGCATTTGGTCGCGACGTGGCACCGCATATGCAATTATATTATTTTTGTCGCAGAGATGGGGGGCGGTTTCGGATGTCGCCAGCGCGTCGACAGTTTCGCGTGAGTAGCTCCAGCAGTTTCGCATTGCTTGGCGCTGACTGCTGCAGTAACGTAAAATGGGAATTGGCATGCATTGGCAGCTCTCGACCAGCTCCCGGAACAGTTGCTCCGCATAAAATCACTGAAACCATTCATTGCCCGTCAGCGTTCTTCTGTAGAGGCGCAGCGTATTCGTATTCCTCCTGTATGCACACTGCCCATCGTTGCAGTGTCAAATTTCAATATGCACAACCACTTAGCGCTCCAAGCCCCATACTGCTAGTGCATAAATTATAAACTACAGAAAATCAGACAAACCTGAAAAAATAAGTTCTTAAACTATACACGAGGGAAAACCGGGAGCAACAGACACCACCTATACAATGCAGACTACCCCAGTTCGACACCAGTTCGACACCAGTTCGACACCAGTTCGACACCAGTTCGACACCAGTTCGACACCAGTTCGACACCAGTTCGACACCAGTTCGACACCAGTTCGACAGTGTCCACGCCCCAACTGCGCAGCAGTTGCAACAGCGCGACGAAGTCGCAAGACCACTGTGAGAAAAACAAGGCCAACAAGGCCTCAATAATGTCTTGCGACTCCGTCGCGCTGTGGCAACTGCTGCGCAGTTGGGGCTTGGACTCTGGCGAAGTTCGAGCTGTTGGTATGGATCACACAGTATACAGGTAAGAGACGCCGCACCAGATGTAATTGTGGTTGCCGCACCATTTGAACTTCTCTTCTCAATGTATCGACCAGTCCCATATGGCCAGGCAGTGGCTGGACAGCCAGCGCCCAGCCAGCAGGCAACGAGCCAGACACCACAGGGACCCGCACCGCTTCCGCAGGGCCAGCAGCAGCAGGCGCTGCCGCAGCTGCACCAATCGCAGCCGGGAAATCAGCTGCTCCACCAGCCAGGCAGCCAGCTGCCGTCGCAGAACCAGCTTCTCCAGCCAGGCCACCTACACCAGCAGGCCCCGCACCAGCTCCAGCAGCCGCCGCTCGGGTTCCAGCCCATGGCGCAGCTGGCTCCACAGGCAGGCGCCGACGAGCGTCGCACCTCGGACGACGACAAGGTTTTTGGGTGGATCCTCGAGCTGATGCAGGGCCCCAACCGCGAGCAGGCGCTGCTGGAGCTCGGCAAGAAACGAGAGCAGTACGACGAGCTGGCGCTGATTCTGTGGCACTCGTTCGGGGTGATGACGTGCCTGCTCCAGGAGATCATCGCCGTGTACCCGCTGCTGTCGCCGCCCGCGCTGTCGGCGCCGGCGTCCAACCGGGCCTGCAATGCGCTGGCGCTGCTGCAGTGCGTGGCGTCGCACGACCACACTCGCAACCTGTTTCTGAACGCCCACATCCCCCTATTTATATACCCGTTTCTCAACACCACCGAGAAGTCCAAGCCGTTCGAGTACCTGCGGCTCACATCGCTGGGGGTGGTGGGGGCCCTCGTCAAGAACGACTCGCCCGACGTCATCAACTTCCTGCTGTCCACCGAGATCATCCCGCTGTGCCTGCGCATCATGGAGACGGGCACCGAGCTGTCCAAAACGGTGGCCATCTTCGTGGTGCAGAAGATCCTCATGGACGACATGGGGCTCAACTACGTGTGCCAGACCTACGAGCGGTTCTCTGCGGTGTCGGGGGTGCTGGCCCACATGGTGTCGCAGCTGGTGGACGCTGCCAACGCATCGTCGCGGCTGCTCAAGCACGTCGTGCGCTGCTACCTCCGGCTCAGCGACAACAGCCGTGCGCGCGAAGCGCTGCGCCAGGTGCTGCCGGAGCCACTCCGGGACGCAACGTTCTCGTACATTCTCCGGGACGACGCAGGAACCAAGCGGTGCTTGGCCCAGCTATTGGTCAACCTGTCGGACAACTACGAGTGATCGGAGAACAATCCCCGGACTGTGCAAAAATAAACCCCCCAACTGCCTCTGGAGCGGACAATGTTACACCCGCGAAAATCTCTAGTGCGCTGCAACCACGTACCGCGCTGCATGTTACGGTAGCTCCCTGGCCCCGCATCCGGTAGCCACCCCTCGCCCTACTGCACCCGGCTGCAAAGAACCCAGCATCTCCGGCAGCACCCACTTTGGACTGCGCGTCGGGCCGTTGTGACGTGCCTGCTGCCTGTAAATTAGACGCATGTAATCAAAAAAGAAACCTGGTGCGACGCTGTAGCGGTGGGCACGCCCTGTTTGGGCAGGTCCACCCTTTTGTACCGTTGCAACCCGGGCCCCCACCACTGGCGCCTAACCCATGGAACAAATTTTTAAACAAGTCCCCGCCCGCCCGGGCAACGATCGGCAGGCGAGGCATCACCGTTGCTTTTTGCGTTCCGTTGATTAGATTTTTTTTGTTTTTCAGTTACTTTTTTTTTTTTTTTTTTTAGTGTTTTTTTAGAGCCCGATATGCTGAAATAAATATACCTACAAGGCGCCTCCCGTGGGATCCTGTCAAAAACCGCCTGTCGTTTTCAAAATTTTATCTTTAGCTCAATACTCGCTGGGCTCTCCTACAAGGCTGGCCTTGGAGGTTACAATGCCATCCAGTGATGTTCCTGCTCCCCCGTCGCTCAAAATATGTCCACAGTGTGGCCAGGATTTCCCCAATGCCCAGTTGTTTGATCTCCATTTAAGGTCCGCCCACCGACCGAAGGAAGTTTCGTCGCCAGTGGCCATTGCTGCCAATTCTCGCACCAGCATCGAGGCTATTCTCCACGAACCTCCCACATCATCGCTTGCTGCCAATTCTCCATTATCCACCGCTACCACCGCCACTTCCACCACAAAAACCAATGGCTCATCGTCCTTTAATCCAAATGCATCCACCACCACCATCAATACCATCAGCACCCTCAACACCCTCGCCAGTGCAACCAGCACAGCCGGCACAATCAGCAGCACAACCAGCAACGCTATTGACGACGAGACTGACGGTGCCGAATCAGTGTCGTCGGGCGCTGCGACGCCTCGAGACGTGGCCACCGCCAACTACATCCGCATCACCGACTCGGAATACCAGTGCCTTGAGTGCAACGACCGGTTCCCCAACACCACGGAACTGCGTCATCACCAGAAGGTGGACCACCGACTCCAGACGTTCAAGTGCCGCAAGTGCGGTGAGCTGTTCCGGTCGGTGGCCGACAGGCAGACCCACAAGAACAACAGGCATTTTTCCACCATCTCTTGCAAGGTCACCGCTGCCAACTTCCGCGAGTACCAGATAGGCACCGAATTGACGTCGTCCCGCAACAGTTCCGGCTACTTTGAATGCCCTGTCGATTACTGTACGTTTGTGACCCGCATTCCCTCATACTGGTACGACCATATCCACCATGTCGAGCACAACGGGGTCAATCCCCAGAAACGCCGGAAGCGAACATAACAGACCGACAAAAAAATCTCTGCTTTAACGCTACAGCATTACAAGTGCCAGGACCGGTGCTAATGCAGCAGTTGGCCGGATGAACTGGCTGGATGTGCTGCTGGCTGGCGGCGGTTCAGTCTGGCAACAGTGGGTGTCGCGCGATAGCAGGTTTACCGCGACTGACTGGTTAAAAGCATTTCCGGCGTGCATAGCCCGCCGACAGAGTTTCGAGGCGTGAACTGTCCCCCAGAGGCACGTCTGTATGCACTGTTCTATGCATATGCGTATGTAGTGCGCTGCTTCTATACATATACATACATGGCGGTGCATGCGCCTGCCTACGGCTTGTACGTACACAAAAAAACAAGCTCAACACACGCCCTTTAACAAGGCAATAAAATGCACTATATTCGGACTGTACTATACTCTGACTGCTGTCGTAGAAAAAAGCGCAATTGTGGCCGTAAGATTTTGGTGGTCAGCCACTTTATTGTCGCTCCTATACCTGTATCTTAACTGGGCAGTGTCGACTGTGCGTACCCGCACTGACAGGCAGGCAGTGGCACACAGCGTGCAGTTACAGGCCGATACTAACACCACCAGCCCTACAGCATGAAATTGCATCACCACCAACCTGTCGCGACAGCTCTACAGAGTCGCAGAATGGGAAATTGAGTTGACAGCTGATTGTAGGCAGCTCCATCTTGCGACTCCATCGCGCTGGGCGAACAGCTATGCAGTTGTTTGAAAGACTCTGCGAGAATCCGAGCTTCAACTGCGTAGCAGTTGCTACCAGCGCGACGGAGTCGCAAGATGTAATCGAGATCAAAGATAACCACATCGACGGCAATGCACCCTACGTCAGTGCGGGCCCACACAGCACCGCACAATACGATCATACGATTCCATACGAGCTTGGCCTATCTGCCACGATAGGCGTGCTGACCTCCCGTTCTCAGCAACTGCTGCAATATCACTGTCCAAACATGCCGTATCGTCACAGAATTCCCATCGATAGCACAAACTAAACTGGAAATGTGTTTTTTGTTTTTTGTCGCGCTAGTCTGTCTAGTTTGTCTCACTATATCACACCACGCCCTGGTTCCTCACCAGTAAGATCCGCGGCAATGGCTCATGCAGCCACAATTGTGGGCGGTCACGTGGAAACCTTATCTTGTCCCGGACAGATGATGGCTTTCTGCTAACAGATTGCTGCTCCGATCGGACTCGTACAATACGACATTTGAGTTTGGAGGCAGTCCGTGTGTTGTTGACGAGACGTAGCTGACCGTGCGTGGTGGTTGGCAGTCGTGGCGGTGGTTATAAATAGTGCGCTTATATTAAGCGTTTCGCCCTGAAACATCCTGGCAACGCCAGCGCCATACGTACGCCCCCCGCAGACATATATATAGCGTGACAGCAGCTGCACACACACAAACGCATCACACAGACAGCACTGGAAGCAGCGACTGCTGACGCTGTGATAGCATTGCCATAAGCGCTGCTAAAGGTTGGAAACAGGCTGAATTCCTGTTGTAATACGAAGTGCTCATACAAGGCTCGTACTGAACCAGAGCCAGATCGACAAGAGCCGAACAGGGACACATACGAGCACCACCGTGTTATCAAGCTGAACCAACAGTGGCAACCAACCAATATTGAACTCGACTGCCTGTGCAACACTGCTGATAGCCACTTTTTTCTGATTTCATATCACTCTAGACGCCAGCCTGACCTGCCAACGACTGACAACAACATAGCGTGGATCAACAGTGAATCGACAAACTGCAACCATCAAACTGACCACTACAAATAAACCCAACTGCCCAGCAACCATCAGTGCAAACCAAAAGCTCAATCAAACTGCTGAAACAACGACAATGTCTGGGCTGTTCAAGAAAACTAAGCAGAAGGGCCCCCCGCCAAAATGCACTTGCGACGACTGGTGCGAACTGGAGCCCACCCTGTCGCGTGAGGGCGACGACTATACCCCGCCAACGCCTAAAGGCGGCCAGGAGTGCCCCATACTGTTGCCCAATGAGGTGCTGCTGCAGCGGTTCTCGAAGCGCAAGAGTGGGTACCGGCAGTCCTCCTGGAAGCTGCACCAGCAGCGCATCAAGTGTCGCAAGTGCACAGGCCGTGGCGGGCTGGAACAGCTGCACCACGAGAACTCGCACCAGGAGCTCAGTGCTGGCACTCACGCGGGCGCCATCTACGTGACGTCCGAGCGCATCATCTTCGTGCCGCGCAACGAGGCGCTCGACGGCTATTCGCTCGAGATCGCAGGGCTCACGGGCATGAAGGCCATCGAGTCGACCCACCGGGTGTGGTTCTTCGTGTGCTACAAGAACACCATGGTGGCCACAGTGCCGTTCTCGTCGCAGGCCCGCTGCGAGTCGTTTCTGCGCCTCGTCAAGAACATCCGCTTCGAGCACATGGTGCGCCAGTGCCTGCCACCCCGCTACGCCGAGGCAGACCCGCACCACGGCGACCCGTGCGACGACGACGACCCCTGGTGGTACGGCGACAACCGGCTGCCCACCTACGTGGAGAGCGAGCAGGCGCTCCACCTCTATCTGACGTCGCTGGGGCTGCTGACTGCCGACACGCCTGTGAACCGCACCGAGCACATCTCGTCGCTCATCGAGCTTGCGACGCTGCCTCACAGCGTAGGACTCGTCGAACGGCCTCCCACGCCCCAGCTCGAGGTGTACCACAGCCCGTACGTGTGGTTCTGATGACGGACGGACAAGCTTGACTGCGAGTGGTCAATCGATGTACTACTATCAAGTGAGAGAAGACAACTGGAGAAGACACTGGAGAAGACAACTAAGATGGATGTGCAATTTGACGAGATGTGCAGTCTGACAAGATGTGCAGTCTGACAAGATGTGCAGTCTGACAAGATGTGCAGCTTAACAAGGTGTTTGGTCGTATCCAGGTTCGCAAGGAGACTTCTAGATCCACAGGTGGAGGTGGTTCTCCGTTGCTCCATGCTGTCTGATGAGTAATGAATCATGTAGTTATGAATTATGATGGCCGATGGCCGGTATTAGCTTAAACGTCCACAATTCAACTGTAGCGGAGAAGTTCCACAATCAACTGCGTAGCAGTTGCAACAGCGCGACGGAGTCGCAAGACTACATTGCAATGTGGATTGATACAACAGGCGCGCATCGAATACTGGATGACATGTCTTTCGACTCCGTCGCGCTGTGGCAACTGCTGCGCAGTTGAAGCATATACGAGGGAAATAGGAGCCTGGAACTGATATACGATGAAGCTACACCGTAACACTACAAGTTTAGGTCTAATAATTTAGACTTTTGCTAATCTACTCGGCGACGCTCTACTACGGTCACCGTAAAACCTAACCAGCCGACCAGTCAAACCACAAAAAGACCGCCTATTTCTTGCCCGACTTCTTGATGCCGCCACCCACCAGCGGGCCACCCTTGGCTGCTTTGGACGCCATGTCTTTGCGAGCCTGGGCGTCAGCCTTCTGCTTGGCCTTGAACGCCTTGTCCTCCTCGTCCTCGAACTCGTCCGACTTCTTCTTCGCCTGCTTGAGCGCTCGTTAGCACGCCTCGATATCCACCCACTCACGCTTCAGCTTTCCTCCCTGTCGTCCTGACATGTCTAGCAGTAAAAACAATATCCAAAGAAAAGTCGGAATCAAGTCAATTAAACACTTAGGGTTGGTGTTGCCCTGCAATATAACACTGTAATGTTGAGATAACTATATCCAACTGACGATAGGTACAAGCATTGTATTAACTTAATTTATGTCATCAAATATTTAAGACAAGAAGTCAAAGCAAATTGTCACTTTCAGTAGTATGCATTTCAGATAGCAGTATAGAGAAAAGTCCCATTTCTATAATCTGGCCATGCCTAATACTATGCATGGAAGCATGCGACGTCTCTATGTAGCTATATGTATGTAGTGTGCACCGTTATATGTATAATGTATAGGCAGGTATAGATGTATAAATTGTACTTGAGTATATACTGCTGTACTATTCAATCAATTGCTCATTACCACAGTCCATCTCGACAACTGGCTCTGCGCAATTGTTAAACTGACTACTGTTTTTTGCCTGGGGTTAGCAGCGTTTCGTCGCTGGGCCTAGTTTTTGTATGTGTGTACAGCTGCGCCGCGGATATCACTCCTACAATCATGGGTCTTCTCAAAGACGCCGACAAGGAAAAGATCAAGCGGGCGATCCCCAAAGCGACCAACAAGATCATCGACGCTACGGTCGCCCGTCTATACATCGCGCATCCAGACCCATCGTCGTGGACATACACGGGTCTGTCGGGGGCGATTGCGCTGGTCAACGACCTGGTGGGAAACACCTTCTTCCTCAAGCTCGTCGACATCTCCACCCACCGCGGCGTGCTGTGGGACCAGGAGCTCTACATCAACTTCAAGTACAACCAGGACAGGACGTTTTTCCACACCTTCGAGCTCGAGGATTGCTATGCGGGCCTGCTGTTTGAGGACGAGTCCGAGGCTGCCCACTTCCTGAAGCGAGTGTCCACCAAGGAGAAGCATGCTTCCAAAGCCACCCTCAACAACAAGAACGCAATTGCGCTGAAAAAGGCGGCTCCGGCTGCAGTGGCACCTGTAGGCCCACGAGGCGACCCCAGCGGGTCGGTTCGCAGACGCAAGCAGCTCGAAGGGCCTGTCTACTACGACGACGAGCCCCCTCTCGAGTGGAGACCTCTCTACAGCGAGCTGGCGGCGGCGGGCATCTCAGAGGATATGATCGCCGAAAATCGCGACTTTATCAAGGACTATATTCGCCAGCAGGGAGGACCTCTGGTGGGTCTCGAGCCTCCTATCCCGCGTCGACACGCCCCGCTGCCAGCTGGCGTTGCGAGTCCGAATGGACGAGGCAGGTCCGACTCGACTGCCACTATCGCGAGCGCCAACAGCGGCAGCTCCGACCACACCACGACGTCTGGCAGGCGCCAGAAGGCTCCACCACCACCGCCTCCTCCGTCAGCACCGTCGTCAGCACCGAAAAAGTCGTCGCCAACACTATCAGCGTCGTCCTCTCCATCCCCAGCACCGTCGCCGACAAAAGCGACTGGACCTGCTGGTGCTGCAACTACAGAAAATGCATCCACGCCAGCTCCTCCAGCGGCTGTCGACGACAAGCCGTCGTTCAAGGTTCCTCCACCAATGCCCTTTATTGGCCAGCGAGTACAGGCATCACAGAGACCCCCGGCTGGTGCTCCTGGTGGAGGAAATAATGGACCGCCTCCACCACTACCGCCTGGCCAGTCTCGACCAGTGCCTGCGCTGCCATCAAGAGGCGGAATGCCCCCTCCTGGCCAGTACCCTTACAATCACAACCAAGACCAAGGGCGACCAGTTCCAGGACTACCGGGGCTGCCTCCACGAGGAGCGTCTCCGTATGCGAATGGCATCCAGTCGACACCCCCACCGCCTCCTCCACAGCGAGGAAGTATGCCTCCGCCTCCACCACCGCAGCGAGGATCGGTTCCACCACCACCTCCGCCGTCGAGAGTTCAACCACAGGCGTACCAGTCGTCTCCTCCGCCACCACCGCCTCAGCAGTATCAGTCTCCACCACCACCACCTCAACCACAGACATACCAGTCTCCGCCGCCGCCTCAGCAGCAGCCATATCAGCCACCTCCACCACAGCAGCAGCTTCCTCAGATCAATGTGAAGCCAATATCGTCGTTCCCGCCACCACCAAAGGCACCGGCACCAGCTGTCCGTCCAGCACCATCTGCCGATTCTCAGCCAGAGTCAGCAGCTCCCCCACCACCACCTATTTCGTCGACAGCAGCAACACCATTGCCACCAGCAGAAGCGCCTCGTCCTCCACCACTCCCATCAACAGGAGCTCCACCCCCTCCTCCACCTCCATCAATGGGGGCTCCACCACCACCCCCTCCGCCTCCAGCTGCTTCACAACCAGTATCAGCAGCTCCTCCTCCTCCACCGCTTCCTCCATCAGCAGGAATTCCTCCACCACCGCCACCACCTCTTCCATCGAATGGAGCGCCTCCTCCGCCACCTCCGCCAGGCAATTTCTCAGCGACGCCAGACAGCCCTGCTATGCCGTTGCCAGCAGTCGACGGCGGCAGAGACGCTCTGCTTGCGTCTATTCGTGGTGCTGGACTCGGCAGCCTGAAAAAGACCGACAAATCGCAGCTTGAAAAACCCAGCGTGATTCTCCAAGAAGCGCGCGGAGAAACTCCGGCACCGTCTGTATCATCAGGAGGAGGCGGAGGCGCCAGTCTGGCAGACGCACTGGCACAGGCTCTCAACAAACGCAAAAATAAAGTAGCGGCATCTGATGACGAAGACGACGATGAAGAGTGGGACTGATGTAGCTCATTTTATTTAATAAGCACTAGATGATGCAGTTTTGAAATTAAGCACTGTGTGACTAGAATTGGGCCTGTAGCCCAATTCATTCCAATAAATACTAGATGATACAGCTCATGATTGTAACACTGTCATTATTTGATAAAGATGTGGATTGACGTAGCTCTTTTCATATGACAGTCTTGCGACTCCGTCGCACTGTGGCAACTGCTACGCAGTTGAGGCATGGAGAAGAGCTGATGACCTGCTTTGAACATGAGCTGATTGTCTTGTGACTCCGTCGCGCTGGTGCAACTGCTGCGCAGTTGAAAATAGTTCATTTCACATGTCAAGAAACAACTGCGCAGCAGTTGCCACAGCGCGAAGGAGTCGCAAGACGAGCAATTGAGTTGACACAAATAGTTGTTGTCTTGCGACTCCAACTACTAGGCGGGCTATCACGAAGGTGGATAACGTGGCTCACTTCATTTAATAAATACTAGATGCAATGCAATGCGCAAAGGGCATGTCCATTCTACAATGTTGTCCAGAGATCCGACAGTTTGGAGTCAGCGGGTCAGCTCACAAAGTACTTTGACGAGAACGACTCGAGCAGCTTGGCAGTCGACGAATCGCCATTAGAGACAATATCCAAAAGCACTCGAACCTGGGCGTCGAGCTGCTTCTCATCGTCGCTACCACAGCTGCCAACATAGCGATATTCCAAATACTCAGCCACCACATTGTCAGTCAGGGCAGGAACCTCAGCCACCACATTGTACATGTCATTCAGCGACTTGATATCGAGAGTCTTGCATCGCTTGACGCAAACCACCGACGTCAGCGTTTTGAGAAGCGCCAGTTTGGTGCTGAATGCCTTGGCTCTGTCCACCACGCTGTCCGGGACTGTATGGCTCGCTTCTTGCGCAGACCCAAACACGTCCATATCGTCGTCACCGTCGTTGGGGCTTTCGATGAAGTCCGACAAATCATCAATGCCGTCCACAAGCATGCCACAGCAGATGTGGATATACGCTTGCATCATGCCCACTGGGCCCAGCTCGTGCACTTCCCTCACTTTTTTACAGTTCGACCACACTGTCCCGGTAGAAACGAGGGTCCCAGAATTGCTCGACGACATAGCAGGCCGCGAGTCGGCCAGAAGCTTGCGCTCGCGGTCCACCGCCTCGCCGAGCTCCTTCATGAGAACGCTGAACGAGTTGAACAGATCAAATAGGCGGTCTTGCAGAGCCTTCTGCAGGGCTATCCCATAAGTGTCTTGATCCACAGCAACATAGGTCCCGGATAGCAGTGGCCACAGTTTGGTGAGGTCCTCCAGGCACTTCAGAGCTGCTGTCCCACTGATAGGCGGCTTGAATGCGAGCGCCACTTTGGTCGTATGGGCACTGCACAGATCACTAATGTCTGCAATGGCTTTGACTGGAGTCTCGACGTTGCCAAAGTTCCGAATCTGCTCATGACTCGTCTTGTCAAACAGCAGGTCGCGCAGCTTCACTGCGGATTTGTGGCCGTCGCGAAGCACCGACTCGAGCTGCTGGTAGTCTGTCATGAAAAAGTTTTGAGTTCTCAGCGACTGACGTGCAGGTCGGAAACCTAATAGTGAATCGTCCACGAATATAATCCTGCACCTGTCAGAATGTACAACAGGGTGAACAGGTAGTATATTAGTTACACTATATACATGGAATAAATAATACACAAAGGTGAAAGCTTTGACAGAATAACGGCTTGAAATTTTGCAAAAATTAAAATTTTACACTTAGAAACAAGGTGGATCAGTTGATTCTGTTGTTTTTTCTTGTTTTGGCTGAGCTAGCCCAGCGCTTCAGACAGCGCATTTTAATTCTGGGCTGGGGCGGCTTTGACAACACATCATCCAGGGGGCAGTCGCCATAGACAATAGAGCCAGCTGTCATATACTAACAACTCGACGCAGTGACGCGTAATCTGCACTATCTGAACTGCCGTCGACCGACCGTGGGAAGCAGCTGTTAATTTTTGTACGCCAAACTGTGTTTTATTCACCGGTTCTGAGCCAGCTCGACATATAGGATGGACCAGCACCTGATAGCCACCGTCAACCGGCTCCAGGATGCATTTGCTACGCTGGGACCGACCACCAACCCGATTGATCTTCCCCAGATCACGGTGGTCGGTTCGCAGTCGAGCGGCAAGAGCTCTGTTCTTGAAAACATCGTGGGTCGTGACTTTCTTCCTCGTGGAACCGGCATTGTGACCCGCCGTCCACTGGTGTTGCAGCTCACCAACGTCAAAGAAGGCGCCAGTCCGCTGCCAGACGGCGTGGCCCTCAAGGAAGGCGAGTCTGCCGACGAGTGGGGGGAGTTCCTCCATGTTCCAGGCAAGCGGTATTACGACTTCAACGCCATTCGCGCCGAAATCGTCAACGAGACCGAGTCCAAGACGGGCAAAAACGCAGGCATCTCGCCAGTGCCCATCAACCTGCGAATATACTCACCCAACGTGCTGACGCTGACGCTGGTGGACCTGCCAGGACTCACCAAAGTGCCGGTTGGTGACCAGCCCAAGGACATTGAGCGCCAGATCCGCGAGATGGTGCTCAAGTTCATCACCAAGCCCAACGCCATCATTCTGTCGGTGACTGCCGCCAACACGGATCTCGCCAACTCGGACGGGCTCAAGCTGGCTCGCGAGGTCGACCCAGAGGGCGCCAGGACCATTGGAGTTCTCACCAAGGTGGACCTGATGGACCAAGGGACGGATGTAGTTGACATTCTTGCTGGGAGGGTGATTCCGCTTCGGTACGGGTACGTGCCCGTGATCAACCGTGGCCAGAAGGATATCGACTCGCGAAAAAGCATTGCATTGGCACTGGAGTTTGAGCGCAAGTTCTTTGAGGATCACCCTTCGTACCGCGCCAAGGCCCAGTACTGCGGAACCCCGTTTCTGGCCCGCAAGCTCAACATGATCCTCATGCACCACATTAAAACGACGCTGCCAGATATCAAGACACGCATCAACTCGACGCTGGCTAAGTACCAGGCAGAGCTTGCCCAGCTGGGTGACGATGCACTTATAGGCTCGCCATCCAACGTGGTGCTCAACATCATCACCGAGGTGGCCAATGAGTACCGGACCATTCTAGATGGTAAGAGCCAGGACCTGTCGACCAACGAGCTGTCGGGCGGTGCGCGAATCAGCTTTGTGTTCCACGAACTCTACTCTAACGGCATCAAGGCTGTGGACCCATTCGACCAGGTCAAGGACGTCGATATCCGCACCATTGCCTACAATTCGTCAGGGTCCTCGCCGTCACTGTTTGTGGCGACTCAGGGATTTGAGGTGATTGTGAAGCAGCAGGTCAAGCGATTTGAGGAGCCCAGTCTGCGATGTGTGTCGCTTGTGTACGACGAGCTGGTGCGCATTGTCAACCAGATCCTCCAGCGACCCCATTACCGACGGTACCCCAATCTGAAGGAGCAGATCAACAACACGATTGTACTTTTCCTCAAGAACTGCGTGGAGCCCACCAACAAGCTGGTGTCGGACCTCGTCAATATGGAGGCGTCGTACGTCAACACAGCGCATCCTGACTTTATCAGTGGCCACTCCGCAATGGCCCAGGTCAACGAGAAGCTCCATCCTACCAAAATAGACTCCAAAACTGGCAAGCCGGTGCCGCCACCTCCCAGTGCGTCGCCAGACCCGTCATTGGGCCAGTCCGAGGCAGGATTCTTCGGCAGTTTCTTCGGGTCCAAGAACAAGAAGCGTCTGGCTGCCATGGAGGCCCCACCAGCGGTGCTGAAGGCGTCGGGTGCTCTATCGGAGCGGGAGACTATGGAAACCGACGTGATCAAGCTGCTCATCTCGTCGTACTTCAACATCGTGAAGCGCACCATGGTAGATATGGTGCCCAAGGCAGTGGTGCTGAACCTCGTCAAGTACTCCAAAGACGAGCTGCAGCGAGAGCTATTAGAGAAGCTGTACAAGAGCGATGCGCTGGACGAACTCCTGAAGGAGAGCGACTTCACGGTGCAGCGCCGTAAAGAGTGCCAGCGCATGGTGGCCAGTCTGGAGAAGGCGTCCGAGATTGTTGCCAGCGTATGATCGCAGGTTGTTTGAGGATATATATTTTGGCACTTCCTGCCATATAACTTCGTTTACTTGTTTTTTTTATTTGACTATGTATTTCATCTTTACCCCTGTTTGACATGTACCCCAGACCTGATCTGGCATGCACATATATATATATATATATATAGTTAGTTAGCTAGCGTCAGCTCTATATATTACTGCACCCAGCCGTGTGACAAGTTTCCCCCTGTCGATTTTCACATCATCGAGATGCCGTCAACTGAGCATGTTGCAGAGAAGGTGGTTACCATTACTCAGTACGCGCCGTTGGTGAGTGCACTGCCTAGCCACTGGTATGAAAGATCGCTCAAGGCAATACTGTTTACCGTTCTCGCCATTGGATTCACTGGGATGGCTGCTTTTTTTGGGTTTGCTGGCTATACCATCTTCACTCGTCTCGGCGACAACATGCGCACCAAGCTCGAGCAGCAGGATAAGTTCCAGATCTCGTCCAAAGGTGTGGATATCCGGGTTCACGGCAAGACTGAGGAGGAACGCGACGAGTTCGCCCAAAGGTGCGTTATTTTTGAATTTATTTGTTATTACTTCACTGTATTGCGTGCCATGTACGAGTTGCTAACCGCAGAATTGCAAACAAGATATTCCCTGGTGCCCCTACCAAGAAGATCGATTGATGTATTGATTTATTATTAATTATCACCCTGACATTTTCAGCATTTTCAGCGTGTGTGTTCTGCCAATTTTTCTTCCATATTATTTTCTAGTTCTTTTTACCGTGTTGTCTGTATGCTGCTGCGGTCCGCCTGTTAGCCTCTCGCATATTGCATATCGCATCTCCACAATCAAACTGTAGCAATTGACTCGTTGCTGCCCATTGTTCTTCGTTGATAGCAACCTAACATTGCACACGCAACATACTAGCACCATTTTTTGAGCAAAGCGGTTGTCACAAAATGGGATTTAGGTCTATAATCAAAGGCTTGACTGATAGTCCGGAGTTTGCGCAGGCAGCTCCAGTATGCCAACCAGGCCAGAAACCCACAAAGAGACAAATTCACCAGTCCCGGTACAACCATGGTCCCAACATTGGAGGTCTTTTCGTGTTGGAGCGCTGGATATCGGGAGATGACATCTACGCAGGCAGCAAGGGAGGGTCCGAATTGGATGCTGTAACAGCTTCGGTTCATAACTTCGGAGTCTCGGGTGCCAAGAGCAAGTTTGAGGCGCATTGGACTGGGTGGATGTCCGACAGCGATTGGAGCTGGCTTAAATCCAAGGGCGCCAACAGCGTGCGACTCCCAATTGGGTACTGGAATATTGGCAATGGTCAGTTCACCAAAGGCACCCCGTTTGAACCTGTCAGCGGGGTCTATGCGAATTCGTGGGATATCATAAAGCAGCTCATTCAAAGGGCCTCTATCTATGATATTTCGGTGCTTGTAGATGTCCATGCGCTTCCGGGTGGTGCAAATGGCGACGAGCATAGCGGCACATCGTCTGGAAATGCCGGATTCTGGTCCTCGTCGATCAATTCACGGCTTGCTGTGGAAATGCTCAAGTTTGCAGCCCACGAGCTGGCTCCATTTGACAACGTGTGTGGTCTGCAAATCATAAATGAAGCTCCATATGCCCATAACTTGTCTGAGCAGCTGTCGTATTACTCGCATGCTCAGGTAGCCATTCGACAGGTCAACCGCGATATTCCTGTGGTGATATCAGATGGCTGGAACTGCGGTTCGTACATTGACGCCATCAAAAAAGCGGACCCTGCCTGTGCGACGGGCCTCGTGCTTGATACACATGTCTACAAGTGTTTCTCGGAGTCTGACAAGTCAAAGTCTCCTGATGCACTTCTAAGCGATGTGGACAGTGCGGTGCCGGAAACTGACGATATCGACATCCTTGTAGGCGAGTACTCGTGTGTCATGGATGAACGCACCTGGAACCAGCTTCAGGGCAAATCTAGAGAACAGGTGGCTATTTTGTATGGTCAGCGACAAACGTCGCACTTTTATCAGAGAGCTCGTGCCGGATCATACTTTTGGACCTACAAGTTCAGCTGGGGCTCTGGAGGAGAGTGGGGTTTCAGGGAAATGACCGAAAAAGGAGCTTTGCCTGACTACAGCAAAATCAACGGCAAATCTGCAGGTGAGTACAACGCTCAATTTCAACAAAAACTTGATCAGGCTCTGACAAACCACCAAAACTACTGGAATGGTCAGGATCCGCATCGCGACTGGCAGCATTGGCGATTTGAAGACGGTTTTAGGATGGGGTGGTTGGATTCCCAGGCGTTCGATGAGCTGGACCACAGTGAGATTGGCAGAATCAAGGCGTGGAAAAAGGCCCGTCAGCAGCAGCACATTGCCCAGCGTGGTGGCGGAGAGATGGTGTGGGTCTTTTTGCATGGTTTCGACCAAGGGAGAGAAGCGTTCATTACGGCCAGGGATTCATAAAGGATCTTGTTCCACTTTTCGCTTCTTTGATTGAGCAAAAAAGAAAGACATCCACGTTTGTGTCATCAAGTTTCTCAGTGACTCCCAGTGGAACATTGCAATGGTGCGTTATATTTTGGTATGGTACATTTTACTTTCATTGCAATTATGAGTAGTTGATTGCCAGTGTGTTTGGCAGCCACTCGTTAGAAAACTGCTATTATTTATCGATAACTTCATAGCGCTATATAATTTATGACGCCTAATAAAGAATTATTTCATATACAATGCTTTATGCGAGTGTTCATCACCACGCCATCACGAAAGCGAATAATAATAATATGGCGCCCAGGTTAGTATGGCTCCTCATAGCAGACGATTTTTTTGACGTTGAAGTTGCCGTTGTTGTCAGACTTGGTTCTAGGAGAGGGCTAGTGGAGTTTATCGATGAAGAATCAATTTGACCACTCCAGCAGTATTTGCTGAAACAACTCTGGCATTGTTCCGACAACGTCTGATTGCGTCTGTCAAGTTCCCGCTTGATAAGAGCGCAGCCCAAACATGCTGGCCACTCACTATCAATAGTTCCATTCTGTTGGCTGGCAGTATTGTAGCCGTTCTGAATCATGCCCGCGACCTCGGAGGTGCTGTAAGACATCTTGAACGTAGAAGTATTCGAATAGTATGAATGGGGAGCATTGGCAATGTAGACAATTAGCGGAGGTAGGAACTGCTCGCTTTTGGGAATGTTCAATTCAGTAAACAGACTCGTCAGGTTGCTGGAATCGCAGCCAAAAAAGGTAGGTCTGCTGGTCAGATTCTCATTGAGAAACGTGATGTTGTCAGGGACGTACGGGAATACTGTGTCATTTCCCTCACTGCCAAACTGCCGGATATAGCTGGCTGCCAACGACGCACCGTCAGGCCAGTTATACTCAGTGTCGGCAGAATTGTCAAATGCGACAATGACATCGACGTTTCTCTGCGACTGCAACAGCGGGTAAAGTGGCACATTCTCAAGATCCTCACCACCGTCCACCAGTGTTAGCACCGACGCCTGTGTAGCATTCGAATTGGCGGTACTGACATTCAAGAACGGATTGGGATCGTAGATGGCAATATCATCGTTGTCACTACCAAGGTCTGAAAGTATATCAACCGCCAGATCGTAGATTATCCCAGAGATACCCGTGCTATTGATCTGGAGGATCAACTGGTTGAACAGCGTCGATGAGGTGCCCATGGTAAACCCCGCGTTGTCAAAGCCTGCTATGCAATATCCGTCAATAGGTTTGCCATTCGACACAGGAGTTCCCAGATACTTGATGTCGGTGAACGAGTACACGGAGGGGTCCCAAGAACCCATCTCGAATGGCGAGAACTCGAAGACTGTCGAATTGGTCGAGATAATGGTGGTGTTGGGTGCACGGCCGTCTGCGACTACAATAGGAAAAGGCATTTGATACGACTGGAATACTGGATAGTCACGGACATCATCAAATGTCAGTGCAGGGCCACCGTCTGTCAGATTGACGAACTGCTGCGACAGAGCACGTCCCCAGATGTCGGTAATCGACGTATTGAAACCTGCGTCTGACTTATCCTTGACATCGTCGTAGATACCTTTCCAGTATGACGCTGTCGAGAATATGTCATCTCCGCCAGGATCGAGGATCGAGTCTGTGAGGTCCCATACAGTGGCCGACCCCTGAAGTTCCGGGATACTCGAAAAATTATTGTACACAATGGATCCCACAAGCCAATTGCCTCCCGAAAGACCCGTCAGATAGGTGGCAGCCTGGACAAGACCGCCTACGTGTCCAGTGTCGGTCGCGTTGGTGGTGCGATTGTCGAGAGCCGAGAACTGGCCAGCTCCTGCCAACATTGCTCGATAACCACCACCCGAAAATGCCAGCCCAATTGGAATCGTCGCATTGAGCAGCGAGCTGGTGTCAAAGTCGGTGAGGTTCGCTCGGTTCAAGAAGTCGACGAGTGCTGGCCTGGTGAGCGAATGGCGGTTGTTGATGTAATTTGTCTCGTTTGCGCTCAGAGAGTCGGCTGGTCGCGTGAGCGACGACACATCCGGGCAACTGATGTTTCCCGGAGTATAGCTATCGGTAGGAGAGCCTGCCAAAGCTGTTGATGCAAGCACCACCGCTGCTACTGCACTGCGAATCATGATTGTCGAGTGCAAGACAGAATGCTAATTGTGGCATTCGGGATCTCCGGCCAAATGTATGTAATGGATAACGTCTGCGAGGCTGAGGACTACCCAGTCCTAAAGGGCGTTGTGACATTGCTGAATACGGCTAGGCAGGCACAGGCTGTAGCCGAGCTTAAAATAGAAGTTAAAATTGACAAATAGAGCACGAGATGGGGAACTGCTGCCGCAAGTCATAAACTCTACCCCGCAGCATGTTTCAGAGGCAGCGGGAATTTGCTGACGATACCAGATTTTGGTTTGGGGCGGTTGTATACGAGCGTAATCCTCGGAGACTCCACTCCCACATATTAAGGTACGGATGTAGATGCATTGCATGAGCGGCATGCATGATCATCGCTGGACATGCATGATGATCTCACTAGTACGCAAGACCACTCCTGAGTCTTCTACAATAGCTCATTAAATTATTTTACACGTACAACCAGCGGGTTGAGCAATGCATTTAGTTTCGGCGCCTGCTGCTGCTGCTGGGCTTGCGGACAGCGCCGCCCGATGCCAGCCGTGTCGACCGACGCTCGGGTCCGGTGGGAGGAGAAGACGACAGCATCGTGGTGGTCGTTGTAGTGGTGGTTATTTTGTACTGGTAGCTGGGACTGCGCGGACGGGTCCTCTGTGGAGACGGATTGGACGCAGACCGCAGCTTGCGTGCCAGCATCATCTGCTGCTGTCGGGGTGACAGCGTATCGGTGACGGTTCTTTTGGGGGATATATTCACAAGGGGGCCCGACTTGGTGTCAATGGCTTCGTCATCTTCGTCGTCGCTGTTCGTCGGGTAGTTTTGGAATGGCACTCGAGCGAGCGTCCCGTTAGATACCTGGCGCGGCGAAGGGCTGAACTTGCGAGGCTGGCCAGGAGTGGGCACTGGCAGCGCCGTATTGTTGACGTTGTCCATCTCCCCCAGAATGCTGCGCTCGGGAGTGCGAGGAGGGCTGGTTGTTTTGGAAGGAGCCAAAACGGCATCTGCAGCAGAAGTGGTGGCAGCAATTGAGTTGGCAGGCACCAGAGGGCTGTAGCCAGCGAGGCTGGGGTCGCTGACTTTGGAAACGGCCATTGTCCGGCGCCAGTCGCGGAACTCGTTCTGGTGAAGATACAGCCAGTGCTGCTGGGGTCCCACCACCATACCGGGGCGAAGGAACCGCATGTAGGCAATGACCTCCTGAGCAGTGAAGCCGTAGGTATATATGAGATGGGCACCGATCAGGCAGCCAGTTCTACCCAGTCCAGCCTTGCAATGAACAGCCACCTTGCCGTTATCAGCTATGACACCTTCTACTGCACCCAGGAAGGCCTGTACAAAAAGCATCGACGGACAAGTGCCGTCCTCAAACTCCAAATCTATATGCTTAATGCCCCGAGCCTCGAACTCGTCCTTGTTGTAGAGGGCCGAGTTGAGGCGTACAACAAGCTTGACTTTGTGCTCCACAAAGTAGTCTAGAACTTGGTTGAATGCAAAGCTGAGTGGAGCATTGTAGTCATCTTGTTGAGGGGATGCAAACGCAACAAAGTGGGGCGGGATCTCGTTGAAGTCACCTTGATCGACCCGCTCGTAGGTCTCGTAATCTTCGAGATTAAAGTCGCGGAGGTCAAGCAGCTTGTTTTCCTTGGCCCGCCATACTCCGTACACCACGTCCTGGATGGACAGTGTAAAGTCGGCCATGGCATATCCAGCATCGCGGAACGGCATGTAGGCAGGTTCTGCCTGGGCAATTGGCGCCAGCGCCAGGTGAGGAGGCCACGCCTGGATCAGCACCATGTAGCAGCACAGCACACAGGCAGCGTTGGCACGAGCTCGGGCATCTGTCTTGGAGTAGAGCGTGACTGCTTTGCCCTCGTTCTCACTCAGGATCTCGTGGAGCAAGACGGCAAACCGATATAGATGACCAATGTGCAGAGGTCCAAAGTCATGATGGAAACAATTATAAGGAAGTGCATCATCGATGGTGAAGTGAACCATGGATGGAGTATCATGAGGGACATAGTCATAAGCTGCCAGGTATATCCTGTCCTTGAGGAATTCAATTGTGGAGATGTTTTTCCGTCTAGACATTGTTCCTCATTCGACGGTGAGTCAAAGTTTTCGGTGTTGTGAGGTCGTGTGGTTAGTATTAATAGGAGTATTTGTTTGTTTCTTCGCCAGTGTTTGTTTACTGCTTTACACAGCGAGATGCGGCCCTACTGCAATGTAATGCGTCTTGACTAGCGATCATTGCCGATTTGGGGAGTGTAGGGCTTTGTATTGGTTTAATACTGTCGAACACTGACACGCGAATCAATAGTGGCATTCGCATCAGACTTTGCCATTTCTACTAGAAGTATAGATTTGTTGATTTTGCTCACTTTTGGTTCGTACTGGTGGTTTTGTCGTTGTAGTTTGGTGGGGTGTTTATTCGGCGTTGCGCTGTAGATATGCCCAATCTGTCTATGTTTGGGGCTCACAATGCAGTGTTGTGATGCATCTGATCTGAGTTTGTCCGAGTATAACAGACGGCCGTGCTGAGGCTGGACATGTCAGTTGTGACGACCCGACAGCACTTCTACGATATGCTGTCTTCTCAGTGGGTGTATATATCGTGGCGTTGTGGGTGCTCATTGACTATCTCTGTGGGAGCTGCATAGCGTATACAACGACTATGCCTAAAAGTTGTTCTATTAGTTGAATTGACTAGCTGGTTTGTGCCTTGTGTACAACCGTCAATGTACTTTGTCATCATTGTCACATAGTGAGGCTCCATTATAGTCGGCAGTCACGCTACTCGAGAATTGACTCTATCACACTGAGTGCGTTATCGTCAGCATTAGTTCCTGTTTTCAGTACATCTGTTTCAGTATTGTTTTGAAAGCTGATCATTTCAGTGCTTTTCTGTTTCATAGCTGATATTTTCAGAGATATTCTTGGCCACTATTATTCAGTGCTGCATCCCACGGCTGACCGACCTCCACTATCCGTCCTGGGCTAGTGCTTGTGTAGGATTGATATAGGATTTATGCTTATTTTCCTGGCGCTCCTTCCAGCTGATCTATCACTGCCTATGCATAGCCAGATGCAGCCGCACCATCTCAACGGTTGCCGAAACCGGAAAGATTTGGGCTAACGCAAGGCACGACGTCTAAAATGACATGTCCACATCAGCCACCACCAGTTGTTTGCCGCATGAATTAGGCTCCAGACGCCAGGTTGAGCCGCCCTCAACCTTGTTTCAGTATTCAATACAGGTGCCAGAAATTACTTGATGTCGGTATCTAGATTTGACATGCTCTATTTTCATCTCTAACATCGACTACTATACGTGATGCGGGCTATTACCGCCAAATGCAAAAGCCAGAACTACCAAACGCTCCCAGAAACTTTGGTGGACTGACATCATCTAACTTCCAAAAATATATATATTGTAAGCAATCAAAAGCACTATTTATGACTTGCCAATGAGATACCAAGCTCATGCCAGGCGGAACAGTTGCTCTCCTCCGATGCCATATGAAACACCCTGCCGCCTCGGTCGGGCTCTAAAATAGCTACCCCACCAAATAACTTCACGTGCATAAATGAGCATAACCCCTACCCTGACAGCTTAAACGGTCGAGCGCGTATGGAGTTGCCGAGGTTGAAATACCGACCCCAAAAAAGCTTATATAAAGGGCAGCAAACTGAAGTAATGGAAGAATTTGCAACATAGACGAGCATCAAACGACTCGATAGGTTTGGCAGCACTTTTTTTGGTGGCTGTGACTGCATTTTCGTCAGTGGTTTTGGTTTGTCACTGGTTCGATTCTCGAAATCCATCTCATCATTATTGGAGAGAGGTAAATACCGTTGTTAACCATGCTGGAAGTAGCAGCAGCAGCAGCGCTGGGTACTGCATATCTAGATGCTCGGTGGAATGTGTCCAAGGACCTGGCTGTGATGAAACGGGCTCTTGTAGTGTTGATCAGCTGTTTTTTTGCCGAGTGGTCAGGCAAAACCAACTTCATAAATGTGGTTGAGCACCATGCTCTGAAAATCCCCAACAACGTCGCCGTGATTTACCCGCGCCCCGTGCCAGGTAAGTCTGGCGATGCAGCATTCAAAGTCGAGCGCTATACGTACCGAGAGTTCTATGATGTGGTTCTCAAGTATGCGCATGTGCTCCGATTCAAATACAACGTAAAGCCCGAGGACTCTGTAGCACTTGACTGTGTCAACAAGGCCGAATTCCTGTTCGTATGGTTCGCTCTGTGGTCTATAGGAGCAAAGCCTGCGTTTATAAACTACAACCTGAAGGACCACAGTCTGGTGCATTGCGTGACAGCTGCCAAGGCGTCGCTTCTACTTGCCGACGACGAAATTCGAGCCAACGTTAGCGGTGTAGAGCAGCAGATTAGGTCGACTGGCGTCAACGTGGTGTATCTGGATGAAGCATTCTACGCAGACGTGTCAAAAGCTCCCAGGTATAGAGCTCCCGACAGTGATCGCAATCCCAAAGATGAGATGTGGAACACTGCGATGCTCATCTACACGTCCGGCACCACTGGCCTACCCAAAGCTGCCGTCATGTCGTGGCACAAGGCATACATGGGTTCTGCTCAGTACGCGGCAGTTCACCAAATGACCAAGAAGGACATTGTGTACTCTGCGATGCCACTGTATCACTCGACAGCATCGGTTCTGGGGGTGCTCAACGCCTTGTATGTTGGTGCGGGGTACGCAGTTGGCCACAAGTTCTCCACGTCCACGTTCTGGACCCAGGTCAAGCTGAGCAATGCCACGTGTATCCAGTACGTCGGCGAGACCTGTAGGTACCTGTTTAATGCGCCACCTCACAAGGACGAGCGAGCCCACCGTCTGCGCCTGGCTATGGGCAACGGACTACGGCCTGATGTGTGGGCCAAGTTCAAAGAGAGGTTCAACATTCCTGTGATCGGTGAGTTCTACGGAGCCACCGAGTTTCCAACTGCCACCACCAATTACCAGCGTGGTGAATTTGGCATTGGTGCCGTTGCCAGCTACGGCAAGCTCCTACAGACGTTTGTGCAGGTCAACAGGTGCAGCATTATAGCGGTGGATCCAGACAATACGTCCGAGGTGTGGAGAGACCCTAGGACTGGTTTGTGCCGCAAAGTCAAGCCTGGCGAGCCTGGCGAGTTTGTGTTCAAGGTCGATGCTGCAAATGTGCACAAGTCGTTTCAAGGCTACACGAACGACAAGTCGGCAGGCGAAAAGAAGGTGCTGCGAAATGTGTTCAAGAAGGGTGACGCCTACATCCGATCTGGGGACCTGCTCAAAAATGATGAGGATGGGCTCGTGTATTTTGTGGACCGGCTTGGTGATACTTTCCGGTGGAAGAGTGAGAACGTGTCGACCAACGAAGTTGAAGAAGTGCTGACCAGCGTAAGAGGCGTCAGCCAGGCTGTCGTTGTAGGTGTCAAGGTACCCAACCACGAGGGACGAGCTGGATTTGCCGTCATCATGCCCTCTGATAAGGAGAAACTGCCAGAGCTGCCGTCGTTGGCTGAGGAGGCGCTGCAGAAACTGCCTCGCTATGCAGTGCCGCTGTTCATCAAGTTTGTCGATTCGATCGAGACAACTGGGAACAACAAGATCCAGAAGGCTAGGTATCGCAATCAGAAGATTCCCGGACCTAACGGTGAGGTCATATACTGGCTCAAGGACAACAAGTACGTGCCATTGACTGCCCAAGACTGGACGGCAGTCCAGAGTGGTGCTTCAAGGTTGTAATATTTATTGCACAAGAATAGATTCGCATGGTGCATCATTGTCAGGAACTGCTGAGTCACTGTACAGTAAGTAACATTTTAGTATTGCAGAGATGGAATATTTGGTCGCATGTGCGTTTCTGCACCCTCAATAGTAAAAATGCGGGGATTGTGTGGAATGCCGGTGTTTTGACCAAGCAACCTGAAAACATCTTGTTGCAGTGACAGCTCTAGTCAATATATTAACCACCGAGTGTGTATATAATCGTAAGGTCTAACTGTGCCAACAACTGTGCCAACAACTGTGCCAACAACTGAGTATCCAACACTGTATGCCACTACGGGTTAAAACAAGCATGTTCAATTACAGTCTTGTGTTCAATTACAATCTTGTGTTCGCTATACAGCAATTTTTATTTACAGCAGCTTCTTGACCTCGGCAGCAATGGCGTCGCCGACTTCGGTGGTCGAGCTCGTGCCCTTGAGGTCGCCGGTGCGGACGCCAGAGTCCAGAACTGTCTTGACAGCAGCCTCCACGGCGTCCGCCTCCTCCCTGAGGTTGAGCGACAGACGCAGCATCATGGCTGCCGACAGAATGGTGGCAATTGGATTAACCTGGTTGGAATCGAGGTCAGGGGCACTTCCGTGGCATGGCTCGTAGAGACCAAACGCATTGTTCTTGTCAGGAAGCGACGACAGCGACGCCGACGGCAGCAGTCCCAGCGATCCAGGGATCACAGACGCCTCGTCGGAGATAATGTCGCCAAAAATGTTGTTTGTGACGATGACGCCGTTCAGCGCAGTGGGACTTTTGATGAGGATCATGGCGGCCGAGTCTATGAGCTGGTGCTGGAGCGTCAGCTGCGGGAACTCGGTGGTGATGGTGTCAGTCACCACCTTGCGCCACAGTCGCGACGACGCCAGCACATTGGCCTTGTCGAGACTCCACACTGGCAGAGGTGGGTCTGACTGCAGCGCCAGAAACGCCGCCATCCTGGTAATGCGCTGCACTTCGGCGACGCTGTACTCCTCAGTGTCTGAGGCCACGCCAGACCCGTCATCCTCTTTGCGAGCACCAAAGTAGATGCCGCCCACCAGCTCGCGAACAACCACAAAGTCGGTCCCCCGTACTACCTCTGCCTTGAGTGGCGAGAGGTCGACCAGCGACTCGCTCGCGAACTTGCAAGGGCGCAGATTGGCATACAGATTGAGCTCTTTCCTGATCTTGAGCAGTCCCTGCTCAGGACGCACTGCTCCAGTGCCCCATTTAGGCCCGCCGACCGCACCCAGGAGCACCGCATCGGCATTTTTGGCGGCGTTCAGCGTCTCGTCAGGCAGCGGAGAGCCAGTGGCATCAATGGCAGCACCACCAATGAGGTGCTGCTGGAAGTCGAAATGGACGTCCGGACGGACCTCCGAAATGGCATTGAGCACCTTGACCGCCTCAGCAGTGCACTCAGGACCGACATGGTCACCTCCCAGAATCACAATAGTCTTTGAAACTTTAAGCTTTTTCGGGTCTGACATTGCTCAATTTGCTTGTCCAACGCAGGATCGGTTTTGTCAAGTCTCCACCTCGACATTTATATACGTCCGAGGGTATGGCCGATATCGGCCCTGCCCCACACTGTACATCAGCCTACTGTAGGAAGCAGACGCACGGACAACTGCTGCACAGTTGGGCGTGGATCGTCCAGTCTATATCAAAATCAATTCATTCGTGACATACTGCAATAACAGGCCCAGCGACCGTAATGACTACATAAATACTAATCCTTTCCGAGAGACGTGATGGACAGGTCGCGCATCTCCAGCAGCACCTGCTCCACCCGGCTGTCGAGCTGCCCATTGGCGTACTCCTCTCGGGTGCTGGCGTCCAGGTACTGCTGGACCTGGGCCAGTCGAGTGTACGACTCGGTACAGAACCGCAGCTGGATCTTGACGAGGGCTTCAAAGGACGGATCCAGGTACGGCACTCGCAGGTCAATGAGCTGGGGCAGCTCGTTGGTGAGCTGTACGTTGAGCTGGTCGTAGATGTCCTTGGCCATCTGCAGCTCGCGCTCTGCCCGTGGCAGCTTGGCCACGTCGTCCGACGGCTTCTCAGTGAGCTTCCTGACCTTGGCTCGCAGCGCATCGTAGTCCAGCAGCTTGTGGCTGCGCTTCTTGATGGCGTCGTTGATGTCGTTGAAGTAGCTGCAGAACCTCGTGATGGGCTCCAGCACCGTCTCTCTGAACGGTCCATCCAGCGCCTTGACAGTCTCTGAATCCAGCTCCTGCACCGCTGTCAGGTAGTAGCGGGAGACGCCGTCTCGGGTGCCAGCGTCGCCGTAAAATGCGTCAATGGTCTCGGCAATGCGGGTCTGCGACGCTGTCATGGCTCGCAGCGAGTCCAGATATCCCTTGGCCTCCTTCTGGAGCCGGAGGGACGCTGTTTCCATAGTGCGATAGCGCCTCTCTTCAATGTCAAACTCCTTGTCGACAGTCTTCTCCACCTGTCCGGCTTTCATCATCACCTGCGTTAGTACCATCCAGAACATGGTGCTCCACAGTTGCCCAATCGAGAGGAGACAGCCCAGTCAAGTCGAAACAGTCTAGCCAAGGAGAAACGGTCGAACAAAGTCAGTTCAGAGAACACGATCAGACCCAGTCGAATCCACAGACACGACGTGCAAACGACAACTTCGCTGCTTGACTGGACAGCTTCCATCCACTCCGATCGGACTCCTTGTAGGTGCAACTGAGTGGAACTGGTTCATTCACACTTACCGTAGTCCCGGCACGGGAGACAGCCTTCTTGAAACCTGTCCAGCTCATATTGGAATCCCAGGCGCTCTACCGATGCAAAAAAATTGGAATAAAAGCGACTTAGCTTTGAGTGGATTTGTAACAGTGGATGATGGCGGGTTGTGCGGTTAGAGCGAGCCGAGCCGTTTTTGAGGTGGGTGGTGAGCCTCATCTGGGGGTCCGAGCCTCCTGACGAGTCGTATAGGGGAAACGCCTCTTTATACTCCAACTAGATGGCTGACCAGCTCAGAACTGCTGTTTTGTAGTTATTTGTATTCTTGTGATCGGTATATTTGCGGTGGTCGTCGTAGTTGGTTTCGGCTGTAGCGATTGCCTTGTTGTGGTAATTATGTACTTTTGGTGTGAATTGTGGGGGGATGGGATGCTAGTCCGGCGATTATCCCTGTAGCGCACGGTAATTTATTTTAATGAAGATGCTTAATTGCATGTTGGCAGACCACTGCTGTTCAAGAATAAGTAGAACAGTAGGAGGCTGCTTTTTGTCCTAGTAGCACCAGGCAACATTGCTGCCTTTTTTGATGGCAACCACTCAAGGAATTTAAATGCATCCTGCGACGAAATACAGTTTGCGCTGCAAATCAACTGCCAGCAGCAATAACACAAAACATTATAGTGACAAAGGAAAATTCCTGCTCACAAACATACTCATATATATATATATATTTGTATATGAGTAGAAAACGCTCATAGATCATAGCCTATATTGGAGTGGTCGACAAATGTTCTGTCAAAATCTTATCATGGATTAAAGCATTAGGTTGAAAATAAGGTTTTGCAATGTGGTCGCTACTGTTAGTTGTGACGTCAATTTTGATTCGCATTGAAAATACTTCTCGCACTTTTTTTGTTGGCTGATGACTTCTAAGGAAGACGGTTCGAATGAATTCCATTTTTATGGAGACTTTGCTTTTGACGCTAGAGAGACCGAGCGTACTCTGAGCGGGTTCCTGCACACAATGTCCACCCAGTCATGGCTTTGGATGGACTTCCCCGACAGGGAGAGTCAGCAGGTGTCTGAGATGCTGCCATGCATCGGTATCACTGAAACATCCCCTGCAGTGATAGTGGACAGCCTTGACAGCAAGCTCGCCGTAAAGAAAAAGCCCCGGGCCAAGCGAGCATCTAGGCGGTCAGCGCTGCTCCAGCCAGCTTTTGGGAGCTACAGCATTTTTGAAAACGATTCTGCTTCAGTGGTGCCGAAGCCCGCCCACAAAATTCAGAACAAGAGCTCTAACAGGAAACGTTAATTATTACAAAGAAGCAGTCCTTCATTCAACCATTTCTCCGGCACTAATTCAAAACAACGCGTAGCCAATTACGAGTATAATTGTCAATCTAATTATAATAATGTCATCATAATCTCCACCATTTGTAGCGCGATGTCACCTCGTAATTTCGTTGCAGCTGGGCAAATAATCCACGCTTCAACAGCTGCGGAGTTCCCACAGCGCGACGGAGTCGCAAGATATACTTTCGTGCTGGCCAGCACTCGGGCCTGCTTATTCCATTTGAAATAGCCAAATATTTACCTGCTAATGCATATCATCCAGATGTATATTGATGACTATCAGAGTTGAACATTTTGCCTGCTGGATCACATAGCTTGTGACTACCGAAACTATGCACATATTATAATATCACACTCCGGCTACAACGATCAATCAAAAAGTGCAATTCACGCACCATGTCCAAATACGACGGTTCAGTACTCAAGATAATCAACAATTTAGCTGCTACAGTAGCAGAAAATCGATTATTACAATTGAGTTAGCAAATTGCTATTAGTCAATTATCTTAAATATATTAGGCACTAAGTTATGCCGAAAATTAGTGTTCAGCGCAGCTTTACATTATCAGTTTGTGTCCATTACAACAATTTTAAGCATATTTGTAGCAGTCTAAATATTACACCTATTAATGTCATATACCAAGCTCTCCTGCTTCACAAACATGTATCTCCCGACCCCACTCGCTGTTGAGGATCTGCTTGCCTGTGATCCGTCTCGAGGGAACAGGGTCGAGGATGGAATAAATAACATTGCGGCACCGCGCTCGCTTGAGACTCTGGATGGGTTCATATCCGTGCTCGTCTCGTCGGCCCTGCAAATACTTGTCGTAAAACTCGTCTTCGGACGCCTTCGCCATTCGCCATAAATGGCGTCCTGTGCGCATCGCCATGTAGATAACTCCAATGGCCCAGATATCGACTGCCCGCGGATCAAACTCTTCGTCGATGAACTCCTCTGGCGCGATATATGGCGCCGACCCGCACAGCCCGTTCGACAGATGGATGTCGCTCTCCCAGGCCATTCGGAAACACTCCCCGTTGCCAAAGTCGGTGATCTTGATTGCACCGTTGGCGGTCAGCAAGATGTTTTCCGGCTTGAGGTCGCGGTGGGCCACCCCCATCTCGTGCATATAGTTGACTCCACGCAGGATCTGCTTGAAGAAACAGTCAGCCTCCAGCACCTCGAGCTTGCCCATCACCAGGATCAGCGAGTACAAGTCGCCACCTGAGCAGTACTCCATGACCTCGCAGTAATCGCCCTTGGCGTCCTGTAGCAGGTCGAGCGTCTGGATGATGTTGGGGTGATGTAGCGACGATGAGATGCAGAATTCAGACGTCAACCGCTTGCTATAGCGCTGGTCCGACTCCTGCGGTCGCTTCTTGAACTCCTTGACCGCAAACAACTGCTCGCGGCGATTCTTGGGGTCCAGCTTGTGGGCGATCCGCACGATGCCAAACGAGCCTTTGCCGATGATCTCCTGGCACTTGCCGTACTTTTCCACAAACGACATCGGGGTAGCAGTAGTGGTGGTGCTACCAGTTCCGGTGGTGGTGGTCGTTGCCACGCCGTCTTTGTTGGCGTGCTTGGCGAGCTCCGTTTCACCCATGCTGATTTTGAGCTCGTTGACGAAACCGGCAATCAGACTAGGAGGCTGGCCTCCAGGCGCCACTACCGCCTCGTCACGGGCCTTTTTGCCGACCAGAAACTCCTTGATGACCTTAGTGAGCTTCTCCTGGCGCTTCGCGGTCTTGAGGTGGTGGTAGTGGGTCTCGCCATCTTCCGACACCAGGAATCGCGGCAGCACGTTGGTGGTACTGGGAGGAGGCTGCTTGAGCGAGGGACGACGCGGCAAGTCGTCCTTGGTCGAGCTCACAGACTTCGCCGAATTGCCGTCAGAGTCGGGCGACTTTTCAGCCACAAACTTGTCGGGACTTTGCAGGGCCGGCACCGACCCCACACCCCGACGCTGGTCGGATGAGAACAGGCTTTTCAGCTTGGACATGATCAAAAGCAAACTATCAAATAAACACAATGTCCAACTGTCAACCAAAATATCACCCTTCCAAACAAATCGAAAAAAAAACGCGCTTCAAAAAGTTGCCACTAATAGATAGAGCGCAACTGAAATTAATGGCAACGAATAGGTCTCAAAAGTGAAGTCAAAAGCAAAAAGCCAAATGCGAACAAATCAACAATCCAACGCTAACAACCAGGACGAAGAAGCCAAAAATCCACAGTCGATTGAAAAAGGGGCCACAGCAATCGCAAGCGAGCAGTTGACCACGAATTTCAACTACAAACCAAAACACACAGCCGGTTTGTTGACAACCTCAAACTTCACCACTATCGTCCGCAAAAAGCAGCCAACCAAAACCCGCAAAGGAAGCCGTACGAGTCGTTCTCACTGGCGTCTGGAGAGTTTGCTAAGGTCGTGTGGCCGCTAGTTGTCTCTGAGAGCTGGTCGCTGGCAGCAAGCTGGCTTGATGACTTGGAAGCTGCTTATGTCCGGCACACAGCAAACGCCAGACTCAACTAACTGAAGCTGTTCAAGCTGTTCACCGCAAAGAGCCTGCAGGCCGCGCTGCTACAATCGCCCGCACCTGCTTGCACCGGAAAATCCAAAAAGTGAACGCCGTCACCAGCAGCAGTTAAGGAGACAACTGTTGCTGCTGGGCATCCAGGCCTTTTAAACATGTCGAAATCGGTGCCCGGCGTGGGTTGGGGCGCCTGGGGAAGTGCAGCTGACGCGGCTAAGATGATGTCACTAACATGATTGGTCTGGGGAAACGGGAGGGCGGCGCTGCCAAACGACAGCAACGGCTGGCGGGGCCGTCTGGATGGCTGTGCTCGGCCCGTTGCCGGAACAGCCGCTGGCAATGCAGTTTGCAGAAGGTTCCAGCACATTTGCGAGTGCTCGACAGCAACATTGCGCGGGAAGGCCGTGGCGGCAGTGGCGGCGGTGGTTGTGGTGGACCGCCTGTGCAGTGCAGTGCTTTACTGAGGTGAGGTTGGGTTGGGTTGGGTTGGTGCCGTTGGTGGGATGGGTTCCGCCGTATGCACCAGGCCATATCGACCTGCTTGGTGCAGGACTAATTATGAGGGATTAATGCGCCTGCAGGTGGGACGACGCTGAAACAGCCAATACATGCCAACAAATCGTTTTTGCAGTGCTTGGCTGCTGCGACCGGACGCAAAACAGTGGCTGAAATCGGTACCACAACCGGCCATCCAGGGCGCATCTGTGCGGGCGAATTGGCCAGCCTGGAATTGAGCACCGGCCTCTGATCAGAGAATGCAGATCGCGCTCCAAACAGCAACTGCCTCTGGCGGCCCTGGCTCGACTGTGGAACGAGACGCGAGGCGCCTAGAACGGTATGCGTCCAGGCACAAAAGCAGTACACAAGTAGCACAGAAGTGGCACAACGGCGGTACAGAAGTAGCACAACGGCGGTACAGAAGTAGCACAACGGCAGTACAAAGTAGCACAGGTACTACAGGTACTACAGGTACAACAGGGTTCTACAACGGAAACATAGGCGCCCAAAATTATAATTGTGCAGGGGGAACCGCTATGAATACCGGCACAAAGACCGGCACAAAGACCGGCACAAAGACCGGCGCGAAGAGCCAATGGGTCTTTGTATTTCTGGGCTGCACTAAGACGAGTTCAGGATAGCCAGCAAATAAGTGACGGCTGATTGTCGCCAAAGGCGGATGCTACAACAGTGCCACCACTAGCGCGGGGGTGTGACTACATTCTGGTAGTGGTTGATAGACTAGCAGGCACCCCTGAGCGGGTATAACGGGTACTGCAGAGGTGGGTTGAGTAACGTCCAGCGTGAACATACATGCATATAGATATAGAAACCAGCTGGACCAGCACAGTCAGTTGCTAGTCAGCCTAAATAGTATAGCACGGCATAGCAGATGTAATCATGACGTTGATTGATGACGTTGACTGATGACGTTGACTGATGACGTTGACGGATGACGTTGACTGGTACCGTTGTCCTTTTTTTGTAGTGAGATGGGCTAACAAGTGACAGTGCCAGCATCGAGTTGGGGTCAGCATTGGCATCCAATGTGACAGACAGCATTTGTTCAGGTTGACACTGGACTCTGAGAGATTGATATGCCTGTAAATACTCGTGAGTAGAAACCGTCTAAGGTGCCTGTCAGAGACAGAGCTCAGATCCATGCCTCAACTGCGCAGCAGTTGCCATAGCGCGACGGAGTCGCAAGATCAAACATCTGATTTCTCGTTTCTATCTTGCGACTCCGTCGCGCTGTGGCAACTGCTGCGCAGTTGAGGCGTGGATCTGTGCGCCACCGGTCCAGAGTCGACGGTGCTGCGGTCCATGTCCGTACCTGCATGGACGCACGAATATAGTATGTGAGTGTACGTCGTATGTACGTCGCAGATCGAAGCTTAAGCCGTTTAAACTCGCACAAAGCCAACCAGTCAGGGTGAGCATTACCAAATTGGTGGCAGTTAGAATTGAGTTCACAGCACATGAAGCACATAGCTGCACTAATCATTTGAGAGCTTCCAGTTGAATCCATCACTAGTTTGAGCCATGGTGACTACCACCACTCCATATTTTGTGGATTTATAGTCCGATATCAGATACTAATGATTGCTATACTGATCTAAGAATTTCTCATCCGTTGCTAACCGGGAGCTGCTCAGTGACTTCCTAGACTCCGACAGTATTCGTAGTCATTAGGTTATTGCCACTAGTTTCTGTCAACATCTTATCGACATCACCTGTCCCAATCCGTTCGCCATCCGCCACCGCCACCGAGCCAACATCACCAGCTGTTACGATGTTGGGCAGCGCATATTTTTAGACATTTCCACAACAGGTGACTTCGCCTGTTACTTATTTTATGTTTATTTTGATCTCTCACTCTGCTCATCTCCTTACAGCCGTTCGCGTTATCAGTCAACCCCGCCTCCGTCAGTTTGCGGCTACACACCATGAGCAAGGACGGCCCAAGGGCCCATAGGCTGATGCGGTCGCTCAGGGGCGACAGGGACGGGGGCTCTGGTGCCGGTACCCCCAAGAACGAGCCTGATAGTGCAGCGCTGCTGGATATCACCAAAGTTTCCGAGCGTCTGGGGGCCATGACGTCCACCGAGGACATTGTGGGTCCTGCTAACGTCAAGCTCATCAAGAACAACAACTACGTCAACGGAGACGACGCGCGCGCCAAAGAGCTGCTGGCGTTCTTTCGCGACGCTGTAGAAGGCGTGTTGACGCCTATCTGCCATCCAGTGACTGCGGTGGTGCCCAGTGGACCTGTGGTGGCCTACAACCGGCTTGCAAGCGCCGACAACTTATGCGGAGTGACGTGCTATCTAGACTCGCTGCTGTTTGCTATGTTTGCTCGCCTCGAGAACTTCGAGCCCATTCTGTACAAGGATTTTGAGAATGACGACAACCGCGAGAATCTGGCGATCTTTCTGCGCCTGTATGTCAATCTGATGCGCAGCGGCAGGCTCATCACCACCGACATCACTAAAGGCCTGCTAGATACCATCTACGCAGCGGGCTGGGCGCCGTCGTCCAAGCGATACGAGCAGCAGGACTGTGCTGAGCTGTTCAATTTCATCGCCGACAAGCTCAGCATGCCGCTGCTGACGCTGCGGGTCGACATTGCCCACGCGGGCAAAGAGGTGGCCGAGGACGACCACAAGCTCATCAACGAGCGGCTGCTGCTGGTCCCCATTCCCGGCACCCCTAGCGATCCTCCGGTGTTGCTGGAGGAGTGCCTGGAACGGTACTTTTCCAACTCTGTCCAGGTGTCGCGCCAGATAGAGCGGCATCTGGAGGACGAGCACGACCTGCCACGACGGCCTCGAGCCGCCCGCAAGTTCTCGCTCGAGACCGTCGAGCTGCCGCGACGGTTCCTGGAGAATAGAGAAGCCTATGGACAGGCTGTTGCTGCTACTGCTGCTGCTGTAATCAATGAGACAGGCGCCCAGACGGACCTGGATCCAGATACAATCCTGCGAAGTCGGTCCTCCATCACCAGCTTGCTGCCTGGACACACCACCAGCCCAAGCGCATCGCCAGGACGTCCCTCTAATGGTTTTAATGGTGGCGATACTGGCGACGAGCAGGAACGTGATCCAGCGGTTGCGACGCTGCGAAACAGGGCGTCGACGTCGACATCACTCCCATCTTACGACTCATTATATAAAGACAAAGAGCCTCCCAAGCTGGCGCCGCCAAAGCAGCGACTGAGAAACTCAAACAACGAAATAACGCTTCCTGCATGGATGTTTTTGCAGCTGCTGCCGTTCTACAGCGACGTGCGCACCCAGAGCCAGGCCAATGCCAATGTTGGAGGCATTACCAAGCATTTTGCCAACGCCCGTCCGGTGTTGGGTATCTGTCTCAAGCGGTACTTTTGGGACGAGGAAGGCAAGTCCCAGCGTAACGACCGCATGGTGCTTGTCCCCAAGACCATTCACCTGCCGTCGTTCGTGGCAGACGACCATGACGACGGATCTCTTTTTGGAAACTTCAAGCTGGTGCTGGAGAGTGCAGTGTTCCACAGGGGAACCTCTATCCACTCTGGCCATTTTGTCTCAGTTGTTTCTGAGGATGAATCAATTGACTATCGCGACGACTATGCATATGCCGACCCAGACAACGGCAGCCACTCTCAGTCGAAAAAAAGCCTTTTCAGCAGACGACATCCCCATCTCAGCCAGATCCAGACTGTGCTCACTGGCCAGTACTCGTACTCCACCAGTACACCGTCTTTGGTGGTGCCACCCAATTCTGCCGCTAGGCGTCCCCTCAGCCAGTCGCAGAGTGCGCGAACCTCTTTTGAGGGCGACGTGTCGCAAACCCAAAAGCGAAAGCGCTGGATCATGCTCGACGACTTGAAGCCAGTGGGCCAGAAAGTTTTCGAGGTTGACTTCGACAAGGTCTTTAGCCATGAGGTGCCATACATGCTATTTTACCGAATGGTTCCAGTTGACGACGAAGATGAAGAAGATGATGACGGCGACGAAGATGACGATGCTACGCTGTCGCCTAGCAGCCAGCCTACTGTGACACCCACGCCTTCGATTCCATCGCTGGATCTGTCGGGCTCATACGACAGCACGCTCTACGCTGTGACTTCCGATGTGACTCCGCAGTCCACAGTAGCTGACATTCAATTTAATCATGTGCCGTCGGTTCCCTCTGCTGCTGCTGCTGCTGCTACTCTGGCGGTTCCGGAGACAAACCACCCAACTCAGGCCACCACGAGCAGGGACAACAAGCATACGCGTTTCCGATTGTCGAGGGGCAAGTCGCGAGAGACGTCTCCCACCAGGTCGCGGTCAGCTCCACCCAACAAAGAAAGAGTTCACCGTAGTGGTGGTTCGCGCGAATCGGGCGTGTCGAGTCGGCGCCTACGAAAGGGCGACGCCAACTACAACGTGGACGAAAAATGCATCATCAGCTAAGTTGTGCTGCGGTCACTATAAAATATTGCGTATCACTCAGCTCATTCAAACCTGTTCAGTTTTTCATGTTGGCTTCTATACACTTTGTTGTGGTTGTATTTTGCAACTTTAAGTATCAATCACAGTTTGGTTGCCCATGAAAGACCAATCAACAGAAGATTTGCAATCGACAGTAAAGTCCATCTTCAGCAGCACTTTTGTTTTTACAGTTTATTGATATTTTGACGGCTGTTGTATCGTTTAGTGCTCTTCTTCGTGCGTAGACTAGTGCTCTTCTTCGTGTGAAGACTATGTTCTTTTATAGTTGCTTTTTTCTCTTCCCCCCTGCTTTCTTGTCTCAGTTCAGGACTAGCGCAACAGCAACCTGCATCTCGCCTAGCATTCCTGGTTAGTCTAGCTGCAAGGGAAGGGGCTAACTGTGCAGGGCAGCACAGAAGTCACCTTTAAACCAGTGCGGGGTTGCCCCCCCTTCTGCACACCTGCAGCATGTCTAAGTTTTAGCTAAATACGGCCATCGAACTCCGGCAACCGTTCCGTCGGCAGGTGATCATCGTTGAAACGATCGGTTATAAATATAGCCTAACCTGCTGATTTCCATTTTCTTGGCACTGACCTTGAGGTTGACGTTGACTAGTGTTGAACGTTGACTCATAGTTTATTTGATCGTCAACCTTTTGACAATATCTCAAAGGCACAATGGCGGACACCGATAACAGAGGACCTGATCTATCTGTGGCCAACATCAAGCACTATTTTGGTACTCGTCTGTCGACGCTGGCTCCACCCAACTTCCAGGAGCAGAAGCATCTGTTCAACCCGTTTCCGGCACTTTCGAAGGTGACAACAAAACAATGGAACTTTATTGCTGTGGGGTTTCTGGGGTGGACCTGGGATGCGTTTGATTTCTTTTCGGTATCGCTGACTGCCACGGCCATTGCTGACACCTTCAACCTCAAAGTTTCGTCGGTGACATGGGGAATCACGCTGGTACTGATGTTTCGGTCAGTGGGTGCCGCCATCTTTGGACTCGCCAGCGACAAGTGGGGCCGTCGATGGCCGTTCGTGATCAACCTGGTACTTTTCATTGTGCTCGAAATGAGCACTGGTTTCTGTAACACGCTCAAGCAGTTTCTGGCTGTTCGGGCCCTGTATGGAGTGGCCATGGGAGGTCTGTACGGAATGTGTGCTGCCATGGCGCTGGAGGACAGCCCGCCAGAGACTCGTGGGTTTCTCAGCGGACTCCTGCAGCAGGGATACGCGTTTGGTTACTTGCTGGTAGCAGCATTCAATCGAGCTTTCGTGAACACTCCGCACGGGTGGAGGGCGCTGTTCTGGTTCGGAGCAGGACCTCCAGTGCTCATCATTGTGTATCGTCTGATGCTGCCTGAGACGGAGGCCTACTTGATGCAGAAATCGATGGAGAAGGAGAATCTGGCAGGGTCGTTTGTGAAGCAGGGCAAAGTGGCGCTGCGACAGTACTGGCTCATGTTCTTGTACATGATTGTGCTGATGGCCGGCATGAACTTCATGTCTCATGGATCCCAAGATCTGTACCCCACGTTTTTGACTGCCCAGCTGGAGTTCAGTGCCAATGCTTCGACGGTGTCCAATTGTGTAGCCAACTTTGGCGCCCTGTGTGGAGGTGTCTTTTTCGGCCATATGTCGCAGTTTCTAGGCCGTCGGCTCACGCTTATGATCTGCTGCGTCATTGGAGGTGCACTCGTTTACCCATGGGTTTTTGTACGTGAGAACGCCGGCGTGAATGCCAGTGTATTCTTTCTGCAGTTCATGGTACAGGGTGCCTGGGGAGTGATTCCTATCCACCTGTCAGAACTGTCACCTCCTCGATTCCGGTCATTCATTGTTGGTACCAGTTATCAGCTGGGCAACCTGGCGTCATCAGCTTCGAGTACTATTGAGTCTACGCTTGGCGAGCGGTTCCCGCTGAAAAACACTCAGGGGCAGCTAGTGCCGGGAAAGTATGACTACGGCAAAGTAATGGCCATTTTTATGGGATGTGTGTTTGGATTCGTTCTTATAGTGTCATTCCTTGGGCCCGAAAACCGTGATGCCAATTTGTTGACTCGCTCATCTGACGAAGAGCTCGCCCTTGCTCAGAACGCATACTTCGAGGAAAAGGCTGCTCAGGCCCACGATGACCAAGATCCAGAATTGGAGCCTGAACTAGCGACCGTGTAGGTCTTTTTTTTTAATTCTTACTTTATCTGACGGTTGTTTGCTTGTATGCAATATTAATTAATGTTGAAACTCGAAAGCTCATTTCTCACAGCTAGACAGTATGAACCAATAAACCAGTGTCCGCGTCTCAACTGCGCAGCAGTTGCTACAGAGCGACGGAGTCGCAAGATGTGTCCTATTGACTCAATTGGCTCAATTACATCTCTTGCGACTCCGTCGCGCTGTAGCAACAGCTGCGCAGTTGAGGCATGGACCCTATGGACTGCGGTCAGCTAATGTGTGAGAAGGACTCTTGTCGTTCAGCACCTCTCATAGAGTCTGTAGCGATCTTGCATAGTCATTTTGTCTTGCGTGGCACTCGTCTCGTCTCGTCTCATCGATGTCGTATAACAGTCTCGTTTATCGGCCTTCTGATAACGATTGCCGTCGTGATCGATTTCAATCTCATATCAACCACGTGTCAAACCTCGCATCAACATATGTCAATCCCCTGCCAGCCTCGTACAAGTGCGCAGCTCGGGTAAGAACTATTTATTTTTTGGTTCTCAACTACGCCTTATGTTCTGGATTTCGGCACAGAATTGCACCTCACATATTCCTATGTGAAGTACGTTGCGATCACGGTTTGGCCTGGATATCTCAGCTGTGATGGGTCTCAGGCTCCCATACCAACCCTTATATATAGGTAGGTAGCCAAATATATTGATTAAAATGCCTGCCTAACGTTATTTATTTTCCGCCAGCATGTACCCCGCAACTTCTCGGGTGCGGCAGTTTTTCAGGAACTTCCCATCCATAGCCGGCAGTATCCAGAATTTATTTCATCCATGAATTTATATGGTGGGGGCGAGTATCCGCCACCAAAAGGTCATAATGGCATGGATCAGACGGACGGATCTGGTGCGCAGTTTTCGGCAGTCAACTCGTCGTCGTCGTCAGTGGACGGAACAGCTGACGACAAGTCAGCCAGCCATTTTCGAAGAGCCTACAAAGCATGCCTCAACTGCCGTGTACGCAAGGTAAAATGCGATTTTGGCGACCTGCACAACCCGTTCAAGCCTCCTTGCCTGCGATGCCGTCGTGAAGGCAAGGAGTGTGTATTCATGGAGTCTCGTCGAGGGGGTATCCAGAATGTGCTTATAGGACGAGACAGAAAAGCTGCTGCTATGGCCCTCGGGGTTGACAAGAGCCTTGTGGCTGCTTCTGGAGCGAGCACAGTAGGTGGTGACAGTCGGGTTGCTGGTGGAACGTCGTCGAATGATTCTATTTCACAGCGAGAGCTGCACAATACGTCGGACGCACTCGAGATATTGGCGCAGGCCGCTCGATCGTTCCCAAAGATTCCAAATGTCTCCAACATCTCGTCGGCTGGTCGTGGCGGTAGTGGTGTCAAGACTGGCCGGTTTCCACCCACTGCTGACGGGACGAGTGGTGGAAGCTCTCCAGCTCCTGGAGGCGGTCGAGAGGCTCGTCCGGCTGTGAAGCTGGCTGATTCTGAAATGATAGCCAAGGAGAAGATCGTGTCAGAGCAGGAAGCCCGCGTGTTGGTCGACTATTTCTTCACTGCGCTGCATCCGTTTTATCCTTTCATACCGGAGCGACTGCACTCTGCCGACAGCATTGCTGACATGCCGATTTTGCTGGCTGCCATTACTACTCTGGCATCGCGCTACTACGTTCCAGAGATCGAGCCCAACCAGAACTCCAAAGCGGTTCGAGACGAGTGCTACAGCGTCCACTACAAGCTGTGGGACTATTGTCAGACGCTGATTTCCAAGACTGTATGGGCAGAAGCCAGCACCCGGTCTATTGGCACGGTGTTTTCATTTCTGCTATTTTCAGAGTGGAATCCCCGCGCAATTCACCAGAGATGGAACGACTACGCCAATGCGCCTTCAGATGGCGACCATCAAAACGGATCCAGTGGTGTCGGTAGTGCTAGTGGTGCTGGTAGCAGCGACGGCGTGGTAGGGCTTAGTGCTGCTCGTAGAAGCGACCGAATGTCGTGGATGCTTATCGGTACCGGTATTCGACTAGCTCAAGACTTGGGATTCATGGAAACAGACCCAAAAGTATACTTGGCGACCCATTTCTCGGAGATTGTGCTTGCATTGCGAATGGGCCGTAGGTCGATGCTGCTGGAGTTCCTCAACGAGCCAGTCCCTCCGCTGGACTTTTCTACAGTCGACCATGCCCGTCTGGATCTGTTGCGCATCATGTCGCTGGCTCATGAGACGCTATACTCGTCGCGGAACACCACGAGAGAGCTGCTCAAGGACGCCAAGTACCTCAACTTTCTTGGACTGTTTGCTCCCCATCTGGATAGTTGGGAGCAGAAATACGCAGAGCTGCTAGAAGGAGACTCGTTAGACAGGGAGTCGCTCGTGTTTGACTTCCACTACATCCGATTGTACATTTATTCTATAGCTTTATCATCGAGCTCCGAGAGCTCGTCGGTGGCAGAGATTATACCGTCTGCCAGGTACGTGGCGATGGCCGCGGATGCTGCCAAAGAAATGATTGCCAGTGCCAGCCGGGTACATGACATGGGCATGCTGCGACGGGCGCCTATTCGTTGGATTGTTCGCATTGTACATGCCACAGTGTATCTGCTGAAGAGCCTGATGCTGAGCAACTCATTTTCATCGCGCGAGTCGCAGAACCGCACCATCTCCACCATCCAGCGAATATCGGTCATCTTGCTCGAGGCGTCACCGGACGACATTCACTTAGCATCGCGCTACGGCACTATTCTGGGCAACATGTGCACGCAGCTATCGGGTAGTCTATCTACTGTTCGTCCTGGTCCTCGAAAAAGACGCCGGACGTCTGCCAATCACGCTCCAGAGCGGCGAATTTCATATTCAGACCCAAGACAACTCGAAAGTTCGTCCAACCTCGGGCCTGAGCAGGCTTCCGAGTCGTCTCCAAGTGTTACAGCCGAGTCTGTGGTTGATGACTTTAATCTCAGCAGTGACATGTCGAGCAGCTTGATGAACATGCTGGACATGGAATTCGACTTTCTTATGGAGGGCACCGAGGGCCTCGGTTTTGTAGAGCCGTTCATAGAGGGGATCGAGCAGCGGCAGTGGCAGCAACAGCAGCTGCACCACGACGGTTCCAATGGACAATAACCGGATGTCTAACACGGCACCATCGACGGTATTAATAATGGCATCATCTATATATTACATGCAAAGACTGCAATTCGATTTTTTGTACAACATGGGTCAGTGACGGGTATATAGACTGGGATGTACATGTGATGTGCAATGTTAATTAGTGACTAGTCCGTTTGCCATGTCAAAGGGATATTGGTCTACTGTAATTGTTTATGAAAAATATAAGTGCGAATGCATGCTATATTACGTAGTCATAGTATCCAACTGCCACGCAGCTGGACATAATCACATTGCTCTGTAGGCTTTTAATTTTCATAATATATCTGGCAGATCGACCAACGTAGATGACGCATCCAACAAGTTCTATACGCACATCTGCCATCAACACATTTGTCATTCATACACCCGTACAAAAACACAAAAAAAACGATTATATACAACGGCTAATGCTGGAACGGATGCACACACTTTTTCACAGACATAGGATTCCGAGGTTTTAATGCTGGGACCACTCGATCGACTCGAGATCAATGCCCTCCTGCACCATCTCCCACAGTGGACTGAGCTCCCGCAGCTTGTTGACCTTGCTAACAACCGTCTGCAAAACATAGTCGATTTCAGCTTCAGTGGTGAACCTGCCAATGCCAAACCGAATACTCGAGTGGGCCAGAGCGTCGTCGGCTCCGAGGGCTCGTAGGACGTACGACGGCTCCAGGGACGCCGAGGTGCACGCCGAGCCCGAGCTCAGCGCAATGTCGTTGAGCGCCATCAGCAGCGACTCGCCCTCTACATATGCAAACGAGATGTTGACACAGCCCTTATAGTGGTTGTCTGGGTCGCCGTTCAGAATGGTGTGGTCCAGCTTGAGCATGTTGTCAGTCAGCCTCTTCGACAGCCGCGAAATATGGCCACTGTCGTAGTCCATCTCCTCGATCATGAGCCTGGCTGCCTCGCCCATTCCGGCAACCAATGGAGCAGCCAGAGTTCCGCTGCGCAGGCCTCTTTCCTGGCCACCACCATTGATGATGGGCTCCAACCGGACTCGTGGTCGTCGTCGGACGTAGCAGGCTCCGATTCCCTTGGGGCCGTAGATCTTGTGGCCCGAGATGCTCATGAGGTCGATATTCAGCTTGTTGACGTCGATAGGCACTTTGCCATACGCCTGGGCAGCGTCGGTGTGGAAAAACACCTTGTGCTTGCGGCAGATGCGACCAATCTCCTCCATGGGCTGGATGACGCCGATCTCGTTGTTGACGAACATGATGGATACAATAGCAGTGGTGGGGCGGATGGCCCGCTCCAGATCCTCGAGGTCGATACGTCCATTGGACTTGACAGGCAGATACGTCACCTCAAAACCCTCGTCCTGCAAATGGCGGCACGAGTCGAGCACGCACTTGTGCTCGGTCTGGGTAGTGATGATGTGGTTCTTCGTCTTTTTGTAGAACCGCGCGACGCCCTTGAGCGACATGTTATTGGACTCAGTGGCCCCCGACGTGAAGATGATCTCCTTGGGGTCGGCGTTGATCACGTTGGCCACATGCTGGCGCGCCTCCTCCACGGCGTGCTCGGTCTCCCACCCATACGAGTGTGTTCGCGAATGGGGGTTGCCATACATCCCGGTGTAGAACTGCAGCATGTAGTCGAGCACTCGAGGGTCGGTAGGCGTGGTCGCCTGCATGTCCAAGTAGATAGGCCGCCCCGGAGAGGCGCCGTCGCCGTTGGTGGACGCCAGCTTGGACTTGCTGAGGGCTTCTTCGACATACGAGCCCTTTGGAGCAACCGGCTCGGACGACGCAAACGCACGCGAACCAGCTGACGACAGCACGTTAGCGACCCTGTTGCTCGACTCCAGCGCCGTCAGCGTCGACGCAGCCCGTCGGCATCCCATGGACGCGGACCGCTTGAGCGAATTCTGCAACGCTTTGACCAACATTGCAATGAGCTTTGTGTGGATCCTAGTGGCAAGAAATCCAGACGTCAAAATGCCAGGGCCTGCAATATATATATCCATGCGGCGGCTACCGTGACTAAGCCGGCAAGCCCTAACAGCGAAAGCAGGTGCCTGGGGAAACGCGAACCCGCGGAATCAGAACGGCCTGCTGAAGCAGAACCACCGCTTCGAATCGCTTATTTTCTTCCTTTTCTTGGGCTTTTGATTCTTGCGTCTTTGTCCGTGCTCTGCTCTTTTCTGCTCTTTTCCATTGCTTTGGAAGCGCTTTTGGCAGCGTACGAGACCCAGCTGTGGTTGGATGTGTCAGGGTCTGGATGCACTGGCTTCACTTAGTACATGCGGTTCGGTCCGACATCGGACAACTCAACACTCGACAGTTTCGGTTGCGGCAATTGTTGTCATCCACTGGCAATTTTTCTGTTGTTATTGTTGTTGTTGTAGTTGTTGCTATTCCATTTGCACTTCCAAAGTGCCAATTTGTCAACTATTGACCAGCTCTTCTACGAATTGCAACTCGGTAGACTGGTATCTTTACAGCTTTCAGAGGTTTTTCCGGTGAGGCTTTTCACCATGGATAATCTGGTAGCCATAGCGCTGGTGGTAAGCAGATGGCAGTACAAGCTGGTCGATTTCTGACTGTAGAGCGGTGCCATGGCAGGCACCTGCACCGATCTGTTCTTCTTCCCCATAGACACCCTCAAAACAAGGCTTCAGGCAAAGGGTGGCTTCTTTGCCAATGGAGGGTGGTCCGGTGTTTATAGAGGGGTCGGAAGCGCTATAGTTGCATCAGCTCCTGGAGGTTGGTTAGCCAGTGCCAATTGATCTGTACTAATGCCAGCGAGCCTGTTTTTCGTTTCGTACGAGTCGTCCAAAAAGCTGCTGACGCCCTATGTGCAGCGCACCATTTCGAACCAGGACGCTGCCTACGGATTGACTCACATGGCAGCTGCGAGTCTCGGAGAAATCGCTGCCTGCTCGGTGCGGGTGCCGGCCGAGGTGGTCAAGCAGCGGGTGCAGACTGCCCAGCAGGCGTCGTCGCTCGGGGCTCTGAAAGCCATTCTGACCAATGCGTCGGGCGAGGGCGTCTGGATGGGTCTGTACCGGGGATGGGGCACCACCATCATGCGCGAAATCCCCTTCACGGTGATCCAGTTCCCGCTGTACGAGTTTCTCAAGCGCAAGCGCGCTGCCTATATGAAGCGTCCCACCGCCACCCCTCAGGAGGGAGCTGTGTGCGGATCAATTGCTGGCGGGGTCGCAGCTGCGCTCACAACACCGCTCGACGTCATCAAGACCCGCATGATGCTGCTGCACGCCAAAGTGTCTGCGACGACGCTGGTGGCCACCATCGTGCGCGAGGAGGGATACGGGGCGTTCTGGCGGGGCATTGGCCCGCGCACCATGTGGATCAGCGCTGGCGGAGCCATCTTTTTAGGGGTCTATGAGCTGGCCAAGGAAATGGCGACGTCCGTCATTGGCGCGTAATGCGCTGGTATCGTCCGGACAGTGACGTTTGGCCGAGGCTGTGTTTGCGATAACAGCGACACTGCAGCGACAATGTTGTATTTTCAAGTTGTGCTGTTTGTGCTGTTGTCCTGTTTGCGCTGTTGTCGACTACGTCCTGGCAGTGACGATGGTGCGAGTCCCCACTGTTTTTTTGCGTGCATACTTCATGACAAAGCTCTCGAGCTTGACGCTCTTGTTGCGGATATCCTCGATAAACGGCTCCATGTCGGCCAGCTCCCACGACGGCTTGGCGGCCAGCAGCTGCTGGAACCGGATCTTGGGGTTCTGCGACAAGTCGTGTTTTGTAAAATACCGTAATGTCTGTAATGTAGGTTTAATGTATGATCCTGTCAGCAGCGACAGGTCAAAGTCCCAGCTGGAGCCAATCGGCACTGCTCGTCTCCAGAGATCATAAAAGTCGGCCACCTCCACTGGCTGGGCGCTGGCGCGCTTGCGCAGCGTGTCGATGCCAAACCACTGGGTCATAACTTTCTCGTCCATACAGTAGGGTTCCTGTGGAGATGTTGCGAACCTGCGTACTACAGCCTCCACCACCGCTACGGGCTCTGTGGTGTCCATCACGGCATACAGATCCGACACCACGATGGACTTTAATGGCTGCATGTTGGCGACTGCTGCTGTGAGCACGTCACACAGGACAGTATGGGTAGTTGCGTTGTCTATCAGGTACGCGACCTGGTCGATTTCGACGCCTCCGTTGCGTCTCCACTCTTCGTCGAACTGGCGGTTGCTGATCAGAGACCGTCGGCACAAACTGGTCACGGACTCGTATATGAACTGATCCGACGTCGACGTCCTGTTATCGCCGAGGTATCGCGGGATTGTGTCGAGCACGAGCTCAGGAGTGTCGACAGGGACGAGCTCCAGAATGCTAGTAGCCGACCCGAATGCGGTCAGCGTGCTAGCGGTCGGGTCTGCCAGGGGATCAGTCCTGCCATCTACCAGCAGGAGCGTGTTGGACTGGTTCATCTGCCGCACCTTGAAGGTTGTCGTCTCAGTGCACAGTACCAGGTCGCTGGAAACGTCTGGAGATTTCAGATAGAGCTTGTCGTGTGCCTCCAGAGTGTCCAGGAGCTCCTGCGGCAGCTCGAGCAGCCGGTACGAGCTGTCGCTGTCGAGTTTTCCATAGAGGTCCGTCATGGCGCGTAGGATGCAGGTGGGCAGAATGGCACCACGCATGCTAATTAACAGCTGAAATTTGGAAATTAAAAAATAAATTAATACAACATAAAAATAAAATAAAAACAAATATACCAATAAATAAAGAACAGACTTAGAATATATATACAACTACCACATCTAATTCAAAAATATGTGATGGTATTCTTGGCATGAGCACGGAGCTCTGTCAGACGAGCAAGGCAACCAACTGCGCAGCAGTTGGTTGCAGTTGGTGTGGAGTCGTTGTATATATTGAGCAGAACGAGCGTTCAGAAACAAACACGTTGTGAGAATGTACGGAACGGGACGGTTGGCACTGTTCTGTTATGTGCAATTGAGTGTTTTGGTAACGGGCAGTAACTTAGAAGAGGTACTCTATCAATATATTATTAGACTTCAGATGCATGTCTGTCAGAGCGGCATATGCAAGTTATATACAAAGCATAAAAAGCGCATTTACCCACAACAGCACTAACAGCCACCACCAAGCGTTCTGTGTAGCAATTCACATTGTTCTGAAATCCACAATGTACACTTGTCGCATCCGACTCAGAGTGGAACCAAACTGGACCTACTGAGCAAGTCGACGGCGTCCAAGAACCAAGCCGGCCACCGTAACTGTCAGCTAGTCGAGGCAATCTGCTTAAAGCAGCCATCGCACAGTGCCACATTGGGCACATCTGCCAGATCCAGGGTCTTTTTGATCGGCCACAGCGGCGGTCAGTTCCTAAAGAGACCACCAGCACACTTCACAACGGCCGTATAAAGCAGTACAAAGCGCCCACACCAACAGCCAACAACACAATTGGCAGCTCCCAGCTAGCAGTGCTAATCAGCTCACCAACAGGCTCCCATTTTTAGTGCAATTGCTTACCCCTTGTCGCAGGCACCGCCAGTGCAACCGTCTGAGCTCATCCCCCAGACGCACGGCTGGGCGCGTCGAAGGGGATACGATCTGCATACCTTTGCACATTCCTATAGTCCCGCCTGCCTAAACGGTCTATAATTGATTGATGGGCTTTTGATCCAGTCTATTTTCGACTTGACTTGATCCCACGACAGAAATAAAAAGATTGGCTGCTGGATGGAGTATGCCGTCAGACGTTGTGCCCTCCGCGCACTCTCTGCGCAACACCATCGTGGTGGACTCCAACTCGCGTTACGCGTCGTTGCTCACCAAGAAGAACATCTCTGGTAAGGTTGAGACCGCCCAGCGACCATTGACTAACTCCAGATGCCGTCTACATGATAGCCGACGACAGCCTGTTTGGCACGGTAGTGGCCATCATCTACCGGGTGCCCAAGAAGCTGCGCAACAACCACGACGGGTCGGGTGTTTGCGTGGTGCTGGTGAGCTCGCACGGGACCAGTGGATTCGTGGACATGACCCTCGACAGCCGATCCCGGTTCTACGTGGCGTGCAAAAACCTGCCTGACGACCACCGCAACTCGTCGGTGCGCAGGGCGCTGGCAATCGCGAGTCTACGCGCGTTCGCGACTATGGATGCGACGCTGCGTGCTGCGCTGGTCGACCACGACGTCCGCCAGCGGATGGCAACGCGTGGCCCAGACGGTGAAGTGCCCATTTTCGACTGGGACGAGACTGCTGCTGGAGCCCTGGCGTCGCGATTCAAGCTTGCCAACGGCAGGTATCCACGCGAGATTGGCCAGGCAGTGCTCGACATGGGCCTCGTAGAGCCCAAGTTCGTGCGTGCCAATGCCATCGACGTGGTGTACGAGGACAGCGACGACACGATCAGCCAGAACAACGAGCTCGTGTACCTGCTGGGTGACCAGCTGGAGCAGCTGTTTGATCCGCTGGCGGAGTACTCGCCAGAGCACACCGAACGCCTTTACGCACCTCCATCAGCAGCAGAGACCGACGTGACGCTCCAGGACGACAGCGAGCTGGTGCAGACCATCTGCGAAGAGCTCTACATGGTGCAGTCGCACATGCGTACCGACCTGGTAGACTTTCTGCACGAGTTTCTGATCCCGCTGCGGGTGCAGGTGCTTGGCGAGGACGCTGCTGCCCACTCTGATAAGCACCAGCACCAGCAGCAGCCGTCGAATGCCACAGGATCGTCGGACGGAGCCAGCGAGTCGAGCACACGGCGGCTCAAGCAGCAGCGGATGACCATTCGCAAGCTCAACACCATCTTCCCGCCCACCATCGACGAGGTAGTGCGCATCAACAACATCCTCTACGATGCGCTGCAGCAGGCGCTGCCGTTTGGCAGTTTCGAGATCATGAGGGCCTGTGGAACCACCATCCCTTACTTTTACAAAGCATGCATGAGACACGAGGCAGCCACCAAGAACCTGGCACGCAACCTCAACTACCACCTAGCAGACATCCAGGACAGGAGCTCGCCACAGGCAGCCAAGAAGTACACGCCCCGACGCATCGAGTCTGTGCTGCAGACGAGCCAGCATTTAGCTCGGCTGAAGCTGGTGCTCGACAGGCTCAAGACGAGCCGGCAGTGGACCACCAAGGAGCAGCGACTGGTGGACGAATACTACAACTCGGCGGTAGGCACCATCGACGCGTTCGGCAAACACGACACAATTGCGCCGTACGAAAGACTGGTGTTCACGCCCACTGGCAAGATTCTTGTTGAGATAGCCACTGGATGGCCCAAAGAGCTCGAGTACGGATGGCTCAATCGAAGAGTAGTGGCTATTTTCGACGCTGTCAACGGGATGCCCACATCGGACGATCGCCCAGAAATCAACAGCATCATCGTCATGTTCACAGACAGCCTGTTGGTGCTGGAGCCTACACGGCCGATTCCCATGGTGAGCGCTTCGGGACTGCACGTTCCGTCCATTGCAGACATGCTGATGCACTCGATGGTCAACGAGGTGCCGTTGCGCGATGTTCCCGAGCTCAAAGTGATGGCGTGGTCGTCTATCCACAACGTGCATATGGCCGAGTACAACAACTCTAGAAGCATCATGATCTCGGCTACACGAGAAGGATTTTTAGTTCCTGACCATTCGCACCACTCAAAAAACATAGGGCTCTACCACCTGGTGCGACCCGATTATTCAGCGACTCGGTTCGTTGAACTGTTGGCCAAAGCAAAGATCACCAACAAGACCCAACCTTTCCACCTGTTCAAGACGACACGACCAAAGCTGCTCATGTACTCGACGGTCCACGAGTTAGAAGGCTACGTGCAGGAAACTGGGAAACTGCCCATTGCATTGTTTCTTAACCTGGACGAGACCAAGTCGACTCTCGAGGCCTACAACCTGGCTGCTCGCATCAACGTGCAGTGGGTCGACGACTCCAAAGTGCGCATCAACACCGTCTCTTTAATGGACTATCGAGCCGAAACCATTGTGCACAAGTCTCAGTTCTCCGACGCCATCAGCAGCGAGGTCGCCTATTTATATACCCTGTTTCTGTCTAGCGCCAACACCACCATGGTCCAGAGCATCCTGGCCTCAAACAGACAGACTGCCAAGTACCTGGCGGACTTTGCAATGAGCCCATCGTCGCTGCCTGCCGATCCAAGCCAAAAGTCCCATCGCCGACACAATGAGCAGCAGCAGGCCAAGTCGCCAACAACAGTTGCATTTTCTACCAGTCCCCCAGTAGTTCTGACCGACCACCACCATCCACTTACAGCGCCAGGTCCAGTGGGTCCCCTACAAGAGCGCAGACGTGGGTCGCCAGTTCAGTTTTTGAAGAACAAAATGGTACGACGACCGTCTCCAGTCACGAACGAGAACCTGCAAAAGAAAAAGTCGTTCCGATTTCTACGGGGCATTCTCGACAAGGGAGCTGCCGACGAGCAGCCTGTTGATAGACTGCCAGTTATCAGCAGTCCTATTATGAACTCGCAGGCTGCCCGTCTGCCTTCTCCCGCGAACTCGCCTCCATCGACCAGCAGCAATGGCAATAATAATAGCCATAATAATGGCACTAATAGGAATGACGACGACGTGGTGGTGGCTGTGAGCCCTCAACAGGCAGCTGGTCTTAATATTTATAGTCCTCAGCCAATCTCACCAGCAGTGTCGACCCAGTCGCTGTCGGAATCGGCCATGGGATCTCCTCAACCGCGGCAAACACGACCCAGGAAGAACTACAAAATCCAGACCCAAGGGCGAGCGGTGATTGCATCAGACGACGAGGACTACTGGGAGGATGCTACAGAAGATGGCATGTCAATTGCGTCCAATACGGGTTCGTACGAAAAAGCAGAGGCCCAGCACCAGCGAGACGTGGAAGCATGGTTCAATAGCATGGAGAGCGAAGGGGACGATCTGGACTCGGACGCGCCAGATTTTGACGATGACACAGAACAACACCACCACGACCACCCCCATCATGCCAATAATGATAGTCACAACGAGCCAGCTGAGAATTCGATCCAGCTCACTAAATTCCTGAACCCGGTGGTGCGCGAAGTTTACAACCGCCATGCTCGCACTAGTTCATATGCTCAGGTGCGAGAGGTTCCCAGTAATGATGAGTTTGGTGATACCAGGAGTGCTGGAAATGATACGCTAGATACCCTACGGTTTGAAGATGACTTTTCGTACTTGGCTGGGCTTGTTGGAGACGAGGATACCAAGACTGGGCCGGTCTCAGTAGAAGGCGGCCCTGATCTGCCAGTTTCAGAGTCTCAGAAGCTGTATCCCGATCTGCGAGATACCTCCATCATCTTTCTGGGATCGTATGTTCGAGCAGAAGAATCTACAGGAAGCTCCAGCGACAGTGTGCTTAGCATCAAGCAGGAAGAGATAGATGATGTGCCTTCGTTGTCGAGCCTGAACATTCGAGACAGGACGTCTGTCCGCAGCAAACTGTCAGTGAGCGAGCTTGCAATGCCTCGTTCCAAGCTGTCGTTTGCATCGATCAACTCAGAACGCTCGTTTTCAACTATCAGTGACGACAGTGACAGCGGGTACAAAAGCCGTCGACAGCCTTCTTTGCAAATGCAATTCAAGTTCCCACTAGAGGGACCCGAGGCATTTCACCAGCAGCAGCAGCAGCAGCCACTATCACCGCCACCACCAGTGCCAGCAATCTCACAGTCATTCCGGCGGATGATTAACGAGTCGAGCGTCAATACGCTCCAGCTGGCGTCGTTTACAGTGCAACTGGATAGGATTGTGGACGAAAGGAGCAACAGAGCCGATAAAAAAGACGCCGAGATCGTGGCAGAGCTTAAGCGAACAAAGGCGACTATCATGGAGTTGTATGAGCAGGCCAGAAGGCCAGTAGCCAATCCTGACGTTTCAGAGATACAGGTATCAGAAAGAAAGGTACGGCACCTGGTGCTGAGCACGCTGTGGATTGTACTGAGCATGAGCGATAAGGACTCGGACAATAAAGCGAAGTACCAGGATATCTTTGAAGCTCTGCTCGACATGGAGTGGATCCGACGAAGCAAGCTTCAGGAACAGCTGGTACAACCAACCACTGTAGACCTATGGGCATTTTAGGTAATGTTTTTTTTACAGGTGTTTATAAGTTAATGATCATTATACACACATCCCATCACTATGTAACAATACATACATCACGTCGTAAAATACAGGTCCACTAAAACAGAAAAATTCAAAAATCAGACATAAAGCACAAAAGAAGCAGAAACCAACTGCAGGATCGCAACCAGAAACAGTCGGCAGAGTCAGCAGATGAAGACTTCCATAGACATTCAACCACTGCTGATCTGGTTGAATACCGACTAGTGCATCAGATCGCTACAGACTCTGCAAAGCGTCGGCAGGAGCAAAAAGCACTGGAACTCCGAGCTTGGAACAGCCATTGTTGGGGTTCAGAATCATCTGTTCAGAATCACTTGGGAAAATGGTCTGAACAAATGATCAGGGCAACATCATTCGGAAAAATCATCACATCATCTGGACATTTCAGCAGAATCATCGGTTCAGTGCAGCTGCTCTTGAGGCAGCCACCAGCTCGGCTTTTCTGCTCCTGCGAATGCGTCGCAGTCGGCTCTGCATCAGGTAGTAGGTGCCACGACGCACAATCATCTCCAGCAGCTCCTTGCTGTACCCATACGAGGGGTGAGTCTCGGAGTATATCGTGTTGATGATTCTCGACCGCTCCTCGCCGCTGGTGTCGCGGATCCAGGTGCGCTCGCCCAGCTTAAAGCCCTCGCGCTGTAGGATGTCGAGAATGCGCTTTTCCCGGACGCGAGCCTCGTTGGCATCCGACGCTAGGCCCATGAGCTGGTACAACTCGTTCAGAGACATCCTGCTCTCCGAATGCTTGCGCCTTTGAGACTGCAGACCGCTGGACGGGCTTGTTGGCGACTTGATAGTGTGAGGAGACCCGTCAAACGTATTTGGCATGTAGTTTAGCGGTGTCTGGGTGGGTGAGACCCCGTTCGACATACCACCACTAGGACTGACCGACTGGGCGTGCTTGTCGGTAGGCGACGCCGTGTGGTCTGGCTGGCCTCCCCGAAAATCCACGAAGTTCATGCCAAACGCCGACAAGTTCAAGTCAGCACCGCCATGGATGGAGTCGGCACCACCACTACCATGGATAGCGTCAACATTATAGCTGGCAGCGAATAGCGACGATGCCATGGTGGGGTCGTGGTCGTGCAGGGCCATACTGGCACGGTGCTGGGAAGCTGCCAGGCCGTACAGATCTGACGACGAGCTATGGTGGTCGGGCAGCAGGTCGCCCAGCGACGAAGACGACATGTGCATAATGGGCTGGACGTCGCTCGGGGTATGTGGCATCAGCGGGGACGACGAGGCCGATGAAGCAGCACCAGAGACGGCGTATCGAGCAGCAGACGACCTGATGGTATAGTTGGAGGCCACGCCAGCTACGGTGGGAGGGAGAACCTCGTAGGGGCCCGGTCGGGTCATACTGGTCATAGCAGCTGGAGGCACCGATGCACTGGCAGTTACCAGCTGGTTTTGAACCGCCAATGGCCCTGAAGTACGGGCCAGCGATTCTGGTGTACTCAATCCAGCAGAAATCTGCAGAGTCGAGTCAGCAGTAGTGACAGGAGGCCAGTGAGGTTCGTCGTCAGCGGCTACCAGCGAATGGTACGAGTCGTCTAGAAACCCGCTGGAGAACCCGCTCGAGAATCCGCTCGAGAACCCACCCGACATGTCGGCATTGTCAGTAGGATCCTGGGGCCATCCATAGGGAGTCGACGACGCCATGTCGGCGACAAAGAAGTGGTCATTGACGTCGGCATGGATCCATGACATTGTCAATGATAGTTGTGAGATAGATATGAGGTGTCGCGTAAACCAGCCAAGCAGTCAGCGAAAAAAACAATCGAGTCCGCAGTCGGATCGCTATTGAATACAGTCAAAAATACAACCACTGGTGTGGACGAAGCAGACCGGGCTATCAAACCACTGGACTACAACACAAGCCAAAGAAGACTAAAGACCAATAGAAAAATTCTTCAATGGAACAAACTTGTCATGCGACTGCAAAAAAAAAGGCAGACAAAGAAAGCACCAGGGAAAAGATTCCAAGGGAAAAAAACTCCACAAGTTTAGGATTTTTGTAGCAGACTCAAAAACACAACCGAAGAAGCCGAGTCGATGCGTCGATAAGAATTGCGCACCACAAACGAACCAGCCGTATTCAACCAGTCAGATCAGCCAACAGTCCCAGACAAAGTCCAAGCAAGGCTGTCACAGGCGAATGAAGGCAGTTACCAGGAAAGGTCGGATCAGACAAGGAGACACAAGCGAGATGGACAGATAGAAGTCCAAGCGGGGCAGAGAAAAAGGTGAAATACCTCAGCTATAACAGACAGGCAAGCAAACAGTCGAGTACGATAAGCAACAGAATGCAGCCAGTCAAGGCAAAAAAGCCGGTCGAGATACAAGGCAGTTGGAAGAAGCCAAAGCCCAGTCAATGCCACCTTTCAAGCGGAATCACACAATCGCACAATCGCAATCAGCCCGATATCGAAAATCAGTTGAAACACGCAACTTTAACAGTCGCAGCGTCACCAAAGTACAATCGCAAAACACAGGCAGAGAGCAGCCCGGATATATACCAGCACCGAAGTCGGTCGACCTAGTGGATAGGATGATGGCAGAAACCAAACGGACAATTGGCGGATGTTGAACCAATCTTATCGACACCGTCCAGTGATAACGAGGGCGGGAACCTAATAGGAATTGCTTTTTGCAGCGGTCCGAAAAAGGAACCGCTTGCAAGAAAATCATCTCCCAAACACAACAATGGCAAGACATTTTGGAGCGACCCCGAGTGGCGGGCACCCAGATGCCTGGCCGCCACTGCTTCCGAGAGCGCTGGCGGTCGTGGTGGTGGCGGTTTGGCGCGGTCGTCTGCTGTTCGCCTGGGTCGCTGGAACAGTGTCTGGATATTTGCGAGCCCAATAACTCGCTATGCGTGCAAATTGGACATGTACATATATGCACATTGCTTTTTTCACAAGGTTAAGAATGGCGTATACACCAGGGCGAGGGCCGACCGGTAGTGCATTTTGACGGGTTAAATAGCCGGCTAAATAGGGGCGGGGCTTGGCGCCTGACGACCGCTGGAGGCCCCTGCCATCTGGCGCCACCACATCCTCAACGGCGATGGCCCATCCAGGCGCTCAGTTTGTGGATTCGCTAGTGGGGGTTTCATGTGCAGCAACGAAGACGAAAAAAGAGGGGGGACTGGAAAAAACCTACGCAGCCGTTCCAAAGCAATCCCAGGGCTAGGGGGCGCATCGGGCCATAAGAGGTAGCGATTAGCGAACCACACCTGCACCCACTAAAATAATATGATCCTCTATGATAATGGGATAATCCACGACTATCATGTCGCGAGCAATTGGCGGCGTTGACCGATGACGCAGGCACTAGCCGGGCATGGACGATTGTTTGGGCAATCCGCACCCACGCGATGTGCTAGTAGTCCACGCCCCCATTCCAGCGCGTTGTTTAGGGCCAGTAGCCAACTTTTTGCTTCGATAGTCCGGGATATTGGCTGGTAAAATGGTCATGGCTATGGGGTGATGGGGCAGACACAGATGTACGCGGGGCGGAAGATTCCAGGCCGCGCATAGGCATGGCAGGAAGCGATGCAGTAGATCGTGGCCTCATTAGGGGGCCGATCGTAACGAAGCGGCCCATCTATTGGCCACCGCCGCATGATGGGGTGGAGATCGGCACTGAACCGTAACTCTTGCTGCATGTACTATTATAATATGGCCTTTTATAGTCCAGTTCGGCCCGCTCACCAGTGCGGGGCTTTCCCACCGACGGGCCCCGAGCGGCGGGTTCCCCCCTCAGCGGACGATTTTGGCCAGCGCTCTGCGTGGCTACCTAGGGCACACTTTTGGTCATTTTCCGCTCGGTCGGAGGGCAAGGGCAATCTGATAACGCACTGATAGCCGACCGACCAACCAACCGAAAATTCGAAATTACAAAGATATTATATATAAGTTAATCGTTAACAAACCCAATCAAGAGAAATGCGATAAAAATGGGATAGCCAACAAATATGGCGATATGGATGTGGACACGTAGACAGCAAGCATTAAAAGTGAAAGCATTGACAAAGACATATAGGAAAGCAACTATAGAAATACGAGGCAAGAATCTACGGTGTAATAACACTGTGTAAGACGATGTTATAAGACATGCCATAACCGCTTGTTATAAAAATACGATATGCAAAAAAGGGGATAAAAAGTACGGCTCAGAGTCGCCAGAATGCATGCCACAGTACTGCCCAGCTGGCTGCAAATGCCACCTGGTAACAGATAAAGGTAACTATATAAAGATAGATATATAAATATACTGATAAAACCAGCGGCCACACCCACTTAAAAGATGCATAAACGGTTGCTCTAAGAACTACAATGCTCAGCCACTTTGTTCTATTGCGAAATTCCCACGCAAGTCCAAGGTGGAAACCGAGCGGAATCCGAGTGGCTCGCTACGTCATGCAGATGCACCCAACGTTATCTGAGCCGCGTCTACGGTAGTTCCAGTTTGAGACCCGATTGCCGTGCCTGCAGCCATTAGCTACATGACGCATGTCATGGAACATGTTGACAGCATAATATTAAAAAACATCTCATCCTGCCAGGTACGGTTCAACGGTGCAACCGCCCAAGCGATGAGACGAACGCCTATCAAACGGCGTGATGGCTGGCTGTAGTGCCTACTCGGGCGTTGTGCTGCTCACTGTGCTCTGCTTAGACTCGCTCATGAGGTCGGCTGTGCGGTTCGTCACCCACCTTCACTCTCTCGCAATGCAGCCCGCGCTGGCCATCGCTGGTCGCACGCAGCAGCTCCCCACTGCTCTCCCAGCTCTGCCAGCCCACATGACATCTGCTTTAAATTAATTACTGACTTATACGGAGGGTGTCGCGCCTGCCCACCCCACCAGCGCGTGGGTGCTGCCGTGCGTGTGATCCCCCCTATATAAATACGACGATTCGCGGTGGCGCCAGAACTGATTTAACCATGGAATCAACCACCACGTCGTAGCAGCGTGGACCTCTAGAGCTGTGGATCCCACTCTATACAGAGAAACTGCCGTCCTTTGGGTTGGTTTCGATCCGCTGATGGCGGACGACACGGCTCGAGTCGGGTCGCCCCCCACTGACAGTGTTCCCCCCGCCGGTGGGAAGGCTCTCCGCTCTGACAGCGAGACCGCTGCTGCCAGAACTGACAACCGCGACTTTGTCATCGCCAATCGCGACTTTACCAGTGCCGACTCTGCCAATTACGGGGCTTCTAATGCTCGTCCTGGTGGCGGTGGCCCCCCTGATCGCCGCTTCACCGACCCCACTAGGCCCCGCCTTGCCGACCCCGCCAGCCCCGCCAGGCTCTTCACCACCAGCAGCACCGAGCTGCCATACTTGGTGATCCCGCCAGGCTCGCTGCTCGGACCACTGGCTGCCTCACCTGTAGCCATCCGCGTGATTGATTTGGACGCTTCACCCTTGGAAGATGCCCCTTCGCGGCAGTCGCGACTGCTGGCAGCCAGCAGGTCGCACCGCGTCAAGGTCGACCATTTGATGCCCCACCAGCGCCTGGCCAGCTCTGCTAGCCCCCCGCTGTTTGTCGACCGCTATGTGACGTACGACAACTACCGGGAGCAGCTGATTCTGGGTGACGGCACCCGCACATCCGACTTTGAACTCCATGTGTCGATCAACATGTACTTTCCCTACAATGCATCGCGGTATCTCGACCACCTGTACGAGTCGGCTACACCATACATTGAACTGGACGACGCTGTGGCGCTGGCCGTCAGGCCTATTATAGCGTCGGCGTGCTACTTCGATGCCTGCGCAGCGCTGTTGCGGATCGACCATCCGCGTGCTGTGGAGCGTCATCTGGAGCGGTTCCACCCAGTTCGTGCATTCCAGAGCGGGCTGGGTGGGCCTGCGCTACAGCATTTGCTCGATGTGGCGTCGGAGATCCGTGAAATCTACGAAGGCGACGTCCACGTAGAGGATTGTATCGTGCTGTTCCACAGATGGCTGTTTCTGGGGCTTTGCCTGGATCCCGACGTCCACGAGCTGCACCTCGACGTTGGCCATGCCCACCAAGCCCGCCACACCATGGTATTTGCAGCTGAGTGGACGTCGTTTGAATTTGTCAAGAAGCTGGTAGCGGCGAGATTTGCACGCCTCCAGCACACCCAATCGTCGCGTCACCAGCCAGAGTTTGAAGTAGGTGACTTCGACCCCGCCAGGCCCTACACCATTCTGGAAAACGTCCCTGCCACCAGCCCCTACTACGCCAACATGCGACTGCTGTGCGATGTGTATGCGCTCAACATTGGACGTGCCAGACAGCGGTTTCCTACTGACTGGACCGCGGCATTGGCCCACTACGTGCCGTCGGTGGACATTGGCAAGCTGGTGGCTATCCTGCACATTGAAATCGTGCATCCCTATGTCACTGGGCCATTCATGCTCCACAAGTTCGTGGGGTTTTCCCGCAAGTTTGACGCACACAGGAACTCTCTTGCCCCGTTCATGTCGGACGAGCTGTGTCCTGAAGATGCACCGATTTTCCCGCTCATCACCAACAAATGCTTTGTGCTGCGGTCGGCCTCTGCAGATATGCTGGCGCTATTTTCCACCAGCACCAGTGACCGGTCCGAGCGGTCGGTTCCCGAGCTCACGGATGACGATGAGCAAGGCGAGCCGGAGCACACTGAGCGGCCAGCGGACGAGAGGGACCACTCCGGTCCCGTAGGTGCTCCTGCAAGAAGCACACGCGGTGCTGCACAAAGCGCCTGCGAAGCAGTTGTGCGAATCGCCAACGATTTGTGAGTGTCCACAACTCGTGGTTGGTATGGATATGGCAATGATAGAGCGGAGAGTCGGTTATTTATTTTTTATTATTTGTTATTTATTGGGTATATTTATTTAATGATCATGACTATTTATTGGCAGAATGCAGACAGTGTCCACAGAGGATAACCATTGATAAGTTATAACAATAGTTATATTAACCTGCGAATGCAAGTTTTGCAATGATGTCAATGTTCGACCTTGGCTGGCGTTGCACAAATTTGAAGTAAATTATTTAATATTGATCTATATTGCAAAGTTGATTTGCGACTCCGTCGCGCTGTTGCAACTGCTGCACAGTTGAGCTGTGGACGTTGGCAAACACGATTCGACTAAGGGATTTAATCGCCTGCCAATTGGGAGATCAAACACCAACTGCGCAGCAGTTGCCACAGCGCGACGGAGTCTCTGAATCCGACTTTTTTTTACCGTATTTATCGAAGTCGAATTTAGCGGTATTATCACACTTCACTGTGCTTTCTGCGTATATATGAAGTGCTATCTCTCAACTCAGCAACTTTATTTGTCGCCTGACAATTAGAGTTAGACTAGAAAGGACGATAAAGGCATTGCTAGATGTCACTAGGTATAATAAGTCGTATTTAAAAAACTTTAACTGGAAGAACGAATACTCTATTATGATGCAATTGCGAAAGCATTGTGACAAATTGCGCCAATTCCAGCTCACTCATTGCACACGAACCTATTAATGTTATAAGAAAGTGATATAATTGCTTCTATGTTAAAGGTAAATTTCAATTTTATATAAGGCAACTTTGGAAGTGCCGATCCTGATAATATTAAGTGTGTCAACGCTGTTAGATTTGGACAGCCCGATATATCTAACGGTATTTTGTCAGGGCCAAACGAACCAACTGCTGCGCAGTTGGTGTGGATTTTTAAGTACTCCTGATATTTAATCTTTTCACTGCGACATACGTCAGAACTAACTACAAATCGTTGCGCACTAGCAGACCACGTTCATTATGCTACAGTCTAGATCATTACGGCAGTGCCCACTATTTTTTCTTCTCCGGCTCCAGCGCCTTGCGCTTCTGGTAGAGCTCCAGGAGCTCCTCTGGAGGCGACGTAGGCCCAATGCGCCGGAACGTCTTGATAGCAGCAGACTTGTCTGTGCCCTCGTCCTTCTCGGAGAATACCAAGTCAGCCAGCTCCTTGTAGAGCAGTTTGAAGTAGTCCTCGGAGATGACAAACTTGCCCTCCACAGGCTCAGGAGCAGGGCCACTGGGGCCTGGAGAGTCCCAGCCCTCGCCTTCGCTCAGCCTGAGCCCGGCTCCTCTGAGCTTGTCGAGGATGCCAGCGTGGTAGGCCTTGACGATACCCCCAGCAGCCTCAATCTTCGCCTTTCTGTTCTCCTCGACCCACTCCATGGGCGTCGCTCGGCGTGCACCGGTCCAGCCAATGTCAATCAACTGCTCTCGAGTGACGTCCTTCTTGTTTACGTGGCGCTTGAACGGGTTGAACGTGTACGGGTTGAGGCCGCCAACCTGGAAGATCATGAAGATGAACAACACCTTGAGGACGTGGAACGCAAAGAACCCGTACTGCCAGTAGATACCGTCGAATCCAGAGGGGCTGTCATCCTTTAGGTTCGGGAACAGGTACTCCACGTACCGGAACAGCAGCGCGGTAGGCTGGATGCCCGGAGTGGGCGACAGGTGATCTGGCAGGTCCATGTACAGCCAGGCGCCCAGCAGCGTCAGCACCGTGGTGAACCGGTTGTAGTTGTACTCCCAGATGGGCACCAGCAGCTGGCCCTCCCAGACCTCCTTGGAAATGGGAGCGTTCTGGTCGATATGTCTCAGGAACTTGTCCCTGTGGGCGTTGTCGTTGAACAGCAACGCCCCCTCTGACGTCAGATAGCCAGGCTCGGTCGACACCGCGAACCCAATGGGCCGCGGGTTGTAGAAGTAGGACGGCGACAAAACCATGGGCAATACATCAAAGATCGTAGCGAGTTCCTTGACCTTCTTGTCGGTGCTGACGCTGAAACAGTAGTCCTTCTCATTATCCTCATTCATCCGCATGTACACGTCCATAGTGGCACTCTCTGCTGGCTGCTCAACGGCAGCCGCCTTTTTGTCAGATCCGCCCTTCGCCATTGTGTGCTGTGCCGAGAATCTACAACGAAAAATGTCCAACAATCCACGAGCTCAATTCGAGGATGTTAAGATGAAGAAATAGCCACTGGAAAATCGCCTGCTTTGCGTATGGCGGGGTGGGGGGTACCACGCACACCACCCCTGCCCACGGCCCCTGCCCTCCAGGCCTTTACCCCTCCCCCAGACTGCGAAACGCTTAACGGGAAACGAGAGCCCAGCAAAAAACCGGCAGCTGCATAGCCCTCAGCCGCAGCCGCAGCCGGTTGGTAGTGCGGTGGTGGTGGTTAACGCGAGATGTGGTGCTGTAGCGAGCCAGACCACCGAATTGGCTGTCGATTGGCGAACTGCTGTTGGGGGTAGAGTGTGGGGACGAACGTCCAGAAGCACCCAGAAGCATAGTAAAAGCACTGCTGATGTTAGGTCCGTCCCAAAACAGCGTTATTATGTGCCGGTGGTCATAAAACGCTGGCAACTTCCATCGAGGTGCGTGAAAAGCGGGGTACTGCGGTGCCATTTAGCCGTTGCCCCACACCGCAACCCGCTGAAGACCCCCCTTAAACGCGCCACACCAGCCATCGCCCGCCAGCCCTATTCAACTGCTTGTCCCCCCGCATGGACTACTGTCCAAACAATTCTGCTGCAGTCCACCTCTTGATGCAGCATCCTCGTTATGGTCGCTAGTGGATGTCTGTTTTGTGGTATCTGGCTGCCCAAACTGGTAAAGTCTGGCGCCGTCAGCCGTCCCAGTCAGCCGCGCTCTCTCTACCCAGGTGGCCCCCAGGGCCAGCCGTGCCCTGCGGAGCCCGCCGCACCCCACAGTTGTCAACGCTAAATGGCTATATTTGACTGCTGACATAGAGTTTTGATTTAGGTCTTTTGATCGTCTAACTTAAAGCCCCCCTCTTTCCCCTCCCATCATTAGGTCCGCCTGATATGGCAGCCCGCACATCCGGCTTGCAAATCAATGGGCGCCTATAAATATGTGGCTCTCGCCGATGCGGAGTCGTCTTCGTACAACACCCGTCTGGCAATGGACAGCCAGCACAAGGCCGATATCGGCCATGTCGACGTCCCGTCAGACCCAGCCATTGAGCTCGAGTCGCTGCACCGACAGCGGACTCTGTCTGGCGAAAGTGCCGAAAAAGCTCGGCTCGCAATTGTTCAGGATGCGCTCGATCTCGAGTACTCGGACGACGAGGAAAGGGCAGTGGTCCGCAAGTTTGACAAGAACATCCTGTCGTACCTGTTTGTGCTGTACATGCTGGCGTTTCTAGACCGCGGCAACATTGGCAATGCGAATACGGCCGGCATGTCGAAGGATCTGGGCATTTCGGACGGCCAGTACCAGTGGTTCCTGACCATCTTCTATGTGTCGTACATCGTGTTCGAGTTCCTCATCTTCTGCTACAAGGTCCTGCCTCCACGCTACTATGTGCCGTGCGTGGTGATTGGGTGGGGCATTGTGTCGGCGTGCTGTTCGACAGTACACTCGTTTGGCAGCATGATGGCGCTGCGGTTCCTGCTGGGCATTTTCGAGGCTGCGTTTGGGCCTGGAGTGCCTTACTACCTGACGTTTTTCTACTACCGTCACGAGGTGGCCCAGAAAATGGCCATTTTCCTGTCGTCGGCGCCCATTGCGACCACGTTTTCTGGCGCGCTCGCCTACGGCATCACCAAGCACAACCTGGCCATCGAGGGCTGGCGGCTGCTGTTCCTCGTCGAGGGGCTGCCCACCATCGTGGTGGGCCTGTTTGGGTTCTATGCGATCGCCAATGGCCCCACCTCGTGCCGATTTCTGACCCCGCGCCAGAAAGCCATTGCCCAGTCGCGGCTCGCTAAGCAGACTGGCGCGCTCGAGATCTCGCACTCGCTGTCCCAGCGCGACATCCTGCTGTCGTTTGTCGACATCAAGATCTGGCTGCCCATGATCATGTACTTCTCCATCAACGTGCCGTTCTCGTCGCTACCAGTGTTCACGCCGGCTATCATCGAGGGAATGGGATTCAACTCCGTCAATTCCCAGGGCCTGTCGGCGCTGCCCTACATCTACACCTTCGTCATGATGCTGCTGGCTGCCTACTTGTCGGATCGGTGGAGGAACCGCGGACTGGTGATTGCTGCGCTGGCACTGCATGGGTCGGTGGGCTATCTGATACTGGCGCTGTGCCGCAACATTGGGGCCCGCTATTTCGCGCTTTTCCTGGCTGCTGGCGGGATTTTCCCTTGCATTGCCATCGTGCTGGCGTGGATCTCCAACAACCAGGGGAACGAGTCCCGCAGAGGCATGGCGTTCGTCATGCTCCAGGTGCTGGGCCAGTCGGGTCCTCTTGTAGGAACGAGGCTGTTTCCTGCCACTGACGCACCTCTATACCTTAAAGGGTTCTGGGTGAGTCTTGGGTTCACTTTGGCGCTCTGTGTGTGTGCACTGGTCCTATCGGTGTTTCTTCGCCGCGAGAACAAAAAGCTCGACATGAAGTACGGTCCTGTCAGCGACGCAGAGTACTCTTCCGACTCTGCCAGTCCCGAGGGGGAAGTCAATCCAAAGTTCCGTTATATTCTATAATCCCGTTTGAAATTCCGTCTAGATGAGTCGCTACAGCCCATGATTCCGCTGTTTAGACACGTACAAGACTCTTCATGCTCAATATATTTCCTTGGCACGGTAATATGGTATCTCTGTAGACGATAATTGTTCAGTATAATCACATTTCAAAGGTGGTCTTGCGACTCCGTCGCGCTGTGGCAACTGCTGCGCAGTTGGTCGTGGATATTTGGCAAAACGTATTTCGACTAACTTATGGGATTCAGCACATGTAAAAGTCCGTACGCACTTGAATACTACAGCTACAAGACCCAATTGACGATGCTCAATTAAATGACAACCGCCACAAATCGACGACTCTTTTCTTGTATTACTTACTTATGTTATGGGGAGTCTCAATTTCAACTGCGCAGCAGTTGCCACAGCGCGACGGAATCGCGGAAACCGAGTCAGATTGGTGTACAGAGAGTAGCAGTACTATTGAACAATGCTAGAGTAGATGATACTTCAAAGTGGAAAACCGCAAAAGTCAGCTTTTCTGTTGAAAGAACTGATATAGTCTGGTAACGAGATATTGCATCGAAAGCAAAAACAATAATATAAAATCAAGTTAAAATTACATTTCAAGGAGAATAATATTATCAAATTGATCAGTTGAAGTGATCTGTACGACGCCGCTTCACGATTGACAGCTGCAGACGCATTTCGCGCCAGCCTCATGAAATTTCACCGTCATGTCAATCCAGCTGTACTCGCTGACCCTCCAGAGCCCGTCCAGCGTGGCCAGTGCGGTGATCGGCCAGTTCTCCGGCAAGCGGATCCAGGAGATTGTTGTTGCCAAGGGCTCATGGCTCGAGCTGCTGCGGCCAGATCCGTCTAGTGGGTCGTTGACGTCGGTGGTTTCGTTCAACTGCTTTGCAATTCTTCGCAACCTCGCCGTGTTCCGGATTGCCGGAGGCTCCAAAGACCATCTGATTGTGACCTCGGACTCGGGCAGGATCTCGATCTTGGAGTACGACAATGCCAAAAACACCTTTCTGCGCCTCCATCTCGAGACGTTCGGTCGGAGTGGGGTGCGCAGAGTGGTGCCTGGCGAGTATTTGGCGGTTGATCCCAAGGGCAGGGCCACGATGATTGCCTCGTTAGAAAAGAACAAGCTAGTGTATGTGCTGAATAGAGATGCTGACACCAATATCACCATCAGTTCGCCTCTAGAAGCGCATAGTCCTCGAACTCTGGTGTACTCACTCATAGGTGTTGACAACGGCTACGAGAACCCCATCTTCGCCGCCATAGAAACAAGTTATACCGACTCGAAGTTTGATGATTACGACCCAGAGATTGACGAGGCGAACGGTATAGAACCAAAAGCCGCCAAATCTGTCGACAAGCGTCTCACCTTCTACGAGCTGGATCTAGGCCTCAATCATGTTATTAGGAAATGGACTACACCTGTCTCATCTACCGCGTATAATCTCACCCAAGTTCCTGGAGGACTGGACGGCCCGTCGGGAGTTCTGGTTGCGTCTGATAACAGCATTACTTATTACAACCACAATCAGCCTACTCTGACGGTCCCAATACCAACAAGAAGCCTAGCTACTAGCGGCGAGCCAACATTTATTGTGAGCTCCGTTATGCACAAGATCAGAGGATCCTTTTTCTTTCTGCTCCAGTCCAATGTGGGCGACTTATTCAAGGTTTGGCTGGACCACGATCGAGGTGTAGCACGGGAGATGTATATTAAATATTTCGACACCATTCCCTTGTCGGTGTCGCTGAGCATATTTAAGTCTGGGTTCCTATTTTCTGCATCGGAGAGTGGTGATCACAAGTTTTATCAGTTTCTCAAACTCGGCGATGAAGATGACGTACCCGAGTACTCTTCTTCGCGGGACTACAAGGTGTCGGATCTGCAATTCTCGCCGCGAGACCTCGATAACTTGCAGCAAGCCGACTCAGTACGCAGCTTACACCCACTGACTCAAGTTCAAATAGCCAACCTGACAAATGACGGTTCAGTGCAAATGCTGACCTTTTCAGGACAAGGTAACAAGTCTTCGATGCGACGGCTCGAGCATGGGCTGCCAGTGACTCCAATTGTCGACACTGACCTTCCGGCAGTGCCAGTGGGACTGTGGACCACCAAAACGGCTGCAAAAGACGAGTTTGACAAGTATATTATACTGTCGTTTTCGAACGAGACGCTCGTATTATCGATTGGCGACAGCGTGGAGGAAGTGAATGACTCTAATTTTCTGACTTCGCTACCCACGTTGGCCATCCAACAGATGGGGGCCGACTCTTTGGTGCAGGTCCACTCTCAGGGAATACGGCATATTTCGTACAATGGTGCTATCAACGAGTGGACGCCTCCGAAGTCTACAATTGTTACTGCTGCTTCTACAAACCACTATCAAGTTGTAGTGGCACTTTCGAACGGGCGAATCGTCTATTTTGAAATAGATGAAGAGGGCCAGCTCAATGAGTTCGAAGATCACAAGCAGATAGCAGGTGTTCCTGTATGCTTGTCGTTGGGAGATGTGCCAGAGGGCCGGGTGAGGAGTTCATTTCTGGCAATTGGATGTGCTGATTCTACAATCCGCATGCTTTCATTAGAGCTTGGCAACACTCTGGATACACTGAGTGTCCAGGCACTTACAGCACCTCCCAGCGATGTCCGCATTATGAGCATGAATAACTCGGGCATGCTCTATCTCCATATCGGTCTTCAAAATGGAGTGTACATTACATCGGTGATAGACTATGTTACTGGAGAGCTATCCGATACGAGAACTAGGTTTCTAGGGCCTCGAAGTATACGGCTGTTCAGAGCCACAACTGGCACCGAAGAGCCAGAAGACCTTGTGCTTGCGTTAACTACGAAGCCCTGGATCGGATACGCTAGGGGACAATCGTACGAAATGGTTCCTCTTTCGTATGGCTCTTTGTCGTACGCATCTCAATTTTCCAGTAAAGATTGCCCTCATGGTGTTGTTGGAGTCGATGGCCACTCAATGCGCATCTTCACAATCGACAAAGTAGGAGATAAAATCAAGGAGGACGTCACTAGCTTGAAACACACGCCTCGAAGAGTGGTGCAATCGTCGACAGACAAATATTACTATTTACTTGAAACCGACAATTATACAAGACTCAAGGATGGTGATGATGATGCTGAATACCTAAAGCAACAAAACAGCTGGGCTTCGTGTGTTTCAGTTATTGATCCTCATAGTGGCCAAGTCGTCCACAGAGAGTATCTGGATAATAATGAAGCCGCCTTCAGTATCACGAGCTGTGACTTTGATTCGCAGGATTCGCGCGAGTATCTGGTGGTGGGGACTTCGCAAGACCAGATTATGTTGCCAAAGTCGTGCGCAAAGGGGTTCATCCGAGTTTACGAGTACGAAGAAGGCGGTCGACGCTTGAAGCTGCTGCACAAAACAGCTGTTGAGGAGGCTCCCCTGGCAATGATCCCTTTCCAGGGGAGATTAATAGTCGGCGTGGGGCGCTTTCTGCGGATTTATGACATGGGCTTAAAGCAGCTGCTGAGAAAATGTGACCAGAATATAGGAGGGAATTGCATTGTCACACTTCACACCCAGGGAAACCGAATAGTGGTTGGAGATATCCGTGACTCGTTCACGTTTGTTGTGTATAAGGAAAGAGAAAACAGTCTGATCCCATTTGCAGATGATGCTGTCAGGCGCCATATTACATGCTCTGTAATGGTCGACTACGATACGGTAGCCGCCGGAGATCGGTTTGGAAATATATTCGTGTTACGGTGTCCCAAATCAGTGTCGGATGCTTCTGATGATGAAGGCTACTCCGTGTACCTGAAGACGTTGCCTAAGAAGATGAACGGAGCCCCCAACAAGCTCAACTTATTGTCTCATTTCTTTACTGGAGATATGGCGACGTCCATCTCCAGATGTAGTCTCGTTACTGGAGGAGAACAGATCTTGTTATATGGAGGCATCCAAGGCTCATTAGGAGCATTGATCCCAGTCTCATCCAAGCAGGATGTCGACTTTTTCGAGCAATTAGAAAGTTTGATGCGTCGCAACGAACTGGATCTTGTTGGAAGAGACCATCTGGTGTACAGAGGCTACTACGCGCCTCCCAAGGCGACTGTTGACGGCGACCTGTGCGAGCGCTACTCACTGCTTCCCACAGACAAACAGGAGGCAATTGCACAGGAGCTGGACAGATCAGTTCGCGACGTGGAAAGAAAAATAGCCGATATCCGAGTGAGGTCGGTGTTTTGATTAAAAAAACCGGCACGCAATCGTGCTGATGATCTATTTAAATATTAATGTACAATATATACCATGGTCACTAACAAAAAAAGTAAAGAGGTTAAAAAAAAACAGAGTCATCATATCTCGTAAACATGCGACGTGATCTTATCATTATAGTTCGAACAGAACAATAGATCAAGTCAGTATCCGACACTTGCCAATGCCCACTTGGTAAGGCAGCCCAGCACTGAAATCTTCAATATGAACATTCCCTTTTGAATCGGCTATAATCAGAATGTGCCCATTCGGAGAAAACCGCATTACAGCCGCCTCTTTGACAGTCAGAGCCGACGATACCTCGGCCACAATGGTGATTTTGCGACTGTCCGACGACATATTGTGGGCCTGCATCAAATATACAAGACCGCATTTGTCTAGAAATGCAACTGCGTCACCTCGCGGAGACACTTCTGCCCGGTGGATGGACGAACCCACCTTTTCGACTCGCATCATGACTGACGGATACGAGCTGCCAGAGGATGCCCCTGACGACAGCGACCGTGAAGACGGAGAGATCTTGGAGTCAAGAATCACCGGAGGCGACGAGGTGGTGGAAACAGACGTGACAGCAATATATCTTGGGTTTCCTGGGAAAAACTGCACCGAGGTGATGCCCTCGTTGTCCTGGGACGCCTCGATTCGCCGCGACGACTTCATAATAAGCCGTGGCTCTGCTGGATTGATGAGCGACACCACTAAAAACCGTGAAGTTGTGAATGTGCTGCAAGCCAGGTAGTTGTCGTCTGCAGAAAACGAAAGCGTCGAGATAGGGTCTCGATACGGAATGGTGACGGTTATCGGTCGCACATCTGCAGCTGTCCAAGCGGTTGTAGTAGTAGGAGTGGTGGTAGCAGTAGTTGGTGGCAATCGATGTAAAACCACCATTGGTCGTGTATCGTTGAACCGCTTGTCTTTGCCGAGAATCGCGTAAGCTATCATGTTCCCGTTGGGAGATACAGCCATGCAATGGATACCGAAGGCCGACTGGTAGCTGTAGAGCTCTTTGTAGTCGTCTTCTAGACGGACTACCTTCAGCGACCCGTGAGGGCTCGCCAGCACCACAAACGTGTTGGTCATTCCGACCAACGGGTGGTCCCATTCGACGGCTTCAAGGCTGTCATCGGCGTCATCGCCAAGGACCTGTGTATACTTCAGAATGGGCGGGTCATTGTAGTCAGGCGCAATATGATAAATAAAGAACTTTCGCCTCCCAGCGAATACAATCTTGGATGCATCTGGGGAAATGGCAGTCACAAACCGCGGCGTACGCGAGGGCCATCCGAGGAGGTTTCTGCTCTGGATGGAGTGGATGAACTGCTTGCGGTACACCGGGAAGCACTTTAGGAAATTGAACTCGCGAGCCTCTATCTCAGCGTTGGTGAGCACGGCACCGCCTGGCAGAAACGACCGTGTAGGCGAATCCGGAGAGTCTGAGTACGAGCTGCTGCTGATGGGGTCTAAATTGTGCATCCACTCCTCCACTGCCCATTTCAGCGAATCTCCACCCGTCTGGCTGTTTTTGCGCGACCCAGCAGACTCGGATGGAGATGTGCCACTTTTGTCAGCAACCGACTTCAGCAGCTCCAGCAGCCCCGACTTGGTATTATCTGGACTCTCGGTCGGAGACGGAGGGAATCTGCCAGCTGCCACCGAGGACATCAGACTGCCAGTACCAGTGCCAGACACAGAAGCAGCGGCAGAGGCAGCGGCAGTTACTGAGGACTTGGAAGCGCCAGAAGCGCCAGAAGCGCCAGAAACAGAAACTCCAGAAGCGCCAGAAACAGACGCTCCAGAAACGCCAGAAACGCCGGAATCACCAGATGCTCGAGACACCCGCCCAGACGCAGCCCCAGATGACGTTGACAGCGTCGTTTTGCTATCGAACGAGTGCGCAGCATCCACTGACACCGATAGTCGTGGTGGGCCTGGCAAGCCTGGCATTCCAGTCTGGTACATGTTGATCTCGGTCGCCAGCCTGTCGAGCTGCTTCTTCTTGTCAGAGACGAGATCCGACACCTTTTGGAGTGGATCAATTAATCCCTGAACCGACACGAGGGCTGATGAGCACTGTGGGCATTTCCTGAGCACAGAGCCCTGATCTGGGGCTGCCGTCACTGGCAACTGCGTGTCGGGAAACAGTGACGGTAACTCGCTGGCAGCAGCAGCTTCGTCGCCATCTGGATGAGCACTCGCATTGGGATCCACTATATCGTCAGAGGCGATGTGGTCGTCGCGCACAATGCACTGACAGGACAGTGACAAGTAGCGGGGTCCGGTCGAAAGAATGTGGTGAAGTTGGGATACAAAAGCCGTCCAGTCGGTGATGTCTGTGGGCGACTCTTCACGCGTTGAGGGCAGTGGCCGTGGAGCGGCATCCGACAGTTTGCTGGTGAGCATCGGTGCGATTGGGCCCCCCTCGAGTGTAAAATCGACCGTCACAAAACGGCACGTCCAGCAGGTCCAGCGGTAGAGCAGATCGCAGCGATTCAGCACTACCGGCAATACAACAACAAAAAAGAGCAAAAACAGCCAATATATGGCCACAAAAACAATGGTGTCAACACGATTGGCGAGCACGACCGGCCCTTGCGCGGGATTGGCTGTGCGACTGGGAAACACCGAGACGGAGTGAGGAGTCTAAGCAGCGTTGATAAGAGATGGCCCACTTTTTACTGGGTTACATCGCCTAGCCCTGGTGGGGGAATCACCGCTATCAGGGCGGTTGGAGATAAGCTGGAGGCGGGGGCAGAGGAATACCAATTGCCAAGAAAACAGTGGCGATGGCTTCCGTGGACGACAACTCAAGCGAAAAGGCGCGAATTGCAGCGGAAAAATGCGTGGCACCACAGGTAGCGACCTCCTATATACGGAGAAAATAGCCTATTAGAGGTCATCGCACGTGAGCGACAACGATATGCTGCAGATCAACGGTCGCAGTGCAGGACTAAACCTGTCAGGCAGACTGTACATAAAAATTGCGCCGTCTGTATCTCGTATTCGCTATCGCACTTTAGATGGGATAACGGCGTGCAATGATGCTGTTGGACTGTGATCGAAGTGGGGTATCAAGAGCTGCATAGACGCTCGTATGGGACAGGTTCCGATGACAGTGTATATTCTTCACCGCAGCATTGCGACTCCGTCGCGCTGTAGCAACTGCTACGCAGTTGAGGCGTGGACCGTAAACTGTTCAATTCATTCATTATAGTCTCTGAGCATTATGTTTGACATTTACATCGAGATTTTTTTTGGGTCAGATCATATATCAGTCACGGATTCACGTTCAAATCGAACTGACAGACGGAAAATACACATATATGCTCACAGTAGTCAAATAAGTTCATCGCCGTGTATAACAGATCATGCAAATCATACTCAATTTCACGCACTATATGGACATACACTTAGACATTTGTACTTAGGCGGATACATACATATATAATACCGTACGGATACGGACAGATACAGATCCAGATCAAATACCGATACCGGTACTGACAGATACAGATGCACGCACACATATCTAGACTAATGCAGGCACAATATATGCTATAGCTCATCGCTCACGATCAGCACGAGATACATACACGCCAACGACAACATATACAGACGCACAAGTTATACCAAAATGTCTGCCATATAACGATCGCAACATCTCTCTATACAACTATGCATATATTTATAAATGTACCCGCACACATCCAAACTCTAAGTTTCATAGCGGAGCGGCAAATCATTAATGTAATATTCCACACACTTTTCTCCATACATATTTGAACATACCTATACACATCTAACATATTTCTAATATACATACACATCTAACATATATCTACACACATATCTACACTCAACTAAAAGCGTCGACACAGCTGTCCTGCCTGCTACTGCCTGCTATTGCCTGCTACTGCCTGCTATTGCCTGCTACTGCCTGTTACTGCCGCTAAAGCGCCGGTCCAAAACCCCGCAGCAGCTCCTCGATCACTTTTCCGCCTACTATAGTCTCGCCTACAATACCCTGGACATGATGAGGAAACACCTTCCCGTACCACACCGATCTGTCAAGTGGTGACGACGGACCAGGGTGGAAGATGACATTCCCTGCGAAGGCGTGGCCACCAACATGCGAACACAGCGCGACGCGCACACCTGCTGGAGTTTCCGCCGAGTAGAGCCTGCCGTGGTGCTGCAGCACCCGGATAAACTCGTCGGCAAGCAGAGGGGCAATTGTTCCGCATCGCTCGTCGCGGCTGCCATGGCCACAGATCAGCACCAGCGGAGAAGCAGCCATTTCGCCAAACCGTCCAGAGCCTGACGCTGCACTTTCGCTCGGTGCAGGGCGTGGGCAATTGACGTGGCTGCTAAAGAATTCGTCGACTTTGTCAAGCGGGATGTTGGCAAAGTACCGGTTATCTGGGAAAAGAAACGCAGACGCAGCGCCTGGCGAAGCGTCGCCAGCGAGGTCGCAGTTGGTGATCACAACGGGCCGTTGCGACTTGTTAGGACTCGACCATTTACTTCATAGCTACTTACGTCTATGAGCTGCCGTTTCGAGTGCCCAATGGCTGCTGCCAGTGTGCCTGGTGAAGCGTCGATCTTGCTTGGCCAGTCTGAGTTAGAACAAAATTCCAGCAACAAACAACTGATCCAACGATCTGTGGTCGAGAAACCTAGCATGCTACATACTAGATGTGCCAGAACAGATAACCAACTGCTTGGAGTGGATGGGAGCCGGCGGCAGCTGCCTCTTTGGGTCCGGGAACTTTGCCATGTCTGGCATGCAATGGGTACAGCCCGTGTCGAATTCAGGAGTGGGGCATTTTTCTATCGTGTGGACAGCTCGCAATGGCTGCCATAGAGCGCGTCTCGACGTGCTCAGCACTCGTGTTTGCCACATGAGTCTGTCAGGAAGGACGAAAAGACGGAACCCGGAACTCGGACCGAGCCTCAGAGGCGAATTTCGACGTTAGAGGTACACACGAGTTCTTGGATGTGAGCAACTGCAAATAAAAAAGAACTGTCAATGCAGATGTCCAAAATGTTGCAAACTGATATGTAGGTAAGGCTATATGCTTTTTGCACATGGATTTGCAAATGTATCACCGGTAATACAAGTAATGAAACTGGAGGTATAGATGCAGGTGGGCATGTAAAACGACAAATAATATCAACTGCCAATAACCCGAGCATTACAATCATATTTGTAAAAGTGCCAACTGAAATATATATATATATATATATATAAATATAGATATAAATATATGGCGGTATCAACTGCAACTAATCATCAACTAGTCATCATATACAAAAATATTCTGTCGAAGAGACGATTGTACTATCAGTTGTGGATTAACTAGCCACATTAGTGCATTAGCAGTCGATGCAGTTGCAGATGCGCATGCAGTTGCAGAATCAGCTTTGGAAAATAAATATTACTCTTATACTGCCGCACCTAACAGTTGTTAATTTGATGGCTCGGTTGGGCATTTGCGAGGTCTGTCATAAAGACAATGCCAACTATAGATGCCCCACCTGCAAGATCACATAGTGAGTTTTGAGCTTTTGTTTGATACCACTATTTTTCTCCTCTTTTACTGACACCAGCTGTAAATTAGAGTGCTTCAAGACCCACAAACCATCGTGCCAACCTGTGGATATCCGGCCAGACCTGACAGATGAGCAAGCGTCTGCTTCAGCAGCAACAGCAGATTCTGCCGACAAGTTTGCGCGCATTCTACAGGACGAAAAAATAAAGTACTGCCTGTCGTTTGACAGCGTGAGACAGCACCTTCAGACCGTTGTTGCCATTTTAGACGATGCCAAACTGTCGGGAGAAGACACCAGAGATGGTCGACTAGAAGTGGCTCTCAAGCGGTTGCGCGAGCTGCGAAAGGGCGGCAGCGAAGCCAATGAGATTGTCGAAGAATTTTGCCTACGGGTTGTCGAGCTTGCAGGAGGCGGGACCGACTAATCCAGCATTGGCGATTGCATTTAGTTTATTGCATTTGGAATTGATCACCTTGCATTGGATCAGTCAATACTGTAGATCACAAATATACACGTCCACACTAAAGCTGCCAACTACTTCACAGCAAATTGATGATCACGTCACAGAAAATGGATAGCACCGGTTAGCATCCTCGTTTCAACTGCGCAGCAGTTGCCACAGCGCAATGGAGTCGCAAGAACCTGCCGAACCTGTGCTAACATGCCGCCATGCAGAAATTGTAGTTTCTATTAATTGTGCAAAACGTATTTGAGCACCTATTTACTACACTTTGAGGACGTGCCGAGGCAGCCCTTTGGTGCCAGCAACCTTGACCCGGAAGATCTCGCCTCCCTTGTCAGTCGCAAGCTTGGCCTTGGTTGCGTCGTCCACCGTCTCTCCGTCGAACGCCAGCCGTGCTGATGTGACGATGAGATCGTCGAGATTCGGCCCCGCAAACGCAGCGCACGAGATGCGCTCGGCGGGGAACTGGTAGATCTCCAGCAGCTCGCCGGTCGGCGCGAACCGGCGCACCGACGAGGTCGACCACACTGCTACCCACAGGCAGCCGTCGGCGCTGGTGCACATTCCATCGGGCTCAGGGCTCGCGAACTCGGGGAAGTTGATCTTGATAAACGGCTGGCGGTTGGACAGCTCGCCAGTGGCAGAGTCGTGGTCGAACTTGAATATGGTGTGGGTCATGGAGTCGATAAAGTACATGATTTTGGCGTCGGGTGAGTAGGCAATGCCGTTGGGGATCGTGCAGCCGTCGGCCAGCACTTTGAGCTCGTGCGACGTGGGGTCGTAGCGGTACAGCTTGCCGTTGGTGTTGAGCTCGGCGTCGAAGCTGAACATGGATCCTGCCATGAACCGCCCCTCTGCGTCCACGAACCCGTCGTTGAACCGCATGATCTGGTCGGCCTCGGACGTATGGATCTCCACCAGGCTGTGCGGGGTCACCGACTCGCCGTGGCCAGCAGCTGTCTGGACGTCCACAAACGCAAACCCCGTCTTGGTGGCTGCAATATACTTCAACGGGGTCTGGGTCAGGCCAATGACGCCAATTGGAGTCCCGGTGTTGACCCACTTGTGGGTCGCCCACAGAGCATCGGGGCCCTCGTCAGCTTTGGAGTAGTCGACCCAGTGGATCTCGCTCTTGAAGATGTCAATCCACGCCAGCACGTCGTTGCGGTGGTCGTAGAGCGGGCCCTCGCCAAGATTGAGATGGGGCTCCAGAAAGGGCTTGTCGACCACAATTGTCTTCACCATGTCAATGTCAACTAGTCAACCTGGTTTCGCGGCATGCTCCTATTTATATACTGGAGATCCCCCCAGATGTGCATCGGATTAATTGAAAGTGGGGGCAACCGCAATTCCCCGGCGCGTGCCCCGCCATGCAGCTCCCATTTCTCCGCTGCCAGATAGGCTTAAAGCCTGTATCGGGCAGCCCAATTGCGCTGTGAAATTTGATGTTTGTAGTAATAGTTTATATTCGAAGTTTTGCAATTGAGTCTATAACTGCCGCCGATTTAATTGGTTAGATTTTTTCTGCCGACGTGCAGCGTCCTGTGAGGGGGTGCAGTGTGGAGGATATGCTATGCAGTGGAGGAGTGTGGGTGAAATATCGGGCCCATTCATTCCGACTCGAACCATGCGATTCCGAATAAAGAAGGATTTAAAGAAGCTCGCTGATTTATGTGATTTAAATACAACTGCGCAGCAGTTGCCACAGCGCGACGGAGTCGCAAGAATGGTCAACTGTCCCGTGGATCGGGTCGTCGTTGCGAATTGAGCAGCCCTGAAAACTCGAACGGCAGCTTCTTTATAAAATGACGTACATATTGTGTGTAAAATGATGTATATAATGATGTATATAATGATGTACATAATGTTCCATACTATGGTGTATAAATTGATGTTTATGATTTTCATATATTATTGTAACTATATAACGTTAATATCCAGCTACATGCAGAGTTTCCTAACTACATGTGGAGCGCCAAATTCGCGTTCCTGCAAATGCCGGTGTCTGTTCGCGCCCCGCATGTACACCATGCCAACCGCCGCACCGAGTTGGGCAGTTAATAAACATTCAACTCGCGACTGTTGACAACTCGTACAATGGCCACTGCCATCGATGACGACGACAATTGGGACAACGACTTTGGCGACGTAGACGTTGGCGACCTGCTATCGTCGGTGTCGTCGGCAGGTGCTGTCTCGGACACGGACAGTTTCTACCAGAGGCCCTCACGCCGCGATATCAGAATCGACAGTTTTAAAGAGACTCCTGAGGAAGACGACCAGTTCGACCCAGATCTGACGACAAAACTGTCTAATCTGAACCTTGGACAGCCCCGGAGACGGATACAGAGCTCTTTTTCTTCAGGAGCCATCAGCAATCTGGGATCAACCGTGGCATGCCCCCAGGGGCTATCGCGACGTGAAAACAGGAGCTCTGCCTTCCAGAGCGCTGACGATTTTGGCGACGATTTTGAGGACGGTTTTGGCGATGTTGGCGATTTTGGCGACGACACGATCGATGCGTTTGGCGATGTGCCGACTATTCGCGCCAAACACGCAGTACGAAAGCCCAGCGCGCGCAGCCTGCAGCCTCGCAACATGTCGCACCGCAGCGATGCCATCTCGGACGAGTTTGGCGATGAGTTTGGCGACGAGATTGGCGGGGGCGACTTTTTCGCCAACCGGCTCCAGCGAGTGCGCGCGCAGCGCTCGGCGGTGTCGGTGAGCTTTGATCTCGACGACGACGCAGACGAGCTGCGTACCAGCTCGCGAGCACAGTCTGCTATGTCGACGACTTCAGCCACCACGTTAGACGACGGCGACTTTGATAACGACTTTGAGTCGTGCGACATATTTGAAAAGCCGGGATTGTCTCTGCAGAGTCGGCTCGAAAACACCAGACGGCGTGCCGAGCAAGAGGCCCTCCAGGAGCATCAGGAGCTGACAGCCAAGTACACGGTGCGAAGCAACGGGTCTGGCAACTCAGTAAAGTCCCGTAGCGGTGCCACGACGCTTGCAGCTGATCCTGACGTACTGGCGGACTCTGACGACATGGAACAGGGCTTTGACTTTGATGACAATACCAAACTTGACCCGGCGATGGTTCAGCAGTATTCGGGCACCGTGCGCCATAAGGGGTCGTCTGGGGCTGTCCCGGAAGGCACTGTGCGAGTCAAAAAGTCCATGCCAATGCTTCGTGCCGAGTCGTCTTCGCGAAACCTGAAAACGTCTCCTTCAAAGCAGAGTGCAATATCGAAGTATTACGAGCGCCAAGACAACGACATTGCAGAACTGAGTAGTGCCAATCGGTTCAGCGACACACCTAGAACAAAAGCCAACATGCCTCACAGGCTACGCCCCGTTCAGTCCATGGCCAATATTGGTCCTCAGCAAAGAATGCCCTTTGGCACTCAACCAGCTCCTGCATCTGTTGGTCCTGCTGGCAATAATATAGCCCAGGGAACGCTGAAGAAGGTGCGGAGTCAGTTGACTAGGCCAAAGAACTCGATACTATTTGGAGGAAACGAGCTGGACGATATAAACGAGCTGGCAGTGGACGCAGTGTCTGAACGCAAGTTTCTAACCTACCGTGGCAGAGAGCCGCCGAAGATGGGCGACCGCAAGATAGACATCAGCACTTTCCGAGAAAAGAGCCCGCAAAAGAAGCTCCGCAACAAGCCGACCCTTTCAACATTGCATCAGCCTACGGCGTCGAGTCTGCTTAAGCAAACAGCTCCTTCTGCAAAGCAGCATACACGTAAAGGCGGCACTATCAGGCAGCTGGGCCGGCCGTCCGACATCCCGCAGACTATTGGAGAAATGCGGTTCAACCCCGCAAAGCTTGTTTGGGAAGGCAACGACATCGACCTCAAGCGGTTCGATTCGGTCAATTCAAAGACACCGGGCCTGATTGCGTTCATATCGAACAAGGGGGTCCAGGTGGTGGGAAACATGGTGTTTGATCCCGAGAAGCTGTACTGGAGGAACACTCAGGAGGACAGCGACCCGTTTGAAGGGCTCGATGATCTCGACGTGTCAACGACTAACCACCACAAGTCTGTAGCTGAAGCAGGCGCAGCGGCAGCAACATCGCTGGCGTCTTCTCTTACGGGAGAGTTTGTGATTGGCAAGGAGTTTGAGCTATCCGCGAAGTTTGAAGATAGGCTGCGTCACGAAGATGAGAAATGGGCCAAGAAAATAAGCGCCTGGCGGCTGCCGAGCGCCACCCGGGACCATTTGCATGAGATCAGGGCCATGGTGATGAGACAGTAACGATTTATGATGACATGATACCATTGAATGTACACAATTACATTTTAATTTTTTCTTTTGGTTGTCTTCTGTTTTTTGTTCTTTTTGTTCTTTTTGTTCTTTTTTTTCCCTTTCTTTTTTTGCTTTTCGACAATTCGACTGTTGTCAATCTGACATTGTTGACTCCTATTGACAACATTGATTTCAGTAAATTTTTTTTTCGCTTGTTTTTGTCAGTGGTGAATGCAGAACTTTTGCTCTTCTATTAAGAAACGATACCATCTACCAATCTGCAACATACCATTCTTTTTGGTTGCATCTCCGTATAATACATGCTGATAATCCTCTCTTTCTCTCTAACTTTCACCGGTGTCGATCAGAACCGCGCAATTTTTCCTCTGACGATAAAATATTATTTCTGCTCAGTCCCCGCATATCCCTGTGGCTTGACGTTAGCCGGTATCTGATTTCAGCTAACGGTTAGCTTAATCGCAGCCGTGCTCCATCTGCACTCACTGCAGATATCAACCTAACCACCGAATTTTTCTTTCCACCATGGAATCCACAAAAAAGCTGTCAAAAAAGCAGCTCAAAGCGCAGGAATTCCGCCAGAAAAAGGCAGCAGATCCAGATCGCAAGCGTAAGAGGGAAGATGATATAGACGATGAAGTGTATGCTCCGTTTGAAGAAGCTGCGAAGCCTACAGACAAAACTAGCGCTAAAAAGGCCGATAAATCCGAGAAACCCGACGAGAAAATAAAATCTGCCACAAAAAAGCAGAAGAAATCAAAGTCCAAGGAGAAGACCGAGAACACGGAGAACAAGGTGAACAAAGAGAAAAAGGAGAGGGTGGAGAAGACAGAGGAGACGGAGGAGACGGAAAAGACAGAAAAAAAGGAAAAAACGGAAAAGTCTGCCAACCGGTTCATTGTGTTTGTTGGGAATCTTCCATACGAATGTACTGTCGATGAGTTGCAGGCTCATTTCAAGGCAGCCAAGCCGGCAGCTATCAGGCCGCGAAAGGGATTTGCATTTGCCGAGTTTGACGGAGCTGACGCACACAAGAAGCTGAATGTAGCTCTTCGTCTCCATCACAGCATATTCAAGGAGCGCAAGATCAATGTGGAACTGACAGTGGGCGGCGGGGGAAACTCAGAGACCCGCCGCAAGAAATTGGCATCAAAGAACGAAAAGCTTCGCCAAGAACACGCCGAGCGAATTCAGACTGAGGCCAAGGCATCCAAAGCAAAGACTGAAGTCAAACCGACGAAAGGTATTCACCCCGAGCGGGCCAAGCTGCTTGGTCTGTGATATTTATTAGACGTACAACAGTCTGACAGTAGATCTAATTCTACAAGGAGCATTATCTAACGTAATAATATCAGACCGCCAAATCGAACAAAATGTCGACCTTCTGGCTACAATGTGGCAACAATGCGAGGTAAAGTCGGAAGCAGCATTGTCGGACATAATCGCCTTAAAAGCCAGTCATAGCAGACCCAATTTAACCTCAGTAGTAATGCCGAAGCAGATGTGGTCAACAATAATTATAAGTTGAGAAAAGCTGGTGTGAAACTGAACCAGTGTGGTCGTAATTACTGGAACATATATAGTCGCATTGTCGACGCACAGCTACTGCTTCTCACTGGTGACACTACGATGAGGACCATCCACTAAAGAGAGCAAGGATATTGATCCTGCTCATAACAATTCCATAAAAATACAACCTTCTACAGTATGACACACTTCTTTTGTTTCCGCTTGACCACCGGCGGCGTCAGCACCGCGTGGATGGCCTCGTCGAACACCGTCTTGAGGCCCTTTTGCGTCAGTGCCGAGCACTCGAGGTATTTGACCGCGTTAATGTCCTTCGCCATTTGAAGGCCCTGTGAATACGAGATTGGCGCCTGTCGCTTCTCGCGCAGCTTGACCAGCACTTCCTTGTTGTCGCGAAGGTCCAGCTTGGTGCCCACCAGTATAATTGGCGTGTTGGGGGCATGGTGGGTGATCTCGGGGTACCACTTGGTCTTGACGTTCTCGAAAGAGGGCGGCGACACCAGTGAAAAGCAGATGAGAAACACGCCTGTCTGCGGGTACGACAGTGGTCTCAGACGGTCGTAGTCCTCCTGGCCAGCAGTGTCCCACAATCCCAAATTGATGGGCTGCGAGTCCACCATCACATTAGCCGAGTAGTTGTCGAATCTCGTGTCAGTACTGCTTGCCAGTCGTTATCAAAAACAATGTTCATTATCACCAACTCGCTGCCAAAAACACAAAACAAAACTACTTACACTGTCGGGATATACTCTCCTGGAAATGCATTGGTGGTGTATGAGATGAGCATACAGGTCTTACCCACAGCACTGCTGTTAGCGCGCACTCGTCACCGTCGGAAAACCCACCCATCGCCCGTCACGACACACTTGATGCTCTGCATGTGGTCTCTATCAAAAGTAGGTCAAGTCGATAAGTCAGGAACCCCTATTTAGGTCTGGGCAGGGACATCGACGAACATGACATATAGACTGCTATGACCGTATGTAGTCGATTCTTTCTTTGTTGTCAGTGCTGCGCATTCGGAAAGCGGACTTGGATTCGTTGAATATTAATTCTCTGTTTCGTGGCCTCATGGATGGTCCAAACTTTATATAACCAACTAATATGAGAGGCTTCACAGTGATAATGCACTATGTAGCGCTCACCCTGGGTCAGCTTTGAAACTTTAATAAACAAACGAACGCTTTCAGCTCAATTGACTCAATTTGTAGTAATTATGGCCGGAAATATAGCTTAGATGTCGAGTTGACGGTTTTTTCGCGCCGGGACGAACCGTCTCCAACTGCGCAGAAGTTGCCTCAGCGCGACGGAGTCGCAAGACATATACGACGTACAATTGCGTTGAGAGCTACTGAAGGCAGCTCTGGAATCATCTAAAAGCATCATGTAACGGGGTAGAAAACGAAGCTCGTTGTGTTAACGCTAAAAGAGAATGTTTTTATAATTGTTAAACTAAAGCAGTTGACTTAAGATTTAGAGCTTTCAGCCCTGGAAAGCCGTACATACAGCCAGATCACATCACGAACAATAGAGCAGAGCAGCATTACTGATGAAAATTATTATAGACATATTGACACCACTCTTGACTAGCGGAACAAAATAGACTTCAACCACTGCTGAAACTAACGTATTCACATACACCAAAGATCTTTCAACGAAGAAGATGTCAGCTCAAGCTCCAGATTCAAAATACAGAATAACCACACTAAGCAGCCACTGTTTCAGCAGGTTTTTCATCTTCTGGCTTAGTCTTGCTCTCATCCACCTTTGAATCATCTAGCTTGCCCTTATTGTCAATCTTGTTCTCTATAAGGTTGTGGAACGCAATAATGGCCCGCACCAGGCTGCTCAAATAGATCACCATCAGTTCGTCGTTGGTCTTGACCGTGAAGGCGTTTTTGAGCGACCCCTCTCCCTCCATGGCGTCGCCAACATTCGACGTCGAAAGGTTGGGCAGCAGGTTAAATACGTCCTGCAGCTTGCCAATAATATCGTGGCTCACCGGCAGCTGGCCCGCCAGCACCTTCTCAAGATAATTGGCGATATCACGCAAGTGGTTATGCAGGCCCTGGAGTGATGTGAGCTGGTTAGTGATGCGCGTTGACAGCGTTCCGGCTGCTGCGTCGCGGATGTCCCTCAGAAGATGCTCAACTCCGATCTCCTCGGCTTCCTCAGCCTCGATCAGCGAAGGAACATGCACAAACGTCTTGTCAGAAGTGGTTCCGTCATCCTTGATTTCCTCAATAGCGATATAGGCATCGGTGGGAATACCCACAGACTTGGGCTGCACATCGACAATGAGTAGCAGCGGGTCGGGAGAATACCGCTTGAACAGTTCGTTGATCTGGAGGTCTGATGCTCGCAGTTTGGGCCCACTGTGGTACCACCCGATGAGCTTCTCCTTAGCATTGACCTTCCGGAACATGTCACCCATGCCGTCTATAAAGTCGTGGTCCAGAAACCACACGTTGGCGTTCTTGTCGTCTTCCTCAAAAGGGACTGCGAAGCTGTTGGTCACTCGGATGCGATTGTCGCGCTTGTCGCCCAGCAGCACTCCCACGACCCGCTTCCGAGTATCCTTGGCAATGCGATTATAGTGATCCACCACTGACAACAGCACCAGTGGTGCAACGGTCACAGACGTCGCAACACTCATAATGTTTTACAAGTCTAACTTATAATGTATGGTTTACGAAGTATATGCGTAAGCTGCTGACGGCAGCAGCTCATGGTTGCCACGACGTGAGGCTGCAGGCCTGCAAAGGCATGTTTGCGATGGATTAGAGCATAACTTGATTTCCATCTGTATTAATAACTGAGATAGCTTAAAGTGAGTTCGACGCTGGTTATATTCGTCAGCTGTGTAAACTGTTACTTTGACTGGGCCTAAAGAATACAGTTTGTTGCATTGTGTGGGGATCTACTTATGGTTGCATATTCCTTTGTATTCGTCGATCTATAATTACTCTGGACTGACTCTCTGAACTTGATCTCTTGGGACTTCACTCTGGTCATCCACATATTGGTTGGCAGCTAGCATGCCTTTTGGACAGCTCGTGATTGGGCCTCCTGGGTCGGGCAAGTCCACCTACTGCTTTGGCATGCACCAGTTTCTGAGTGCCATTGGCAGGAAACCGTCGGTAGTCAATTTGGACCCTGCTAACGACCGAACCAACTATCCATGTGCCTTGGACATTCGGGATTTTACACGTCTAGAAGACGTCATGCAGTCTGAGAACCTTGGGCCCAATGGCGGCTTGATGTTTGCCTTGGAAGAGATGGAGGCTTCTGTGGACGAGTTTATTTCCCAGATCCGCCAGCTAGGCAAGTCTGAATATTTTGTTTTCGACTGTCCTGGCCAAGTGGAGCTGTTTACGAGCCACTCAGCACTGCATACGATCTTTAAAAAGCTCGAAAAAGAGCTCGATTTCCGACTGGTGGTAGTGCATCTCATTGACTCGTATTACATCACGTCTCCCAGCCAATACATCTCCATCGTGCTGCTAGCGTTAAGAAGCATGCTTCAGCTGGACCTTCCCCATGTCAACGTGCTGAGCAAAATCGATCTGCTGGCCAACTATGGCGAGCTTCCGTTCAGACTCGACTTCTACACCGACGTCGAGGATCTCAGCTATCTGTTTCCTTATGTGGAAAGCGAATCTCCCTCGCTGCTCGGCAAGAAGTATGCAACGCTGACAAAAGCAATAGCCGAAGTCGTCAATGACTTTGGTCTGGTGGAATTTGAAGTCTTGGCGGTTGAGGACAAAAAGTCCATGATACATCTGTTGTCTGTCCTAGACAAGGCTACTGGATATCTGTTTGGCACTACTGAGGTGGGAGGAGATACGGTGTGGGTCGAGGCTACGAGGCAAGGCGGATATCTGGAAGAAGCAACCGACATTCAGGAGCGGTGGATTGAATATAAGGACCAATACGACAAAGCAGAGCAGGAGGCAGCCGACAACAACACAAAAAAAGATGACAAGCCACTCAGTGAAGAAGAGCAGTGGCAACAGGCATTAGGCGATTGGGAACAGCAGCATGGCGCGCCAGCTGTGAAACAGGATACTGCGAAACAAGACTGATGCGGGTCTGACTGACTCACGATACTGATTGCCAAACAGCGACTTTGTACATATTCAATGCATGACAACAACTTGAATCTCTGCACAGCGTAGACCGCTTATATAACAATTTCTATTATATTCAAGGTACACTTAAGTTTGTGGTGGCTACGCCAAGAACGCTTCTGCTTCAGCGATCTTCGCTTTGGCATCCGTCTCGTCATCGTCAAAGTTGCCTTTTTCCTGCGTTAGTTTTATGACTGTCCATTCGCAGTTGAGCCACTCACAACAAACGCCTTGAGTCCGTCTAAGCTCGCCTGGACACGCTTTCTGATGTCGGGGATCATTTGTTCCGTGTCACGCAGCACGTCAACCGCTTTCTTGATGTCGTATGAGTCAGCGCCATCCTCTCGCATCTTGGCAAGCTTCTGCTCATGCTCCTCAATTTCCTTGCGATACAGCTTGTCCTCCTTCATCAAGCGAGTAAGTGCATTGACCTTTATTTGCAGCTGAGTAGGTGCCATGTTATTATGATGATGGAAACAACCCCTGAGCCTAGATCGCGATGTACTGTACGGCTGGCTGTCAGCAGAACAGATGGACTACCGCGGAAAAAAAACAAGTTATAATTGTTGAAAGAGAAGGGAAAAAATGATATAATTCAATTATGAGATTCGAGGGTACGAAAAGAGGTCTTGTATTTTTAGTGACGATTTAATAACTTCTTCGTAGGAGTGATATAATTACTCTCACTTTTGAGATACCAGATCTTCCAACGCCGCATAGTTCTCGATATTTGACTTCTTACTCTCAACATGGGGACGTCGCTCCAGTCCAATATAATGGACGGTATTCGTGCTATGGAGTCACGGCTCTCGTCATTGCAGTCAAAGCATCTGCAGTACCTCAGCTTGAGAAATGCAGCTCAATCTGAGCCCAAATCTATCACATTACCAAATGGGAAAATGATGGTTGATGTTGGGGATTCGTGGTTTGTGGAGATGACAATCAATGACGGAATTGCATTTCTGGAACGCAGAATAACGGCTGTCGAGGAAGATATGGCTCAGGTGCTGGGTAATCTTACGTTGGCACGAAAATCAGCTTCAAATCTGAAACGCCTGGCGGAGCCTGCATTGGAGTCTGCAAAGTCCAGTAGTACCGTGCAAAAGACCTTGACCACAGAAACTACGAGTATAACTGCTGAACCATATCATCATCGATCAGGCAGCTCACCAGGAAAGTCAACATCTGATGATGCAGAACAAGATATATTTATTAGTGAAGATGGTCTACCTATGATGGACATCCGAGAGGAGCTAGATGAGGATGGTAACGTTATATCCTCATCCGTCGAGCCCCAAAACAAGAATCATGAACTTCGGGAGTTTGCCGAGAATCATCTATCTCGAATAATAAAACAACGAGAGGAGGAGATGTCAAAACGCCGACTGAATGAGCCTGCTCAAAAGGTATATTTTGGCCCAGAAAGACCTCCGTCAATGCTTGGAGGACCACCGAAGATTGTCGAGCTTGGCCAAGAAACGAAAACGTCAGCGCCTCCTGTGGAAAGTACAGCAAAGCCAGAGCTGAATGCCACCATAGTGCAAGAGCCTATTCAAAAGCCCGTATCAAAACCAATGTCACAACCAGAGCTAGAACCAGAAGTTGCAAAGGGAGCAGTACAAATTCCTGATTGGCAAACAAATATCAATATCAACAAGGCAAAATGGAATTTCGATCCTGTTGAAATGCTTGAACTGGAAGTATTAGCCGACAACTACGAGGAAGACGAAGAAGACGACGATGACGAAGAAGACGAAGAAGACGAAGAAGACGAAGAAGAAGAAGAAGACGACGACGACGAAGATGATGAAGATCAATATGGGCGCACACGGGGATCCTTATTTCCCTTTCAAGTTCCCACATCAAAGTCGAGTGACGTTCAAGATGCGAAGGTCAAATTTTCTTCAACTGTAGATATCAAGACTTTTTCAAGTCATGAGCCTGTTTCCCAAATATCAGATAACAATCATGAAGATGCTTGGGAAAGCGAGAGTGCTTCCGACGAAGCGGAGACATATATTCCTCAGAAGTCCACGCGAAAGGTTTCCCGATTTATGGCAGAAAGGGACGTAGCGCGAGAATCTAAATCTAAAACATCAAGTCGCGACATGAGCGTCGTATCCAACATAGTCGAAAGACCAGTGTCATCTAGTGTTGAACGACCCGTTTCTGACATCGTTGAGCATGACTTGTCTGAGGAACGAAAGGCAGAAGCATTGAAAAGAAACATCTTCAACAGGAGAGAGCGACCCAGTGTAAAAGCTGTACCTGTTTCAAAAAGCGGAACGCTGAATGTTCAAGAACCAATATTTACCTCAGTTGCATCTGGTATTGCTGCCAGCAAAGATCAAGTGAAGCATACGTTTGGTAACGATGTCTATGAGCAAGCGGTTCAAAACTTTCAAAATTCAGTCATCAGTGACGAACAGTTCTTGGAGGTTCATGGTAATCCCGAAGAAGAAGATAGCGACATGGATGAGAACTCTGGGGAGAGTACCGACAGACCTATTCTGTCAGATAGTATTGTAGAGCACGACAGTGATGGCACGAACAGCGACGATAATGAGTGGACTGAGGACTACGATTACGACCAAGCGGTCACTCAAAGAGAAATAGCAGAGGAATATCAACGGTTACGGCAAAAGTTTATTAACGAGTCCGGTGGATTCAGAAAAACTGACGATGAAAGAGTATTCGAGCCGATCAATGAAGATGGCTCCGAAGTCAAGGTCAGTCGATTCAAAGCAGCCCGTCTTGCTAATCGACCCCGCCAATAAAATGCATTTTTCCTCCTATTTTTGTTTCCAATTGTTTTTGATATACACTGTTTTTCGCTTTGGAACTGGTTTTATATGGGTATAATGCTTTTATCCTACATTACGCTCAAGAAGACACTCAATTGCTGAGTTTGTTCCACAAATTAAAGTACGAAATTCCAGACTTTAACATGCAATTCCATATCTATTGGTTGTGTGTTCGTTTCCTGGATTACATTCCCTCTTTTGTGTAGTCTCAAAAGAACGCAGACTCGCCAGTTATTGCTCGCCCAAGTATTAGTCTATATGATTAGCATTTGAAAACTCCAAAAAATAAATAGTTCTTCAAAGAAAGCTTGCTTCCCAACTTACGCATGAATGTCACTCTGTCCTTCATCTGAAGTTAGTAATGAGCCGAATGATTCCACAAAAACTTACAAGTCTGTGCCACCCATAGATTCTGAGCAATTCTCCCAATATGATATTCATCACTGGTAGCATTGCCGCCAAACACTTCCATAAGACTACAGTTAGCAATCACGTTCGAACAATTGCTCAGCTTACCTTCGTGTGTTTGCAAGTGCCCTATCACAATTATGTCGCTTTATCAGACTGATCATTTCGGGAGTGGCTCTGCCATCATCCTTCAATCTGCCGACCTGAACACAAGCTGTAAGACCATATGCGACGTCCGTCAGTGCATCTGCCAGCTTCTTTTGAATAAGTTGGTATTTGGCTAAGGGGTTTCCTTGAAATTGCGTTCTTTCCAAAGCATATTTTCTAGCAAGCTTGATGGCTTCCTCCAGAGCACCGATAGTCCCCCATGCAATGCCATAACGGGCACTGTTGAGACAAGTGAATGGGCCTTTGAGGCCCTTGACTGACGGAAACAAATTCTCTTCAGGAACCTCTACTTCGTCCATTTGGATCATACCAGTAATACTAGCCCGAAGAGCAATCTTATTTTTGATAGGAGGCGTCGATAGCCCAGGTCCAGCCTTTGATCTTTCTATAAGAAAGCCTCGAATCTCTCCGTCGAGCTTTGCCCAAACTAGTAGCACATCGGCTATAGGAGAGTTCGTGATCCAGTTCTTGGCACCACTTAGGAGATATACTCCCTTTTTAGTAGGATGCCTACGAGCAACAGTTTCCATTGAACCAGGATCAGAACCATGGTTGGGCTCGGTCAATCCAAAACATCCTATCAGCTCGCCTTTGGCCAGTTTTGGCAAAAACCGGTCCTTCTGTTCTGCTGTTCCGAACTCATCGATTGGCAGCATGACTAATGAAGACTGCACACTCATGGCAGAACGGAACCCGGAGTCCACTCGCTCTACTTCACGAGCCACTAAACCATAAGCCACCGAGGATACACCAGGACATCCGTACCCTTCTATCGTAGAACCCAAAAGACCCAGTTCACCCATTTCCGCCATCATGGACTTATCAAACACCTCAGTACGGTAGCCCTCCAATACTCTCGGATATAGACGTTCTTGGCAGAATTCTTTCGCGACATTCGAAATCGCAATTTCATCTTCAGTAAGAAGGGTTTCTAACTTCAGAGGATCTTGCCAATCAAAAATGGGCTTTGATCCGACAGACCTCAGCGGCAAGTGAGTCGAGAAAAGTCGCCTAGTAATCAATTTAGAACTCAACATTTCAGATTATCTCCGTATTTAGAGTTCCCGCTTTATATATATTGGAGTATTAAATGGTTCTCCACAGCAGACTATATGTGATGAGCGCGCGGTAGAACCTCGGCGGCTAATTACTGGCAATATGCATGAAGGCGCGGGGTAACATCTGTTCACAATAGAATAATACTGAGAACAAACGAAAGTTTTACAGTCGAAGGTATCGCAAGTATGACTTTTATATAATTTCCCCACATCATTGCTATCAACTACGATGTCAGATGTCCAATGAAAAAATAAATTGTACTGTGATCAAAAATCTGACAAATTGAAGCTTCGTGCCGCAACCGATGGAGTTCGCTATCAGTTGAAAATATATCCCACAATGCATATCATACTATGTACGATCTACCACGAAACCGAAATAACGAGCTTCCGTTTTGGCTGTCTAACCTTCCTTGGTGGCAGAATGAAGTTTATCATAGACAATGGGCGCCTTGCCCTTTGTCGGATGACTCCGCTTCGCCTCTGCGGAGGCTTTCCTCTTGCCTTCATCATCAACGGAACCAGCACCGAACATACGTATTCGAACAGCCACCCGTACTTAATCTTAAAGATAACGAGGGGTATTGCCTTTCTGCCTTTCTTGATAGCTAGCATTGATCGTGATGTATTTGATGGTTTTGTGGACTTGAACTCGAAACCGCGGGAATTGATATCCTGTTCTCGCGCAAAAACTCCGCGGATTTTATGCCACCTTCTCTTTAATCTTTGTCTCCGCCCCAGATAGATCTTTGGGGGAGTGAATTTTACTTCCATGTTGCGAAGCAGTGACACCGGACATTGTACTATCCTGTTTCATCACCACTATTGGGTATGGGTAGGCGATGGATACGCTTTGATATTTTAAAAAGTGTGACTCGATACCGTATGGCGTTTGTGAAGACGCATTGCAGGTGTCAAATGATCGGCAATGCATGCCAGACATATGTAACTACTTGACTTAAGCATGGTTAGGTCCGTGAATTTGGAGACCGAAGCTCACACAACAAAACCAGTCCCATAGGCTGTTATGAAGAGCTCTTCGATATTTCGTCTGATTCACGAATAAAAATATTCCCTGGAACTGCTGTTGTGCCTACAGGCCTTCTTAGATTCTACAGCGTGACAAGGACGAAAAGTACTGAACACTACTTGCAAAATACGAGCAATCATCAAAGATTACGCTACTACCAAAGCACGAGGAAAGGAACAAGTCACATAGATATTAGTTGGAATTGTGTTACTACGATCGAGCAGATGACGTCTATGACTGAGCCGGTTCTCCATGTACTCCATATACAAAGAATACCAGAAGAGCATAAATAAGATAACCAAACTCACTAGCATCAACATTCCGCACAAATATAAGACGGAAACAAAGCAGTTTAGATAGCCAGTTCATTGCCATCAATATCTTTCTCACGCACATCTCCATAGGCATTGACCTCGTACTTGGCAAACTGCCTGGCAGGAATCCGCCGATGAAACATAATATCCAGCTCTTCATATGTCCTACGATTTGACTCTGGCAAGCGGAAATATGCCCATATTGTGGTCAGCAAAGACAAACCTCCCCATAAGAATCCAGTGGCACCCTTCCAGTTCCACTTAGTGGGATTGATCATATAAGGTTCAAGAACACCTGATACAATATCTGAGAGCTGATGTACAGTCTTAGCTAAAGAAACTGTTTGAGCACGCACATGAATAGCAGACATTTCGCTGCTAGCAGCATAGGCGGCAGGTCCTAGCGTTAAGTTATAAGCACACACCCATACGATAGAAAGCGTCACCTGTGTCCACTTGGTGCCAGGCGTTGCGGGAACCACTGCTAAGATTCCTATAATGAGACAAATAGACGTTAGGCCAATGAATCCAATGACATACGGCATACGTCTTCCCCACTTTGAAATTATAACTTGGCCAATAAAAGTGCTTATAAGGCCGACTCCAGTTGCAGCAGTTGTGATTTTGAAGCTTGAGGTATCAGAAATTCCAGCCTGTTCCCAGAAATATGTTCCAGGATCCAACATGGCAATTCCACAAGTAACCTGTCCCACAAACACCATACATGCAATCTCAGTTCGCCGTAAATTCGTCCCTTTGAAGCATTCGATGTAAGACGAGCCCGATATAATCTCATTCTCATAGTCGACTGTGTGGACAATCATATTGAGGGTATCTTTGACCTCATTTTCATCCTTATTGGCGAGCCTTCTTATAGACTTTTCAGCTTCACTAATCCGATTATGCCTTACAAGCCACCAGGGAGACTCTGGCGCAAATAGGCAAGTCAAAGCAAGGGGAATTGGCCAAATCCATTGGATTGCAAAGGGAATTCGGTATGCCCACTCGTCTGTTCGTGACTCGAGGCCCTGTAAAACTCCTATAGAGATGAATTGGCCAATGATTTGCGACACATTACCACTCCAACTTGTCATAAACCCTCGCAGAACAACAGGACAAACCTCAGACGCATATGCAGGCCCAACAGTCGTGAATATACCCCATGGAATACCACATAGGATTTCACCCACCACCAGTACCTTAATTGACGGGGCAAAGAACGGGATGAAAATAAGCCCAACCATTGCACACAACGCACCAATCATAACCTTCTTGTATCCCCATCTGGAGCTGATAAGACCGCTGAGCTGCGAGCCCATGATAATCCCACATGTAGCACTGTCACCGAGCCCTACCTGCCAAGGAGCAGACAGCTGGTATCCCGTACCTTCATAATATTGTCCGTATTTCTTCTGAAAGGCAGGATACCCATAAAAGTTCCCCATCAAACTGTTGTCGTACCCTACCATTGCAATCGACAGCGACAGCATAATGGACCAAAACATAGCCTTCCACTCCTGACGTGCAGCAGCCAATATTCCTTGGGTTCGTTCGCGGTTAGCCCCATTCTGCCCACTCTCCACGACTTCCTTCCAGTCGGTTCTCACCAAATCCTTGTCGTTCGACGACATAATGATTTCTGACATTATAAACTACTTTTTGGATTGATTAGTGTAAGATTCAGATTCAATTCATAAAAGTGATAGCCTCTCTAGCAGTTGCAGTTACATATTTATACTACCTGTTGGAGCATTGCTAATAACGATCCCCTCACGCCCACCTAGGCCAATAAGCTATGTGATAAGCTCTATTTTTTCCGTTATTTGGAGAATGCATGCAGATCTTGTTGCGCTATCTGGAGCTAACGTCGCACCGGCGCTTTAATGGTATCGATCCCCCGCTGAAAGCTCCCCACTTTAGCGAGGCTCACTGAAAGGTGGGTGGCTATCTCATTATAAAGTTGCGGGGTCGGCCGATAAGATGTGGCTTGGTAAATCAACACAGTAACATAATAATATCATCATGACTCAATTGGATGACATCAGATCCCAGCAAGAATTCGGCAAGTTTGCGTCGAGACGTTCTGTCGTGTACTCGCAGAAAGGTATTATCGCCAGTTCGCAGCCTTTAGCGTGCCAAGCGGGAATCACTGCGCTGAATCTTGGCGGAAATGCCGCCGATGCTGCTGTAGCCGTTGCTGCTGCATTAGGAGTTACCGAACCTATGTCTACGGGGCTTGGTGGTGATATGTTCTGCCTGTATTGGAATAATAAAACAAAGCAGTTGTCGGCTATCAATGGGTCTGGGCGAGCCCCTGCGGCATTGACGCTGGAAAAGTGCCGCCAGCTGGGTCTCCAAGGAACGTCAATACCAGGCAGCAGCATTCACGCTGTGACAGTTCCCGGAGCAGTTGCGGGAATGATCGATACGGTTGAAACGCTTGGCTCTGGCAAAGTAACGTTGCACCAGCTATTGGAGCCTGCCATAAAATTAGCTACTGAAGGCTTTCCTGTTTCGGAAGTGACCGCCGATCAGTGGGTTGAGGTTGAAGATAAGATAAGGCAACAATACCCTAACGGGCAAGAGCTGCTGCTCAGCACTGGACTAGCTCCTCGGGCTGGCGAGATATTTACAAACCCAACACTGGCCGAGTCTTTGAGACAGGTTGCGAAGCATGGGAAAGCAGGATTTTACAAGGGCCGTGTTGCAAAGGAGATTGTGGATATTGTTCAGGGAAATGGTGGGGTGCTGACTTTGCAGGATCTTGCATCTCACACATCAACGTTCGAAAGACCAATCTCTGTCAAGTTTAGAGACATTGAGCTATACGAATGTGCACCTAATTGTGGTGGCATAATTGCTCTCGAGGCTCTTTCCATTATCAAGAACCTGGAGCAGGATGGAAAAATCCCGCCTATAGAGCAGCTCGGCCACAATTCCGCTCCTTACCTACATGTTATCATCGAGGCGCTTCGAAATGCGTTCAGCGACGGGTACAAACATGTAGCGGACATTCACAAGGTCGATGTGCCAATTACAGACATACTTTCTGACGAATATTTGAAATCGGTTGCTGCTGGAATCGATATGAACTCTGTCAATACCAACATCTCTCATGCATTTCCGCTGAGCCAGTCAGACACAGTCTATCTGACTACCTCAGATTCAGAGGGAAACGCCTGTAGTTTCATCACATCCAATGCTTCCAACTTTGGTATGGGAGCTGTTCCCAAAGGCTGTGGGTTCCCTCTTCAAAATAGAGGATCTGGTTTCCATCTTATTGAGGGTCATCTCAACTGTATTTCTCCAGGGAAACGGCCGTACCATACTATTCTGCCAGCAATGATTCTGAAAAACAATGAGCTGTTTGCTACTTACGGAGTTATGGGCGGATTTATGCAACCCCAGGGTCATTTGCAGGTACTACTAAACCTTGTTTGCTTTGGCATGAACCCCCAAGATGCTTTGGACTCTCCTCGAATATTAATTCGTGCTGGAGTGCATGTTGATGATAACTTCGATGATAAGGAGAATCATACTACTGCAAAATCAGAAGTCTCTGTGGAAGCAGGAATTGACAGCTCTGTTATTGCTGGACTTTGCAGTCTTGGTCATCATGTACACAGTATAACTGGATGGCCAAGAGCAATGTTCGGTCGGGGTCAGATCATCAAACCATTATATAAAGATGGAAACCTGATAGTATACCATGCTGGAAGTGACCTTCGTGGTGATGGCCATGCTGTACCGTATTTCTAAAAGTGCGCCCAGTACAATATATTTTCCCCAAATAGTTATCTTCTACAGCGTTTATTTCACATCATAGTATAATAATTATAATGATTCTATATAGGCATCCCTACAAATATGCGACCGCAACCAATGGCCAATGAAATAACAGTTTAGATAACAGTTAGCAAACACAGAAACAACAATTGTAACTTACAAGGGCAGTCCACCCCCGGGATGCGGTGTGCATCCCTGGCAACTCACACAGCTCAACAGAGCTCAACATAGATTAACGTTGCAGTTAGCAAACACAGAAACAACAATTGTAACTTACAGGGGAGGCGCGGACCCCCGGGACGCGGTGTTACCGAACTCCTCACACCGCCCCCCTCGCAACTAACACACATCTCTCTGTCGTACGAGACGGTGTTGCCGATAGTCACTAAATTTGAATTTACATCTCTCTGGTGTGCTGTGTTGCCGATAGTCACTCAATTTGGATTCACATCTCTCTGTTGTGAGAGATGGGGTGTTGGCTCATTTGTTTTGAATACAGCGGATAGCCAGCTGCTAACAACAATGAAAACAAAAAATTGCCGATTGTTATCCAACACAGTTTGGGGCAGTTGAATGCACCCTGCTCTTATCTCCCTGCAGCACTGCATCACATTGGTAAAAGCTTCTTCTCCCCCCTGTCCTCGGAGGTAGCGCAAAGGGAGGCTCCATCTGGCGATCTGGGAGTCGGCTTGCTTGCCCACCTGATTCCTCCGCTGACTCCCAGTCCACTAGAACTCCTCCCCCGCCCTGATCCCCCGAAGACACGGCATAATTAAGCGAGGGGTAGCTCGCCAGACAAATTAAAAAGAGAGAATTTGCACCTACCAACGCAATACAGCACCACAATGAAACATAATTGGCATGCCCGTGAGAGCCATTTTGTCGGTTGCCAATACCATGTATTATCCCATTCCGTTCGAAGAACTAAGAAT